>JANBXA010000730.1:16520000-17120000 GCA_030556225.1 Cricetiscus sungorus
GAATCAGTTTCTTTAAGGGTGTGGCCTTGCTCGCCTAGCCATGCTCCACTAGAAGGCCACACATGTGAGAGTCTAGGGTAGCACCAACTGTACTTGATGGGTTTACAGCTGGGTGAGAGGACAGATATGGGAAGAGTGGAAGGAGGGGGAAAGTATGATAAAAATACACTGTACAAGATTCTTAAGGAACTAATAAAAACGAGAAGAAAGATTCCAATGTCTCAGCATTGAATGTGATGCTATCTGTGAGTTTTTAGTGTATAACTTTTGCTGTGTTGGGGGAGTTCACTTCTATTGGAGGTCATCAAGTAAGACTTACTATTTTTATATCGAAGGGGTATCAAATTTTGTTAATTTTTTTTTCTGCGTTGAGATGATTATCTGTTCTTCCCCATCTTTTTGCTTCAATGTTCATTAGGGATACTGATCTGTAATTTTCTTTGCTTGCAGTATTTTTTCTGGGGTTGATATCAGAATAATGCTAGCCTAAGAATTTCTAAGTTGAAAACTGTCCTGACTCTTTAGTTATTGTCCCTCTTTGGGAGAATCTGAGGAATGGTTTTAACTCTTTAAATGATTGACAGGCATCAAAATGAAGCTGTTGGATTCAGAGATTTTCTTTGTTGGGAAGCTTACAATTACTGACTTGGTTTTTTTTCTTGCTTATAGATCTGGTCACATTTTCTATTTCTTGATGATTCAGTTCTGGTAAGCTATATACTTCTAATAATACGTTCATTTCATCTATGTCTTTTAATTTGTTGGTGTAAGTCATTCCCAATACTCAATAATTCTTTTTATTTCTATAAGGTTGGTAGTAACGCCTCTCTTCCACTCCTTACTTTGGTAATCTTAGGTTTGTTACTATTGAAAGTGCTGGAGATAGGACACAACATTCTCATACTCTTGGCTCTAGCTCAGCTGTGCTCATAGCTCAGAGTAGTGGGTTTTTTTTTGTTTGTTTGTTTGTTTGTTTTTCTATTCAACCAAACTAAAAGCTTAAATAACTTGAAAAATCTTTCCAAAGAAACATCTGATTAACTTTTTCCTACTTTCTACTTCATTTATCTTTATTATTTCTTTTTTGGTCATTGTGCAAAATTTGCTTTCTTAGTCAGACTATAAAGTTAGATTACTGACCTGAGATCTCTTTTCAACTTTCATGTATGCACTTATAGTCATACTTTGCCTCTCAATACTGCTGTTATTAATCTTAAGAGCTGGTTCCCTAATGTTTCACCCTATCCTCTACCATCCATGTTCATATAAGTCCTCAAGATTCACACCTTTTCATTTCTTGAAAGAACTCTCTTCTCTGTGTTCTTATCATTGTCATTGGGTTGGAATTAAAATAAGGCTTTCTACTGTTCTGTCCCAATAGACATTTCATCTCTAGCTTATTATTCATATTCCATAGTTGGTCTTGAATAACATGATATTCTCCTTTTAACGATATGGGCATGCTGTTGATTGCTTTCTCCTAGCCTCCAGTGAAGTCTAAACTTTGGTCATGACTTAGGAATGTCCAGTCTGTGGCCCATAGCTCACACATGGCCCAGAAAAACTATGAAAGTGACTCAGCGTAAATTATAAGCTTAGAATATTATGAAATTTTTTGAAAATTAAATTGTGTAGTTCCCATGTGTGAACTCTGTAGATGGTAATATTTTGCTCCAATGTCGGCAGGTTGGACATACCCGAAGGGTCTTTCGCACATGGCCTCTAAGCTTACCAGCCTGGCCTCTCTCCTCATCAGCTTTGTCAGGTTAGGCTTTTTTAACCACTTGTGTTTCCACAAAAGTCTAAGTGCATCATTTGTAGCCATTTGCATGGAAAGAAATCTTTTTCTCTTCCTTGGATAAGGTGTATTCACTACTTAATACTGGCTCAGGACACATTTCACTTGGAATTCTCACACCATTTTCTCTCTGTTCTAGGTTAAATACTATTTATGCTTCCTGCACCTTGTATATACATTCATCATGACACCAAGCATATCTTATCCTGTGATACTTTGTTCATGTAAGAATCTTACCACTGTATAACAGGGAAAGGAACCTCTGGTGTTTATGTTGCTAATGCCTAGATGAATTAGGCATTACATCTCCATGGAATGACTAAATGTATAAATCTTTACCATTCTTATAATACAGTATCTCCTTTCATTCTGCTAAGAAAAATTAAAAGCTATACTACTATTAATAATTTAGAAACACTAAATAGATGAATAGGTAGGAAAAGTTTGATAGATCATTATGATTTTTTAAGAAAAAAATTAGTTTAATACAAGTAGCTTTTTGTTAAACATTTGTTGATATAAAAATTCTTTTCTTTTTCCATTTTTATAAGACACAAACTGCTTTTTCCTGAGTCAATTATATATTATACATTTGTGGCCTATTCACATCTCTCACTTGAAACCATTCTACCATTCTACAAATGGCCACTTTTATTTTCACACCTTCCTCCCAACCTTACACCAAGTGTACTAAGGCAGTAGTTATTTTCCCTTTATTGAAAGAAACTTCACTGTTGATGTAGGACCAATAGTTTTCACAGCATGCAATTTACTATCACTTTAGATAACATTCTACTCTGGTATTTGTTGAATATTTTCAGAGATGACTTGAATTGTAGTTCTTTCTTATGAGTGAGCTTTCTTTTGATTTTGATCACAATGATAGTCAATAACATAATCATTTTGGTGGCAGGTCCTGCACATTGCATTGTTTCCTGTCAAGGGTCAATTTAATCCAACAGGGTTGGAGAATGACTGGGAAAGAATGCTAAATCATATTAGGTCAAGTCTACCCTTGAGGCTGAGAGTTTGTGCAGCATCTCCATAAAGTGACCAGCCATTCCCATGGTGGTTATTTTGTTTAGAGAGGAGAAACAAAATTTGACCTTAGAAAAGTGGCATTGTCTGGAAAAGGCAAAAGTAATCTCAAGTTTCTTTGGGACCAACTGCCAAATGTTTTCCTTGAAAGTTGTTTAAAGAAAAATGTGCTCCTGCAGAACTTATGCCATCCCATCCCATTCTCCCATCAAATTCCCATCCTATAGCTAGCTGGGGCTATCTCATTCTTTCTCAAATGCACAGAGTTATTTCTTCTTGGGAACATACAATAGCACCGTGTTTCTCTGACCTGTGTCCACTCTAAAATGTAGCTTGCTACAATGAACTTGTATTTTTCTATGAAGTTATATCTTACTTCCTCTATAATCCCAAAGAGTTTCTTTCAATCATCCCTTCATTATATACTTTATGTTGTGATGACTTACTTTTTGTATGTTTCACAACCTCAAAATATCTGTGTTGGTGCCTCACATAGTGTCTTGAGTCTGATGATAGGACACTGTTGTGTGTACCTTATTGATGTTTAATAAGGATCAAGAGAAACAAATAGGCTGAATAGAAGTTTATTCAGGGAGAAATAACTTACAACATAGACAGATGAATTCCAGCAGGTTCCTGGCCCAAGGATGCCTCTGATGTACTCCTGTACCTGTGCTGCAAGCAAGAGAGCTCTCCAAGCTCCCTCCTCAGACTTAGTTCCCCCAGGTAATGTCCACCCCTATCTCCACCCACAATGGCCTCGATCTATGCCACAGGTGTGGACAAGGTGACTATCTCACTACAGTACCTCAAGAGACACTTGGTCTAGAACAGTGGTTCTCAACTTTCCTAATGCTGCAACCCTTTAATACAGTTCCTCATGTTGTGGTGACACCCAACTATAAGTTTATTTTTGTTGCTACTTCATAACTGTAATTTTGCTATTGTTATGAATTGTAATGTAAGTATCTGTGTATACCAATGGTCTTAGATAACCCACAGGTTGAATAATACCTGTCTAAAAGATACACAGAGTGGGAGTTGGGATCCCATGGGGGATTTAAGGGATATCAATGCTGAAGAGACACTTCCACCACAAAGGCTTGGAAGGGAAGATGCTAAATCAAAGCAGAAACAACATTAGGAACTTTCAGAACAAGGTTCTTCTCCTGCCTTCTGGAAGGGAGTGAAGTATGTAAAAGACGGAGGAGTTCCCAATGTTCTCAGTTGTGCCTCATTCTGGAACAGATATTCTGGGAAGACAGAGAATGTGACCCTGAGCCTCAGGGAGGGTGAAGATACTCTCATCAGTATGAAAGTTTTAGGTTGAAAAAAAAAATGACCTCAGCTTTTTGTATAAAGAGCATTTAACTTATTCTGGCAACCCCAGGGAACCACTGGTATTTGGAGAGGGAGTTCAGATAAAAATAATGTCAGCCATTTGCACACAGTTCTTCCAGGGGTTCGAGGTCTGAGTAACATTTGCTATCACTGATGGGGGTTTGATTTGCAAAGTCCACATCTGCTGAGCTTCAGACTGGGACCCTGGGGGGTCTAGGGCTATTTGTCACATCTGAAAAAATCCTGTAAGTACACATTTATCCATGGCAGGCTCCTCAGGCTGACTAAAATATCAAGTAATTTTACTCTATACTAGAAATAAATTCTTTCCATGTAGGAACTCTTATGCTAATGTGAAGTTGATTGGTAAAGCATGAACTAATTAAAAATACAGCTTCTTTGGGGTAGATAAGCACTTAGAAACATGGATTTTGTACATTAATGGAACAAAGACTTCAGTGTACGCTCTCCCATTTGTTTGGGATATTTTAATTTGTTAGCTCTGGAGTAGTCTGTGTCCTCGTGTTGTTATTATTTGGACAGGTTTGACTTTCTCTTTCTTACCTTACTTACTTTCACCTGTTTAACAGCTAATTAGCATTAAATGAGTTCTTTCAGGTGCAAGTTTGCCAACAATTTTATGCTTTCACAATCTGCCAAAAATCATTCATCCAGACACACTGTTTCATCATGGAGTTTGTCAGGAGGGTGCTGCTGTGTATGTCGATTCTTTTCATTTAATTGATTAGCTCACAAAGAACAGTTCCCAGAGAAAATGAGAACACATAATTTGAGAATACTAGTAAAATATTCTCACAATGTGTCTTAATACTCTGGTGCTTGTTTACATGCTCAGTGAGTTTTAAAATGTTTTCTATTACTGTTGAAATCATTGTGCATGTTTCAGTGTTCTTTTAACTAAACAGTATCAAAATAATACTTTACCCCAAATTGATAGGCTAAGAAGTCAAGAGTGCAATAACAAAAACTGGTATGCTGAGAACTTGGGAGAGCATGAAAATGTGGAAAAGCAAAAGAGAATGAAAGAAAACCATAAACTGATAATTTGTTAATTAAACTATACATATTTATTTAACTAACATGTGTATTTATTTTGAGACAGTCTCAGTCTACAGTCTGTCTTTCCACCCTGTACACCAGCCACTCAAGTGGGGGATTTCAGGTATATGTTCTCACCCTCCCAGTGTTATAATTTTATTTTTAAAAATCATTTGAGGAATACAGACTACAAATACCCTCTAAGTGAAAAGTATAATAGTATAATGGACACCTGGAGCCTGCCTTCCAATCTAAGATCTTTAACACAGAACCATGATTTACATCTAAAATACATTGTCCTACTATTTTATCTTTCCCACTATCTTTCCCCCCAAAATTCTGCATTTTGGGTTAGTTTTTTTCCACTGGTTCTTCTTCTATGTCAAAATTGAAGTAGTAAGTACCATGGCTTTAGGCATAAAATTAAAATTTACATTAAGAACATAATAGGCTATACACCTACCTAAAGTCTAAAGTAAAAAAAAAAAAAATGAAAAACCATATATATAAATAAAAAAGAAGCTTTATAAATATAAGAGATTAAATGAATGCCAAAACCAAATGAATTAGTTTTTTACTGATGGTAGATGACCTACTTAGCAACAACAAAACATCCCCAGGATGGATTGAGAAGCAAATACCTGGCAACATGGTATCTGAAGGAGCCAACCAAAGTAACCTAAAAGTGGAAGTTTTCCCTATAAACATGAGGCCAAGATATTAAATAATCAGGAAGTGTGCTAAGAAGTTTAGTTCCCAATGATGTAGTTAAAATAATGGAATTCTACAAGCCAAATTGAGTTTTGAAGTACAAAGTACAAATAAATGTAAGTAAAAATTAATTAGTATGATAGTTGTGTTGGGTTTTATATCCTCATCTCCCAGGCCTTGATAAGATTTAGGAACAAAAGTAGCTGAGATATGGATGCATTATTCATGGATACTGATGTTAAAATCCAGGTATTAAACTTTACATGTTACAAACAGAAGACACAGTTTAATTAAAACTTATTTAATTAAGTGTGTGGGTGTGTGTCTCTGTGAGGATATGTGCATATGGGTGCACGTTCCTCTGGGGAAAGACCTCGGATCCCCTAGTGCTAGAGTCATAGGTAGCTGTGAACCAACTAACATGGGTGCTGGGAGCCAAAGACAGTCAGTCCCTCCAAGAGTTGTTCATCTCTTGCCTGCTGAGCCATCTCTGCAGCCCCTGAAAACATATTTTTCTGCCACTTATTTAGTTTTAAAGCAAACAATGACCATATGCCAGATTAGAACTAGTCTTTTCCTGTCCCATCAGCCAGCTCCCAAATAATGACACAGACATTTCTTAGTAATTGTGAAAGCTAGGCCTTAGCTTAGGCTTGTCCCATTTGCTCTTATAACTTAAACGAACCCATTTATATTAATCTATGTTTTGCCACATGGATCTTTACCTTTCTTTCATCTTGCACCTCCTCTTTCCTCTCCATCTGGTGGTGACTCCACCTTTCTTCCCCAAGTTCAAGTCCTGCCTAACCTCTTTTCAGCTATTGGCAGTTCAGACTTTTATTACACCAATCACAGCAATGCATTTTCACATAGTATACAAATATCCTGAAGCATTAGATGAAACTAGTTGAGTTCCTCTAAGTAAAAATAGTATAGATTACATAATTTGGAAAGGATTAATTGACATTAGGAATAAACATCAAAGTAGAATTTATGCCCTCACCACAAATTTGAATACCTATTCAAAATAATTCTTAGATTAAAGAAGTAGTTTCATTTCTGAGAGGTCTAGAAAATAATGAGAATTGTCAAAACCTACAGTCATGATCAAAGGTATTAAACAGAATTAAATTCATATCTGAACACTTTCTACTTGTTTCTTTGTAAAGAAAGAGTAAATGTCAGTTAACTAAGTACCCAATTTCAAATTGAGGGGAACGTTCCCACAAAATAGAAGCAGAAGGAAACTTGTGAAGTTTTGAAAAACATAGTTCAGTTGATAAATTAATTATACATTGTCAATTAAGAAAATTCAAGAACCAAATAAAAACAGACATTGGTACAGCCCCGGACTCATGAACCCAGCAAATGTGGAGAAAGGACAGCTGTCACTCACAGGCCAGAGTCATCCTCCTGCTCTACACAGCCTGACCTTCAGAGCTGACCATGGAACTACCCATGACTAAGCTCAGAAACCGACCAGCAAGGGCTGGATGCTCCCAAGTCCTATTTCTCTGAGAGATGCCTTGGATGCACTGTGGATGGTAAAATTGTAGGTATGCTAAACTAATCATTTTCTTCATATAAAATAAACAAGTTATCCTGAAAGCCACTTTGAAAGTTGTCAAGATTGACCATTAAAACAAACAAACAAACAAACAATAATAGCAAAACAAAACTGGGCTTTTATAGTTTCATAATCAAATTCCATTAAATTTTAGAAAAAATGATTAGAACTTTTCTAGTGTCTTGGAAAGGAAGAGATCCTATTTTTATATAATTTCAGCATAAAAACATAATATAAAAGGCAATGATAGTACATCAATGAAAACTATAGATGAACCATACTTACTATCAATGTGCAAACCCCTATTACATGCCAACCCACAGGGACTTGAGGCACCTTAAGACAATTATAGCTCCTGATTCCATGTGGACCCATTCCAGGAATTCAAGAATGCCTCATTATCTAGAAATAAATGGTTAAACAGCATTGTTGTAGTAGTTCTATGGAACTCAGACTGCATAATCTCATTTCACAGAAAAATGCTATCTGACCAAGTTATTCCACTTACGATTTAAAATAAAGTAAAGTAATTTTAAAATAAAGTAAAATATTTTCTCAACTCAAAAATTGAAAATGCACATTTCAAGTTGTTAACTGGACAAGACCAATCAATTATCCTTTAGAATTTTTACAGCTACGTTTCATTAATCCTTGAAGTATTGGCCATTAAAACTGAAGAAAAGAAACACAAAAGGCATAAACATGTCAAATGGATTTAGAAAGTTTTGCTTTCAGATGAAATGATTCTGAGCGGAAGAGCTAAGGAAATTAGCTGGATGATGACAGCAAGCCCATAGAGGAGCCCAGGGAATGATGGTGACAGTTTGTGGACACATCCAGTGTAGCTTGTAGAACCTCAGCATCGCAGCCTGTATGTGTGTTTCATTTAAAGAACAACCTGTGATGACAGGTGTGACAGACCTGTGTAACAAATGTCTTCATATTTAGAAATAATAAATCTGCCATTGTTTAACTGACAGATGTCTAGAATTGTTACCTTTACAAAGTCTAGGCCTTAGTCTGTCAGTGTCAGGCCCCTGAAACAAGCCGAAATACACTGGCCCTCCCACTGTGGATATGAAGTGTCTCCTACAGCATCATATTCTTGGTCCCCATATGGAGATGCAGTTTGGGAGGCTGTGGAGTCTTTAGGGGGTGGAGATTTTGGGGGACATTTGGCCACACTGTAATACCCTAAGACTGTGTTAATAAAATTCACCTTGAATCATGGGGTGGAGCTAGCAACTAGTTGACAAGGATTAGCCATAGTGAGTATGGAGGACCCAGGAAGACAGAGAGACCCACAGGTAGGAGTAGGGAGGGACTTAGAGATTTGCTGCCTTTTTGGTTTGGGACAGGTGGAGAGATGCTCTCTTGCTGAGTACCTGGCCATTTTAAAAGGAAGGTCATCCGGTTGCTTCTTGGATTCATCCCCAGCATCTGACTCCTGAGTCTTTATTGGTAAAATAGAACAACTTAGAGAAAAACAACAGGGGCCTTTGGAGTTATAGCCTGGGCCTCTGATTCAACCATGGTGTTTGCTTCTTGGCGCACTGTACTTGTAAGAGACTCTGCCAAGTGTTCTCATCACCGTGAACTTTGCTGCCTTATCACCTCCCTGTGACAGACTGAAACCTTCTGAAATCGTGAGCCCCTTAAGTTGTTTCTGTCACAGAGACACAGAAACAATACAACCACAAACAAGGGGAACTACTTCTCACAGGACTCACAGGACTGGAGGCAGGAAGTGCAAGATGAAGGAGCTGGCGGATTGTGTGTATGGTTCATCAACCACACTTTCTCCCTATATCCCATAAGGTAAAGGGAACAGGGCAGCTCAGTAAGACCTGTTTAATAAAGCCACAAATCCCATGCATATGATTTATATGATTCTTCCTTCATGTTCTGATCACCTCTCTAAGAACCCCAATTCTCTCTCTCTCTCTCTCTCTCTCTCTCTCTCTCTCTCTCTCTCTCTCTCTCTCTCTCTCTCTCTCTGTGTGTGTGTGTGTGTGTGTGTGTGTGTGTGTGCGCGTGCGTTCTGTTTTCCATGGTATGCATGTGGAGATCAGAGGACAAAATCAGATGCCGGTCCTCACCTTTCACCTTGTTTATGACATGATTTCATGATTTCTATGTTGTTTTCTCCATATTTCGGGTTATTTCCACGAGCTTCTGAAGATTCCCCTATGTTACTGCATAATTAGATTACTTGCTGGGAGAGATTGTGGTATTAGCCTTAGAATGCCAGCCTTTTTTTTTTTTTTTTAGAATAGCCCACCTCCCATCTCCCTGTCAGAACACTATGGGTCACAGGCACATACACTATCCACCCTGCTTTTGTGTACTCTCTCGGTGCTTGAAGTCAGGTCCTTACACTTGTGTGACAAGCAGCTTTACCTATATATAGGACCATCTCTTCAGCTTCAATCTTACTTCTTAATCCTATCACCTTGGGCATTATGTTTGAATATATGAATTCTGAGGGAGACACAGATACACAAACCATTGCAGTAATAAAAGCAATATATAAGTATATATTGGACTTTTTATGACATTGTGATGGGATGAGATTGTTGTGAAGTTAAGAGAAAAGAAATATATTTTATATTTCAAAGAAGCATAAAGCCCTGGGCCATTAGGACCTAAATCCTACCCTCTAATGTGTCCCTGCCCATAATGTACATGAAGATAGTAAATTATGGTGGGATGTTATTGCACAATTAGATTACTTGCTGGGAGAGATTGTGGTATTAGCCTTAGAATGCCAGCCTTTTTTTTTTAGAATAGCCCATTGAGTTAGAATATTGCTACCTTCAGTCCCAATCAACCTTCTCCCCCTCCCTAACTTCCTGACAAGTAGAATTTAGGGCTTACAGGAATGCAGGAATGCTGTTAGGTTACTTCTAACCCCTCCTTATGCATTTAGGGTATTTAGCAACTCCTGTGACCTCTTCCCCTGCTAACAACCTGCTTATCTCTACCTGCATTTCCTCTTAGCTAATACCCTGCTCACCTTCAGTGACCTATGACTAAGAACATCCTGTGGTCCCCTTACCAGCAATGATCTCCCCCTTGTAAATCCCCACCTTACCTAGCTTCCTGTCCTAATGACTATATAACATGCTTGAGTAAAATAAAATTTTGCAGCTTGATCAGAAAGCCTGTCTTGCTGCCTGTTTCCTGTGTCTCTTGTTCCTCATTCCAGGTCCTTTGAGGTTCAGGCCCTCGTTGCTGCCCTGCTGGCTGGGGCAATTACTAATATGTTGACTTGATAATTTCAATAGAAAATTTCTCTTAGATGGCTGTTTTTAAAATTACTTTTCCTGTTGCCTTGGTAAGATATCTTAATAAAAGCAACTCAAGGGAGAAAGAAGGTATCTCATAGTTCAAGGATCCAGTCTATTATGGTGGGAAAGTAAAGGGGTTAAGAGCTTGAAGCAGGTAGCCACATCCCATCTACAATCAGATAAGGGAGAGATGTACGCATGCTATCATTCAGCTCATTTTCTCGGTTGATATGGTTCAGGATCCTTACTAAGGGAATGGTGCCACCCACAGTGGATGGGTCTTCCCACTTCAATTAATGTAATCAAGATGATACTGACAAACATGCCGAGAGGCCTGTTTCCAAGGCGATTTAAGATTCTGTGGAGTCAACAATTAACAGTAAGCATGGCAATGGGCCTGTGTGAAAGGGAGTTTCTGACATCGCCTGGACCAGTCTGTCATTTGCACAAAGCAGGTATAATGTGCTATCACCTGTTTCACAAAGGGCAAGTTTCCTTTATGACTCCTCTGTGACTCCCAAGCCAGTGTCTTTGAATTCCCTAAATAGGATATTATTGAGCATTTCTTAAAGAGTAGAGATATTCTCTTGCTGGCTTTGAAATAAGTTATGCAAATCTTTAGACACTAGGAACCAAATTTTGTTCACACACTGAAACAGATGTGACAACTCTTGATGGGGAAACCACTGGCTAGTCCAGCCCTTTGCTTTTATAGCCTTGTGAGACCTGAGCTGAGGAGCCATGTGAGCATTTCCAGGACTTCTGATATGACCAGAGAGAGTTGCCAAAAGCTGCTGTTTGTAGTAATTTGCTGCCACTCAGCCACAGAGCATGAGTACACAGCCTTCGAGTAGGTGATCAATGGGAACCAGAGGGGGCACTTTGTTTTGCTTTGTTTGCAAACACAGTTTTAGCTTTTGTGTTCTTAGGACTATTCTGTTTCCTTCACTCCCCAGCCCCCTTCCTCTCTTCCATTCTCTCCTTGCCTTGTTCTTGCTGTCTCTCTGCAAAATTTTCCTTTGAAGCGTTTTCTTCCAAGTTGGACATCATCCCTGTATTTATTAGGATTTGGCACTCTGTGACGGCCAGGCATATTGACTGAGCATTTTAGGGACACTAGCCCAGGAGATAGAAAGAAGTCGTAGAAGTGAATTCACTCCTAGTTAGCCAGGTGCATGGGCATCATATCAGCTTCTTTGCAAATGGCAGGTCGGTCCAGAGATGTCTAAAATGCCTATTCTCACAGAAGCTCTGTGATCCCATGAGCTAGTTGTACCTCTATGAGTTACCAGAGATGATGGTAGCAATGTTTTTGGTGTGCTTCAAGGAAGGAGGGTGCAGATGGCTGCAGGCAGTAATTTGTCTTAAACTTGCAGCTGTCTCCCCTGGATCAGACTCATAATGTTCTTAAATCATCACACCCTCATTCAGATCCCCATTTAGCCTGAGAGCATTGGGCTCGCTCATTCCTAGCTGCCTTCTGCTTTATATTTCCTGTAGCATTGTTTCATTTTCTTTACCAATAATGTGGACAAAATAAAAAAAGAACAGATGCCAGAAAATGAAGAATTCATTCTGACTGCAATTCTCCCTTAGATTAGAAATGGCCTTGAGAAATTCCACCAACATCTCAACAGCACTACTTGTTTGAGTCCTGGGGATCAACAGGGGAATAAGGCAGACCCTCAAGAGAATAGCAGTCTAGTTGGTCATGGTTTTTATTCATGACCATGAATAACTGTATGCAAACCAGATTTCAATTTGATAGAAGAAATATAATCAACATGCTGTAAGGCTTTGGAGTGGGAGTCTTAGGGTTGGTAATTTGCAATGTTTTGTAATCACTTGCCACCTGTGGACAGATAAGCCTTGTTGAGAAATGTTGGAGAAGGGGAAAGAATTGGAGAGAGAGCTGTTGGCCCCCACCACCCTAACCTGTGGGAAGGCGACTGTTGCTTTCTATTTACTATGAGCTTAGTGTGTGTGAGGCAGCTTAATGGAATTGTGAGATAGTGTCTGAGCCACCCGGAGAAGTACAAAGAGACAGGAACAGAGTGGGGCTGATTTTGTACAGCTGCAGAGGAGAAAGGTGCATGGGAATAGCAGGTGTCCTCTTCAAGTGATGCCAAGAGAGACTCTGTGATCACACAAGGGGGTCAGTGTTGTTTTCCTTTTTAATTGTAGTTGTCCTTTAAGCTACAGCTGTCCAATTCACCAACTGCCACTCTGCCACTACCTGCAGTGGCTAGTTCTCAAGAGTCCCAGAGTTGAAGCCTGAGGGAATTCTGTTCCCTCAGGCACCAACTCTTTCAAAGCTACCAAGAAAATTTATTTAAATCTCTGTCTCTCTAAAGAAATCAGGATTCAAAAGTTGAGGTAGAACCTTGCTTCCCAGGAAGGGTGAATAGCAAGCAGCTCACCTAGCTCACCTCCTTGCATATCCCAGGAACTCTTCATGCTCGTTCTCATGCTTGTTCTCATCTCTTATAAACCTTCTCTACCTGCTTCCTCCCTACAACTTCCTGTCAGCTAGATACTGACCCAGTCTCTTGACCGCAGGTGAATTTTATTTAATCAAACACATCTTTGCATCATTAAACACATGTTCCAGAGCATAAGCAAAAGTAACACACCTTAAAATGATATCCTACAACAGGCCAGCAGTGATGCTTTCTTCACATCCTGTTCAAGTGGTCTGTGGAGAGGCAGCTCCAATCTCAACAGATGAAATTTGGAGGTGCTGGCTAAATGTTTAGGGCTAGAGAGGTAGTTCTTGATAATGTTGGTCTCAGAATGTTTTATGCCTTTATAGATAATTGCAGCCCCTGGATAGTTTTGGTTAATGGGGACCATAGCTATTCTCACTATAATGAAGTAAACTAGGACAATTTTTTAAATGTTAATTTAAAAACTCATATGTGTTGTTACCACAAACATATTTAAATAAAAAAATGACAAGTTTTAGCCTGAAAATTACTCAGAGAGGAGTGATTTTTTTTTTGCATTTTTTAACTCAAATTTTCTTATTGTCTTACTGGAAGACAGTAGAATTCTGCTCCTGTGTTGAGTGTAATATGTGCTTTGGTTGAAATGTAGGAAGGAAGTTCAAGTTGACAAAGATTGAAGTTAGAAAAGGATATTTGCTATGCTTTCTAGATAATCCCAGGTACATTGTTTAGTTTCTGAATAATTACACTGTGTACTTATGAGGAAAAAAAATGTGAAAATGGCCAAATCAAATCTTGGTATTGTGATAATGGATTTGACCTAGCCAAGTTTGGGGAAACATCTCAGGAGTTCCCTGGGCAACCATAGACCTTGCCAGGATCAAGCCGTATCAGCCTACATTGCTAAGTTTTCACTGTAATGGGGGTCTCAAGCTGCTTCCCCTTTTCCAGATGTTTTTGTCTGGGCTGCCACCAAGAAGGTGCCACCCACATTTAGGGTAGCACCCTAGACAAAAATATCTGGAAAAGGAGAACTGTACTTTTTGTCTATTTGCCTTCAGTTTTACAGGCAAGTCCATCTACCCTACCAGTGTTCTATTCCTTTGCTGGTGTCAGAACCAGTTTTTTCAGACTTCTAACATATACTGAAGATCAGCAGCTCTCCAGGAACCCTCCTGGCCTTCAGTGACAGATTGGAACTGCCAAGACATCCAGACTCATGGACTGAGCAACTACCTACCTATTGGGTGTGAGGCAGCTACTGTTAACCTACTGGGATCAGATCATGTAAGCCAATATAATAAACCTCTATTAATATGTATTCCTTTATTAATAGTGTTTTATTGGACAGCCCTGACTAACATAGCAGCATTTTAGCTAACCATCAGAGGGTCCTTCGATTATCTAAAGTTATGAGATAAGGCAAGATACAGAGATTTCCTCCCTCCCTTCCTCCCTCCTTCCTTCCCTCCTTCCCTCCTTCCCTGCCTGCCCACGTTTGTGAACTATTTATTGTTTGCCCCAGTCTCCAGAGTGTTAGTATTACAAGCGTGTGCCACCATGTCCAGCTGAATTTTCACCCAGTGATCTGAGGAGGGGAGGAGAGAAAGAGAAGAAAAAGGAAGATGCTAGATCCTAATGGCTCCCTCAAGCTCCAAGTCAATAGCAGATTCGAGTCAGATAAAAGGCAAACAGCAGATTCCTGTATTCAGCAAGAGGGAAACCCTTACATAGCCTCCTCCCAGCCCCAGGCTGCATTCCAATCTGTGACATTGTGTGGTCACACATTGACTAGGCATGATCAGGACCTCTGACAGTACCTGTTGCTAGGCCCTAAGGCAGACTACAGGTTGGTTTATCTATTGGTCATGTAGTTCTTATCTTCCTACATAGGAAGAGAAAGCATACATTTCTAGAGAGTAGAAAATAAAAATAAATTTCCTGCTTAGCATATTGGTTAAAATATACATTAAAAAAATAAGATGGATTTAGATGTGCTGTTTTGGTTGATGTACAAGGAAACACACTCAACTGTGTGTGACTGCATAGCCTCGCCATAGCAAAAACACACCTTGATCTCCTCTAAACTCTTTGGCTGCTCACAAGATGTTTGTTTTTCCATAATTTCTGTGAAGAAGTGTAAATAATGTTGGCATCCTATGTAGCCTTGGGAGAAAGGGCTCATGGGAGCTCAGATGACAGATAGGATTGGGGTCTTGTTGGACCACTTCCATCACTTGTGCCCAGCTTCAATTGTGAGGAGTTGTGTGAACCATAGGAGCTAAAGGCTATGAACTCTGCCCCCACCCCAGTCTGAGGAGATATGAGGCTGTTGGTGCCAAGGAGGGGCTTGCATATTTAACAACGCTGTTCTCTTTTTCCTGAACCTTTCAATCACTCTCTTTTCAGATACCAGGCTCACTCTGCAGTTCTGTCCATGGCAAGCCTCACTCTGGTAGATTGAAGGAGAACCTACTCTGTGTTGAATTCTGCAGAGGGGCAGGCAGTGTCTCCTCACACCCCAAATTTCACTCTTGTCCTCTTCATTCTGCATCTGGGAAAGCACTCCATTTTGTTCTTGAGCCCTTCCCACCTTCACCGTGTTTGCTGACAATAGCTTTCCAAACCTTATGGGTCTAGATAAAAGAAGCCTCATTATAGCTACTGAGACAATCAGAAGGCCCAGAGCTGAGCAGATCAGGAACATGAGGGCATCTGGTCATAGGGCACAGAGAGAAGAGGTGCCCTGGTGTCACCCTCTAGGGACTCTCAATGGGCCATCCTGGCTCATTTGCTTGAATAGCTCATGGGGCAAGATGCACTCACCTGTAATGACCTGTGAGGCTCTGCTTCCTCTCCAGAGGAATCTTTGCCTTCTGGAGCAAGTGAACTGGGAAGAGTTTAGGGGTGGGGGGGGCAGGGAGGACTTGCTCATATCTGTTATCTTATATCAGGTTCGGTGTGTAAATCAGCCCTAAGAAAATTCTGAGAGCTAAGCTATCCCCAAGAATGCAGATAGGGGCACTGAGATGCAAAGACCAGCCCAAGTCACCACGAGTAACACAATGTTACTGTGGCACTCAGGTCACTCTTCAACCCTGTGGTGATGCCTTCACTTCCTGCTCCAGTACACCATGTTCCCCACAGCTTTGTAGATTATTTTGTTCTGAAGAAATCATCTAAACCCAAGAAGACCAATACAAGGATTTTTTTTATGCTTTAATACTCTGAAGTTGAGGGTGTTATCTTTCATGTTTGTTATTAAATTTGAAAGGTTGTAGAGGAAGAAAGGCTGGGGAATGGCTATTTTTATAAATTGATTCTGCTCCCCCCCCCTTAGGAAGAAGAGATGACTATGTAGAGAAATTAAAACCCTTCCTCTTTGTATTTCTTTCTCATCTTTTCAGATTTCTCTGTTTCTTAAATGTAAGAGAGTCTACACAATATGCATATCTATGTAGCCATAAATTCTCCTCTGTAGGTTAGAAACAATTTATCCCTAAAAATACTCACCCCCATTCCCTTCCGACTTGTCCCCCAAAGGAGTCAAGTCATCCAGGCTCCAGCTTCGAATTAAAATCTGATTTTAGCTCCTACCGAGCAGCCTCTGGCTTCTAATGAGATACACATTTCCTAGCATTTAGATTCCTCTTCTCTCTGTCCACTTTTCCTTCGTTCTAAGACAGAGGAGCCTCCTTGGTGGCCATCTTTACAGAATGTTTCGAGAGCTAATGAGCCAAGAAAGAACTGCCATTTTTTTTAGCTTCTTCGGGGGGAAAAGAAAGGACAGCCAATTTCTTCTCCTTCGATGTATTTTTAGAATCAGAGGCTGTCTTATCATTCTCCACACAGCCACATCCTCGACAGACTCTACTCCAGGGTTCGCTGAAGGAGAGAAACTGGGGCATACTTTTTAATTGAATACTGATAACAGGAAAAGATTCAGGGCCCTTCTTCCATAGTAGGAAATCAAAGCATCATTAACTGATAATGACAGTAATAAAAAACAATTGGTTCATCCCATTATCAATCAGCAAGGAACACAAAGTGATTAGTTATTTCCTATACTTGCATGCAAGTTGTTTGTTTATTTGGGGGCTTCACAGCAAAATGGAAAGATTGCACATGCTGCAGTAAAATAATCAGAGGGAAAATGTACCAGCTCTGCCTTTGTTACCTGCTCGGCCTTCAAGACATCATTTCTCTTTTGGAAGCCTTTCTTTTCTGTAGGCAGCACTGTGCTAGTGAAGGTCCTTATCCCTGATGAGTGCTCAGACAGTGCCTGAGGCAGGGAGATGTAGCCCAGTGGTAGAGCACTTGCTTAGCATCTGTAAGACCCTGGATTCAACCCCCAGCATGGCCCTAGGAACAATGGAGCACCTGGCTTTCCATTCATTGCTCCTGCAACTTTTGCTAACAATCATCTGGGAAATTGATGGCATGAAATCTGCAAGATGCCCTTCTAACTTCCTGCTCTGCAGGCCAGGAAATGCCATCCTTAGAAGAGCATGGCTCACAGCAAACAGGACCTGGACTGCCTTGATGCCCCTTCCAGTAAGATTTGTCCCAGCTGTGGGGGTGTGGTTCTCAATCAGCTTCCAGCTGTCAGCTCTGCCTAAAATTCTCTCTCCCCAAGGCAGCCTGCCCTGAATGATAGCAATGGGCACTAAGGCTGGCCCATCATGGGGACAATTCTGATGAATCCTGCTGGTTCTCAAGATCCCCACAGGCCTTGTAGGTTCTAACTGAATTCTTTTTTAGTGGCAAGAGCTGAGAGGGGGGTCTTTAAATAGCTTGGCTGTATCTGGCTAAGGAAGTAAACAAAGCCTTGTTTCCTCCTGTAGAGACAGAGGCTCTACCAACCACAGAAATGTAAAGGTGGATATGGATGGTGGTCACAGTCACATCTCTAATGCTGTCAGCCAGGTTTCTTAATGTTAGAGATTCTATGTGTGTGTGTGAGAGAATGAAGTACCGGGAAAAAAAATTAAGATTTTTGAGATTTTGAAAAATTACTTAAAATGGTGTGTGTGTGTGTGTGTGTGTGTGTGTGTGTGTGTGCCAGCGCGCGCGCACACACACACCTCAGCACACATATGGAAGTTAGAAGGCAACCTAGAGAATCACAGAAGTCACTTTTCTTCCTCCTCTACATGGATCCTAGGGATGGGATTCAGCCCAGCAGCCTTAGGGGAGGTACTTTACCTGCTGTATCATCTTGCTGTCCCTTCTCCAATGTTTGTATGGTAACTTGTTCCAGTTTCCCCCTGGGTGGTTATTGGTACTTTAATCAGGAATTAGGTTGGCCCTATTAATTTCCTTCACTATGAAGCTTCATGCTTCTTGGACTGAGCATCTAAGGGCTACCCTGGCTCTCTATCCTTTCTCTGTGCATTGTGGGACTTTTCAGCCTCTGTGACTGTGTGGGCCAATCTAGCAAATCTTCTCTTGTATTGAACACAATTAATTCCACTTCTCTGGAGAATGTTGACTAATATGAATTGAATGCTAAAATGTGTTTGAAATCAGGAATGGTGAAGGATTTTCAAGGACAGAGTTAGAACCAACTGGATTGTGAGGGCTTCTGAATTAGGACACAGAGAAGAAAGTGTTGAGGTCCCATGTCTGGGAAGAGACTGCTCTCCTAGAGGTGAAAAATCCATAGAGAACAATTCTAGGAGGTGTTTGTTGCCTTGAGGGATGTGATGGTTAATACTGATTGGTAACTTAATGGGATTTAGTATCACCATGGAAACAAATCTCTGGACATGCAATTAGGGAGTATCTGGACTTGGTTAATTGAAGTGGGAAGATACACCCTCAGTGTAGGCTGCACCACTCCACGACATAGAGTGCTGGGCTAGGTAAAAAAATAATAAAGTGAGCCTAGCAGCAGCATTCATCACTTCCTGTTTCCTGATGGCAGATGCTGCTTCAAGGGCCTGCTGTCATCACTTCTCTTGCATGACGGTGTGTACCCTGAAATTTTGACAAACCCTTCCTTTTTTTTTTTTTTTTTTTTTTTTTTAACCTTGCTTTAGTTAAGTATTGTGTCACAGCAGTGAGAAAACACGGGCAAGTTTAGCTTTCAGAAATGTCAATAACAGAATTGGAAAACTTTAATAAGCCTAAGGCTGTGTTTTTGGTGTTTCTTATCTAGTTTTGATACTCTCTTTTCTTGGTTCTGGTGGATAGGCCCACAGTCCTCTGGTAGTTTTAAGGTGTAGGTTCAGTGTCTTCTACAGAGAGGGTGTGCATTGGAAGGGCAGTTTCTCTTCCCACGTCACGGAGCAAGCAGAACATCCTAGGTCATCTTAGCTCTCACTGCAGCAATGATTCTAAGGATCTTCTAGGAAATTCAGGATTTTCATGGTGTCACAAAACTGAAGCCAGGCAACCAAGGTGTCTCTTCCTTCTGTGTGTGTGTGTGTGTGTGTGTGTGTGTGTGTGTGTGTGTGTGCTTTCACAGAGATCACAGAACAAGCTTGGGTGTTGTTAGTAAAACTTCAGCTAACTTGTATTTTGAGATAGTGTCTCTCATTGGCCTTGACTTGACAATTAGGCTAGGATGGTTGGCTAGAAAGACTTGGTGGTCCTGGTGTTTCTACCTTCCTGGCACTGGGACTACAAGTATGCACCACCATACCCATCTTTTTTTTTTTTTTTTTTTTTTAATGTGGGTTCTGTGGATCAAACTTAGGTCCACACACTTGTGGGGTAAGTCCTTTGCTGTCTGAGCCATCTCTCTCCAGCCCCCTTTCTTGCCTTTACTAGCTAGAAACTCTAGAGCTATAATTATTGCCAAATGTAGGAATGTATTCCTCTACTGTCACTGCCTCTAGTACCAACTCTGTCCTCCCTTTCCTGCAGACATATTTTTGTTCTGCGTTTAAATGTGTCTATTGCATCTTTGTGCAGCATATTAGAGTCGCAAGCTGGCTTCATGACCTTGTAGGAACATACAGTATATTAATCTTAAGTAAATAAAGATAAGGCATCTTCCTCCTCCTCTTCCAAAATAGAAAATAGCTAGGATGGTTTATTGGAGAGATAAGGAAATGGAAAGATTGCGAGGAGAGAGAAGTGACCATATTTGAAGATAAGTGTTAGGCCTTCTGTAGATTGAGATCAGTGTTCACAGAGAGCCCATAGGCTCTTGGCCCCAAATAGGATAAACTTACAATGAAATTGCCTTTGCTAGGTTGCCTCTGGGACAAGGAAGGGACACCATTACCATCTGACATAAAAATGTCCCCATGCCTGCCCTTTTGATTTCTCAGATCTGCTGCTCAGTAGCCCTTGCCAGTGTATCTGTAGACCTCACTTCTCTGCTGTTAATGGCTATCTGTCTGAATGGGGACATTTGAATCTACTGTGCCTCCTTGGTGACAATCAGAGTATATTGATATTTCCATTTTTCTTATATGAGGAATTTCTATTTTTAGTCTCATTTTACTCAAAGAAAATGCTGCTCACATTTCCCTTCTTTAGATTGTTGACCTGTTTGGCTAGATAACTAATGTTCGGGCACCTGTCTAAATTGTGTCCATTTGCTATTCGGCAGCTTCTGTCTGAGTTTCTCCGTACCCTTCATATATGTGACAAGATGTGGTCTAGTGAAGGATTATATTCAGCTGTCTGCACTTGTGTTCATGGAAAGGCACAGTGGCCATGTGAATTGTTGAGAGCAATGCATACTGGGGTGGATGGTGTAGACAACTTTCAAAAGGGGTCAAAACATGGTGGGGGCACTGCATTGTTCCCACTCACAATATCAGATCCACCAAGCATATACTACCAATGAGTTCATCCATCTTATTGCATCTGCTAAGGTGGCTTTTGAACACTATCTCTGTTAAAAAATGTTACAAGTAAAATGATGAGTAGGTATATCCAGTTGCTAGGGCTTTCATGTTAAAATACCGTGGACCAGCTGGTTTTAACAACAGAAATTTATTGTCAAATTCTGGAGGCAGGAAGTTAAAGAGAATAGTATGGGCAAGGCTGGCCCCTCTGAGGCCTCTCTGCTTGTCTTGTCCTCTTGCTGTATTTTCATGCGATCTTGCTCTGTATTTAGGCATCCTTTGACTATCCTCATGTAATTAACTCTCTTGGCAGGTATACCACTTAGGTCAGGGTCTTCCCAAACAGCTATATTTTTGCTTAACTATTTGTTACATTTTTATCTCAAATGCCCCTCAGAACCCATGTGTTAAAGTCAAGAGTGGTGCTGTCAGATGGGAAGGCAGTGGGATCTTTAGGAGGCAGGACCTTAAGGAAGGCCTATTAGCCACTGCAGACAATTGTAGGACCTTGCCCCCTTCTTTTTCTCCCTTTTCACTTGGCTTGAGGCATGAGCAGATTTGTTCATCTACCTTCTTGGAATCCCAGAATTGTGTCCCCCATCTAGCCTGGGCTGTGAACTCTAAAGCTGTGAACCAATATTAACCTTTTCTTTTGAAAGTTGATTACCTCAAGTATTTGGTAACTAACACACTGCTAACTTGAATATAGTCACATTCTGATGCATTAGTTTCTTACTGATGAAACAGTGTGACCAATCCCATCAAGCTCTTGCCACCAAAGCTTCCCCACCATGATGGACTGTATTCCTTCTTAACCCATGAGAAAACAAACATGTCCCCTCCTTTAAGTTGCATTTGTCAATATTTTGTTATGGAAATGAAAAGAGAAACAAGTACAAGTCATATTTGCATTCATTACTTGTCCACAGTCAAACTGGGCCTGGGAATACCAAGAAACTCTGTAATACATGTCTAAGTTCTAGATACAAAGTTTCTGTTGTTAGCTATAGATTCATCAAATAGTGGTCTCTTTAGGTCCCCAGTGGATGACCAGAGGCACACACTGTTGCTTACTCTATCTGGAAGGTTTCCTCAGTCACTGGGCCTTAGAGCCACACCCGAATGCATCCACAGTGTATCAGTGATCCTTTCCCCTAGCTCACAGCAGCACACTCAGCTGTCCTTTTGTAAACCAGCCCCAGAACCCTTCTACCCATGTCAACTAGTTGTAGAGAATTTTGTAGTAGAACATGGGTGTCAGTTGAGTGAGTGGCATTGGTTTAGGACAGGTAATGTAGGAGTTTGACCACTTGTTCATGCAACCTATCTGTGCCTGGTGGTCCCTAATCAAGGGTGATCCCAGTTATATCATGGGACATTGTACAGAGGCTTGCTGGTGTCCACATGGCTGCTTGAGTTGATTGGGATATACTTACAACCAGCTCTTGATTTGAGAGCTCTGGTCCCATAGAAGCTTGATGACCTGAAGCCAAAGATACAGGAGTCTGGTGGAAGAACACTCTCAAAAGGACTTGTTCTAAAATTCTGGAACTTTCTGGAAATTCCAAGAGAACTTTGTAGGTGTCTATATCACATACACAAGTAGCACCAGGGGGTCTGCTATCCCTGTTGTAGTGTTCCAAATCGTTACATTCCTGCATCTACTAATCAGTAAGTTGAGGGAGTTCTGCCAAAGTGGTAAGAATATCAAGATTCCATACTTGCTTAAAAAAAGTTGGGCAAGATTTTTGGCATGCTACCAAAACTTCACCAATACAATAGACATCTTAATCTTTGTAGAGTTGTCACCCACCTTTATATGTATCATACATATCAGTACATCCCATGTACATGGCACTTTTTGACCTAGCAGGTCCAGGTACCATGATGCCATTCCCATAGCCAGCCAGCATGCTGCTCCTTGGAATGCATGAATGAAAGTGCTCTCCTGGGATAAAGGCAGCAGGAATGCCACTTGAACCCCTGGCTTTGAAGGTGAAATGGCAGTCAGTATCTGCCACTAACCCACAGTGTCTGGGAACATGCTATGACATCTCCCCAGAGAATGTAGAAGGAGAGTTCTGGGATGCCAATTCCAGCTCAGGAGGACTGGGATGTTGATTCTGGCTCAGGGGAGCTGAACTCTTTCTGAATGGAAAGTCCTCTGTGTTACTGCAGGTTGTTCCTTCCCACCGGTGCCATCTGGCTTGCCGCCAGTCTGGGCCCATAGCTGTGCCAGCCCCAAATAACACTCAGAGACTGTATTTGATACAATCCTGTTGGCCAATTACCATTATTGTTTATGGTCTAGCTCTGCCTTAATTATTAACCCATTTCTACTTATCTAAGTATTTCCACATAGGCGTCTTATCAGGGAGCCGCGGCAGGTGTCCTGCTTCTTCCCTGGGCTACATCTCTACTCCTCCTTCCCACTTCCTCTTTCCTCCTTGTCTCCTAGCCCCGCCTATCTTGCTTTCTCATTGGCCACAGAGCTTTATTAACCAGTATGAGAAACATATATACAGAATAACATCTCCCATCACCTCTGTGTACTTTTCTTCTGTGGTTCTCCTTTGGGTGTGTCTGCCGGTACTGATCAGCGAGTGAGAGGTGGACCATTTTTGAATTGGGTGGACCCCTTACCTCTGCATCCTGTGGGGATTGGATCATTCTAAATGTCAAGTTCTCTAAACAGACCGAACAGTTATAATGGCACACTACAAAAACCTTAAAACACAGCTATTGCAATATTCTGGATGATACTGAAAAGCACCCTGTAACTCCACAGGACGTCCTCCAGATGGAACAAATGCTTGCATTCTTTTTCTTCTCTAACCTGTTTTACCAGTCCCACTTTATTTATCGTCTCAGATAGAGTCTCATTGGCTGCCACAAACACGGATAAGCTTACATTTCAAGCAGAATTTAAGCTGCGAGTGTCTATTACCACTGGAGCCATTAAAAATCGAAGACCAAGCTGCCTTCTTACAATCTTTTCAGGGCTCTGTTTCCTTATCTCTTCTACCCATGTAGAGCTGCATCCTAAGATAGACAGAAGTGCAAACATAAAGTGTGTCTATGGCCAGGCTTATGGGAAGGACAGGAAAACAAAAAGCTATTATCTCCAGCAAGGGAAGTCTCAGGTTCACACTGACAGACCCCAGCGGAAGTGTTTCTCACACCAGACAGCTTTAGTAAAGCAAGCACCTTTGTCCTAAACTTGTATCTAATCTTGGTGACTCAGCTTTAGGTTTTGACCGTGTGCGGAGAGCCTTGGACGGTTATTTATCGTGGATCCAATCTAGGTAGTTAATGTGGAAAATGAGCTTCTGTGTTCATCCTTTCATGAGCTATGCACCAGGGACCCGATTCTGAGAGGCATAGGGAACTCATTAAGAACAAAATATCCCTGCCCCCATGAAACGTTCTCTTCGGGGATGGGGGAGGGGGCGGGGGAAGGGGGAGGGGCGGGGGGCGAAGGTTAGACAAAGCAGAGCTGCTCTTGTAAAGAGCTTATCCAGGAGAAGTGGGCTTTTCAAGTGCACTATGTGGATCGATTCAGCAGTTTCCCAGGTATTCTAGGATAAACTAGTGGTGAGAAAATGTCATTATGCTAATTCAGTTGCTCTACCTATTAGACTGTCAAGTTTCCATCATAACTGTGTCCTCTGGAGACATAGCAACTGAATAATCAAAGAAAAATAGCAAAAGCAGTGTTCGTGCACTGTCTGAGTGGGAGGCAATACAACTTTGGCTGAAATCAAGACTTTGCTGACATCTGCTTATCTTCCTGCTGAGTCCTTCAGGAGAGTTCAGCGGCTGTTCAAAGATCTTCTAATTCATCTTTGAGACACTCTCATATGTTTGAGCCAACTCCTCCTCCGTAAATCTTATTTCTTTTATGACACACTTCTTTCTAAGTTGGCTTTGTTTTTTCTTTCAGCTTTTTATAAAATCTTCCTGTGACTATATCCCAGCCTTTTAACAAACACCTAGAACACCATGCCCATCCTTCATTTTGAGTCTGTGTTCTGTGCTGGGGTTTCTAATTTCTGGTCTTTTGTTCTGGTCCTATGGATCTCACAGTTTTTGTCCTTCTGGAGTAGTATTTCTTCAGGTTGGATTTTTAAACCCCAGCTATGAGTGTGCCTCTAGATACCATCCCAGGGTCTTTCTTTAGTCTGCCTCTATTTAAACTTCAGTACTAAGTCCAGCCTCTTCCCTAATCCCACCAGGGTCAATGCCCACAGCTCTCACTTAGAACAAAGAATTTGGAACAGTTTAAATTGTAATTTTTTTTTTTTTTTTACTTATTTGTTAAAAGGTAGAATCAATCAACCCAATTTGCTCAAGCATTAAACGATTAGGGTAGGCTTAGTGTATAATATAAAGGATTAATACCTCCCTTTTAATATAGGCTAATACTAGACCAAAGCAATGAGCATTTTCTAGTTGAGTTTCTGACAGTTAAGAGCTTTGGGAAGAATGCAAACTTCACAACTGAACTATCATGACTTTTCCTCATATAGCCATCTTTAAAGGGGCGTTTCCAACCATGTATCTACCTTTCCCACAGCTTTGATCATCCAGATGTTCAGTTTCTATGAAAAAATTCATTCATTCAAACAAACAATTTAGCTAACAGGTTGAAGTATGGTGCACATTGGTTTACAGACTGTTTGATAGGTATGGTTCTGTGTGGTGATTGGTTGCTGTTGTTGTTGCTGTGGTGTGTGTGTGTGTGTGTGTGTGTGTGTGTGTGTTCATGCATGTGCATGTGCATGCACACATCTGTGGTGTTTGTGTGTGCGCACACATGTGTATATCAACAGATATGCTTATAATGATTCTCCTGCTTTTACACTAAATGGTCCCATCCATCTCCATCATTTTCTCATACTTTGAAATAGGGTCTGGCACTAGATCAGAATTAAGTTAAATATGGGCAATTTGAATGAGCTAAATAGTAGAAATATCCTAAGGTTATATGGAACCTAAGTGACCTTCTAGCTTATATTAAACAATCTGCAGAGGGGGAGGAGTGTAGCTAATAAATGGTGTGCGACCATCACAGCTTGATGGCAGATCAGAGATTAAACCAAGATTTTCTTGACTCTACCCAGGGCTTCTTGTTTCTCTTCACTTCTCTGAATCTGATAACTTTTTAAAAAGTGGTTTGCCAAACCATTAATCAGATGAGCCATGATAAAGATCGACTTTTATTAATTAACCTCTAGGAGCTTAAAATCTGGGGATTTTTAAAAGACATTGAAAACAGTACAATATTTAAAAATTGCTTATTTTCTTGCCACTGAGACATTTCATTAGGGAAGTATACTAGAAATACTAGCATCTTCTGCCTGAATTGCTTCCTGGTGGTGTTTTATATTGCTTCCTAAGCCTTGGAAGGTGGATTAATGGACTCTGAGTGATTTGACATGAACAGTTTTTTATGACCCACTTTTGTACAAAACATCCTACTTAAGAGTGAAGGAGAAAAACAGGAAAGGAGTGGAGGAGGATAGCTAAATAGAGAAATCTCTTAATGGAAAAAGAATGAATTTCTTCATTTTAAAAGATTTTAGAGGAACTGCAGACCAAAATGAGATGGTGTGTATATATAGTATTCAGAGAAAAAGGCTGAATATAAATGAAAGCCATCTGAAAGACATTCCATGCCTTTCCTGCTGGGTGGAGTGGCTTGGGATCATAGTCCAGTGATATTTTCTTTAAGGTAAACTTCCCTCCCCCTTGCATGTGGAAGGGTATATAAGAGTGATTTACTATGTAATATGTACATGAAAGTGTGGGAGAGACTGAGGATTGGAGTAAGATTTTATTTTCAGAACTGTTCTTTGAAAGATACTGTGATGTTGTGAAAGCCTAGCCAAATCCTTATATAACACTGTGAGTGTTAACTGTATCTCAAAATTTGGGGATTGAAACAACAACAACAACAACAACAGCAACAACAACAACATGCAAGCTATCAAGCAGGAAACTCTGGATTGGTGCTTCCTAAAACTTGCTTATTTCCCTCTCTGTGGCTGAGATAGTCTCTTGGTATCTTCTTCTTCCTGTGGTAGATGGAACCCATTGCCTCACAGTGATAGGCAAGTGCTCCATAGCTGAGCTTAACTCTAGTCTTTCTTGATATTTCTATTATTGACATTGATTCATGGTTAACTTAGATTCAAATGTGAGAATATAAAAGATAAAAACAAGTCTAACATTATTTTCCCAAGGAATAAAAAGTACAAAATTTGACTTTAAAGTCTTAGTGTGATGGAACATGCCTGTAATTTTAGCACTTTGAGGATACTGTGCTCAGGAGACAGAAATAAACATCTACTCACCTAAAAAGGGCATTGATGACAGATTGAAGAAATGATTCCACTTAAGTCTATTGTGGTGAACCAGTGAGTTCATTTTACAGTTTACTCACAGGAGTAAGTGTGGGGTGGGAGGGGATTACTTAAAGGAACATGAGTAACTCAAAGGCAATAGCATCACTGAAAAGCCCACTCTGGCAAGGGTAGTGACTTATTAAAGCAGAATCCTTGGATCACCCTGCACAACCCAAAGTAACCTAGTAGATCAGAGTTTCCTCTCTACAGTTGTTACTGATCACATGACCTTGTGAGGAAAAGAACTTTGTGAATCTAGAAAGTTTCAGAAGTTTCCTGAAACTTGAGTTGTGTTTATTTCCCAAGTCTTAAGGAGATACCCTTCTTCCAGAGGTAATGGTTTGATTCAAAGGAAATTGTTACAAACAGGAAGCGAAGGCTTTCCAAAGACCACAAGTTCAAGGCCAGTATGGACTACATGATATGTTCAAAGCTGCAGTATGTCAAGGTCTTACTATGTAGTAAGACCCTTTCTTTTCTCATTAAACCCAGACTTGTTATATAATTCTATGACCTAGCCCACATAAACTCAGGGTTTGATACCTAGTACTGAAAGCAGAAAAAAATGAACTATTTTTACTATTAATTGTTAATAATTATCATGGTAATTTTATTTCTTACTTTCTTTAGATAAATGGTTTTCTAAAGAAGTGGATGAAGCTGAACAACTTATAATAATCATTGTTCATCAGGTGAGGCTTTTGTTTTCTGTTGACTCTTCCAAGTTCTAATGGCAGACTGAGGATGTCCTCTGGCATGCACATCCACCTATACACATGAGTGAACCTGTACTCCCTACAACACACACAGATAACCCGAATCCAACCTGAGCTTAAGTAGACCTAAGCCCAAATTTATGAATTTATGAACCAAATATGAAAACAAAAGGCCCCAAGGGGCCAACTTTGTTTGACCAGCTTTTTTTTCTCCTTCACATGTATGTTATTTCAGGCCAGGCTATTAAAGATATACATCTACAAGACAGAAGACTAGAAGGAATGTGACGGAGTTTAATCCTGAGATCAAACAAACACACCTTACATTTATATTTAAACCCAAGAAAGCCTTGAGTGATGGCTTTTAAGATACCAGTATGGACACCTCTCCGACCCAGAAGAAAGAAAGACCTCAAGAAAAAAGCCTGTACTAGTATTTCTAGAATGTTGAAGGAAAATGATTCCCAACAAAGGTTTAAGTCTTGACATTGAAGGAAAAATGCAAACCTGCAGTTCAGCCATATTTGTAACAATATGGATTGAAACGAAACTATTTTATAGTCAACCCAGAGTTAACTGGAACAGTAGATTAGCTAAAATACTCCAAGCATCTGGATTAATTACATTTTAGTAGAAGAGAGATACTTATAAGCAAATGGGCCATTTGAGTACACAGTGGGGTTCAAAGCAGGATGTACTGTGTCCTGAATTTGAATAGGAAATAGGCAGGCAGGTGCTGAGTATCAGAATAATTTGTCATTGGGGAAGATTCTGGAAGATACAAAATGGGGCGGCATCAAGGTCATTAGTGAATCCATAGAAGATCCATACTTAGGGAAATATGCCAGTCACAGGTCACAGGCCAGTGTGAAAAATTCAGTGAGATACTTAGGCGCAAAATAGTGAAGTCATATGGTTAAGGTTGATATATTTATTTTAATCCTGATTGAAGGACTTGTTAGCTTTGCAGCTGGATAGACAGAAGATCCAGTCATGCATCAACATGAACAGCTCTAACCCTTAGAACTGTGGTAGAGCTGACCTTCTCCCTCAAGTAAGTGCTGAACCTTGCCACTCTGTATTTGCCTCTAGAACTCGCCAACCTTCTTCCCTATCATTTGTACAAGAAAAAGTATGGCTGTCATCACTGCATGTCCAAAGACAAAGGGTTGCCATCTTTTGTTTCTCTAAAGTTTTGTATACTTTATAACAAAACTTGTAGTTTTTCTTTCATTTCAGCTGAATTGAACAAGGATAAGAGGGAATGCAAAATTGGTGACTAATTGTCTTACTGTTCTGTTGCTATGAAGAGACACCATGACCAAGCCAAGTCTTACAAAAGGAAGCTTTTAATTAATGGCTCACCATTTCAGAGGATTAGTCCATTATCACCATGGCAGGGAGCATGCTGGCAGGTGTTGGAGCAGTGTCTGAGTTCCACATCCTAACCCTCGGGCACAAAGAGAATCTGGACCTGGAAAGGGCTTTGAAAATTCAAAGCTCATCCCCACTGATAACTCATCTAACAAGGTCATACCTCTTATTGATATTCAAGAGCATTCATTGCTGGCTAAGCATTTAAATAAATTATTCAAACTGAATGAAAATGGGGACATGACCACCCTTAGATATGATTAAGGAAAAGGATTTTATTGTAGAGATGAGGGAGAGTATAGTTAGACACATCTGGAAGGGCCCAGACTAAACCATGTCATGGGGTGTGGAGGCGGCAAGAAGAAAGAGAAGAGGAGAGAGGACGGGTGGACTAAGAGAGGAGCCTAGGACTAAGAGGATGAGGAGAGCATGTGGCCCAGATGGCAGGGTTAGATAGGAAAGAAGCTGGATAAAGGAAAGCTAAGCTCCTAAAAGGCTTAGGAGATGAGGTGAGAAGTGCTGGAAGGAGCCAGAGGTACTGAGTGAGCCTTGTCCCAGGTTTCTTTGAAAGTTGATAACCACCACACTAACATTGGCATGGAATTAAGAATCTATAGTTTATTTGACAGATTAAGACAGATAACCATTTCTGGACTGTATACGCACCTTACCATAATGCATCTGATTTTAACTATATACATGCTCATATACATAGGCATAGTGATAGACACAATGACAGGGTTTACATGCACCCCAAATTTGTGTCCCAAACTTGTTAAGGTTGGATTAACCTCCCTGCTTTCATGGCTAGACATAACTGCTGTGTAAAGACTAGATCTAAGTTTGATGAATATTAAGGGAAGAAGTATTCCATTGTTCAGAAAGCACTGCAGATGCAGCCCAATGCAGGTGTGGGGTTTCTAAGTTGCTAATGGGTCACTAGATGCATTGTTTAGAGTGGGATACACAGTAGGTGCAAATAAAGGTCCTAGCCTGCCAAGTGCAGCATTAGAAGAGGAGTTTGTGCATAGCCCAAATCAAGTGGAGTTCCAGGTTGCTGATCTATTCCTTATGCTAGCTAGCCCTGCGGAAAGACAAGAGGGACTGGTTCATAATTATAGGCTTTGGGCTTATCATATTTGTGCTTCTGGTATATATATATATATAATTATTACTGGCACAAGGTCCTTGTTGTCTATATTGTAGACAGTATCTGAAATTCCAGTTTTATTGCCAGATCCCCAAGCATGCCTTAGAACACAATATAGACACTTCCTCCCCACATTAATAAACTGTATAAAAAAGCTCATTTGTCTCTGATATAACTTTTATTATATAAAAAAGATCCCTTTGTACAACTCAAAGATCACATTAAATGCTTTCAAAGACCTTTAATAAGCAGTAAGGCTAGTCAGATTAGGGACAGAAACTTAAATTTAGCACTAATAAAGCCATTAAGCATCTTTCCTGAGAAGGTATTAGTATTTAAAACACATAAGGGACCCATATAACTCAGTTGCATAAAAACAAATAACACCATTAAAAGCAGACAGCAGATCTGAATGGACACAGATGTGAGCTAGTCTGTGAAAAAGTGTCCAAAGTGTGTGCTTGGCTCAGTGTCGAATGCATGCATGAGGCTCTGGATTCAATTCCCAGCACAGGACAAGAAGGTTCTCAAAAGTGATTATCAAGAAAAACCACCTAACAACTATTTAAGATGGCTACATCTTTTTAAAGTCCTGATGAAGGTTTAGATAAAAGGAAACTTAAATATATTCCTGGTAGGAATGTGAATTGATACAAATTTTATGGAAATAGTATGGAGGTTCTAAAAAAAAAATAAGACTTGAACTACTCTGTGGTCTAGCAACCCCACTGCTGGATATGCATCTAAAAGTACTAAAGAGAGGATCTGGAAGAGATGCCCATATTCGTATGTATATCTCTGCAACACCAAGGTATTGAAACACTATAAATGTCCACTAGAGGGGGTGCTCAGTGAAACAAACCAGACACAGACAAGTTCTATGTAACTTCACTCACATGTGACTTCTCTTACATGGGAGATGGCATTCCCATGTAAGTTTAGCAGAGTGTGATGCCTAGATTTAACAAGACTGCATAGTAGACATAGAAACCAGCATCGGATATATAGAGGAATCATGTTTTGCAACAACAAACTTATTAGGAGAACATATGTTTTGTTCTTAATAACAAGAATGAAAGAAATAAAAAAGAAAGGGCAAAGACAAGGAAAGAAATAAAGACAGGCTTTGAAATGTGTTGGATGTGTCTCTGGCTGTGATGATGTAAAAATATCAACAGTACATGCTACTCTTCAAATTGTTGTCTATTTGGCACATGTACAGCTTCTATATGTAAACAAAAAAAGAGCAAAAACCCACTATGCTATTATTTAAAAGAATAACACAAATATTATGGCTATCATGTATACAAACATGAATATTTCTCTTTGTGTTACTTTCTGCCACTAACAAGTACCTGAGATGATCTGCTCTTAGAAAGAAGGTTGACGTTGTCTCATGGAGTCAGAGGCTCTGGTCCATGATAGATGGACCTCCTTATTTTGGGACTCCTGGGGAGAGAGAACATCATGGTGGAGTTTTTAGTCACAGTTCTTGATGTGACCACATATTTGACAAGAAGTAACCTTAGGAAGGAAGGGTTTATTTTCATGTATGTTCTTGGCATAGAGCTCATCATAGTTGGGGAGGCATGGTAGTGGGAAGTGTGAGGTATCTGGTCACATGGCCTCCCCTGTTGGGATGCAAAGCAGGATGAATGCTTCTGCTCAGCCTTCCTTCCTTCCTCTTTCACCCCACTGATCAGACCAAGGTCCCAGTCCCTGGGTTGGTACTGCTCATCTTCAGCGTGTTTATACTTCTCTGAAAACATTCTCAAAGACACCCCCAAAAGTGTACCTCAATAACAGACTAGATGCTTCTCAATCTAATCAAGTTGACATTCAAAATGGACCATCAGATGAGAGTGTTCAACAGAGCAACTTCAAGGTCATGAAGTCAAGGAGAAAAAAGGATAAAGTCCCACCATCTCTGTAATGATGTAAGATCTGCCCCTTGGACCCTATCTCTTGAAGGTTCAGTAGAATCCCAGTAAGTCCATTATGAAGACCAAACCTGTAATGGACTTTGCAAAATATTCCACATACCAACCATGCTACCTTCCAAAGTCCAAGATTCAGGTGCTATAATGGCAGTGGAGTAACTCATCTGCAGGCTGTTAGTGCTTATAGTCACCATGTCAGCCCTGCCTTTTTATTTGTAACATCTCAACGTCTTCCAGTCTTTGTATAGAAAGGGCCAGGATTATATAGTGTACATAGTTTTAGAAGAACTAATTAGTTAATTGCATTAAACAAACTTCACTTGCATGATTTGTTTGCAAGTGGCAGTTATAACAGTATTGTCTTAGTAAGTGCTTAAAGGTCAGGGCCCATTTATTTGTTTGACCAGCTTTTCCACACTGCTTACAATCACCTTCCTGTACTGACTGGCTGAATAATTCTTTATACTTCAAAATAAGGTTCAAATGTAACTTCTTGGGGAAATCCACGCTGACCACTGCAGGTGAAGGAGTACCTTTCGCCAGCAGAAACACGCCATTTCTTGGTCTCATAAGAATTTGCCTTCATAACTGTAACAACAGTACTCAGAGGCTACTTACCTTCTGCCAAGTGAAATGACTCATGCCATAATATTTACATGGTAAATATGTATTACCACTATGGCTAGTGTAGATTAATCCACCACCTTGCTTGGGTATAATAGAAGGCAGTATTTCTCTGATTCTAGAGTACTTACTTAGAATATTGTTTTTCATTTGGGGGTTATCCTTATTCTGGGGATATTTGGTAATATCTAGAGACACTTCTGTTTGTCCCAACTTGGAAAGTGTTCCTAACATCCTAGTGAGTTGAATTCTGGATCCAAGTCTGTTCTAAACATCCTACAATATATAGATAGCCCTGCCCTCTCCCCCAACAGGGAATTATCTGAGCAAAATTGATGAGGGTGAGAGATTGCGACTGACATCAGCAACAGGACTTTGAGATGAAAGGAAGCTGGGGATAATTCTCTAGCTTATGTATTCCACAAATTGGAGGAAGCTGTTAGATGCGAAGGATGGAACATGTTAGAGGCTGGCAGGCAAAAGAAGTCAAGTCTGAGCTGTCATTACCTCCTGAGGACTTTAGATTCCATTTCTCTGGTTTGTGGGTCCTAATTCCATATGTGGCCACTGCATCAAGAGTTAAAAGGGATCTGGAGTCCTAATCCCAATATAGACAAACTCACATGACATTGATGTACAAATCAGAGGCCATCACTCTCTTTTAAGCTGGACATACAATTACTGAATAAACTAGACACTTGAATTATCTTTTTTTTTTTAAACAGGCCTTGCTTCAAGTTTATTTGTAAAATCAGCATAGGGCATAAATCATCTGCAGAGTTTGTAGATGTGTCACACCAGTCCATCTGTCTTCACAGTGGCAGACACTTTTTCTATGGGGCCTTCACAGGGGCCTGGATCCTTTTGGGAGCCTGAGCTGGAGCTGCAGCCTGAGCCTTAGATGGAGCTGAGGCCTCTGGCTTGGTTTGAACCTTGGTCAGAGCCTATTACCCTTGGCCATGTAGCTTCTAATCTTCTTCCCAAGCTTGGGACTAGTGATGAAAGCAAGATGTCTGAGTTTGCAGCTGGGGCCCTTTGGCATCTTGGGTTTAACCACCTTGGGCTTCACAAGGGCCTTGATGGCCTCTGTGCATGCACCCATTGGCATCACATTGTTTGCCTGCATCTTCTTCAGGCCTTTCTTGTTTTCTTGGCAAAGCACATGTTCCTCAGGAACTTGGGGTCGACCCCCTTAGATACTTTCTCTGTGATCAGGGTTTCTTCATGCCATGTCTATGCCATTTCCAGACTGGTTATGTATGGTGTGGTTCTTGGACTTGGCCATATTTGAATCGTATCTGGTGGCTCCCCCATTTGAATTATCTTAACTGGATTATCTGCTAATGAGACTGACAAGTGTATGAACCAGGTAACCCGAGATCAAGATTTTTTTTATTTTTAAAATATGTCTTTTAGCATGTACATACTTTTTCTTGTCATTTTCCTTGAATAATATAGTATGGGTGGTAGTTTATATTGACTTCCAACTTGACATAATCTCCTTAGAGTCAAAACTCTAGTCTCATATATTTCAATTTTTCTAGATTAGATGGGGATCAGACATCTTAAATGTAGGTGTCACCATGCTGTGAGCTGGAAGACAAGATTACATAAGAAAGGATAAAGCTACCTGTGTACCAGCATCCATCACTCTTGCTTTCTGACTGTGGCCTCCATATGACCACAACCTACCATCTACTACCATGCCTCCCCTACTGAGATAGACATCCCTCAAATTGTGAGTCAAAAAATCCCTTCCATCTCTTATTTTATGTTGCTTAAGTATTTTGTCTCATTTCCAAGGAAAGTAACTAATATAGAAAACAGATACGGGAAGAGTAAGAGCATTGTAAAAAGCTTGACAACATCTTTATGAGGCATTTAGAATTGAATTGCAGGAGAAATCTGGAAACTTTGAGCTAGAAAATCCTAGAATGGGTCATTTTAGCAGGAGTTTGGAAGTTCAGGATGCCAAAAGAAACACTGGCAGTGGCTACTCAGTTTCTGAGGTTTCAGAGGGTTAGGGGAATGAAGGCTCTACTGGGACTCAGGATAGGATATGTATTCCAACAAAAACTCTGACTTCACTGTGTCTGCATCATGAGAACTTGAATGAGGCCAAATTAAAAATAGTGAACTAATTTGTTAGGCAGAGGGAATTTCAAGACAGCACAACATTCAGGCTGTGGCATCCTTCCTGCTCTCTGCTCCCATCCAGGTCTGTATCGAGACAAAAAGAGAAGCATAAAGATAAAAATGTGCAGATTGAGGAGAAAAAGAATGTAGATAGATTTAAAGTCAAAGCCAAGACAGTTTTGAAAGCAGATGCAATTGTTGAAAAGAGATCAGTGTTATTCTTTATACACCATGACTGGTTCATATCGGTGGGAGGCCTGCCCTTTTCTGAAGAGAAATGGAGGAGGAATGGATGAAGGGGGAGAGAGATGTGAGGGGGACTAGGAAGAGAAGAAAGATGGGAAACTTCAGGATGTAAAAAATAAAAAATTACAGAGAGAGAGAGAGAGAGAGAGAGAGAGAGAGAGAGAGAGAGAGAGAGAGAGAGAGAGAGAGAGAGAGAGAGATTGATTAACATTATTAAAGAGAAACCTGGCTCTCTGTACTGGGACAATAGAAAAAAATCCACGTTCATTTTAAAGGGGAGAGCCTAAATTGAGAATATAGCCCATGGAGTTCCCTGTTGGAAAACAACTGCCCTGGAAACTGGAAAGTATTTCTCCAGAGTTAGCACATAGATGTGGATATAACCTTGGTTTGAAGTGACTAAGCTATATCTCCAGTTGGCAGTATTACCTGGTAGTGTTGACAACACAACACTGTTTTATAAGCATGAAAGATGTAAAATTGAGGGGGATCACAGAGAATTTGTTCCCTGGCTTCCATGAACCACATAGGCCAGACAATGTACAGTAATGTCAGGGTCCTTGAAAGGAGATATTGAGAGACCACTGTGACAAGCTGTGAGCATGCAGTTTAAGTTGCAGTGGAGACCCCAGCATGGCAAAGATACTATGGGACACCCACTGAGGAAAGCTACAGGCAGTAAATCTCCAAGTCCTTTGGAGCCTAGGTGATTCCATCACAAGTCCCAGATCTGCAACATGGAAATCCAGGATTTGATGTTTGCCCTTCTAGGCTTAGGACTTATTCTTATATTCCCTTTCTGTGTACTCATCCCTCTGCTTTGGAAAGAAAATGTTTGTGTTATGCCATTGCATATTAGAGCTATATAACTTCATTTTTATTATGCAGGGTTTCACAATGAAGAGACTATCTGAGTACCAGAAGAGACTGCAATTCTATTTTTGAGCAGCATGTAAAAGACCCTGGGGACTTTAGAAATTGGATCAATGGATTTTACATTGTGAGATGGCCATGAGCCTGGGTCAATGGTTAGAAGATCATGGCTTAAAAGCGATATGCTTGCTGTTAAGGGGGTGGGCTCATTGATGTTTGTGTTTACTGTCATCTTGACAGGATCTGGGATCACTTTGGCGACAAACCTCTGGGTTTCCTGTGAGGGTTTTTCTATGAGGGGCTAGAATACCAGACTGTAAAATATAGAAAAAGAACTGTTCAATGGCATTCATCTTCCTGACTTCAGCAGCAGCCTCATCCAGAGGCTCATGGAGATCCACCTGCCTTTGTCTCCCTAGTGCTGGGGTTAAAGGCATGCGCCACCACCACCCAGTGCTTATCAATTTTTTAAATGTGACTAAAGCTATTTTAATGACCCCTAGGATGAGGATTCCACCTACTGAGCCTCCCCTGATACATTGAGTACCCTTGTCCTCAGACAGATACATTCAACTAACAGCAGACTCACAAAATAAATAAATAAATAGATAGATAATAAAATAAATAAATAAATAAATAAATAAATAAATAATAAAATAAATAAAAAATCATGGAAGATGTCATTGGCCCATCCAGCTCCCTTTTTTCTCAGCATACAGTTGTTCCTCTGTCTGAAGGACATTGGTTCTATGGCCCAAATCTTCAGATTTTCAAGTCTTTTACATATAGTTGCCTGATTCTTGCATTAACCTGCATAAATCCTCCTGTGTGCTTTAAACCACCTGTACTACTGACAATATAAAAACACAATGTAACTCAAAAAATTAACAAAACAAAACAAACAAACACAACAACAACAACAACAACAACAAAAAAAAAACAAAACAAAGAATGTTTAGCAGTTAGTTGAAGCCCTCTAGTTGGTTTTTTTTTAATCGATGATGTTTTTGTAAGATTTTCTTAGGAGAAAAAGCGTTTCTATTGCTTGCAAGGTTAGTGAATCCTCTCTCTGTGTAACTCACTGATGTGGCCCCTTTCCTGCCTCATCAGCCAGTGCTCCTCCTCCTAGCTGAAGCTTGCTGTGGATACAACCATCTTCTCTAGGCGTTCTGCATGTATCTTCTTTTTAGCATCCTAAACCACATTATTACGTTAAGGTTGACTGGTGTCATCCCACAAGACATTCATGCCCTAACCTCCCAGAGTCCCAGTGACTGCAACCTCATTAGGAAATAGAGGTGAAGACGATCATTGTAATACAGTATCACTGTGTCTGTGTAGAAGGGCACATCTGGACCCAGAGGCAGGCAGGCACCTTTGGAGAATGCTAGTTGAAGATAAAGGTAGGTATCAGAGCAATGCTGTCCCTAGTGAAGAGTATCAGTGACTACCAGCACCTGACAGAGAGAGGCATGACACCAACTTTTCCTGGCAGCCCTTGGCTCTTAGCTCACCCTTCTGACTGCTCTGTTCCATATCCCCCAAAATGCAGAAGAATACACATGGTGTGATATGTAAGTCACCTCCCAGTTTGTGACATCTTTTGCTAACCCCCCGAGGAAACTAGTGCAACCCAGCACTTTATCCCCAAGATTAGTTTCAGACATCAACTGTACACCACCAGCTTCAGTCTGTGATTTTTTTTTTTTTTTTTTTTTTACCAGCAATGATCTCATTCATCAAGAGTGGGTTTTTTCTTAGTTTAATTAGATTCATTCCAATTAGCAGCCTCATGTCTAAACTCTTGTGGGGTTACACAGTGCATATCTCATAGATTCTTCCTTGTGGTATCAACAAAGCTCCCTGTGTCATGGTTTGTTTATCTCTAAAACGATGAAGGGGGAATCAGTGAGAAAACCAAATGGTAAGCTCTCAGGAGGTAATAGAAAAAGAAAATAGTATCATCATGGGTTCAGGCATCTGTCTAGATGAGGTCTCCTTAGTTTTATAAAAAGGAGATTTGATGATTACCATCAAATATCAGGAGGACAGGGAGATCAGAGACTTCTTAGTCATTTGATATCCCTGGTCTTAAACCAGGGAGTGAGTTGGGAAAATAAAGCTTGACAGTAGGCAGTGTTTGAATGAGTTAGTGCAAGAGTAACATGTTTTTCATTACCAGTTTCTGTGCAGAAGTAGCTAAGACAATAAATGCTGGCACCCTGAGATGCTAGCTCATTTGCATTGATTTTTTTAAGAACCTTGGCAGTTTAGAAATCTTCCAGTAACTTACTACACAAGAAATGAGTACCCCACTTCACGGTGGGAATTTTCACATACAGCCCTGACTCTCAGAGTATCCCAGTAAACTCACAGTCAAATCTAAGAAGTCCCCCAGCCAGGCATTCTTCCCAGGGACACATGGATCTTTATATTGTGCTCTCCCAAACACAAAGTGATCATGGGTCAAGGAAGTGCCTTTGAAACCACCCCCATTTTGTTTGCCAAGGCTACATACCATGTGCTTTCATTCTTACACCTAATTAGCTCTCCAATCCACTTCTGACAGCCCCCACTGTCTTGTAAGAGCACCATCATAGTGTCCCATTTATAGGATACCAGTAACATTGTAACTGCACTCTCTTGAATCTTCCCACTCTATTCTGATCCCTCCCCACCCCACAACACTGTAGCCTGAATAAATCTGGTTCCACCCTACCTGCTTACAGACTCTTAACTCCACTAAAAAGGCTGAAATTGCTTCTATTGATTTAGTCAAATATTTACTGCAAGTCTTTGCTCTTAGGAGCTGGAGGGAACAAACTAAACAACATGGTCCTTGGGTTGGTCAAGCTTAGCTAAACTCATACTTTTTTTGTGAATATACATATTCATATGTGTGTATGCAGATGTGTGTTTGGGTGTGGGTGCACATGCACACATGTGTGAGTGCATGTGGAGGCCACAGCTTCCTTGATTGCTTTCTACCTTAATTTTGGAGGTCTCTCACTGAGCCAAGAGCTCATCCATTGAGCTGGGCTAATTGGCCAATATGCTACAGGAATCTTCTCAATTTCACTCTGCCCAGCCTTAACTGCCCCCCCCCAACTCCCATCCTTACTGCAACACCTGAATTAAAGACTGGAACTGTTGATGCTTTTCTTGTTTCCTGGGGTCTGATTAATGGCCTTCATGCAGCAAGAAGTTTACTGGCTGAACCATAAGCATTTGAACTCTTATATCTTTGTATAAAAGGAAAAGGTACAGCAGGCATAAATACTAGGGAGAGGTTTATGGCTATGGGAACTCATGTTAGATCATAGCAGGTAAAAGGGTAGAGGTTACAAGAGATCACATGGCAGATGGAGTGTTCTCAAAATCATCCAGTATGTGAGGGAGGTAGGCTTGTTGGAAGAAAGGAAAGACAGCATGGCTGGTGTTCATAGTAGGCAATATGTAAAGCCAAGTATTTTGTATGTGAAGGCTTTTGATCTCTGTCTGAGGACGAATGAGAAAATTGTGAGAGACAGATAGTTTAATAGGGGAGTGTTCACCAGTGCATACAAAATAGCAGGAATTTGCTAGTGTTTGACTTTGGAAAAGATCTGCCTGCTTGGTAGAGCATTTCAGAAATATTCTCTGTCATGTGTAGCTATCATAAAATCAGACATATAGCTGGTACCAAGAATGAGAGGAGGTGGCCAATATGGATTTTCATTTTATTGCCAGTTTTGTGCTTAGTGCTATCCTTTGGAATTTATATAGCTGAACTTCGGGCTTTTACTCTTGCTGGGGTTGGTGTTAGGAAGACAGTCTTGTGGTAGAATTTAGGATCACCTTCAGCAGCAAACCAATTTGGGAGTCACAAACCAATTTTAAATCAAAGCTTTAGGTAAGTAAATTTTATTAAGAATCATCAGGAATTTGGGATATGGTTAATATATAATATTTATAATATTCACAATTTAAAATGAAACCAAATTACAACAATTAATGAATAGTCATGCACATAGGTAATGATGATGGTTCCAAACTTTCACCTCATTGACTCTCTTCAGCTTGAAGGCAGATAACTCAAGTCACAGGTCAGATTCCATACTGACTTTTCTGGTTTTTCATTTCTACCCAGCTAGAGATTCCTAATTCACAGTTACATGGTATCTAGAACAGGCGCAAGTGTTTTGTGACTCTCTTAATGCTCAGAACTGAATAAGAGGGAATTCTAGAAATTCAAACACATTCTTTGTGATACTGCAGGGAATAGGCTACTAACTAACTCTCTTTTGGATGCTTTCCTGGACATTGAAAGTGTTTTGTTCAAATATTACAACATACATGGTTTGATGTTTTCTTATGTACATGACTAATTTCCTCCTCCAATAAGTGAAGTACCAGGTACTACCACAGAGTTGAATTTTTATCAGTGCAATTATTAATTTAGTTATATGGGCTTCTTATAAGTCTGAGGAACATCTTGATTCAGGTTATTTGTGATTTCATATGTATTTTGGAGTCACTCTGTATAATTGTCATATTGAAAAGAACTCTTTCCCTTTTCTCCCCTCTGTTGGGAAACTCACAGAAACATTTCATAGCCGTTTTCAGCAGAAGTCAGCATGGTCTTGTTCTTATTGACTATATCTTCCCAAACACATTAAAATGTGTACCCAGAGTAAAACCTAGTGCTCCCAATTGTTCTATTTTCCACCACATTGGTTTAAGATCAAGGAATAAATTATTATTGATCATCATCTACTACACGTTTGAAAAGCCCAACTATGAATTGAGATTTGGTGACAGCTTCTTTTTAGAAGGCTTATCCATTCATGTTGACTACTGAGCCTCTACTTTTCAATCTAAAAACAAGTCTAATCTGTAATTGTTATTATTATAATAAGATTGAATTTTAATAGGCAATTGAATGTGCCTGTTTGTCTGTAGTACACACTTGCCAAGTACTGATTCGAGCTTTGCGCTTGAGTGGTATCATTCATCCCCAAGACAAAGTGTTTTTTCACACATATTTATGATAGCATCTCTTCCATTTATGCTAAAGACCATGTCATCGCTCAAGTTTTCATTTCAAGAAAAAAAGTGACCATAGCAATTTGATTGTGTGCAGCATTCTTTCTGAACATCTTCTCACAAGCTTTGCTCTTATCTCTTGATTCCTGGCAGTCACAGAGCTGGGCCCACTTGTGCTTATCGAAAAAATAAAAACCTTAACTTTGAGTGATGGCTTGTTGGCTCTGGTCTCTGCTTTTGGTGAGGGAACTCATTACTTTGGTGGGAAGGAACATTCTTATATGGTCATTTCAGGGTATTTTAATTGTGTTGCAAGTTAGGAGACTGTTTTAGAAGATGATGCAAAAGTCTCCAGTAGTTTTCTGCTGATATCTGGCAAATTGTAGCAGACAATATGCCAGAAGCAAATATCTAATAAATATTGTCTTCAGGGAGTCATGATTTTGCTTCCTGCTCACATGTTTCATTATTAGCTGTTGTGGAATCTCCATTTATCTCAGAACATCACCACACTGCAATTCTTGCCCCCTTCTACTTTGCTATTTTGAGGTACATTTATGTTCTATTTTCATCACTGTTTTTGTGCATCAATGCATCATGTTAGAGCCAGTAATCCCTTTCTGTACTGATGCGTGTGATGTATCCAGATGAAGATGAGGAAAGAGTATAAATTAAACAATATGAATCATTGTATGCTTGAAGCTGGAAAGACAGCTCAATAATTATGAATGTGCATGGCTTTTACAGAGGACTGAAGTTGGGTTCCCAATACCTATGTTGGGTGGCTTATAACTGCCTGAAACCCCATGTTAGTGATCCAATTGTCTCTTTTGGACTCTATGCCCACTTTGACTCACAGCACATACTCATACACTGATGCACAAATATACAAAGTCAAGATACACAAATAATTCTTTAAAAATCACCTTAGTATGGTCACTACATGGGAATATGTTAACTAAGATGCCTTGGACCTAGTAATGGAGTGCTAATCAAGATAACCTGATTTACAGTTTACTTTTAGTATTTACATAGAAATTTACAACTTAAGAATACTATCACTATTAAAAATACAATTGATTTTGCTAATACTCTATCTTGACATTCGAATGTCAAATAGTTGTGGAGGTGATAACTATTTTTGTCATCTTGACTACATCTGGAACTAACTAAAAGCCAAGTGGCTGGGTACACCTGTGGGGGATTTTTCTTAATTAAATCATTTGAAATGGTAAGACCCATCTTAAATCCAGATCTTTTGAGTCTGGGCCACACCTTCTGCTATCAGCTTGTACAAAGGACATGCGAGAAGGAAGCCTTTGCTCTTTGCCTGTTAGCCATTGCTTTTATTGGAAAGTTTATTTATTCACTGACATAAGATGCTACTTCTTCAGTATCCCAATGTATAGTCTACTGAAGACTAGGTGAGATATCCAGTATTGGATGAACAAGTATTGGATTCTTGGAATTTCCCTTGGTAGACACCTAGTGTTGGACTAGCAGGACCACAGCACATAGGCTACTCTTATAGATTCATTAAATCAGTTCTGTTTCTTTAGAGAACTCTGACTAATGCAATAGCTCCTCTGTCTAGAGGGAAGACAGCAGAACCACCATTTGTGTTCCACAGCTCTGAAGATGTTTGGTTCCAGTACTGTCTTGGCTGCTAAGACAATGGAGGAGGCAGACACTCCTCAAGTTTGCTTCATATCCTGTGTCTTGTGTGATATAGTTAGCCCTGCCTGGTTTCCAATAAGGACAGTTTTCTTCTTGAGGACAGTGTTTGTAATTCTTTTTTTTTGATGAATTGACAGACTCACATGAATTAATATTTGTTACCCAGAGGGGGCAAGGCTGCCAGGGAAATGCCCTATTTTGTGAGCAATGGAGGTTTACTATCCCAATGTCACGTGCATTTGTCTTCTCTGAGGGGGAAAAAAAAGCTAAGGGCTAGGCTTTCAGCAAGAGCATTCTGACTTTGAATTCCAGCTCTGTGTGACCTTGAGCAATTTCTTATCCTTGTGACTTCCAGCACTTTACTTGTAAAATAGAGCCAACTCCACCCACTGCAAAGGCTTGTTTGTGTGCTGACACAGTGCCCCTAGCATGCCCACACTGTGAGAATGTCCCTGTAAATGTTAGTGATTGCCATTATCACTCAACACTTTACTGCTATTAACATCCTTTCTCTGGCATTTTACAGAGAGCCATCATGTGATTTTACTCCCAGCTTTTCTCCCTGCCTTCTTATTCTTCTTTTCCTTGCTTAGATTTTGAAACAGAGTTGTGTGAGAGCTCACTGTTTGGCTGTCACATGGCTATGATGTTGTAGGATTGCAGAAGACTGATGCGCCTCTAGGCAGGCAGGCAGGCCAGGTGGGCTTTGACAAGATAGGAAGCTTCCACATGATCTAAGTCCTCTCTCCAATGTAGCTGAGTGATCACCGGAAGAGTTCACTGGAGCCTGGTGTGACTCAAGTTTAATTTGACAAGTGTTTCAAATTCTGGAATTCAAGTCTCCATAGCTGTAAAAGTTCTTATCTTTGTATTCTTCACAAGGGTTGTAGGAAATTTTAGTATCTTGCTCTAGTTTTGCTATTAATGTAAGAAATACATCATGTCAAATAAGAACTTCAATTATTTTCATATCAAGTTTGACAAATTGTATCAACTTTACCTTCATTGGTTATAAGAAATTGATGTCTCATGTTGAAGAATTTGGGGCATTGGGTCCTGGTGGGAGAGCACATTTGTCCCATTATCAGTGTCTATTTCAGAAGTGAGAACCAGGTGGGACTAGGTAATGGGTGCTTACTGACTTTCTCATTTTCTCAGCCCGTCTCCTTTAACAGAGCTCTGTGAGCTGCTCAGCCATCCTAATTGCCTTTGCTCTGCCTGAGTGTGGATGCCAGGGTGATGCATCTGAGACCACAAGACTACTTAGATAGACATGGAAGAGGAGTCTTTCCTTCAGGTTGAGGAGGGCTGAGACAAAGAAGAAACCAGAACCAAGAAAGCCAAATGTAATGTGACAAGATGCCCCTCTCTCTCAAAAACAAAACAAAACAAACAAACAATCACAACAACAACAACAGTTTAAAACACCTCTATAACACCAAATGATTTTTGTGGCAAGTTTTTGTCTCTCCCAATGTCATTAGTGTCATACTGGCATGCATTCATATCTCCTTGTTTCTTCTCTTTGAAGAGGAATGGAGAAACTTAAACATTAGTGTTGTTAACATATTTCATGGTGTGCATGACAGAGGGAACAGCCCAGTGTCCCTGTTTCCTCCACCTGGCTGCTGACAACTCCCTTTTCACCCACCTACATAACATTTTCCTTATTCTATCAAGCTCTCATACATAATTTGGCATTTATTTGTTTGACTGTTACTTATTATTTATTTACATAAGATAGTGTCTCAGTGAGTACCATACTGACCTCAGATTCTCTATATAACCAAGAATTATTTTGAACTTCTGATCCTCCTTCCTCTACCTCCTAAGTGCTGTGAACATAGGCTTGCACACCATATCTAGTTTTATGCAGTGCTGAGAATTAAACCCAGGACATTATGCATGCTAGTCAAGTGTTGTGTTCACTGAGGTTCACCCAGTTTCTACTGTGTCATCTTCCCTCCTTTCTTGCCTCTTTCAGTATACAGCTAACTATTAAGTATGTAGAAACATATCTATTGCAATGAAAGCCAAACATGGTTCATTTTCTCTAGCTCTCATGTTCTTTCAAAGTAGAAGACACACTTTTATTGCCTGGGGAAAGAAAGCATCAAATCCAGGTCTTTCATAGGCCACTGAGAATCAAGGCAGGGACCAGAACTCAAGGTTCTGACCTCAGATCTGAGCCTGTGGAGTATGGATCCAAAATATAGCCGGAAGCTGAACTTCCCCCCAAACCTCCATCTGACATCAATGCGTAGGAGAATGTTCATTTTGGAATTGTAGTTGGAGGAAATGATTCATCTGAATTGTGTGAGGAAACTCAAGAGTATTAAGCATTTGCTAGTTATAAACTACAGAGATGGTAAAAATAGCCAACCCCCAGCATGGGTGGGCTGTTTCACACAGGCTGCTGTCAGTGGGGTCTATGCCTGAGCATTTGTTTCCTAGGAGGCTCCAGGGATCCCTGTTTATGAAAACTTGTCCCAGTGTTCCTTCCAGGCACCATGTGAACCAAATCGGAATGTCCCTCTCTTTATTAGGTATGTTATCATTTATGTCACTAAGTGTCAGAGCCTCAGGGTCCTTGTCATTTGTCTCCCTCGTGATGCCTGTGCTGCTTTTTTTCTTTCTTTTTTCTTGAGGAAACATAAATGGGTGAGGTTTGGTAGGGATGTAGAGTTAAGGATGATCTCTGAGCATTTGGAAAGATGCTCAATGTGTGCATGGTCAAAGTTGGAAGAAAAGATGGGTACTAATGGTACAGATTTATGCAAATGTCTGCTGTCTGTCATTCAGCACCTCCCAGTCAAGTAGCAGAATTTATGAGTTTTACTGCCTCAAGACTAAATGATCTCTGTGTCTTACTTGCTCATTAGAGTCTTAGAACTCTGTTTGCATAGTTCTTGGATTTCTAAAGGTTGGATGAAGCTTCAGCTCAATTACTCCATTCTACTTTAGAGAAGATTGGATGAATGACTGTGTTTGTTCTATGAATTAAACAGCCACAGCACAGCCTACCTGCTCAGACTGCTTGGCCTGTTCTACAGGGGTTCATTATATGATTGAGGACACAGCTCTGTGGCAGGGCACTTGCTTAGTGGTTGTTAAGCTTCCATCACAGTACAACAGAAAGAAAATACAGGAAAAGGAGAGAAAGGAAGAGGAGGTGGAGGAAGAGGAGGAGAAGATTGAGAACATCTGTAACAAATACTGACTGACCCAGCTTTGTGATTTTTCCCTTTCAATAATTCACATATTTGACAGTTCCTTGTCTATATTTGTAGACACTTTCAATAATTATAAAACATTATAATATCTATAAATATTTAAAAATAAACATCATCTAAAATTAAAAACTTCTCTTCAAGCTTTTCCCATTTACCCAGTTCCCAATACCTACAAGTAAAGGATCCACCCATTCTGTCCTTCCAGCTGCTGGCGCCAGAAGTTTCCATGACCAACTGACCTGGGCTGCTCTTCCACTTTGCTAGAGAAGCTTCTTTTTGCAATGGATAGCACTCAGTGGGTGGATGAATAACTAAGTGGTCAAAGTGCTGAGATAGAGAGACTCAGCAGTCAGACCTAAAGAGGACATCTGTGTTAAGCCCATTACTACCACATCACAGATAGGGAGAACGTAAGAGGCAGACGGTGGGTAGGTGAGCTGTGAAATTCTGTCTTTGGGACGTGATACTGCAATTATAAACTCACAGCAGCTGTGGTTACCTGCAGAGCATCAAGCCAGCAAAGATTCTGGTGTAGATAAGGTAGATCTCCAGGCTCCACTCCTAACCAAGGTGCTGCTGGCAGTGGATAGTTCCTAGGGTGAGGGCAGGGGCTGGGGGATCATTCTGTTTTGGGAACACTGGTAGGTTTCCCATACTCCAGTGGTTGGCTCCACACCTGTGTACAATATGAGCGGCACTGATGCGACTTAATGGATTATTGAAAAAAAATGAAGTCAAGAAGGGACATGTTGGGGAGACAAGGAGAACTGGAGGGAGAAGATGGGTATACATGATCATATTCTATTGTACACATGCATGAAATTCTCAAAAACAAAGAAAAATTTAAAATACATATTTTTGGGGGAAAGTACCATTTTTTCTTTCCTGTCCCTGTAAACTAAGACTGATATAGTATTGTAAAGCTCTCAGTAGTTCTTCACACGCTGTAGATTTCACTGGAAACCTTGTTTCTAGTCCCTTCATTGTCCTGTGGGCTGTGGACCATTTGAAAGACATCAAGCATATTCCAGTTGGAAAGTTGGGGAGGTCATTTGGTTTCTGTTAGAAACCTGGGCCTTAGCATGACTTGGTTATGGACAACCTTAAAGGATATTCCCTGTGATGTCTGAGGCTGATAACTGAATATCTTACCCTCTTTCTACATTGGACATCACAGACTTCCCAGTGTAGGATCTTCATGGTCTCCACTCTTCCTACCATAGTCTCTGTACCATCAATAGTCCCCTCTATCACTCTGGTGTTACTGTTACTTTTGTGAATATGGGGAAATGAATGACTTGGCAAGTACACTTGAGGGTATTTTAAACTCTTAGGTCTTGTAAGTCTTCGTCTTCATTGAGATATGAAACCTACCTGAAGATTCCCTGAATGCTCTCATCACCCCAAACATTTCTATCTCTGAAAATCTGAACCCTATGGTGATATCACAGATTTCCAACTCTCTTTAGTTACCTTCTCACACTATCTGTTCATCAAGTTGACACCAATTTCAATTCTATACTGTTTTACCTTCCACTTAGTAAATGCCCCCCCTTTTGTATCCAGTGACTAATCCAGCCATTTTCTTATCCCTTTGATCACTATCCTGGGCTTGATCACCAATCTTGAATAAAAAGCCACACAGTTGTCTTCTCTGCTCCTACACCCACATTACTAAGAATTTCTGAGCAAAATACACACCATTCTTTAAATGGTTGTCATTATGATTTCATTGCCTCTGATCATAGATGAACTCCTAGTGATGCCTTCCAGCCTACACTATTATTTGTACAATCTGTTGAACATATTCACCATCCTTTTAAAAATCTGTTCTTCTATTCATTCCATAGGACTTGCATCAGACATATACTTCACTGAAGAAAACACAGTATATTTCTCATCATCTTTAAAGCAATGTTCTTGAATCTACATCCATAATCCATTATTCTCTTCCCTGAGCTAAGACAAGTCTCACCTCACCTGGATCTCAATCAGTACCCTCTATCCTTTGGTGTTGGCTCCTTTTCCTATTTTATTTCCATCAGCAGTATCTGTAGTTCTCTTATATAGCTATTGTCTATTTACAGCCACATTTCAAATTTTCACTTAGTTTTAGGGGTTCACAGTTATTTAGTTAGAGGTATTTCTCAAAAATATTCATGTGCTTGTTTATTTATATATGTATAAGTGTTTTACTTGCATGTATGTCTGTGCACAAAGTGAGTAACCCTGCAGGGCTCAGAAGAGGGTCTTGGATCCCCTGTAGCTGGAGTTCCCCCGGAGGCTGTCAGATAACTAGTGTGGGTGCCAAACTCCGGTCTTCTGTAAGAACAGCATGTGCTCTTAACCACACAGCCATCTCTCCATCCCATGCACCTTGTTCTTGACACAAGCTCTCTGGCTGGCACCTGGTGTATACTGATTTGACCAGGCTGACTGGCCATCAAGCTCCAATGATGGTCCTGTTCCCATCTCCTTGGAGCAGAATTGCAAATGCATGCCGCTATACCTGGCTTTTCCTATGGTTCCTGGAGATCTAACTCAGATCCTCGTGCTTGTGCTGGAAGCACTTTGTAAGACAAGCCATCTCCCTAGGTCTTCTGTCCCCATTTAAAAATCTTTGTGACATTTAGCAATGCTACTTATTTCTTATTTTGATCTGGTCCTCTAGTTCCAATGTATCATTTTCCCTTTTCCCCCAGTTTGGATTTTTATTAGTTCCAATTAGTACATGATTAAAAGTTTATTAAATCAGAACACTTCAGATAAAACTACTTTCATATTCTCTTAAATGTACAGAAATGTATACAGTATTTCATAAACTTTTATAAAAAGTGTTTGAATTTTTTCAGATGAAAATTCATATAGAAGGCAATACTCATTCATTAATTCATTTATATATCCATTCACTTATCAAGTGCTTAGTCAATAGACACTCAATGTCCTGAGCAATAATATCACAATTATTAAAAGTTAGTTACATACTTTTTCTTTTTGTAATATATGTGACATGCATATTATATGCATGTCTGTTTCACACATATCTGATCCAAGGGCTCAGGTCAGGATTTCTATCCCTTTTTCTCATTTTTTTTTTTATCTAAACTTTTAAATGACATGTACTGAGGACATGTCAATTTCCATCTCTAGTCCAGACCTCCAGATATATGAACTCCAGAATCATATATCCATTTGCATATTAGACACATCTTTCATTTATAAGAACATCTCATATCTAACAAGTTCAAAGCGAAGGTTTCACATGAGTCCCATAAGTCTATGCCTCCATAGTCAATGTCACTATAGTCAATACTAACTCTGTACTTGTGCTCATCACACCAACCTCCTTCTCTGGTCTCTCTTCCCATCTGCCACCCCATTTAATCAGTGAATCTTGTGGTCCTACTTCAAAATATATAGAGAATCCACCCACTTACCACTGTTTTTGTTAGCAGGCTTCTACAGAGGCAATCCTTTCTTGCTTAGGTAATTGAAAAGGTCCCATGTACCACTTTTGGCTTCCCTACTGCCCCTTACAGTGAGTGTATCCATAGCCTGGCAGCATACCAACCCATATGCCCACAATTCCTCCAGTGCTTCTTGTCTCAGTCAGGGCAAGAGGTCAGCCCCATCCATTCCCACAGATTCTCATATTCATTGCTCACTTACTTTATTCAGGCCACTCTGACCTCCTCACTGATTCTCATGCATACAGTAGGATCCTTCTCTAGGACTTTTGCATTGGATGATAATTCTGTGTGGACTGCTCTTGACCTTGACACTTTCTTTCCAATCCTTTACTTTCAGAAAGTTTTGTTCAATGATAGTTTCTTAGTGAGGCTTGTCCTAACCACATTACTATTACTTAAACTATTATCTATCTATCTATCTATCTATCTATCTATCTATCTATCTATCTATCATCACCACCATCATCTACCATCTCTTCATCCATTCACTTATCTAACATATAAAATTTTTCCATTTCTCTTTCACTAGCACTACTTTCTGTTAAGGTGGGGCATTTGTTTGTTCTGGTTGCTGATGACTACCAAGAGGGTAATATCCAATAGACACTCAACATTTCACTCTGTGGCAGTGTTCACATATTTAAGTTTATTCATCCAGTTTCTTATGCATGTCCCATTTTTGCTCTTACCATTTTTTATGATATTGCTATAATTTGCTTGTGGATTGTGGTGTAAATTGTATAAAAATTTTCACTCTACAGAATTATCTGGGTTTAACTCTTTCAGAAAAAGATTCTGAAGTGTTCACATAGTATTCAGTGGACAGTGGCCTTTGAAACATCATCTGAATAGAGAAATTCACCTGTGATATCATTGCAAAAGAAACTTCTGCTCTTGCACTCTGAGGGTCCTTTACACACACACACACACACACACACACACACACACACACACACACACACACACACACACGGACATCCTGTTGGATGCCGATTGACTCTAGGACATATTTATTTATGGAATGGCAGCTCTTTTCAGAAACAGCAATTTCCTGAAGAAAAAAATATCAGTTCTTGGGTCCTAAGTGGCAGAGTCGGACTGGTGATCCCAGTACCAATAGTCAAATTCAAGAGGAAAACGTTGGACAGTTAAGCATGCACACCTTCAACTTTGGTCAAATTATTTTTCAAATTGGTGTTTTTCAATTGGTTATTTTTAAAAAATGAGACACGAGTGGTTTTGATATGTATAAATCAGAAAATTCCACCCCAATACTTTATGAGTCAAGAGGAAACATAGTTTGGAGGCTACATTTATGTGCTTACAATGTTGTATCTAAAACTGAAGTTTAGTGTGCTGACCTATGGTATCTGTATACTCACAGATGGATGCTGAATTGCTATATGGCAAACATTCTATCTCAGAAATGAGAGACACTAGCCTATAGGGGTAATTATCCCCCTCCCAGGGCTGCGTTGAAAATCACATTACACAACCTGAATGTTCTTCACACTTTAGCTATTTATACCTTGTCTTTGCTTCTAGTTCATAGCTCATACTCTGTTATAGATCATTCACACTCAGTTAATCTGCCACCAGTTTTGATGGATTGGGCAAAGTGTTCTAGAGAAGGGAACATGAACACCTATAAATCGCAAACCTTGAGGTATTGAGATGTCAGACACCAAGCATACTTGTCCTTACCAGAGTTGGGACAGAGTTTGTTTTATTTTTGCATCACTCACCTTACCCTTCTCTTCTTAATACTGAAGGAAGTCTGGTGAAAGGAAAAAGGACAATTACCTGAAGATTAGCTTTGAGTTGTTGAGGATTTGTAGAGTTTCAGGCACTATACTTAGTGTGTCTGGCATCTTATTTCATTTGTGTTAATTTTTGTAAAGATATAATTGGGTTTACTAGAGATGGGAAGGGGAGGCCTGCCAAAGTATCGAGGGGGGCTTAGCAGGAAAGTGGCATGGTTAAGAGGGGTGGTTCTGGATATGGCTCTTCTGGATTTCAACCCTTGCTTGAAAATTAGGTGTGTGATTATGAGCAAGAAATGAGATCTCTCTCTCTTTCATTTTTGCCCTCATACTTACTGGGATTTAATAAGTCTGTAGACCATGCTAACTAGTGCTCAGATTCTAGAAACACTCAGTAAAAGCACAGAAACTCCCATGTAGGGAAAGGACTTAAAATCCAAATTAATCTGACTTCATCTCTCATATTTTTCACTATTCCATTTGTCTCCACTTGAATTTTTGTGTGTATGTGCATGTGTATGTGCATGTGCGTGTGCGTGTGCGTGTGCATGTGTGTGCGTGCGTGCGTGCATGTGTGTGTGTGTGTGTGTGTGTGTGTGTGTGTGTGTGGCTACATGTGATTTGTGTCCTCATTGAGACCAGAGATCACCATCGGATGTCTTTCTCACTTGATCTCCTCCTTATTTATTTATTTATTTATTTATTTATTTATTTATTTATTTATTTTGAAGAGACATTTCTCATTGAACCTGAAGCTCACCATTTCTGCCAGACTAGCTAGCCAGCAAGCCCCAGGGACCTTCCTGTGAGTACAAGGATAGAGGACATACCTCCACACTTGTTCACACTTGGCTTTTTGCATGTATGTTTGGAATCCAAAAGTACTCATTCTTGAATGGCAAGCATTTTAGCAGCTGATCCAACCTCTTTGCCTTTGGGTCTAACGATTTTTTTAATGGAACAATAGAAACTCAGTACCATCTCTTGCTTCATTTTTGTTCAGTTATCCCAGAGATGCAAAGCTTATGGTCACACAAAAACCTGCCCACATATGGTGAAATCACCTTTATTAAGTATAGGAATCAGCTACTTCAAGCAGGAAATTGGCTAACAAAACTATAATGCACACCTGAAAAACTTAGCAACAAAATCCAGCAATAAGACAGAGGAATGATTTGATGACTGCAGCTTTTATGAATTTCCAGAAAAAAAATGAATGGAAAAAATAAAAAGCTTTAGAAGTTAGATACTATATGATTACACTTGTAGAACATTCTTGAAATAACTCAACATTCTTTCCTGTTCTTTGCAAATGGAGAAGAGATTGGCTGTTGCAAAGGATTATGTATGGGGAACATGGATCAAGGGAGATGAGTTGAGTTGTAAAAGAGCAATGTTTTGATGGACTGTACATGCAGGAAGGGGGATAGTACTTAATTCTCTATGTTGTTTTGTTTTCTCTGTCTGTCTCTATGCCTCTGTTTCCCTCTCACACAGTCACTTCACTAATATAAGGAAAACTATAAATTTTATTAAGATCAGCAAGTTATCTCATTGTAATTATGGTACTCTATTTATATAACTACAAAATTTTCTATTAAAGGTGTGGTGTTTTGAATGAGAATGGCCCCTAAAGACTCATATATTAGATTGTTTGCTCCCCAGTTAGCAGAGCTGTTTGGGAAGGATTAAGAGGTATAGTCTCATTGGAGTAGGTGCTGCCTTGTTGGGTATGTATGCCATTGTGAGTGGGCTTTGAGGTTTCCAAAGCCTATGCCAGTCTCAGTCTCTCTCTGTGCCTGCTGTCTATGGATCAGAATGCAAAGTTGTCAGCTACTGCTCCAGCTCTGTGCCTGTCTGCATCCCACCATGATGCTCATGGACTAACCCTCTAAACTAGAGGAAGTTCCCAATTAAGTGCTCACACCAAACTCCTCTCTCTCTCTCTCTCTCTCTCTCTCTCTCTCTCTCTCTCTCACACATACACACACACACACGAGATATGTAGTCATTTTGTCCTATCCAGAGCAGAGGGTCTAATTATAACTCAGCCTTTCCATCCTTTGAGAAGAACTCAGTGAGGCTCTTGGTTTGTGAATTTTTCTTATCAGGTGAGTAAATAAATTATTGGCTAGTCTGGTGGTTATTATCTTTTCATATAAATGCTCTTTCAATGAATATTCATTCCCAAGTCTTCCCCAGTTGGAGGATCACAGAGAGGAGAGTGTTGTACTTTCCGGAAAGTGCACGTGCCCTTCTCCATTTATAGCCACCCCATTAGTGGACTTGTTTTTGTCAAAACTGTGTGAGGCATATGGTTTTGTTAGTCTAAGGGACATGAAACCGAAGTTTCACATTTTAACTCAGATTTCCCAGCTCCTGTTTGATTCCCTTGGCTATTTCTTAGAGCTGTGGTTTGGTTGCTTCTCCAACAAGGTTCATATATAATGGCTTAGTCCCTAGGGTTCAGTGCTGTCAAGTAGGTGCTGTGGACTTCACAGAGGTGTGGCCTGGTGGAAAGCCCTGGGTTACTGAAAACATACTCATAGGAATTGTGGGACCCCGGTCTCTCTCTCTCCCTCTCTCCCTCTCTCCCTCCCTCCCTCCCTCCCTCCCTCCCTCCCTCCCTCCCTCCCTCCCTCCCTCTCTCCCTCCTTCTTTCCCTCCCTCTCTCCCTCCCCCTCTCTCTCTCTCTCTCTCTCTCTCTCTCTCTCTCTCTCTCTCTCTCTCTCTCTCTCTCTCTCCCCTCTTGTTGCTCTTATTCTCGCTCTTGATCTGTATGTCTCCTCCCTTGATTGAGAGGTGAGCACTTACCATGACTTGAACTCTTACCACCATGTGTTAAGTATACTCAAATCCCAGGGCAATAGTGTCGCCAAATCTTGCATTTCCAAAACTCATGAGCTAAACTAAACTGCACTTTCCTATTGCGGTTTAATAAGGGTCAGGATAAACAAATGGGCTGAATAGATGTTTATTAAGGGAGAAACAACTCACAACACAGACAGATGAACACAGCAGTTAAAACTGGATGGTCCTCTCTCTGTGTCCTGCCAGAAAGGGGGCGTTCTCCACTTCCTTCCGAGACCAAGCCCCACAGGTCACTTCTGCCCCTGGCTCCACCCCTCAATGAGTGTGGTCAGTGCCATAGAAGCAGACACAGTGAATATCCCACTACAATTCCCCTTTTAGTCTAAAGAAAAGATTTAAGCTTGATACAAAACTATATACAAAACAGTGAATAACAAGTGTGCTTTAAGAAAAGGAAAATCGAGAACAAAACCACAAACATACCTAGTCCTAGGATGAAGGCATAAGGGAGTTTACAATAGAGTTGTCCTAAGCTGAAAAGGTACTAGCTAATATATCTAACTAGGAAGAGAGAATAATACTTAAGATAGTTTAATCTACAACCTCACCAAGACCTGAGGAGGAAAATAACAATACTAGGGTAGACGGGAAGTGCGGATGGGCAACTTCCAAAAGGTGCAGTGAGGACAGAAACAGCAAGCTACCTGGACAGTCACCCAAGGTCTCACAGCAACATTGGTACAGCCAGTTTTGACTAAGGCCAGGAGTATTTGACAGACCACAACAAAAGCAGGGAGGTAGAAAGGCTGTCTTACCCTGACTTGGCAAGGTTCAGCAGTCTTCTCTGTTTGTCTCCTGCAAGCATATAGGACCGCATGTCCAAATCAGTGGTCAAGGTTGAGGCAGTTCCATGCCCACGAGGCCATTAGCCGAAGCGAGGATGAACTCCAGAAGGAGCAACAACAGTGTCCAACATACTTTCGGGAAAGTGCACGGTGCTGTCAGGAGCAACAGTGTCTCATGTCAACAGAGTACTAATATAAAAATATTTAAATGCCATGTTCTGCAGGTCTATGAAGTGATTGAAGATTAAGCATCTATGTCTGACTAATCTCATGGGCACAGGAAACATGGGTGAGGATAATCTGGAATACCCAGGAACTTGGCTAACAAACCTGAATAAAACTTCCTTGAGTAAAGCAAGATAAATACCTAAACAATATAACCATGTACATGTATATATATATATATATATGTATATGTATATATATATATATATATCTACACATGTAAATTCCTAAAGTAGAGGTAGAGTAAAAATGTCTAAACAAGAGGTAGAGCTCTAAAGGGCAGCAAGACAAATATCCCAAATTGTATCAAATACAAAACGTCTTGAACACAAGCAAAAGTATACATACATAGAATATGGCAAGTATAATGTGCATAAAACATCATAAATGGAAAGATTTCACACAATATAACAAATATAAGATACAATTCTTCCAGGAAAGGAATAAACTTAATTTTATATAGGTCACCACAAATAATAATATATAACAATGTAAGCTGTAATACTAATGTCTCACTCTTACTAAATAATTCACAAGAAAATAGGCTAATCTACCTATATCCATTCTGAACCATACCTTTCCCAACCTTACCCTATTCCTGTCTAAAAGAGATAACCAAGTCTAAGTATCCCACTCCTGACACCAGATATTGCGGTTTAATAAGGGTCAGGATAAACAAATAGGCCGAATAGATGTTTATTAAGGGAGAAACAACTCACAACACAGACAGATGAACACAGCAGTTAAAACTGGATGCTCCTCTCTCCGTGTCCCGCCAGAAAGGGGGCATTCTCCGCCTCCTTCCGAGACCAAGCCCCACAGATCACTTCCGCCCCTGGCTCCACCCCTCAATGGGTGTGGTCAGTGCCATAGAAGCAGACACAGTGAATATCCCACTACACTTTCCTTCACAAGTATCCTATTCAGGCTATTTTATTATAGTGACAGAAAAATGGTTAATATGATAACTAATCTAGTGCTTTCCCATGTGAGTTACCTGTTCTTTAACTAGCTTTCTAGGTAATTTTCTTATGGGTTCTTTAAAAATTCTTCCTTTCATGTTTTGCTCTAAGATATCCACAGCAGTTATTGTCTCTTGTCACTTATCTTATTCTTATAGTCTTAGTCAGAAGCCAGATTTGGTGGCTCATGTCTATGATACTAATTAATAGTTGGAAGGTGGAGGTAAGAGGATCGGAAGTTCAAGGCCAGCTTTGGCTATCTAGTGAGTTAGAGATCACCACGGGCCTATTAACTGGGGATGTACACGTGAAGAGAAGCTTCTTGGCTTTACTACCTAGCAACTTCCAATTCTTTAGGATGCTTCCTGATCCAGTCTTTATAGGGTAGACATCACTGATAAAATAGTCTTAGAATCAGCCATAAACCTATGAATTTTCAATCTCTCTACTAAGTTCTAATGACTTACCCCTTAAGAAAGGAAGGCATTTCCACTACTGTTCTTTCAGGTAGGTAAGATTTTGATTGACAAATGATTTGATATTGAACTGAAGAGAAGAAAAAGAAACAAGCTACTGGTGTCCTTTTGTTTAGGCTTCATTATACTTCACATCTGTCCTGACTTGTATGCTCTGTATTCTGATGTATTGCTGCTCACTGTGTTGGCAAATCAGTACTTAATTGAATATGGACAACCCCTTATTGCTAATTATTTTTTCCCTAAGGGAGTGACCCATTATTTTCTTATCATTCCTAGGGCTGCTGTCAGAGAACATCCTATTTAACCAATTTTTAGCCATTAGGCAGAACCTACTTGCTAAAATGTTGAAGCTATAATGACGAGTTGGGGTTGATGACTTAGTGCCCATAGGACAGCACTTGCTGGATAATTAGCAGATGGCAACCCACTCCTTGGGCAAACTCTATCCCTAATTAACACCTCATTATTTACTGAATTGTACTTTAAAAAGTGATGCTTAATGGAAACTTACAATGCAAGGCAAGAATCATGCTACTCTTATTTGTCCATTTATATTGACTAAACAGCTCCAAATTGTGATGTTTTTATTTCTTCCAAGAGAAGTGGGAGCTACATGAGGATCTGGGGGAGTTTGCCAGGCCTCAGCTGATGTAATGGTCAAGACAGGCTGTTCATGACCCTGTCATCTACACTAGAGAGTAGGGCTAGTAAGCAGCAATCATCATTTTCATAAGGGACAAAATGTGTTGACCTTTTCATCAAATGTCAAAAACATAGAATTGAAGAATTGACATTTGGATCACTGTTAAAGGGTGAGTAGAGATTTTCCAACAATTAAATCAATCTATTGCCAGGTGGATAAGCAATGTTAATAACTGTGAGCAAAGTGACATAAATCATGTCTGGAATTAAAAGCAGAATTCTCGAAGGTGGATGGGCTGAGGGAAGAGACTGGGATTCCATACAACTGTGAAGAACTTTGTACATGACAATCAAGAACTAAGACTTGGTGTCAGTAATAATAGGAGACCACATGAAGTTCTGAAGCAGGACAAGGAGTGACGTGATTTGTTACTTAGATAATATCAACTCTTGGCCTCCACATACATGCACACACATATCCAGGTTTACACATACATAAGTGCACATGCATACATACTAATAATGAAGTAGTTAACATTAAAATTCCAAGATTTTTCCCCCTAAAAGATTCAGGCATTCTAAGATTCTCCCCCAGCTAGGTTTTTAATACTCCTGAACTCAGTAATACATAAAAAATCCAGGATTTTTCTTTAAAGCACACACACGCACATACACACACACACACACACACACACACACACACACACACACACACACACACACACACACACACCACATCACATTGCCTTTAAAAGCGCAACAGTTATTGGAAATTCTGAAGACATCTTACTTATCTCACTTATGGCAATTGAACTTGATAAAACAGAGCACCACTGACAAAGTCAAAGGGAGTTTATGAGTGGAACTCAAATAGAAGTCAGGAAGTATGCACAGGGAAGATAATTAAAAACTGAAAACTATCATCTACCTGGAGATGATAGATAGATAAATGATAGGTAGATAGATGGATAGGTGATATGTAGGTAGATAGACAGACAGATGATAGATATATAGATAGATAAATTGCAGATAGACATCCATATAAATACAGATGATATAGGTAGAGATAACATGTTGTAGACTGGTACATGAGAGATAAATTATTTGTTGTTTAATAAATACATAAGCAAAAAAAAAGAACAAACTGAAAACTTTTTCTCTCACCTGCAGCATTTGTTAAAGGCGCATGGGCTATAGAAAACATTGAGGCGCAATGACTGAACAAAGCACATAATGAAACAATTGATTTTAAAAATGTTTTTGGTTACTTGATCATTCACATTTCCCTGGTCATTAAGAGCATCTGGAAACGTCTGTTCTTTTGAGTGGCTAGTTTATGAAATCTTTAAACTGCGGTAAAGTCTCCAAGACTGCTACAGAGAAAACGACCACAAACCACAGGTTTAATGGGAATTATCAGCAATAAAAGAGTCATAGCCCTTCCCTCCCCTACCTTGCTGCCAGGTCTCCTGCTCAACACTTCATGTCACTGGGTAAACATTACTTTTAGCCCCCTTCATTTTAGTAAAGCAGCCTGAAACTATTCCATGCCACATTGCAAGCATTCTCCCCCATGGATACGGAATAACAAAGTCTGTGCCTCAGATTCCCGGAAAGCATGCCCATTTACCGATAAAGCAATTATGTTTGTAAGTTTCATATCATTTTCTCACATGAGCTTTTCTCAGGTAAGGGGAGATATTTCCCAGCAAGAGGAAGAATGCAGAGTGAGTGGAATCTGGCCTTTTCCCTTTTAATTACTTTTCTAAGTAGAACATTAATGACATATGTCGCCCAAACTCTTGAAGACAAAATACAACGGAAAAATGGAATGTTTCACCCATGGACCTTACTTAGATCTTAGCCTTTAATATCCTCATAACTTGCAATGGGCTTATGCCAGGGATAGAAGACAAATAGGAAATGAATTCAGAGACAGCGTCTTGCCTTCAAATTTCAAAAACATACTTTCCAGCTTCTGGAGCAATCACACATCCCTTAGAAGTAAAACGAGGGAGGGGAAGACACTTGTAGCATATTTCCTGCAGCTTCACAAGCAATCAGCTAGAAATCACCAAGGGCGTGCAGTAACTGTCAATTTTATTTGGTTTAGAATTTGGTTAGCGAGAGGTCAAATACTGTGGGCTACGCACTTGGAAATGAGATATAAGTAAATGCTAAAATGTTGCCCAGGCTAGTCTCAAGCACAAAGGCTCTTGCCTGCCTCAGCCTTCCAAGTAGCTGCGACTTTATAAGCATGAGCATGTACCATAATGCCTCACCAGGCTAGGAAAACTTTAAATTCATTCATTCATTGTGTACTTATTCATTCAATAATGTTTGTTGAACCTAATATTTTACAGGCATTGCTGGAACTAGATGAATAACACACATTCCTGAAGTAGTAAGATAAGAAGATGGAGTATATCAAAATGTAATGAGGAGTGTGAAGAAAAATGAATCAGGAAAAATGAGCTAAAGTGTGCCTGAGGGGCTAAGAAGGCTTTGGGTTATTTTGTTTATTACATTCTTTCTTTCCCCCCAATTTTTAAAATTTATATTACAAACAATCTTGTTTTATCAATCCCAGTTCCCTCTTCCTCCCCTCCTTCCCTGACCCCCACCAGTCCCCTATCTCATCCCCCTTCTGCTCCCCAGGGATGGTGAGGCCTCCCATGGGGGATCTTCAAAGTCTGTTACTACATTTGGAGCAGGGCCTAGGGCCTCCCCCATGTGTCTAGACTGAGAGAGTATCCCTCTATGTGGAGTGGGCTTCCAAAGTCCATTTGTACACTAGGGAAAAATACCAGAGGCCCCAGTGACTGCCCAGGCTTCCTAACTGACACCCACATTCAAGGAGTCTGGGTTTGTCCTATGCTGGTTTCCAAGCTATCAGTCTGAGGTTCATGAGTTCCCCCTTTGTTCGGGTCAGCTGTTTCTGTGGGTTTCTCCGGCCTAGTCTTGACCCCTTTGCTCACCACTCCTCCCTCTCTGTAATTGGATTTCAGGAGTTCAGCTCAGTGTTTAGCTGTGTTCAGCTCTGCTTATGCTTCCATCAGCTACTGGATGAAGGCTCTAGGATGAAATATAAGGTAGTCATAAATTTCATTATCAGAGAAGGGCATTTAAGGTAGCCTCTCCACTATTGCTTAGATTGTTAGTTGGGGGTCATCCTTGTAGATCTCTGGACATTTCCCTAGTGCCAGATTTCTCTTCATAGCTATAATGGCTCCCTCTGTTATGGTATCTCTTTTCTTGCTGTCCTGTATTTTTCCCCCCAACTCTTCCTGTACCTTCACATCCTCCTCTCCCTTCCTCTTTTCCCCTTCTCTTTCTCTTAATTACTTTTTTCCTCCCTCCATGCTCCTAATTTGCTCAGGAGATATTGTCTCTTTTCCATTCTCCAGGGGACCATGTATGTTTTTCTTAGAGTCCTCCTTGCTTTCTAGCTTCTCTGGTGGTATGGATTGTAGGCTAGTAATCCTTAGCAAGTGTTCTGCTAGTATACTCTCAGCCCAAGATGCTGCTTTTTATTTTACATGTGTGTGTGTGTGTGTGTGTGTGTGTGTGTGTGTGTGTGTCTGCCTGAGTACATGCATGTGTGTGCAAATGTCTTGAGGGGGACAGAAGACAATATCAGATCCTCTGGGACTGGAGTTACAAGTGTTTGTGAGCTGCCTGGTATGACTTCTGGAAACTAAATTCCTTTCCTCTAAAAGTGCCCGTTAACTACTGAACCACCGACATGTTGAAAATACTTCTCTTTCTCAACTCTCTTTTGGAGCATTCACTTATCAGAAATTCTTACTGTTGTTGTCATCTAGTTAACTAATATTTCTTTGTGGTACTTCACTCTATTTAAAGAAGTAGTTTCCTGCACCTAGTGTTTAAGAAAAATCTTGGCTTTTATTCTTTCAAGCTTTATGGCTTTACCCTTGAATGTTAGGACTTCAGTTCTCAAATCAATAAATTAATGCCTTCCTTTTGTATCATTAAGCATTGATTCAAACTTAATTCTTTTTTTTTCATTTGTTTGTTTTTCAAGGCAAAGTTTCTCTGTGTATCTTTGAAGCCTGTTCTAGAACTCACTCTGTAGACCATATTGGACTCAAACTCACAGTGATCCACCTGCCTCTACCTCCCAAGTTCTGAAATTAAAGGCATATGCCATCACCACCTGGTTCCAAACTCAATTCTTGAAAATAGAATACATGCTTTCCATTGGACTATTCTGAGGTCACCCTTTCCCCATTGGTTTTGGTGATAAAGGATTATTTCCAATCTTGGCAATACACTTACTTCCCCCTAGCTCTAATTTTTCCTCTTTGTGTGTGTACTGGTTAATTTTTAGTATCAACTTGACACAAATTACAGAATTTTTACCAACTACACATCTGATAGAGGATTAATATACTAATATAAAAAATAGACAAAGAACTAAAAATAGTAGATATCAAGAAAACAAATAACTCAATTAAAATGGGACACAAATCTAAACAGAATTCAATAAAGATAAAACTCAGATGACTGAGAAATACTTAAATGTTTAGCATCCTTAGCCATCAGGGAAATATAATTCAAAACTGTTGTGAGATTTCATCTTACACACCCCTCACCACCAGAATGGTCAAGATTAATAACACAAATGGCAGCTCCTGCAGGCAAGGATGTGGAGTAAGCCTGCTTCTTCTCAGCTCTGCCTCTCTCCTTCCTATGCAACCACCTTTGTGTCTTTTTTAAACTATCTTAGGTGGATTGATGGGAGATGTTATTCTGTAAATATATTTCTCATACTGGCTAATGAATAAAGCACTGTGGCCAGTGGGAAAGCAAGATAGGTGGGGATAGGAGACAAGGCGGAAAGAAGAAGTAGTTAGGAGGAGTCAGCATGTAGAGCGTGGAGAAAGCAAGACGCCTGCTTGCCACTCTCTGATAAGATGACCACATGGAAATACTTAGATAAGTAGAAATGGGTTAATTATTAAGACAGAGCTAGCCGATAAATGGTAATAGTAACTGGCCAACAGCATTATATCAAATACAGCATCTCTGTATTATAATTTGAGACTTGCGCAGTGGCAGGACCAGACCTGTGGGTGGGCTGGAGGAAAACATACACGCTACAGTGGATGTTTTTAAGTCACTGAAAACATCAAAGAGTTAAGCGGCATTGATGAACGAATGAGAAGATGGCTCTGCGAGTAAAACAATTGCTGAGGACCTGAGTGCAGGCCCCCAGAACCCACATTAAAAGCTGGGTGCAGTAAAATTCATATGTAATCCAAGGATGTCTCTCCTAGAGGAATTGGGAGGCAGAAGCAGGAGAGCCGCCAGAAACTGGAGGAGCATCTTGCTTGGTGTATGCCGGAGCAGAGAACAAGACAGATCATGTCTCAAAGAAGATGGAGGGTGAAGATTAACACTCCAGTTCATCCTCTCTGGTCCCCACATGTGCAATGATGGCACATTTCCACACACATGCACACATGAATGTACACATGTACGCTCACACACCCAAAGTCACTGAGTATTTTGCTGACAAAGCTGATCCTGAATGAGCTTAAAAGTTAGCATGTCATCTGTTCCCGAGGGGACTTGGATGAGGACTTAGTAATGATATTAAGATTCCTTGGATGGAAAATTTCATCCATTGTGTATATACAGAGAAAGGCGAGCAGGTGAATTAATTCTTTATGTACATTCTCACTTAGAATTCTAGGTAGCAATTGTTTTTCCAGTGACCCAAAGTAAACAAACACTTCAACACTTTATCAAAGATATCTTATAAATGTGACAGATGTGGGGAGCTCGTTGGAAATTGCCAAGTTAGTGTCATATTTCACAGGATGAGGAACACATGATCAGAATGCTGGCAGCTGGCAGAGTTGGGGCCTAAGGAGTCCCCAGTAATGGTGCTAGGTTTAATCACTTGCTTTTTTCTCAGTTCATTACGTTTTCTGGGTTAGGAGTGCCCTTTGAGATTGCTATTCTCAATCTAATGTACTCCTCAGCTTAGTTAATGCTGGGTGGAAGTAGGGGTGGATATAATTGCTAACATATTGCAGAAGGAATTGTGAGTCCCAGTGCTCCTGCCCCCAGCAGTCTGGTTGTACATTCACAGCTTTGGCCTTGTGGAGACTTGGGGAATATTTCTTGCCCCTGCCCTTTGGGAACAACCACACAATTTACTTTTACCAAAGGGAGATATGGATTTGTACTTTTGTTTTTCTGACACTGTGGTAGGGAGTACACACCCCAGATAGCACAGAGGCCACAGAAGCTGGAGAAACCAGTGGATCAAAGCTGCACTAGTCTGTTTTGGCCACCAAGGAATATGTACTTGTTTTCATGTGGTGCTAAATTTGCTCACATTAGGGCTGGGGCAATGGTTCAGTCGGTAAGTGCTTGCTTCTTTGCAAGTGTGAGAACTTGAGTTTAGGTCCCCACAAAAAACATTCTGGGAGTAGTGGCACGTGCTTGTACTCACAGCACTAGGGAGGCAGAGACATGTAGATTCCCAAAGCTCGCTGGCCAGCTGGCCTTGCCTACTTGGTGAACTTCCAGGCTGGTGAGAGATCCTGTCTCAAGCAAAAGGTGGAGGGTATTTAAAAAATGCAAAAATGAGGTTGTTCTCTGACCTTCACATGCTTGTAGATACATGTGCATGAACACACACACACACACACACACACACACACACACACACATACACATACACACAGTACAAAAAACCCTTTCATTATAATCATTCAGTAGTAAAAATAGCGTCTTATTTCATCCCCCAAATATCTGATTTATAATAAAGGCTATTCATTTAAATTAATATATTTTACTAAAAGTAGAATTCTACTTTTCTTGCTTTTCTTGATATACAAGAAGGTTCATCACTGCCTTGCATCTAGGGTTGTGTGCTCCACCGTGGGGTGTGTCAGGGTGCAAGTTGTACTTGTGAATCAAAGTTCTTTCATATGTCTTGTGTCTCACAATGCCATTTGGGTAGAACACATGCTTCATGATATCCTCTTTTTAAATCAGAAGCAAGCAGTACGAATGGTATTTAAACATTACTTCTGAGAGCCGAGGTGAATTGCCATGTCCAGGAGGACCACGCAAGGGGATGGGTCATCTCTAAAAGGAGTGGGTAGTTCTCTTTCCTCATGGAGGGTCTGGCTGCTGCCACTCTAGTGTCTCTGCCCACTTCTGCCCAGTGCTCTTTGTTGAAAGCTGCTGTATCAGCCTAGCTCAAACAGGTGAAGAGGGATTTGTTTTTTGCACATTGCTTTCATTTCTTATTTTTAGCAACATTCTTCATGAAGATAATCATCCAAGAGATTGAATATCGAATTGGGAATTATAGGCCACAGAATATAAATTACAGATCCAGAGAGAGTATTCAACTTTTCCTCTTGTAATAAAGCATGAAGGTGGCTATTGGAAAAGGAAATCACAGCCTGGGGACAAAACATACAGAAAATTCAAGCAAAAGACCATCACCAATCAGGCAGAGAGCTGAGTTCTCTAGGCAAGTCAAGCTCCATACCTGTTGGTTTCCACCAGTGTGGTACCCCACAGTGTTCATTTGGCCAGGTACATGGCATGAGACCGCACCTTGCTGAACAAACCAGGCTGCTATTCAGTACAATTAGACTTTAAATGTTCTTAGTTAATTTTGCTTCTTTCTTTCTTTCTTTCTTTCTTTCTTTCTTTCTTTCTTTCTTTCTTTCTTCCTTCCTTCCTTCCTTCCTTCCTTCCTTTCTTTCTTTCTTTCTTTCTTTCTTTCTTTCTTTCTTTCTTTCTTTCTTTCTTTCTTCCTTCCTTCCTTCCTTCCTTCCTTCCTTCCTTCCTTCCTTCCTTCCTTCCTTCCTGTCTGTCTGTCTATCTATCTATCTATCTATCTATCTATCTATCTATCTATCTATCTACCTCCCTGTGTGTATAGTGTTTGTGTGTCCATGTGTGCATACATTTACATGTGTTCATGTAGGTTTATTTATGTGTGTGCACATGCATGTATGAACATCAAAGTTTATAGGCCATAGGCCAATTTTGCCATTCTCCAGATGCTGTCCACCTTCTTCAGGGGGAACAAGGTCTCATGCTTGATATTGAACTTGCTGGTTTGCCTAGGCTGGGCAGAACCCTGGGAATCATTCCATTCCCACTTCCACAGAATTATGGTTTCAAGTACATGATGCTGTGCTTGGTTTTCTTTTAAATGTGGGTTCTGGGAACTGAACTAAGGTCCTTTGTCTTGTGTGATAGACATATAACTGACTATGCTATCTTCCTAGTCCTACTTTTAGTTTTTATTCTTGAAATTAAAAAAAAAAGCCCTGTGTAAAACATATATAAATGAAGCATGTGTGATGATGGGAAATGAATAATGGGTTTTATTGTCCCTTTCTTATCTGTTACCAATACAAAACCTTCCTGGTTTTGACATGATAATTACACTTGACAAATTTAGCAAATAAAAATACAAAAGTATCTTGTCTCTTAAACTTCAGAGAAGCAGCAAGTAATTTTAAGACATATTTATACACAAATTATTTGTTGAGTGAAATTGAAATTTAACTGAATACCTTACGTTTTATCTGGCAACTCTAATTAGGCTATAGCTTTTTACCATGTAGCAATTATAAGAAATCGGCTGAAGAATACATGGGATTCTGTGCACTAGTTTTGCAGTTTTCCTACAGTAATGAAATTATTTTAAAACATAAAGTTCTTGGAAGATCTTTCTCCCTTTCTTTTCACTGCAGACCTGAGACTACAGAAGGATGAGCATGCTCCGCTAACCTGGAGAGGAAACAGGGCCACCGTCTTGGTGATTCGTGTGTTATTTATTTGGCTACAGTGGTTTGGAGGAGGCTAGGTTCTTTTTTTTTTTTTTTTTTTTTTGGACTGTGGAAAATAACCAGATAAGACAATTGTCCAAAACAAATTGTGTGTGGCAAGCTTGCCTTCCCATTCAGCTCAAGCTTGGACTTTGTCCAGTCTCTGGGTAGCTGGGCAGCCGACAGGATTTGTATCAGTTTGAAAGTGGGTTGTCTTCAGTGTCTTCAGTCAGTGACACGCTGCCATGCTTTCCTCAGATTTAAGGACAAAGACTAGGCTAAGCTGACGTTAAGGATGAATTTCTGGTTCTTTTTAGGGAAAGGGCCTCCAACAGCTAAATGTGTTATGGTGTCTAGCCGACCAGTATCATTCACTTCTGGAGTCCTCAGGGATCAGTGCCAAGGTGACAGGCCATGCCATCCCATTCCCCATCTGCCCACACAAAGGCCCTACTCCCTTGGTGGTCTTCAAGCTCCTTTTCCTCTGTGATTTGATAGTGTGATTCTCAGCCCTTTGCTCTTCTTTCATGGAACCAGTTGCCAGTCACCACTGTCCAAATGCCCCTCCCCATATTTGGGTGAAGGATAGTCAGGTTCAGCGAAAGAGATGTGACATACTTGGCCCAGGTGGTGCCCTGTGGATTTCCCCTCCTTACCTTCCGGGACTAGTACTCAAGCACTCAGTCAACAAACATGACTCAGAATCACCCATGGTGCAAACATCTCTGTCTTAGTCTGTGTTCACTGTTCACTTCTTTGTAGAAAAATTTATATTTCAGTAGAGATAAAACTTTCCCCTAACAAGCTTAATTTAAAAAATAGTATCAATAATATAGAAAATTTTTTTTATCACCACAATTTGCTATTGGCAAGATCATGGGCATGTTTGGTTTGGTTTTGTTCTTTGGAATTACTGTTGGATTTGAAAAAAAAAAACTATAAAATTTCCTTCGAATACAATTCAGGGATTTCTGTTGTTTCTTTTCTTGTTGTTGAATGATTATTCTTAAGTACTCTGAGTAGTGGCACTAATTAACCAGATGTTAAAGAATTCATGTCAATGTAGATGCTAAAGGAATGTCCCTGGGACCAGTTACACTGGATAGCCAGTAATCATAAAAAAACAAAACATACAAACAAACAAACAAACAAACAAACAAAAAACTACACTTGGAAGTGAATGCCAAAAGTATAAATATAGGCTATTAAAAACAGACTGAATGATGAATGATGCTCTGTAGTGATATTTTGTTTGTAATCTAACAAATAAAGCTTGCCTGAAGATCAGAATGAAGAGCTAAGTCACTAGTTAACAACACACCTAGTTAAAAGCTAAGTCACTAATTAGCCCCCCACATATTAAGCCACTAGTTAGGTGGTGGTGGCCACACCTTTAATCCCAGCACTTGGGAGACAGAGGCAGATAGATCTCTGTGAATTCAAGGTCACTCTGGGTTACATGAGAATGAATCAGTCTAAAAGAGAAACAGAGCTCACACCTTTAATACCAACACTAGAGAGAATATAAGGCAGGAATTCAATGTGGTCTTAGGGCAGTCTGAGGTTGGAGGAGAGCACTGTAGTCTGCAGTCACTCTGAGAAGATGTTTTGGTCCTTTCATCAGGTTGTAGTAAATTTCTTGTTTATATCCTTTGCCAATTTATGCTTTGTATATGCCAAAAGATTTCCCATATTTGCATATTAATGGTTTTTTTTGATGCTGTTTGCTTCAGAGGAATTTTAAATTTTTTATAATTAAATATATAAATCTTGACTTTATAGTTTCTGCCTTTGGTCTCCTGTTAGGAAATCTTTCTCCCCTCCAAGACTGAAATATTGACCAAACGTTAGTAATAATGAGAATGGTTACATCAGTCATTATAGCTGTTTACTTGGTTCAGATTATTTACTAGAGAAATTGTGAGTCAGTAACTTAATATAATTTACTTCATTCTGTTATTGACCTAGCAGCCTCGGTGACCTTACCTTGTAGATGAGGAAACTGTGGCTTGAAGAACTTACACGTCTTCCTGAAGGACACCATGATCCGTTTACCTCTTAAGCTCTGCTAGATATTGGCAGAACCAAGGGAGAGGAATAATTCCAGGGAGATGGGCCAAGCAGACTGCTGAGTGGCTTGGGGTGTTTGTGTGTGGTTCACTAGTCAGCTACAGCAGGACCTGCGGGCATCTCATGGGAAGAGTAATCAATCCATCTTTCAGGCTGGCTACAGCAGGAGAGGATATGCACCAACCCGGAATAAACTTGTACCAGGCATCCTTTCACAGTGTGTCTGAGATGAGAAGGTAATTGGAAGAGCACATGAGAGGCACACAACCAAGAACATCATGACTGAAGCAAGAGAAATTGTATATATAGTTTGTTGGATTCATAATGCCTCTTCTATGCAAAGCACAGAAGCATGAAAAGCAAAGAAACATGAATATGCACACATATACACATGCACACATATACACACAGACACATTCACATGTGATTATGCGCAGACAAACACACACATACACATGCAAAAATACCACCACTACAAGCTATATTATGAAAAAGATTGGATAGCATTTTTAAAGCTATGTAAGTGAGAATAAGAAAATACTTAGGATGAATTTTTCACAAACCAAGGTACTGACTAAAGAGAAAGGACAAAGGAAAAGAGGAGCATATTTTCTTATTCCTCTGAGTTTTCTTAATATTTTTTGCATGAGGATTTATTGCTATTTGTGTAAAGGCTGAAATAGCCCATCATCCTTTTCACTTTTATCTCATGTATTGTTTTAATATTGTATTTCCACTATTCATATATCTTGCATGTCTCATGCCATAATGTCTATCTCAGGCAGCTTTGTTATTCTTCATGACAACAGGTATAGTAAAGTAAAACTTCAACCATATCCAGGATCCTGGTGGACGTGAAAATAAAACCAACAAAACTCACTGGCAGGGGAAAAGTATACAAGTATGTATAACATAAGTTTTATGTGATGTGGAGGCAGTTTCAGAAACAAAGACCCAGAGAAATGTGAGGAACTGTGTTTTTTGCTTATGCTTGATGGAACATTGGCAGAAGGGGGTATGCTTCAATAGCAATTAACTGGAGGGAGGAAAATGCAAGGCCTGTGTGCCCCGATTCCTCTTTGTGTCTGTGTTCTCCTGCCCTTTTCATGAGAGCAGAACATGACACCTGTCACATGAGGGTCTTTAAAGGGAGAAGGGAGAGAGGAAGGAGGTCAGAGATACCATCTTGCTTATGCTGTTTTCTCAAATGACAAGATGTCATATTTTAAGGCAGTGTTCTCTGAACCCTGCCAATAGTGTGGTTCAACAGAATTATGGCCCTGAATTCAGATATATCTGAAGTCAGTCATCAGCAACATGGCTCAGTGCCTACCCGTCTGCCTACCTTGATGTATATCTTCAGACACCAGTCCATAGCTGCTTGCATTAGTTCTTCTATTAAACTAATTTATCCTTAGGTTGAGCACATTACTCTCAACTTCTGACTGGTACTGTGTTGTTACTAAAACAAACTCAGAATTGTGAGTGGAACTTTAGAGAATTGCAACAACAAATATGAGGCTGGGGAACCATCTTAAGGCTTTTTTTTGTAACCCTTTGTTGGCAGCCACCTACTTTGCTGGCTGGTGAGGTCATTTACACTTAAATGCTTTGAGAACAGAATAATACCTCCAGATTCAAAGTGCAATTCCAGGGACCATGCCTGAAACTGGATAACCAACCATTGAGTCAGACAACAGACAAGAAGTGGCTTAATGGAGGAAGAGCAACTTTGGCTTTTGGTTCCATGGCTGGGAAGCCATAAGGACTGGGGCTTACCTGCAATGACAGGAGCTTTCAGTGTGACATCAGCAGGTCAGGAAGCAGAGAGGTGGGTGTGGAACAGGGACCAAACTATAACACCCTACCCCTGCTCCGTGGCCTTTACTCAACTAGTTGGGCTTCATGTCTGAAGGGTCCCACAATCACTCAAGCTGGGGACCAAGTGTTTAAACATATCACAGGGAGGGGTGGGCAGTTCATACTGAAATCCTTCATGGAGACTCCTTAGCTGAGCTTCCACTGAATATGAGTGACCTTGGGATTCTGGTTTTCTACCTCCATTAGGCTGGCATAGTTTAGACAATTTTTCTTTTGAATGTTTCTCCTGTGCTTGCAGAAGTTGGGATTTTTCACAGCAAAGCAAAGTTCATGATTGTTGATTCTTAATTTCCTAATGAATAAATATCCCAATGAGATAAAATTCTGTAAGTGTCATCTACATCTATTCTTCTCTGTGTTACTTTGACATCTAGAGTCTGAGGAAAATGACCTCTCCTGGGGTTGACTGACCTGTGGAAAGGTGAACAATTCAGATCTGAGTGTGTTTTGGAAATGCAGACAAATTAATCTAGAGTCCATGTCTTGAGGGCCTCCTTTGTGGGGCTGGCATAATCTAGGGCTCCTGCAGACCTTGTCTGCACTGCAACTTATCTGCATTTTTAGCTGTGTTCATCCACCTTTTCTGGACAAACTGCACATTTTTCATGTATTCCTGCCTAAGAGGAATGAACACTAACCACCATCGATAGACTCCAGCCTATCAACATGAACTTCTCTCAGTTCTTGCTGGCTGTGACCTTGAATCCTGGCTTCGTCCTCTGTCTGGTACTCTGGCTTGATGGTTTTTCCCAGCTTCTGTATCTAGATAATAATTCTTCAGTCTCATCTCCGTGGCTCACTTGGTAAGACGGTGGCTTCTGTAGGCTAAATATCAATGCTGCATTCTGAGGTTGATGAGAAGTAGGAATCTAATTTCCTTCTTCTGCATATGGCTTCCCCCTTGTCTCAGCTCCACTTCTTGATGAGACTGACCTTTTCCCAATGTGTCCTTAGAACCTTCATTGAAAATCAGTTGATTGCAGGTGAGTGGGGTTATTCTGGGGGACTCAGTTCTCTTTCACTGGTCTGTGTGCCTCTTTGTGCCAATGTCACATGATTTAATCATGCTGCATTTAAAGTCAGGTAGCACAGCTTCTCTGATTTTTCTTTTTTCCAGGATTGCTTTGGTTATTTTGGGTTGTTTGTGCTTTCATATGATTTAAACATTATGCAGTATATACATACCTCAAAAGTTTACATGGCACCCCATTAATATGTATCATTTTATGCTTTCATGTAATTTAATCTTAAAATGCTTCTCTCTGCATGTATCTAAAATTTTATTTGATAAATATTTATTTAATATGCTTTGATCTCATTATGTTATGGAGGTCATATATAAACTGAATTTGTTCCAAAACTCCAGATGGAACAATAGGTACAACATTCTAAATAATTTTATTTTTACTTATTTATTGTTCCCTTTGCCTGATTACAGGTGAAATCAGGGTAATGTTCACCAGCTTTTATCCTTTGCACATCTTTCTGACTCCAGGCCAGAAATAAAAAGAAACTTAACCTTCATTAAAGTTTTACAACTTTTTCTTCTCAAAAGAACTCTAAGCTGGGCGTTGGTGGTGCATGCCTTTAATCCCAGCACTTGGGAGGCAGAAGCAGGTGGATCTCTGTGAGTTCAAGGCCAGCCTGGTCTATAGAGCGAGTTCCAGGACAGCCTCCAAAGCTACACAGAGAAACCCTGTCTCAAACAAAACCAAAAGAAAAATGAAAAAAAGAAATCTAACTAATTGTATTTGTAAGCCAGAAAATTACTCCATATATTTTCTCTTTTTGCAAGACCACATTAAAACCTCTATCATCTATCATAATAGGTCACCTCTATCTCTACTTGGCTGTTCAAGTTTAAAGATCATTTATTTATTAAATGATTTACAAAACTGTACAGTTTCAAGGTCATTGTTATAGTTGCAAATACTTTTAGTTTTGTCTTGTCTTGGGGACTTGGATTAGAGAGACCAGGACCCATAAGACATTAGATAGTAGGGATGCTAGGATGTACCTGCCACAGAGGTAGCCTTATAAAATCACTTCTAATGCTTTGCCATTACATGGTGATATATTCATGTACTTGAAGAAAATCCCTTCTAGTGTAAGATTACTAAGATTATCTCCAGTTTCTGGGATCAGTTACCCCTCCTCTCTAACCTTCCCAAGTAGCTGAGACTACAGACACATGCTATTGTACCCAACTATCACTCTCCTTCTCCAATGAATATGGATGAATATTGGCTTTTAAGAAGTACAAGGGAGCTCTAGTAGTATAGTTTCTTACCTCTCATCTATCCATGTAAGTAAATTATATTTCTAGAGCTGTTGTGCTTTTCTCTAGTGGGAAAAATGGAAACTAGCTATTGACTAGAAATAAAAGCAGGGTGGGTGGGGAGAGCTGGGGATATGGTAAATAAACAGAGTGAGAGCCAAGTGGTTTGGGGGAACAAAATCCAGGAGTTCTGAGGAGCTAGGTAAAGGCAGGGAAGGGGAGGGCAACTGTCACCAGTGCATCCTGTGCTTATCCTTGGATGCCTCCATTACCTTGTAGTCTGCTATAGTAAGCACTTGCCTTGTCTGGCTGGGGTTACACCTTGTCTTCATTGTTGGGCATGAGCAATGAGGGCTCTTTTTGAGATGGGGGAAGAATCACCCCTTTATGTCAGTGGTGGTATTTCAAAAAAGTCTAGGGAGCTATGCTGAGAAAGAAAAATGAAAGCAGGAAAACCTGAGTACATTAGCTGCTACTCAGTCCCCCTCCTTCCCTAAATGTCACAGATGTTGAGGGGATGCTGGGGATGGTGGTTTGACACCACATCTTCCTGTTATTAAAAGGCAAGTCTGTGGAAGCTGGTAGCTGAGTTTCACAAGTGGTGCCTGGTTTATTTTCTTCAGGGATCCACTGTTCTCCTACCTTTCTTCATACTTATGTCTACATCAAGGCCGGGAAATGGGTTAGAAAATTAGCTTCTCCAGAATTAGTTTCATTCACTTTGTCCTAATTCCCAGCTACAGCCATATATCAGCCACTAAATCTTGGAATAACTCTTATTGGCAACCTGGCCTGTCATGTTCTCCCATTTAAGTGTTGGACTCCTTGGGGAGGCATTGTAAAAAAGAGGGTTTGCTCTCTTAGTCATATCTGGAACATTCTTAGGCTAAGCCTTTGCCTCTGGCTACTGGGTCATAGCCTCAAATGCCCATATAGAAGAAGGTAGCTTACCTGGTATCATATCCAGATACAGACAATTCTTAAGATCACTTATCTCCATTAACTGACCCCCATAGCCATAGGCAACCCTTCTTCCCTGGATACCCACCAGCCATAGATTTAACATCAGCAATTTCACCATGGTCTTTAAATGCTTGGCAAATGGTCTAACTTGTAATCTTGTTGGTACATTAATTTGAATAATGCTTTCTGTGAGGCTGACATATAGAATTGAGTCACATAACTCAGATGTGGACTTCTACAGAAGGGTCATTGTCCATTTTATTTATTTAATTTTGTCTTCTCTTCATGTTTACAATAGCCCCCATGAAAGGAGCAAACTACCATACAAATTATTTTCTTACTTAATTTATGATTTACAAAGGATCCAAAAGATCCATTGAAGTTTTCAGCTACACTTATTCTATTTCATGAAAGAATAGATGCCCTTGGTGGTATTATGCATTGGCTATTTGAAGGTCTTGTGAGGTATTTGTAATAAATGCCAATGATCTGCTCACTTCCTCCTGGACATTTTCCTGAAGAGCTCTGAGTATTGCCTAAGTAATACTTTATTACTATGAAGAAGATATGAATAGAGATATATTGGAGCCCATAAAGATTTTGACATGTCAAAAATCAAATAAAGTAATACCGCAGAGAAAAATAAGGGATGCGACTGGGATTATTAGCACTTAAGAAAGCAAGCCAGTGGTGTGCCATGATTGATATTTGCTTCAATTTTGTGGTTAAGAATCCTCAAGATGAGTATCTGTGAAAGGATTTATGTGAGGGAGATTTGATGTGTAGCCACCACTCTACCAAATAAAATGATTACTGCATTATTTTCTGTGTACTTCCCTTTGCTCCAAAATTAACTGGAGCTAGCTTCTGAAGCTGTTCAATTGTTTGATTATAGAGTATGAATTAAAGGTAGTAATGGTGTAGGTGACTGCCTCCAAGTGTGTTTCATAGGCACAAAGGAAAAATGTATTCATGTATGTCTGTCAGGGTTGGCAAGCTGTAGTCCATGGGTCACATCCAGTCCTATTTACTCATAATCTTCAAGCTAAGAAAAATTTCCCTGCATCTTGAAATAGTTTAAACAAAAAAAAGGTAAAATCAGAATATTTTGTAACATGGAAAGATCTTATTAAAATCCAGGTTTTAGAGCCCACAGTAAAATTTTATTAGGACAATAACCACAGTCATCAACTTACAATTCATCTATGTAAGTCAGCTTTCAATTACTGTAATAAAGAATTGACCACATAAAATAAAAGTTTATTTTGAGTTAAAATTTCAGAGGGTTGTTTTGGCTTATGGTTTTGCATTAGGGTTTCAGAAGTTTCAGTCCATGATTGATTGTCCTCATTGGTTTGAAACTGGCACCTGGTAAACAAAACCTTCTATGTCATGGCTGGAAAGCAAACAAGAGAAAGAGGCTGGTGTCTCACTATATGATCCTAGGATATATTCTCAATTATCCGGAGTTTCTGCCAGTCCCTATATCTTAAAGGTTCTACCACACCAGATAGCATCATGCTAGAGCCAAGCCTTAACCATGGGTAGTTTTGAAAAACAATCTAGATCCAAAGTAAAGAGTGGACTGTTACGGCAGGTTTTTCCTACCCGCTGGCCTCCCGGTTCTGCCGCCAAGGTCCTGCCGCCACGTGAGCCCCAAATAACACTCAGAGACTCTGTATTTGATGTAATCCTGTTGGCCAGTTACCATTATTGTTTATGGGCTAGCTCTGTCTTAATTATTAACCCATTTCTACTTATCTAATTATTTCCACGTGGCTCATCTTATCTGGGAGCCGCAGCTGGCGTCTTCTTTCCTCCCTGGTCTACATCTAGACTCCTCCCAACTACTTCCTCTTTCCTCCTCCTGGTCTCCTAGCCCCACCTATCTTGTTTCCTATTGGCCACAGTGCTTTATTGATTAACCAGTATGAGAAACATATATACAGAATAACATCTCCCATCAGTGGACTCTGTGATGCTCTTGCTACACGTTATAGGTGAGTAGTTGGTTGAAGACTGGATGACACACAAAGCCAGGAGTCCATGCTCTTCACAAATTAACAGATGGTGATCCATAGTGTAGATCAGGGATTCTTAAACTTTGGCCACTCATGACCCTGTTTGCTTGAGAAACTTTTATGTGAATCTGGATATCTAGGTTTATGACACATATTTACAAGCATGAAAATATTTACTGATAATAAATCAAAAAGAATTTTATTATAAAAGAATTATTTGGTGTATGTATGATTTTACTACTTAATAGTAATAAGAGAAAGTTTTCTAATGAGGTGGATACAGTTGTTTATTTTTACATAACAAATTAGCTCTTGGTTGAATGTTTGATACATTGGGGTGTAATGGATCAGTAATTTTTTTCAGAGTTGATGTTTTAATTTTATAAACACACCACAATACACACAAGTATGTTGTATAAATTAGCAGAAGTACATTTAGGGGCATTCCAGAAACTATTAGAAACTATGTGCTAATTCCAAAGCAAAATTCATTTAATGATTTTTTTAAAAAAAGTGAAACTCAAGTAAAAAAACCAGCAGTTTTTAATTCTGACATGGCATATACTAACTTGGTACTTACATACTGAAAAATGGTAATGGGGAAGTGTTGACAATTTTCATTCCCTGCAATTAAGCTACCATCTTCCTAGAAGGGCAGCAAGCTTTGCATGTGTAGCAGAAGCCTTGCAATTCTCAACACATTGTCTTGAGCCCGAGCCCGGGTGTTTCCAGAAGTGCACATAGGCAATGACAAGAGTGCATGATGTTGCTTCAGAACCAAGGCTGCAGTGATGCCTCTCAGTGTAATATGTGAGTGCTACCGAAGATGCTCTAGATTCATTCACTTTTCCCATTATGTGTTCTGAAAATTTTTACTATTGCTGAATATTTCATAACCCACCTCAGACACACAATTTGAGATATAGCATTCTTTAAAACAGTTTCTTCTAAGTAAGGATATGAGAAGGAGGGCCCAGATAACCACCTGCTCCCTGGCACAAGGTCCCCTCCAGCTTCATTGGTTCTGAGTTATTGTGATGGGTGGGGGCAATATGACAGGCAAGGCTTAGCTGCTGTATTAGAAGAATGGGCCAGGAAGTGGGATAACCTGCACAGTAGTGTGTCCTGAAGCCAGGGTGCATTTACTGTCTAGTAAATGCAGAGCAAGCTCAGAGGACTCTCCCTGGCATGCCACTGCCAGGCCTGGAACATGGATTTGAGAGAACCAAGACTGAAGAGAAACAGTGATGGGAAGGAGAGATGTGTGGTGTAAAGAAGAAAGACTTGAATGTGATAGGTGAGGCAGGCTGTGCTTTTCTGATCACCCCTGCATTTTGAGGAAAGGACTGGTCAGAGTGGGGTAGAAGAAAACACACAATGTTGATGATGCCATTGTAATCGATTGCTGTCTAGACTGACTCATTCAAGTGACTGAATATCACACACTGTATGTTTCATGATAGTATGAGTAGAGAAGCTGAAATGCCCATAGCAAAGCTAACTTATAATTGTGCCCCCCCCATCCTTCCTCTACCTGTCCTACCTGAGCCACGGACAATCTGCTGCATCAGTTACTCGGGGCACAGAAAGCCAAAGAGAACAGAAGGACAGTGGCAGACCCTGGATTTCTAGTACTCGTGGGAAGCTCTGGGTTAAGGGATGATGTTTATGTAGGTAACCTCAGTGAATACAATTTCCCTTACCCTAACCCTAAGTGGTAACTTAGGGGTGTTTCCTGTAGCAGTCCTCTATTAGAATAGTAGAGAGAACTATTCTACATCATAAGTTTGTATGGTGGTGTGTGTGTGTGTGTGTGTGTGTGTGTGTACACACAAACATTTGGACCATCTCACCCAAAACTTAAGGGCAGGTTCCAAGTTTGTTAATCTGCTCTCATTTTAAAAAGAAGTTCCACATCAGAGAAAGGCTGAGGTAGTTACTTGACCTGCTCCACTGAGACAGTTGTGGCTTAATTTTCCCATTGACATACACAAAAGATTCAGGAGGCTAATAGCTTACATGGTCTCTAATGCTTTGTGACTCCACACAATAGAAGAAGAGCCACCTCCATGATGGGCTCTTGGTTGGTTAAATATCCTTTGCTGAGGATTTGTGGGTTAGGAGAGCAAAGCATAGCATAGCATAGCAAACAAAGGCTCCTCACAACAAATACTCCTTGATTTTTATGTTTACAAAGCAAAAGGATGAAGCATTCGTGAGGCAATGTCTAGCTTAAAATTTTTCATTCCAGTGCTTGCAAATGAAGACAGTGCTTTGAAATTCACTCTCTTCCTGTTTGGTGTAGAACCTTCTCTCAAAATGCTGCTTCTTGAAGGCTTGCAAGAACCTGACCCCAGGCTCTCCCATAGATCTCACTCTATGAGTTACTAAGGGGCACACTTCACACAGAGCAGTCACACTGATCCGTTGGGATATTTACAATTTAGAATCTCAAGGGATTGCTTCAGAATGTGTCTCCGAAAGTATAGGAGGATGAAACAGTAACAAACAGACCTGCCACTGCTTTTTCCATTGTTTAGTAAATGGCTGAACCAGTAAGGGTTATATTTGACTGCAATATAAAAAATAATAGAAGCTTAAATCATTAAAGAAATGCTTATCCTTTATACAGAAGAAATCCTGAGATGGGCTGCTCAGGCTAGTATGCTAGTTCTAAGATCGTTTAGGATGATCTATAATTTAGGGTGATCTATAATGCCATTCCATCATCATCTGTCCACATTTTCTGACCTTACCCTCTCTTCATTTTCCACAGTGAGAGCTGGAACACCAATCAGTAAACTTTCCTTTGAAAGACCAAAAGCAAAGTTAAGGAAACCCCTCACTTAAAATGAAGGATAGCCTGACCTAGAAAAGCACCAGCAACTTCCCTCACAGGGCCCTAAGATAGCAGGATACCAAGAATTCACACTGCCCCTCAGGTCAGTGATAGCTACAACTCCAGTTTGCCCAGACAAGATTAATTAGCACACCCTGAGGCCCGAAGGTGAGACCATCCTGCCTCAAGGAAAGAACCCCTGAGTGGTCACATACTCAGCGGACAGGGAGTCATAGCCCCACCCTAAGCTTGTGGTTTTTTCCTTTAAAAATACCTGAGTCCAGAAAAATGTTGCTTCTCTAGCCTGTGTGCTGAGACAAGTCTGTTTGTGCAAGCGTATCCCGTTCATTAAAGCCTCTTGAGTGTTGCATCAACTGGACTGGACTTTGAGTTCTTGGGGATACCAACTGAAATGGGGAGACTCCTCATTCTGAGGGTCTTACACCTTCTATGGCAAAAGGCTGTATCTTCCATGTGAGTTTTGCTTATGATATTTTGTTTTGTATTGAGACAGGGTCTCATTCTATATCCCAGGCTGGCCTGGAACTCACTATGTATGTATCTCAGGCTAGCATCAAGCTCACTGTGATCCCCTTGTCTCAGCCTCTCAAGTGCTGGGACTGCAGGTGTGAGCCAGTCTAGCTGGTGGTGAGCCTGCCATCTTTAAGTAGTTCTGTACTGCTATTACGTGGATTTCATTGATCAGAACTTGAAATGGCTTCAGTGATGCATGGGAACCCAAACAAAACAGGCTTCGCCATCTGAGCCACTGCTGTCCCAGCTGTCGCTTTATCTTGAAGACAAGGAGATTGGTTGTCAGCTGAGACACAGCCTTTGGCACCTGATGAAGAAACCATGTTGCATTCCTATTTACTTCTGGACCAGACAAAGGTGTACTTGGAAGAATGTTCTCAGTGTGTTATGGGCTGCAGGAAGCACAAGGCTCTTCAGCTGCCAAGTGAACTCTCACCTAGAAACAGCCATTCCAAAGCTTCAGTTGAAGTTTGGCTTCCATTTGTTAGGGGGAATACATCTGAGTATATTTCCTTACTTAAAAATTAAGATGTCATGTGATTCCTGTACTATCAGCAAGGCTCAAATAGGCGATGAGTAAAAATTTTCCGAGCCTTTTCTATGCCGTGGTCTATGAACTAAATGTTTTACATTTAATACTACATATCCCTGAGAGCTGGATCCACACTCAAGCTTTTGTGTGTTTTCCAAATATTAAATGTCTTGAGCACATAAGCTGACAGTGTTCAAACCTGGTACATCTGAAATCCCAGCTGCTCATTAGGCTGAGTCTAAATTGTAAGGTCAAGGCTAGCCTGGACTGTACAATGAGTTCACAGCTGACCTGGGCAATTTAACAAGATCATCTCAAACTAAAGCTTTTAGATAAGTGACTGAGGATGTTGCTGAATGGTAGAGCACCTGTCTAGCCTGAACAAGGCCTTCTACTGAAAGCAGAGGGTGGACAGGAAGAGATCTGAACTCAGCTATAAATCTGGTACATAGTGTCCTCCCTCTGCTGGAATTACTTTCAGCCACTGTACTAGATCCTAAGCCCCACATCACAGAAGGAAAATGCTCTGGTGGGCAGGGCCATGCCATGTCCTGGGAGGCCTTAAGGAAGGTGTGTGGTTGTCAATAACGGCTTAGGGATGGATTTATTGGGGGATACACAGATGATTCTGGAGGAGGGGGAATTATGAAAATTGGGGCAAAGGTTCCACAAATGAAGTCACAAGAGAAGGGACCAGACTAGTGATTGATGTGGGAATAAGGAAAACTACACAGCTCCCGCTTAGGAAGGGGACAGCGCCTGGAGTCACTGTCTTCCCTCTCCCACCAAGTGTGTGCGCACACACATCCTTCCCACACAGAGATGAAGACTTGTGAAGACTTTGGCTTATCTGTAATTAGTTTTATAGACAAATCTTTTCAGTTTGAGCCAGTGCTATCCTGCCAAAATCCCAGTGAAGCACAACAAATAGATGGTCAGAGACATAACACCTTGAACCTGTCTCTAGTGGAATCAGAATGCCAAGATGCTCTGCATTGCATTGGTTTGGATTGTGCCCAGGACCAGGGTTATTCTCAGTTTTCTTTTATCTGTGAGGCCAGGGTCCAGCAAAGATCATTTTCAGGAAATGCACCGCTCTGCCAACTTATAACTTCCATTGTCAGCAAAACTCTATAGCTGGCTCATTTAAACTTCCATCTCAGCCAAGAAAAGATGGAAGAATTGGAGCTGAAAGGGAAGCCAAGGAAAATACCACTGTTCTTTGCTTATGGATGGCTTTTACTTCTGTATCTGATAGGAAACATCTAATTTGTCAACCCTGAGCTCTCGGTAGATCATGTATATATGTGTAGGTATGCACGTGTATATTCACACACATATGTAGAAACAGACAGAGACAGGTCCAGAGATCCCCACCCATGCTCACACTCTTCCTACACATAGAGAGATGAGCAAGAATTGGGACCACTGATAAGGGACCCAGAAACAGATGACAAACAGATCTTTTTGCTGCCTTTGTAAAGGACCTTGGCTTCTTAAACGGAATGCAAGTGAGGCTTTGCCAATACCTTGAATCAGGTTGACTAAGAGCAGATTAATCCCAAATAACCCATAAAAATTCTGAGATGCTTGTGTGTAAATTCACATACCATGCCTAAGAAGAATAGTGATGCCTGCCATTAACAGCCATTTTAGGTGGGTTTTCCTTGTACCAAAGAAGATGAAAGAGACTTCTTTCTGGTTTACCTGTGACATTGTCCAGGGCTTTCACCCACCTATCTGTTTTGTCTCTAAATGTTGGAAACAAGAGGAAGAGAAGTTTGCTCCTGGTTTTTTCTTGAAAGGCAGAAGAGTGGCAATTTCTAGCATGTTTGCTGGCAAGTGCGTTTGTCAAATAGAAAAACAGCTGGGCCATGGAACCTCTGAGGTTCTTTGCCACTCTAAGATTCTGTGATTGGGAAAGTCCAATTTTTCAAAAGGGGATTCAAGGGTGATTTAATTTGCCACCTTACTTTTGTGACTTTGAGCCTCGGGGCTTTCTGGATTATGTTTTAGAACACAATGCCCTCTGGATCAGAAGCTCATAGTCTGTCGTAACCACTAATTCTCCTTGTTTGCAACTAGAGATGCCTTCAAGGTCTTCTGGATCTGGCTCCAAGGTTGGGGATGGGTCTGCTGCAAAGCTATTTTGTGTTTTTTCTCAGCTCTGCTCCAACTTGAAATTCCTTCTGTATTCATGGTGTTCTCCCATAACATCAGGAAGAGTTCTCTTAGGATACTGCTTCCACTGGTAACAATAACCACTAAGAACCTGTTATTTGGGATATCTCAAGTAAAACAGGGAAGCTGGGAAATCATTACCCTACCAGCAGGCATTCCCTCTCATCATTTCCTCATGACCTGGAACTGAGGGCCATGCCTCCCACTGGGGAAAAGATAGTACAAATGCATGTTTGTTTTAGGGAATGTAGTCAACAATATCTCCTAAAGTAATTCCATTTTAAAATAGGCCAGATATGAAGAGACAGACTCGGGCACAATCATGTGAGACTGAGGTGCATTATTTCATGTATCAGGAGAGGAGTGGAGGGGTCGTAGGGTGGTGGAATGAAGGTCTTCTTAGCAGTCCTCAGCTTTTGAAGCAGGGCTTTCTGATATGTCCAAGTCTGGTTATGCTCACTGGATCTAATTCCATATAGTTTAGTCTCTGAGCAAATTCCTTAGCCCACCCACGCTTTCCAAGCACCTCCCAGTGCCTATGAAAACTTCTCATCAGTTTCCAAGATGAGACTGTGTAGTCCCAGGTTAATGGCTTTTCCTTGCTTTGCTTCATGTTTTAATGATCTCCCTGCCAAAGAGACAGATAAAGTAAACCTTCCACGTTAATAGCAGCTCTCATTATGTTAAGAAAATCCACCGTGCTGGGACTAAATTCCATCTCAAACCTAGTCCTGGCTTCTCAGGATGCACCTCTCAGGCAGTATGGGCCTCTCTATCAAATACCATCTCTGCATCCCTGTCTGATAGGAGCTTTGGGAGCTCCCTACTCAGAGTTGGAAAACTTTAGTCTATTACAGAATTACTAAAGGCTAATAATAACATCTCACCACCCTCACTCTTAACCTATCTGGAAATCAGAGAAAAACAAAACACCATTTTAGCTGTCTGATGCAGATTATTGGATATAAAACAGCAGAAAAAGAGAAAAAAATGTGATGTTTAGAGTCAGGAATTCAGGGTTTAAGTTGCCAATTTAGCAATTATGTGGCCACAAATAATTAATAAGGTCCCTGCATGCCTGTTCATTTATCAGCTAAAATGAGAACAAGAATAATGACAATGGCAGAAAATGGGGTGATGTGGACTCCTTTTTCATTGGCAGAAATGAATTGCAGGGATTAAAAACAAAGCAAAATGTACCAACACCATGTGGCTCTTTCTACCTCACAGCTTCCTTTTTATGACTTGCCCTGTGCCTTTCTCCTTGAGGCAATGTGAGACCAGAATGTTGTTCCTTACCAGACATCATTAACAAATGTGATTTTCCAAAAGATTAAGAATGAATTAATCAAGTGGACATTAGGGTAGAAATGTCTTTCTGTAAGTCTTATAAAATACTAGGAAAGAGTGTGAATTCTAAATAATTACAAATTATACTATTCAAGGGCACGAAACTACTTGATTTCATAGAAAAAGAATATATATATATATATATATATACACAGTATATATACTATTAAGTATATACTATATAGTATACTATACATATACTTCTATAAAGTATATATACAGAAATGTGAAGTTTTCCTGTGAAGTTTTGTGGAATATATTATATATATACATATATATATATTGTGACATATATCACAAAACTACTATATAGTATATGATATGTATACATATATATGAACACATATATACATATACACATACACAATATATACATATATACAAATACACACATGCACACACATATATATACATATATGCACACACATACATATACATATATGTATATATATATATATATATATATATATATCCTTCTAAATTAACTCTGTGAACAGCACATGGTTTTGAAGTCTTGTGGGGACTACCTTTATTTCAACATGAAGAGAAGGACTAGGCATGCTTTTGCGTATTAGTAGACTGCCCTTTTCTCTATGATCAGAATTTCCAGAGTTGGATAAGCTTGTATATAAGTAGAAGTAGTTGACAATGACAACCATTTCATTGGAAAAAAAGAAACTGTTATTCTTTCTGGTTCTGTCATCTTGTGATGCCCCCTTGTTCCTGTCCAGCCATCCACACTAGTCCTGTTGTGAGTGGCTTCCAGTATCATTGACTGTCAGATTGTTCAAGTTATGACTTAGTTTTCAAGTGAACTAGTAAACTTAAGATAATCATGTGATTTGATTTTATGTCATTTGGACACTGAATATTCCCCATGTGCTAAAGTCTTGATCTCCAGTGTGGCACCATGGGAGAGTTGTTTGGAACTGAGAGTTTGAACCTGTGGAGGTCCTTAGTCGTTATTACAATCTCTTGGAAGGGTCTATGGGACCTTGACCTTCTCATCTTCCATTTCTCTATGTTTTCTGGCTGCTGAGGAGATCATACTATTTCATATTCTCCTGCCACTATGTGCTACCTCTCCTCAGACCTTAAAACATGGAGATGGGCTTTCCTCTCACCACTTTCCACATCAACCACAAGGCATGTACTGTGTACACAAGTTTTAAAAAAGTAACCATTTTGGTTTGAGAAGGGATTCTCATGCTTATGTGACTTTTAGTAGAAATGTTGGATTTCTCCTGAAAATAACCACTTCCTCAAAGCAAAGAAAAAGCTGGTAATAGATTTAGTTGTAGTGGACATGGTTTTAAAAATTAAGTCCAAACTGAAGATCAGTCTCAAAATCTGTTTTCTTTCCATTTGCATGGGAATTTATTTTTATATAACAATTTTATAGATACATATATATCTGTGAAAATTCTCCATAGTGTATGCCTAATAGTTTCACGCTGTTGTAAACCACTGCTACAAGTAATATGGGGCATTGAAAATACAAGATGATAAGCAGAAATTTCTATTTCATCCTCTAATTTCCTGACCTTTGTGCTGCAGAGAGTCCCTTCTTCTGCAAGAACTCATCTATTCCTCTTCAGAAAGCATGCATTCTGACTTTTATGCCTGTCTTCTTCATGTTCATAACTATTCCATGTGTGCACTCATGCTAACCAGCGTTATTTATCTTGGGCCTGTGATGAACTTTCCATGTAAATGACTCCACTTGCACTCTACAGCAGCTTTTCTTGTCCTTCCAGAGTCACCCATTTTGACCTGTGGCACTGCCAACCTGTGCTAAAAGTAATGGAATTCTCCTGTTGTACTAGAGTGAAGGGTTAGATGACTTGCAGCTGCAGTTGAATTCTGGGGTCTTGAACATTGCTAGGCCACCTTCAAAAGTTCTGAGGGCCAGACTGGCAAGAGGGCTAAGCAGGTAGAAGACACCTACCACCAAGCTTGATGACCTCAGTTCTATTTTCAGGACCCATATGGTCACAGGAAAGAACTGACCGGCACATGTGTTCTGTGCATGCATGTCCCCGCCACAGAGACATCTGTGTGTGAGAGAGTGACTACGCAAGATGTGGTGATGATGTTGTTTGTCTCATAAAGTCAGTGGAGAATTACTTATCATTAAGGGAAGTTAATGAAATAATGAGATGGCCTCTTCACAGGCTACTTCATACACCCCATGAAATGTTTTTAGCTTGGTATTCTGTGTTGCAGGAAGATGTAAAATTGTTATGTTTGGCTTGTTTTGGGTTACAGCTATAGTTTCTGCAGACTTCCTGTTTTGTCTTCTTTATCTTGACAGGTTATCTGTTCTGGGAATTTATACTGATTGTTGTTCTTCTAAGCCATTCATGTTCTTGTCTCTTCACTCTCGGATGACTTTTAAAAAATATACTTTACTATAAAAAAATAACCCTTGCAAATAAATAAAAACCACCCTGCAAAATTAATCATTTCTGAAGTCTATAGAACTTAATGTAATTACACACAGACTTGGCATTTAAGATGGAAGCTACATATTCAGTTTACACTTTCAGTAGTGAATATATTTTTATTAGACTTTTTTATTTTATGCATGTAAATATTTTGTTTGCATGTCTATCTGTGCACCACATTTATACCTAGTACCTGTGGAGTTCAGAAGAGGGTGTCAGATCCCTTGGAACTGGAGTTACAGATGGTTGTGAGCCACCATGGGGTGTTGGGAATAGAACCTGGATCTTCTGCAAGAACAAACAGTACTCTTAGCTACAGAGTCATCTGTCTAGCCCTAGCATTGAGCACATTTTATGCACTTATCCATGACCAAAGCCAAAATGAATGAATGAATGAATGAATCAATCAATAAATAAATGAATAAATTTCAAGGCAGGTTTGGGACCAGGAAACCAATTAGCTTTGTATCTTCATTCATAGTTTGTGTCCATCTCCTGCCTTCAGTCCCCCTTCACCCTTTTATACGTAGCCTTTCTTGTTCTCTTTCCTTCAATTCATCCTATACCCACATGTTTACATATGTGCACACATTACTAGCTAGATTCCACATGTGAGAGAAAACATGTGGTTTATTTCTTTCTGAGACTGTAGACCCTACTTAATCTGGATGGCTTTATCTCTATCTACGTTCTATGCCATTAATTGTTCATATTACCAGAGATTTGTTTATTAATTTTTTCAATGTTTTTCTTTGTGTTGTATTTTTATAGTCTATTTCATAACATCTACTTTAATCCTTGTTATTCCTTCCACATTCTTGTGGTGACTTTTTGGCACAGATAAGATAGGTGCTCTGCCTGTAGTCTTTAGACTTTCTCTTTTTTGTTCCAACTGAATAAAGTTGTAGTTTCCATGTATTTAATGCTTTATCTAGATCAGAAGCCTTGATATGAGACTAAAATTGAGTTTTAACTTCTAATTTTAATCAAATTTCTTCTTGGACTTTAAGTGATTTAAAAATATGTTTTAAATGTGAGGGCTGTAAGTTATCTTTTATTAGTTATTTTTAAGTTGGCAGTATTACAGTCAGAGAGTTCACAGTATATTACCCTGGTTTAAAAAGACTAAAGACTTCATTTATAGTTTAGAATACAACTAAGACTCATGAATGCTCTATCTATGCCTGAAAACAATATTATTACACGTTTCTTTGGTAAATTTATTTTTAAGTTAGTATACAACTTAATTGCAGTGTTTTCATGTTATCTTTTGCTTTATTGACCATTTTTACAATATTACCTTTTGCTGTATTTACAGTGTTTTCATCTTCTTTAACCATTTTCTTCAGTGGTCCCTGAGCCTTGAGAGCAGTGGACGACAGTCATCAGTCTGTTTCTCTCTGTATGTATGTAGATGTGTGAATATGTGCCTCCCTGTGTGTATGTGCATATACAAGTGTACATACCTGTGTATATAGGTGCACACTTGTATTTGTGAATGTGTGTGTAACAAGTTTTTCTCTGGACTGCCAGCTCCTGCATAATGACATGGAAACTTCTTATTAATTATGAAAGCTTGACCTTAGCTTAGGCTTGTTCCCAACAAGCTCTTAAAACTTAAATCACCCTGTTTATATTAATCAACATTCTGCCACATGGCTCATTACCTCTCCTCATAACTGTATATTGACTTCCTCTGCATCTGGCTGGTGAATCTCTCACACCTCTGATTCATTCCCAGAGTTCCTATCTCTTGCCAAAAGTTCTGCCTATCCTCTCCTGCCAAGCTGTTGGTCATTCAGCTCTTTATCAGCTCTTCTTCAATCAGAAGGTGCCTTAGGCAGGTGAGGTTAAACAGAGACACATCTTTACACAGTATACAAAAGTATTATCCCAACATGTGTGGCTGCCTCTGTGTGTGTATATGCAAGAGTACATACATGTATGTGTGTGTATATATAGGTATGTACTCCTGTGAGTGTATGTATGCAGGGTGCGTACCTATGTGCATGCCTGTGTATGTGTACAGATATATCACTTGCGTGTACATCCTGTGTGTGTATGTGTGTGCACGTCTGTGTACATGTGTGCACAACAAAGTAAGACATTGGGTGTACTCCTTTACCATTTTATGCACATTACTTTTAAGCAGGGTCTCTCCCTGAATACGAGGTTCTCTCTCATCTCAACTGAAAGCCAGAAAGACTCTCACCTCCTGTCTCCATGTTATTCAGAGCTGGTGTACCAGTGATTTGTGAAGATGCCTGGCTTGTTACCTGGGTGCTAAATCCAAATTCTGATCCTCATGCCTGTGGAACACATGCTTTTAACCACTGAGTCATTCCTCCAGCCCCAATTTTGTGCTTTCAAATGTTTAATAACACTATTCACTATTGGATACTTGTTTCTATTTTAAAGCCTTAAAACAATAAATTATTTACTGAGAGTAATTAAAAGTAATAATGAAAATAGAACAGAAAATGATTTTTAATACCTTTATTCAGAGGCAACCATAGTTAATACTGTTTTTTAATCAAGTTTAGAATCTTTAAAATCACACAGCTGTTATAATTTGAATTTTTAAAAAACATTTATTTCACTTAGAGCCAGAGATTCCAAACTTTAAAGAAGTTTCTAATTTTATGCTTTTGAAATAGCTTTAATAAACTCCCATTTAAAATATCTTCTTAGCATTCATATAGAAGGCAGGCAGTATTATATTCCTGGAGCTACTACAATGGATGCTGGGGTGTCATCAGCCATAGACCATTACATTAACAACGGAGATGGAACAGTACAGAGTACAGAAGTGCCTGGGACCTGCCGAAGTGGGGGGCGCTAAGAAGGAAAAGGAGAGAAAAAAGTGACAGGAAGAGAAGGAGGTTGCTGTTTTAGAAATACATGTGACCAAAGGCTGACCCTAGGTGGATCACTTTGGTAGAGACTCAAATGCATGGTGGTGAGTGATGGGCATGTAACATAAGTGTTTCTTGCAGAAGAAACAGCACGTGACAGCCAGTGCCCTGGGTGCAGGATGCTGCTCTGTGCTTCTTTCCACGCCAGGTTCAGAGGGAAGACCAAGGTTTCTGAACTACGGTGGGGCTGACTGGGACAGATGTGGAAGAAGGTGTGTGTATTGTTTTGAAGCACAGTGGAAACTGCTTGTGTAGCGCTCAAGGGGATGTCCTGGAGCAACATCTGGCTTCTGTTTGGGAGAGGAGTGGAGAACCAGGAAGACCCACAGCTGCTGATGCAGTAGGCAGGGCGGATGGCGGAGTGAGAAGCTGGAAAAGCATGCTTAGCTTTCCCAGAAAAGAGGATGAAGGGGGAACATGGTGATCAGAAAAAAACCAAACCCAAACAATCACAAACGAAGAACAAAGGAAAATGTGCACACGTTGCCATCAACAGTCATCACCACAACACAGTAGACCATTAGGCTCCCGTCCCATTTCATCACTAAAGCAACTACATGGAGACAGGTAGGATGACTTCTCTCATTTGTAGGTGAGATGCCGGGTTTCAACACGACCTGTACCGCAGGCAGCTCTTGGCACCCAAGGCTGCTCTTGACCATGGTACTCATGTCACGGTCTATACCACCTGTGCCCCTCTTTATCATGTGTTCTTCAGTCTTTAGCTCCGTCACAGGAAGAGTGAGCTGCCAGACTGAATTAGATGAGGAGGGTGTGTGTCTGGTGGGAACTCAGTGTCGTAGAGATAATGACACAGATGCTTGTCAGATACAGTCTGAAGTATACTGGGTTTTCACTAACTTATTAAAAAGCCTTGTCCTATACCGCCTATACCGCATGCTGTTAACACTCTGTCCTGGTCCTGCTAGCTTCCTGTAGCTTGTTGTTTTCCGCCAGCCCACCAGAGGCGCCCCAAATAACACTCAGAGACTCTGTATTTGATACAATCCTGTTGGCCAGTTACCATTATTGTTTATGGGCTAGCTCTGTCTTAATTTTTAACCCATTTCTACTTATCTAAGTATTTCCACGTGGTCATCTTATTGGGGAGCCTTCCTTCCTCCCCGTCTACATCTTGACTCCTCCTTGTCTCCTAGCCCCGCCTATCTTGCTTTCTCATTGGCCCAACAGTGCTTTATTGTTTAACCAGTATAACACATTTACAGAATAACACATTTACACATTTATAGAATAACATCTCCCATCATCTCTTTTCTGTCTAAAATAAAAAGGGTGTTAACCTTGACATAGCAAAATATCATATGACAGTTATCAAATATGAATCACAGTTAATAATATTTAGTCCATTAACAATTTGTAAGACTTAAAGAAAATATCGTTTACCCTGTCTTTGTGAGTCTAAAGTCCTATATGTAACTTATCTTTAATCCTAACTAAGGAAAACTATAACCAAAACTATCTGTCTTCAACTCCTTCAAAGACCACAGAAGGGTAATATATAAACTCTAAAAATGACAGAGACAACTCATTGCCTGGTCAGTCACCCGAAGTTCTTCTGTAATGTTCCATCTTCAGCCCATAGGCCATAGTGTGTCTCCAGACTCCTCATCAAAGCAGGAAACTTTAAACTGTCCACCTGTATTGGCAGTTTGTCAGTCACTTTTCTCTGTGTCCTGCAGAATGCCTGCTTCTTCCATAAAGCAGGAATCCTGTAGCAATGTCCATCTTGAATCAGCAGTTACCTTTTTGTGGGTCCTGCATGTCCAGTTTCTACAGCATAAAGTCAAACAATCTAGATAAGAGAAGTACCTTTCTCAAATGGCTAGTCTTGCCATATTAGAAGCAAACTTTGTAACAAGTTTCTTCAATGTCTATCTTCCTTTCTGATGCAGGTGGTGTTACCAGGAGCAGTTGTGCCTCACTGTCAAGAAAAACCCTAAACCATTTTAAATGACATATTCTGTAAGCCTTTGAAAGGTTTGAAGAATGCCTATCCATCTCAAATATATCTCTGTCTATCTAGAAATCCTAACTAACTTAACTCTAAGTTTTAACTATCATAGGTAACTCTATAATCTGTACTAAATTAAACATTACATTTTCCAATGAGATATATAAACACAATACCTAAACAAGAGGAGAAATATACATATCACAAAATTGACCTTAAATTGTATCAATAAAAGGAAATCCATTCCAAAGCAAAGTATTCATATCTTTACCATAATTCCCTTTTTACCTTTAAAAAGATTGCTTGTGGTTATAGCCATTTATAACCAAGCCCATTTTAAAAAAAAACATTTATAAACAATATTTGGGAATTTGGGCGTTGTTCTTTCCAAACTACTTCCTGCTGGAAGGGGACGCTGTCATGGGTATCTTAAGAAGACGCAGAAATCTTGGCTGTAGTGGTCTGTAAGGTTGCAATGTCCCATTGATGTTGCTTCAGGAGGTCTTGCTTGATCAAACCACATTAGTCTGGAAGGAATCCACAGCTTTTCATTTTCTGTGGAAACAAAAACAAAAATTTTTTTCCCCAGTAACTTGTCCTTAAGCTTAAATTTTGGAGTCAAAGCATTTTTAAAATATACAAATTGGATTAGTCCAGCAGCATTTCTTTTATCAGTTGTTGTTATTTTCTCAGCAGTCAATCAATTTAAAGACAACAGAGTCGCATATACTATCCAAAATTTCTTTGTGCTTTACTTGGATTTTTTATTACTCTATTTTTTCTACTTCTATTTTTACATATTTTGAGACAGGGTTTCTCTGTGTAACTTTTATCTCTCCTGGAATTTACTCTGTATACCAGGCTTACTTTGAAATCACAGAGATCTGTTTGTCTCTGCCTCCCGAGTGCTGGGATTAATGGTGTGTGCCACCACACCTATCCATTCTACTCCCTTTTTTTTTTTAAACCATTGTATCCTGTTTCTTTTTCTCTCCCAAGCCAGTGTATTTTTTAAAACACAGTATAAACCTTCTTTGCAGCTCCCGTACACACCAATGAATTGTTAGCAGAGCTCTATAAAAGCAAGGCTGTTTTTTGCCGCTCATGCTAATTTTGGAAACCTCCCTTAAAGGAGCCAAGCAAATCTCTGTCTACAGCAAAACAAATCCAACCGAGAAAATGCTGCTACCAAGAAGTCTTGCTAGTCTCTGTTCCTTTGTTTCTAAAACATTTCTTAAGCTTTTATTAGTTTTAAGTGAAAGTTCTTATAGCCAAGTTGGGCGCCAGCTTCCAGCTCAAACAAGTTTTTTTTTTCTTAGAGCCATTCATCTAAACCTTGTTTTCTTCATGTTAGTGAGCCATGTTATATAAACCTTTGCCTCTTGTGTTTGGGATTTGTGTATGACACTGTTATTAGAATGATTGTTAACTCACAACAGCTAGCATTTATTCAGTATTTACAATGAGCCGGGCTCTGTGCTACGAGCTTGCCTTCTATGATTTCAGTCTCAGGGGCTAGATCTTTCTGGAAACTTTCTGTAGAGGGTGAGGCTGAGGTATATGAAGAGTAGGTGCTAAGTTGTAAATGTAGTAGTTCCAGAGACTGGGTAGAGCTGAGAACCTGCCTTTCCCACACTCCCTGCCTTCTGTCCACTGCTGTGATGCCGAATAAATCTGTGCACTTGTCCCAGTGAGGGAGAATGTAGAAGTATACATGTTTCTGGATGGCCTGTTTTCTTTCCTGTCACTCTTCAGTTTTACCCACCCATTCATAGTAGTCTGCCATGACTCCTGTGGATAACGCCAGACTTGATGCATTTCCTGCAGCATGAGCTGCAGCACGTTCTTTTCGAACTAATGCTCATGCCGGTTTATATTCTCTGCACTCTTCAGTTATCATTCTGTACCAAATACTCTTCACAAACTGACCTTGCCCTTCAGACAGACAGTCCTTATGGAACATGTACATAAAGTCAGAGGAAGCATTTCCTGGGGCTAGAGAGATGATTTAGTCAGTAAAACCCTTGCATGCAAGCATGTGGACCTGAGTTCAAACTCCAGCACCCATGTGAAGGAGCTGGTTATGGTGACACATGGTTATCATCACAGAGCTGGGGTAGAAGAGAAAGGTGAAGTCTCTTGTCCCAGCAAGAGATATTGTCACCCTCCCCTGAAAATCCTAAAGCAAGCAAGCAAGCAAACAAACAAACAAACAAAAATCCAACTGGAGCCAGCAAGATGGCTCAGCAGGTAACAGTGTGTCACTAAGCCTGATGGTGTGAGTTCAGCCCCTGGAATCTACACAATGGAAGGAGAAAACTGACTTCCACAGGCATGCCGTGGCACAGGTGTGTGCACATATATATACACATGAACTTAGTAAATAAATGTAAATAAAATAAACAATAAAATTTTATAAAACAGCTGGGTAGTGGTGCATACCTTTAATCCCAGCACTCAGGAGGCAGATGCAGGCAGATCTCTGTGACTTTAAGGCTAGCCTGGTCTACAGAGTGAGTTCTAGGACAGCCAGGGCTACACAGAGAAACCCTGTCTTGAAAACTTAAAAAACCAAGCTCTCTCTCTCTCTCTCCCTCTCCCTTTCCCTCTCTCCCTCCCTCTCTCATCCTCCACTGACAGGATGTAATCTAGCACATCTCTTCTCTTTCCTCAGATCCTGCATGAGCTCCATCACGAAGGCAGGATAGCCACAGGCTTGGAGAGAGCTCCATGGTCTCTGGCCACAGAGGGTGGTGGATGATTTAAAGAGGATAGTGCTTGTCAGGACTCCAGGGCCCACAGAGACACTCTGTCTCCAGGCTGCTAATTTGGAATGATGTTTATGTGATCATTGTCAGCTCCATTAGGAAACCTGGGTGGAGTATTTGCTTCATTGTTTTTCCTTTTGTGTTGTTGTGAACATTTTTCTCTCTATCCCCAAAGAAATGTATGTCTCTAATGGCACAATCATTAGTATGATTTCCCATGGTTCCCAGTTCCTTTCCTTGGATGCACTATATCAGAATCACAGTGGCCATGCAGGAAAAAATTAGCCACCCTGATCATACCCCAGAGTTACCCATCAGATTCTCTAAGGCTTGACATGGGCTCTGTGTTTTACCAGGTTTTCGATATGAGACATCTCAGTACTATCCATCAGTCCCTGGGGTTCCTGCTTCCTCTTATACTTGGGTCTTTTCCACTACAGTAGGGTCCCCTGAAACCCTAACTAGAGAGTTTTCAAACAAAATGGCCTCCAGTCCATTCACTCTTTTCTTCAATGATGTCTTCCCAATTGTCCTTGCTTTGTTTTGACCCCTGCTTATGGAACTTGGCAATATCAACTCCTGATATCCGTTCCCTACCAAATCATCTCTCTCTCCCTACACACAGACCTTTCAGAACAATGCTAATTCTGCATTTCTCTATGCATTTCACTATTAGACACATACACATTTAAAGCAGAATTATTTGGGTCACAAAATGTGCACACAAGTCACATTTAATTTGTTATCATGACTTCCTGAGGATGGAGAACAGCCCTCTCAGGCACTTATGTAAAAAGCTGTCTTGATTGTGTGATAAGAAGGAGATGCAGGAGGGTCCCTGGATCTTCCAGAATCATTGAATCAGTGAAAGATTCTGCCTTGAAAATGATAAGGGGGAGGGAGGGAAGAAGGGAGGGAACAGAGGGGGATACGACATGACACCTTTTATTGATGTCTGGCCTCCAGTGCTTACACAATTGAATACACACACACACACACACACACACACACACACACACACACACACACACACACACGAGCACATCTGCAAATACAAGCATATATACAGCCCCTACACAATTTACCTTTCTTACTCTACATCTCCTGGGCGTGGCTTATAGGATTGACCACTCCAACCCACTTTACAATCCCCTCTGAGGCTCCACAGTGTGTTGGTTTCCACTTAAGAGCACATTGGATTTTCCTTACTAAACTCCCATGTCAAAAAAATCAAGGAGCAAAGGTTGGGGTAGGAAACAGGGCATGAATGGATTTGTCACCAATGAAGGATTTTGCTTTATAATCAGAAAGGGATGTGATGTATGATAGAATGTTTTTAGTAGAAATGACTAACATTTTGACACACTCCTTCTGGGTCCTTGTGTTAAGAACTACCTAAAAGGCTAAAGCTGAGATCTCAACTAGGAGGTTATTACAGAGTCAGAATCTAGCTGGAGAGGCCATGGTGGCTGGGATGGTAGTAGCAGTGGGGATGTTGAGAATGGTGGCTGCTGGTACAATTTGAAGGTAGAGTGGGGATTTGCTTACAGATTGAAAACATGATTGGAGAGAAAGGGAGGGGTATAGTGTAGAGGGCACAAGCTCCTTGTGCTCACAGATTAAGCACTAGAGAAACCAGGCACGTTAAACACACAGAGCTGCCTCTTCAAAGAAAGAGATGTTTAACCTGCTTTCCACCCAGAAGACTGGGAATAGATGTGGTTAATAGCCTAGTGACCTCTGTACTATCTGTAGGGCTAGGCCACATATGGCTCCCCCAGACTCTTATGTTTATTTCAGTTTTCTTCCTAGACTTTTATCTTGAGCATTGTTTTTCAATCAATAGAACCCATCTTTATGGAAGAGGAGCTATTTCTTTGTAAACTTTCAATGTAATCATGTCTTAAGCTTTGTTGTACATATGGGATTGAGTTAATTATCATCAGGGAACTTCTACCCCAAATTGTGTGTGCTTAAATATGCCTAAAGTAAACTGTCCAGTATCTTCCTCTAGAAGTTTGAAGCAACACCAACTGCTGAGTCATGTTGAACTGGATTTCCTCCTTGTCTCATATGGATTAACTGCTGTAATTTAAGAAAAGCAGCACTCGAGACAGGGTTCAAGCCGAGTTGTTTTTTGTTTTGTTTTGTTTATAATTAGGGAAAGGGATCATAAAAAGGGGAAAGGGGAGGAAGGAGATACCTCCAGGGATGGAAGCAGCTGGAGAGAGGGAAGTGGGAAGAGAGAGAGAAAAGAGGGGCGGGGTCAGATAGAGAGAGATGGGAGGTGGGCAGGGCTCTTTTTAAAAGGAACATAGTGAGTGTGCACAGGTGGTGCTCTTAGTGGCTGCAGCTGAGGGTGTATCCTGCCAGAACCCCAACACTGACTTTTCGTGGGCCCTGTTGGTCTCAGAGACCCTAACAGTATAGGATGACTACAATATTTTTTGTCTGAGGAGCTGGAAGGTCATTGACTGTACTGGGAAGTTGGATGAGGGCAGCTTACTGGGGGCAAGGCAGGAGTTGGATCTCAGCTATGCTGTTTTAGAGACATATAAATAATATCTTGGCCACTATCCAGCTCTCTGAGAGACTTCAGCCTGGTGAAATCATCCTGCCAAGCTTTATGGGATCCTACAAAAGAGGCCTAGCTAAGCCAAGCCCAGACTCCCGAGCATAGGAACCAGGAATGATAAATGACCCCTACATCTCTGACAGCATTCTTTACACAGCAATAACTAGATACCCAGTTTAGAGGCTGTCCAGTGCAGTTCTGTATCCCTGAAGGATTTTGTTGTATTGAAGAACAGGTCTTCAGTATATTTAAATGATGGACATGGACATACCAGCATAGTACATATGACATGAAGTGTGATATGTTTCCCTTAAGACTTATACTTCAGGGATTGTAGTGCTTACAAAACACCCCTTCTTTGGAATTTTTTTTGCTTTGTTTTTAATCCTTGGTGAAGGTCAAGAGGCTCTATCAGCTTGATTTTTTTTTAATATTGTATATTTCATACTAGTTTAGCCAAAAGTAACTAAAAAGTTCCAAAATAATCCACAACCCTGGAAAATGAATTTTGTCTGACAATTTGTAGAAATGAAAATTAGAGTTTTGATGATCCTCAAATATCTTTAAGATGCATGTGGCACTTGAGATTGCAATTTGTGTGTCAGACAACTCCAACTCATGGGGAGGGAATGATTGGGGAAATCTGGTTGTTTTTGAACATGAAGGAGATATTTATAATGTTTATGAGGAATTATGATGACAAATGGTCCTTTGCTCATGTAGGTGTGTAAGGACTGCCAAGGAGAGAGAATGTGCCTTCATTCTTAGAGACATAGACAGCCACAAGCTCTCACAAAGTGTGTATGATTTCACACTCTTTGTATACACAAGGGAATGTTAAAGCACATAGCCAACCATCCCAAATGTTTTTCCTTTCTGATGGTAAACTGTTTAATTGACAGACTTTCAAATGTATACCTTTTTCTTACTGCATTTATTTTGCCAAAAACGTATTTCCTTATCTCCCCACTTGATTAAAAATTAAATTTAGTGCCATTAATTTTTTAAATGGTAAATTATTTTCAAAATTCTGTCTTTGAAAGGACACACAACATATTGATCAGACAGAAAGTTAGAAACTGTTTTTCTTTTCCCCCCCAGAGGCTCTGTTCAAAGCCATACGGGGTCAGGTGACAGCAGAGGTATTGGTCCTTAATTAGGACATTTGTTACTTTAGTGTGCATTACTGCTGTGGCATAAACAACCTAAGGATGGCAGCTTTATGTTGGTTCATTGTTTCAGGGGGTTCAGCTTATCATGATGCAGGGAGCATGCATTGAAGTCTCAGGAAACCAAGAGTGGAACTGGAAACAAGGCTAGCCTTAACCTCCAGAGGCCAATTCAAAATGACCTACTTTTGCCAGCCAGGATCTGCCTCCTAAATGGTCTGTAATCTCCAAAAACACCACCACTCTCTGGAGAGTAGGTGTCCAAACAGGTGACCTTGTTGGGGAGACATTTCCAATTCAAACCATGATAACTGTGAGTCGGGACCAGGTTGACAGCTGTTCCCAAAGCATAGGATGTACTGGAGAGTCTTGGTCAGGATGCACAGAGGTCAAAAGCACAAGAGAAATTACTTAGCATTATTTTGTAACTATGACTTAAAATTCAGTAATATTAATTTGGAATAGTAAATGTCTAGCCAAAACCAGATGAATCTGGGTCAGAATCATACAATGAAAAACACCATCTCCAAATAAACAATTGTGAGATGTGCCACAACCTCAGGGACAGCAGTTGGCAGCCCAGTCACTTCGGGTCTCTAACAGGAGATGTGTGAAACCCTGCATCTGCTTTGGATATCACATGTCTACCAGCATGGCAGACAATTACTCAGTGACTCATTTATAGGATACATATTAACATATGCAACACACACATCTAAACAGCTGGATGAGAGGTTGGAGTTAACCTTTCCATTACAAATGGTGGAAGGCACGGGGATGCATAAATTTGCTTGCTTGGTTTGTTTTAGGTTGCTGTACTTATAACAATGCTATCTAGGAAGACACTATCCTCCAAAGGACTTTTTGGCAAAATAACTGCTGAAGACATGCTCAACAAGATGCATGGGGCATTTAGCAGGCACTATATTGATGAGAGAAATGCATGGCCATGTACACAGATGGAGCTGAGTTGAGAACCAGGTCATTCCATACTCAGACTGGCAGCACAGCTAAGAAAACAGACCCTGTCACACCTTTGACCAGCACATCTCCCCTGAGAAAGAAAGCTTGCCACATTCTTGGTGTGTGCATTTGAGAGTGTGAGACCTAGATCACAGTTTCTCTGAAAACACTTGCTTATAATTATAATCTTTTAAGGAAAAAAAATTGTCGGAACCTCTGAAAGGCCTTTGAAAGCTGGCGTAGGCAGAGGCAAGTATTTATCAGAATTTATTTTCTCTAAGTGGACCCCGGGAGTCTAATATTGGTGAATCATAACCATACCTCATGACATCTTGTTATCTTTAATTTACCCATACACCAATTTTATATTCTTTAGTTAAGAACTCTTACTAATTATAGGATGGATACCTACGAACTCACTACCCACTAAGAGAATGGAAGTTAGTAACCTGCATCTGCCAGTGTGCTTTTCTTCAGCTGGCTGCTCTGATTCTTCTACCACATCCCGAGGTTTTGGGGTACTCTTACTTAAAAATTAATAATAATATACATACTAATGCTTATCTTTCAAAACTTTGTTGTATGGTAATGCATGCCTCAACCCCGTCAGATAATCCCAACATTTTTCTGTCATCCCAATGTCAGTATATACTCATTGTTTTGGTAGTTCATCCTTGTAATCCCAACATTCAGGAGTTTTAGGCAAGAGGATCACTGCTGAGTGTTCAAGGCCATCCTGGGTTACAGAATGAGATCCTGTCTCAAAAACCAAACCGAACAAAAACCTTGGTTAATGCTGGGCCTAATAGTCTAGACCTGTAATCTTAGCTACTCCTGGCTTGAGCAAGAAGGATTGCAGGGTCAAGGCCAGTCTAGGCCATTTAATTTTGTAACAGAATAAAAAATACAAAAATGACTAGGGCTCTAACTTAGCAGTGAGATTCTTACCTACCATATGGAAGGTTCTGGTGTAATTCCCCAGCATGGAAAAAAACTCATATCTAGTTGAGAGCTTCCTAGGGTTTGGTTTGATAAATGATTTCCTAATGAAACTTCAATGTCTGGGTGCTATGAAATTGGATATTAATTAACCTTTATGTTTTAGCTGGTTGCTTCTGAAGTTACTCTTATGGGGGATTGAGAGTCACACCTTGTTGCTGCTGGGAGGGGTGACTGTTGCCCCCCTCATTGAGGTCCTAAGGACATTCTCAGGATGGTGCTCTTGCTGCTAGTTGGAACAGGATGGTTGTTGAGCTTTTATCTGGTATGTATATGTGGGGAGTGACATCTAGTCACTGAGATGAGTGTAATTGCTCAGCATATCATTCCCATCCATGGGTTCTACTCTACTGACATTCTGGATGCTGTCTAGAGAGGATGGAAGCCATGGACACAGTTTTAGTCATTTCTGACCCTATCTAGAAAGAACTGGGAACCTGGTTCTAGCATTACTGGAGAGTCTAGATATATCACTCAGCCCTTGGAGGAATGGATAAGGACCACCCCCACACCATGGCTTTTGATCAGCCTAGAATAGGCATTGTCTAAAAGGTTTTGGCTTGCCACATTGCATCTTTCCTACTGTTAAAGAAAGTAGACTTCTGTTAGGGCTGTTTTGTCCACGCTCATGGGCATCTACAGTTAGTGAATTTGTAGCTTCAGGCATGGGATGTATTAAGCAAAGAGAAAACCTGTGGCTATGTGCCATGTTCCACCACACCATCTTTTTGATGGAAAGACCTGCACCTCCTCTGCTGCAACACTTTTCTCTGCTTGTTCTCAGTGGATTGTTTAATGATAGTGGATGTACTCAGATGAAGGAATAATGAAAACATAGCAGCTCCATATTATTTTAGGAAATTGATTTCTTTAGAAAAATGGCAGAAGGGAGAACAAATTTCAACTCTCAAATTCCAGCTCTCTCTGTCTCTGTCTCTGTCTCTGTCTCTCTCTCTGTCTCTCTCTCTCTCTCTCTCTCTCTCTCTCTCTCTCTCTCTCTCTCTCTCTCTCCCAGTATTGATTTGCTAACAAAACCAGACAAAGGCATTACAAGAAAACTAGAGAAGGTAGTTTTGTGAATGTTGACATAAAAATCATCAACAAAATGCCATCAAGCCAAATCTAGTGATAAATAAAAGGGATTATACTAGGGAAAAACAGAATTTGTTCCCATAATGCCAAGGTATTCTATAGTGTCTTAGTTAGGGTTTCTATTGCTGTGATGAAATGCCATGACCAAAAAGTAAGTTGAGTAACACTTGCACAATGTAGTTCATCACTGAAGGAATCCAGGATAGGAGGGATCATACAGGGCAATAAATGAGGCAGGATCTGATGCAGAGGCCATGAGGATGCTACTTACTGGCTTGCTCCTCATGGCTTGCTTAGCCTGCTTTCTTATAGAACCCAGGACAAGTCCTGGGTAGTACCACCCATATTTAAGAAAATGCCCTAAAAGTTTGCCTACAGCCCAATCTTATACAGACATTTATTTAACAAAGACTCCCTCCTTTTTGATGACTCTAGCTTGTGTCAAGTTGACATAGAACAAACTAGTACATATAGTATGGGATATCAGCAGAGCAAAGAGCAAAAGTCACATATCAGGAATCTCAATACACACAGAAAGAACAGTTGCTTAAAGTCCAACACCCTTTTAAGTTAAAAATGCTCAAAATGCTGGGAAGAGAACAGACTTTCTTGACTGTGACACACTTTCCAGTGAGAGGCTGGCACTTTCCCCTAACACAGACATGACAAGGGTATGGGTTATCACCATGTCACACCAGCACTTTGCTGGAGGTTCTAGCCTACACATCTCAGAAACAAACCTGAGTGGAAGGACTCAAAACTCGAATGAAAGAAGACTTTATTTGCAGATGACATGATCCTATGTATAAGAAATATGATAAATCCTGTTAGTACAAATAGATAAACTCAGTAATCTTGCAGGAATGACCATCAGTATACTAAAATCAAGGTTTCTTTTATTTATTTATTTATGTATTTATGTATTTATTTATTTATTTATTTGTGTGTGTGTGTGTGTGTGTGTGTGTGTGTGTGTGTGTGTGTGTGTGTGTGTTATGCATCTTGAGGATGCATGCTATGTGGAGACTGAAGAAGGATGTCAAATGTCTTGCTCTATCACTCTACTTTAATTTCTTGAGACAGAATCTCTCACTGAACCTATAACTAAACTGTAGGCCAGCAAATAAGCACTAACATAGATTCTCCAGTTCCTACCTCCAGTGCTGTTTGCATATACATGTAACCACACCCAGGCTTTTAAATGGGTTCTTGGATTTTTTAAACCTAGGTTCTCATTCTTCTGAAGCAAGCACTCTTACCTGTTCAGTCTTAGCTCACAAAGTTAATAATATAAAAACATAAAAATTAAGAAATTTTCATGCACACTAAATATCAAAAGTAATAATAAACTTTTTATAAGAAGAAATTCAACAAAAGAAGTGAAATGCTAAAACATATCATTGAAAAAAAATTAAGTACCTAAGTTAAAGCAGACAGAGATCACTGAATTCATGGAGGAAACAGTGGCATGATTAAGAATACAACATTCCTTACATTAATATGCAGCTCCAATGTGACCTGTTTTTGCAGAAATCTACAAGATGATCTTGAGTGAAAATGTAAAAGCTCATCAGTCCTTTAAAAAGAAGTTATAATTATGTTGAGAAAAAGAATGAAATTGGACGGTGTACTTTTTATTATTGTAGCTTACTACAATGATACTCTACTCAACATGAACACACTGCCACATGATGTGAAACAATCTGTGTACACTGTGAATATGTATTATTTTCATTGGTTAATAAAGAAACAATTGGCCTATAGCTGAGGAAGAAGAAATTGGGCAGGAGATCCTGATTAGGAGGATGCCAAGAAGGGCAGAGTCTTGAGAGTAACCAGCCAGACACACAGAAAACAGGATGTGTACAAAATGAAGTAACACGCCACGAGCCACATGGTAGAACTTAGATAAGAAATGTGGGTTAATTTAAGTTGGTTAATAACAAGCCTAAGCTATCGGTCGAGCATCTATAGTTAATATTATGCATCTGAATGGTTATTTAGGAAACAGCTAATGAAACACAGAGAAACTCCATCTACAGTCATAAAAATAGATTTATGGATTAGTGGGATGGAATTGAGATTTAAAAATAAACTTATTGTCTATGGATAACTGACCAACAAGAATACCAAGACAATTGATTAGGGAGATGGTAGTTTTCCAAATGAATGTTGTTGAGGCAATTAGATCTTTAAGTAGAGAATGAATGTGGACACAATTTGAAATACACCCAAGGTCTAAATGGAGAGCCAAAACCTATATAAATCTGAAGAAAGAGTAAGTACCATGTAAATCTTTGCAACCTTGGTTAGAAAACATTTTCTTAAAGTGGCACCAAATAACAGGCAATCAAAGCAAAAAATAATAAATAAATAAATAAATAAAAGATCAGATTTCATCAACATTCAAGTAATTTGACCTTCAAAAAATTCAAATATTGTTATTAAAATTAAAAGCCAACTAAAAGAGTAAGATAGCCAGGTATGGTCCAGGTATGGTGGCACAAATTTTAAATTGCAGAACTTGTGAAGTAATATCTTTGTGACTTTGAAACAAGCTTAGTCTACATAGAGACTTCTAGGCCAGCCACAGCTACATAGTGAGACCCTGTCTCAAATATGTGTGTGCATGTATATATACATACATGCATATATACATGTACATATAAATAAAAATCATCTGACAAGAGTTTTACATCCAGATTATATAAAAACTCTTACATGTCAATAATTTTAAAAAATGACAAAGGGCCCAATTAAAATGTTAAGAAAACCAGTTTAGGGACCAACATCCAAAATAGAAAACAAGTTCATTAAAATGTTGAATAGCATTAGTCATTGGGGAAACAAAACTCAAAACCACACTGAGGTACACCTCAAACCACCATGGTGTCTGAAGCTAGAAGAAAAGATCAGAGTTGATGAGAAACTGGAGAAATCTGAAGCTTTAAGCTCTGTTGGTTGGAAAGCAAAACCCCAAAATCAATCTGAACATAAATAGCATGTTGTATGGGAAAGTTTTTTAAAAAGTTGAATATGAAATTTGCATGTGGTCCTAACTATTCCTTTCTTCACATGAAACTTGTACACTAATATTCATAGCATAATGGATACAACCCAAACGTCCATCAGTTGATCTAGTGAAATATCATTTGTCCATAAAAAGAATGAAGCACTGTTACACATCACAGCATGGATGAACTTCAGGCTTACAAGGCCAAGTGAAGAAAGCCAGACACAAATTATGTGCTTCATATGAGTTCACCCATGCACAATGTCCAGGAAAAAAATGTTCTGTATCTTGTTATTGACCAGTGGGTATTGAAAGAAAACTAGCTTTGCCTGATAGTGGTGAGAAACACTGTTTAATGTTAAACCACACATTTACATTGTGAAAAAGAATGCAAACACTGCACTGTGAGGGGAAAAGATACCTAATTAGCAGTAAGCCATGGCAATCTATACTGGTGCCAGATCGATTGAGGTGTTTTCTCTCTCTGTCTGAAAAGGATATTTTTACCAAAAGTGTTTGGGGAACACCATTCGGATTCAGTCATCTTCTGTTACTTGACATCATACCCAAAACTGAATGTTAGTTTTAGGAAGATTTTTAAGCTTGCCTAAATTAACAACTACAGGTTACATATTGCGTATTGAGGTTTTGTTTCTTTTCCCTGAGTTCTCTTGGTGCCTTTTTCTAGCTTGAAACAAACCTAGACATATCTGGGAAGAAAGAATCTCAGCTGAGGAATTGCCTCCATCCAACTAGCCTGTGGGAGTGGTTGTCAGGCATTTTAAAAATTGCTAGTTGATGTAAGAGGGCCCAGCCCTAGGCAGATGTGTCTAGACTGTGTAAGAGATGGTAGGGCAAGCCAGAGGGAGTAAGCCAATAAGCATGGCTCTTCCATGGTGTCTGTTTCAGTCCCTGCTGCTAGATTCCTACCTTGGCTCCCCTTGATGATGAGCTGTAAGCCAAGTAAACCCTTCCATCCCAGAATTGTTTTCGGTCAGTCAGTGTTTTATCACAACAGAGAAGCAAACTGAGACAACTAGTAGATAAATTTTTTCAGGTTTTAAAAATTAGATATTCTGGATTTTCATAGCTACTTGATTGTGGCTTCTGATATACCCCATAGGAACATTTGTTTTGGTTTTCAAATGTGTGCAAATCTAACAGTGCTGGGTACATTATGGTTTTCAAAGAGTTCCCATCCGTATTTGCTGGATTTGTACGATAACTTGACACAAGCTGGAGTCTTCAGAGGAGGGGGCCTCAATTGAAATGCCTCCATAAGGTCCAGCTATAAGGCATTTTCTCAATGGAGAAGGGCCCAGCTCATTTTGGGTGGTGCCATCCCTGGGTCAGTGGTTCTAGGTTCTTTGAGAAAGCAGGTTGGGCAAGCCATGGACAGTAAGCAGGTAGCAGGATCCCTCCATGGCCTCTGTATCAGTTTGTACCTCCAGGCTCCAGCTCTGTTTGATTTCTGTCCTCACTTCCTCCAATGATGGACTGTGCTCATATAAACCCTGTGTCAAATAAACCCTTTCCTCTTCAACTTGCTTTTTGTTCATGGTATTTTGTTGCAGCAACAGAAACCCTAACTAAGGCACTATCCTTATTTTGTAGTTTAGTAATATTTGTCCAAATATTTGGCTTTATCACATTGAAAGGTGGTGATGTAGGAGGCACATAACACAGAAATTAAACTCAAAATACTTTCTCAAGGGAGAGGGAAGAGGGCAGGTTCATGGCAGGCATTTCTAGGGATTGCTGCTAACTTAAAATTTAAAACTTATTCTTCAACTTTCCCATCTGCTATGTTCTAGATTCATCCTACAAATACTAAGTTTAATGAAACATGTATTTTGCATGTAAAATACCAACCAACTCTTTGTTGGCTAAATGTTGACTCTGGTGAATGAATTGCTACACAGCTGTTTAGTGCCACTGCTTCTCATAGTCGCTAAATCTCACTTGCATCTTTGAAATGGTTTTTGGAACTTATGGGAAGAACATTTGGTCTTTTAGTTGAATAGATCACTGATAATCCTATTAGCAATCTGGATGTTCGCTTTCATTTCGTAGACGGTGTCTCTGTGCTTCTGGGGAATCCTGGGAATTTGTTGTCTACTCAGCATTCTGCTTACAATTTCTGAGATAAATTGATAAGCCTGTGTCATGCACACTCACGTGAATCTGTGTGTTTGAAGGATCTGACATCCTTGGGAGTGATGAAGCTGAGGTGTTTGTCACAGTATTGCTGTTGTAATAAACACCCCTAATCTCTGGGTCATTGTGGTGGTTTGAAAGAAAATGCCCCCGAAATGAGTGGCGCTATTAGAAGGTGTGGCCTTAGAGGAAGTGTGTCATGGGGTGGAGGGTGGGCTTTAAGTCTCTATTCTCAGGCTTCACTCCATGTGATAGTCAGTTGACTTCCTGTTCCCTACAAGTTATAGCAGTCTCAGTATCAGCACCATGTCTGCCTGGATGCCACCATGATTCCCATCATGATGATAATGTCCTGAACCTCTGAAACTGTAAGCCAACCCCAGTTAAATGTTTTCTTTATAAAAGTTGCCAAGGTCATGATGTTTCTTCACAGCAATAGAAACATTAAGACAGTCATTTAAGGAAAAGCAACTTTCTCTGTGTCATAAATATGTGAATAGGTTTGTCCTCACCTAGACTTGGTTCTAAACCATGGGCATAGGCATAAATACTTGATCTTATTTTCCTGAAAAAAAAATGAGACCCTTTCCTCTGTTCAGCATGTTTTTTCATACTGATGTTAAGGCGCAAGTGGCTAAGCCTGATCATGAAAATACTGCAGGTAATAAGTTACTGGTCTAGGCAAACAGGCGCATTAACCAAAACGGCCAGTAAAATATAATCTGTCTTTCATAAGATAATTTTGGTTTAAAAATTGTGTGTGTGTGTGTGTGTGTGTGTGTGTGTGTGTGTGTGTGTGTGTGTGTGAGTAGTGAGTACAGGTGATCACAGAAGTCAGAGGTGACAGATTCCCTGCAGCTGTCAAGTGGTTGTGAGACTCCACATCCCCCAATGTGGGTGCTGGGAATTGCACTCAGATTCTCTGCAACAGCAGCAAGCACTCTTTTTCCCCTGTATTGCTTTGGAGCCTGTCTTGGAGCTAGCTCTGTAGACCAGGCTGGCCTCGACCTCATAGAGATCTGCCTGCCTCTGCCTCCCTAGTGCTGGGATTAAAGGCATGCACCACCACAGCCTAGTGCAGCAAGCACTCTAAACCACAGAGTCAACTCTCTACCTCCTAAACTTCTATAGTAGAAAGAACTGTAAAACTACAGGATAAAGTTGTATGGATACAGAAGAAGGCAAAGAATTGGAGCCAAAACTTCAACAGACAACATGTGGATTATTTTTTTTGAATGTACCAAGTAACAATAAAGTACTGTGTAAGACTTTAGACCCTAAGGAGTGAAGGAGAAAGCTTGAGCCTATAGAAGTAGAAGTTTCTCACATTTATGATGCTAAGATCATAAGTAGATGGGTCTGTAGACGGTTGTGTTAAGATATTTTCCCCTTTAACAACGTACCAGGCTTCCCAAAGATTTTAATGAGCACCAATCCTTGACTACACTGTCATGCAGACAGCACTGAAAGTTCTGGAAAAATGCATTAAATCCCTTTGTTGGTGTTGGTTAAAGTCCCCATTCCAAGGGAAGATGGGAGGACAGAAGTCTTTGGAAACCAGGGTCTGCCTGAAGTTGGGTCTGGGTCTGAGAGCAGACAGGGATGGAGGAAGCTTTGCATTCCTTCTTCCATCTCCATCCTTTCTCAGGGCTCAGCTGAAGCCACAGGCACCAGTGTGACTTTTGGCTTCTCTCCATCCAAGCCCCAAGAAATAAAAAATGCATTAATGTTATTCATGTTTTCATATAATAACTGCAAAGAGAAAAAAGCCAAAGTCATTTACATGTCTCAGAAATAACAGGAAACTCTATATGCTTTGGAAACAAAACTCTGAGTACTAAATGGAAGCATTGGAGCCAAGGTGGAGACCTGGATGGGACACTAGAGAATAAACCAGTGGAGTCCCAGTTGGAGGTGATAAGCAATGATGTGGTCACAGTCACTTCACAGATGTTCTGGGAGAACCCAAGCTGCTTATCTTCCTTTGTGCCCTGCCTGTTGAGACCAGCAGATTTTATTTAATTTCAATTTCATTATTTTAAGAACCATGGCAATCTGGTGCTGTTATCGAGGCTGATGATTTTCAGAAGATGGTAAAGTGCCTGGGGCTATCCACATGCACTCTCTGTAATCTCATTAGATGGTCCTCATGCCATTTTCAGGGAGAAAAGAAATGATGAGAATGGCTTTGGGCACAGGAAGTGCTTCCCATCATCATTGCACTTCACCCTTCCCTGTTCCTCTGGAGAGGACTGCAGGTATACCATGCTGTGCTTCCTGGGAGACAAGTGTTTTCTAGAAATAGGTAACCATATGACCCCAATCAAAGAGGTACAAGAGGTATGGTTGTGTGAACACAGCCATATGCATCACTTAATGCCCACATGATATGTATGGAGACTTCTACAACCTTGAGTGGTACAGAACCCTACATATACCATACTTCTTCTTATATTATGCTTCTATGACAGAGTATCACCTATAGATTAGACATGGTAAGAAAGGGACAATAGCCATCCATCCAACAGAATAGTTATGATATTATATGGAGAAATCACATAAATGGTCATTTTTAACACATCAGGGCAAATAGTAATATTTTCAAGAATTAGGATAAGGCTCAGTGCAAGAGTACTTGTCTGACATTTGCAAAGCCCTAGGACAAGTACTACTGGGTATCTATCTATTTGTCTGTCTATCTCTCTCTCTCATCTATCTATCTATCTATCTATCTATCTATCTATCTATCTATCTATCTGTCTGTCTGTCTGTCTGTCTCTCTGTCTGTCTGTCTGTCTGTCCGTCTGTCTAGCTGCCTCATCTATACCTATCTATCTATCTATCTATCTATCTATCTATCTATCTATCTATCTTCTATCATCTATCTATCTATCATCTATCTATCTATCTATCTATCTATCTATCTATCTATCTATCTATCTCTATCTACCTTTTTATTTCTTTGTTAAGTTTCTGTCTGGTGGACCTGTCTAGTGTCGAGAGTGGGGTGTTGAAATCTCCCACTATAAGTGTGTAAGTGTGTGAGGTTTTATGTGTGATTTGAGTTTTAGTAGTGTTTCTTTTACGAATGTGGGTGCTTTTGATTTTGGGGCATAGATGCTCAGAATTGAGACTTCATCTTGATGGATTTCTCCTGTGATGAATAAAAAATGACCTTCTTCATCTCTTTTGGTTGATTTCACTTTGAAGTCTGATTTATTAGATATTAGGATTGCTACACCCTCTTGTTTCTTGGGTCCATTTGATTGGAAAATATTTTCCCAACCCATAACTCTGAGGTAGTGTCTGTCTTTGAAGTTGAGGTGTATTTCTTGTCTGCAGTAAAAGGATGGATTCTGTCTTCATATCCATTCTTTTAGCCTATGTCTTTTTATAGGCGAGTTAAGACCATTAATATTGTGATGGGAGATGTTATTCTGTAAATATGTTTCTCATACTGGTTAATTAATAAAACACCGTTGGGCCAATGAGAAAGCAAGATAGGTGGGGCTAGAAGACAAGGAGGAAAGAGGAAGTGGTAAGGAGAAGTCAAGATGTAGACCGGGGAGGAAGGAAGACGCTGGCAGAGGCTCCCCATAAGATGACCACGTGGAAATACTCAGATAAGTAGAAATGGGTTAATAATTAAGACAGATCTAGCCCATAAACAATAATGGTAATTGGCCAACAGGGTTGTAGCAAATACAGAGTCTCAGAGAGTTATTTGGGGCTGGTGCGGCTGTGGGCCCAGACTGGTGGCAGACGGGCTGGCAGGCTTGTGGGCTGGCAGAAAACATACATGCTACAATATTGAGGAATATTAATGACCATTGATTGTTAACTCTTGTTTGTTTTAAATGTATTGTTGTTGGTGGCATTATGTGTGGATTTCTTCCCATTTTTCTTTTGGCTGTTGGTAAAATGGAATTATCTATTGCCTATGTTTTTGTGGGTGTAGTTGACTTCCTTGAGTTGGAGTTTTCATTCCAGAAATTTCTGCAGGGCTGGATTAGTTGAAAAGTATTGTTTAAATCTGGCTTTGTCATGGAATATTTTGGTTTCTCCTTCTATAGCGATTGAAAGCTTTGTTGGGTATAGTCTCTGGGCTGGTATCCATGGTCTCTTGGTAGAATAGATATCCAGAACCTTCTGGTCTACAGATTTTCCATGGAGGAGTCAGGTGTAATTCTGGTAGGTTTGCTTTTATGTTACTTGGCCCTTTTCCTTTGCTGCTCTTAATATTTTTTTCTTTGTTCTCTATGTTTGGTGTTTTGATTATTATGTGTTGAGGGGACTTTCTTGTAGTCCTCTCTATTTGGTGTTCTGTAAGCTTCTTGTACTTACATTGACATGTCTTTCTGTAGGTAGGGAAAGTTTTCTTCCATGATGTTGTTGAATATATTTTCTGCATCTTTGAGTTGGGTTTCTTTACCTTCTTCTATACCTATTTTTCTTAGGTTTGGTCTTTTCACAGTGTCCCATATTTCCTGGATATTTTGTGTTAGGGATTCTTTTGGACTTAAGATTTTCTTTTGTTGATGAATCTATTTCTTCCAGAGTATCTTCAACACCTGAGATTCTCTCTTCTATCTTTTGTATTCTGTTGGTTATGCTTACACTTACATCTGCACTTCCTGATCCTTTACCCAGCTTTTCTATTTCCAGCATTCCCTCAGACCATGGTTTTTATTTATTCATTTGTTTATTTTTTGTCTCTAACCTTTCAAACCTTGCACTGTTTGAATTGTTTCTTGCAATTTTTGGTTTGTCTTTTCTTTTATTTCTTTAGAGGATTTTCTCATTTTCTCTTTTAGGGTTTCTATCATCTTCATAAAGTTGTTTTTAGGCTCATTCTCTTTTGCTTTTTCTGTGTTGGAATGTTCAGGTCTTGGTGGGGAATCCCTAGACTGGGGCATCATATTGATCTTTCCCTTGTTGACTGTGTTCTTATACTGTTGCCTACACATCCCTTCCTGGTGGGTACCAGACCAATGTTCTCTTCTGATGGGTGCAAGCTGGTCCAATTTTTCAATGGCTCTCCTCTTCCAGTGGGTTAAGGTGGGACTAAGGTATTGGCAGACTATGGATGGCTGGTCCACTAGGATAGATTACCCTGGGCACAGTACCCAGTCCTCAGATGGCTCTGAGCAGGGCATCAGAAGGCTTTCTTCTTCTGTGGGTGGAGGCTGGACCAGGATGCTAGCAGACTCTGGACAGGCCAGTCCACCTGAGTGGGCTCCCCTGAGCATGAACAGCCCCAGGCTTAAGAAGGCTCTGAGCAGGGCCCTGGAAGGCAGGCAGGAAACCCCTACTTATTTTTATATAGTCATGTTTTTCCTTGATCATGGCTGATAAGACATAGAAAGTGAGACCACAGATAATAAGAGACTGCTGTAGCTTAGAACTGTAGTTACATTACAGTTGTTAAGGGTTACTCTCCCAGTATGCGCTGGAACTAATTATTATAAGAACATCAAAGTCCTTAGCCAAACTATGCTAGCTACAAGGTAGTGCATCTGATGAATGTATATCACAGTCATATGGTAGGAATAGGACAGGTAAGAGGACATTTAGTTTGGTACTTAAGATAGCCCTATTCTGGAGTATTAGCTATGTTTTGACAGAGCTTTTTAAGGCAGACCAGGCATTCTTCCCATTTGCTCACCCATTGGAGATGAGAAAAGACTATGTGTTTGTCAAAATGGAGAAAGAAAATCATCTAATCTGCCCACCTTCCACTATACATGTGTCTATAGGTACTCACACCGGTTTATATTTTGTTCAAATCTCAAAGGCTCCCAGCTAACGACTCAATAGGCTTGGACTTTGACTTAGTCAGGCTTCTCTAGTAAGCATGCAATTTGTGTAACCTTGTTAGAAGGCCATGATGCCATTTTTCTGGAGAAGGAAAGCTGTGGGTGCAGCTGCAGAGAGGGTATAATTATAAAGGAGATTGTTCATTGGATTGATTTGCACATTTGGAAGCTGGACAGTTCAACAATGGACACCTGCATGCTGAAGACAGACAGCTCTGCAGTTACTGAAACCTTAGAACAAGGAGGACCAGTGATACAGCCAAGTCCAATCCTGAAAGTCTGTAAGCTGTCTGGAGATTCACTGGTGTGAGTCCATGTTGGAGGGTCAGGGAAAAGATGGAGTCTAATGTCCATAGTTAACGGCAGCAGCTTACTCAGGGGTGCTTACTCAGGAAGAGTGGGTCTTGCTTGAGCTGGTCAGCTTCTTCTTCTTCTTCTTCTTCTTCTTCTTCTTCTTCTTCTTCTTCTTCTTCTTCTTCTTCTTCTTCCTCCTCCTCCTCCTCCTCCTCCTCCTCCTCCTCCTCCTCCTTCTCCTCCTTTTCCTTTTTCTTCTCCTTCTTCCTCTTTTCATCTGACTTTGAAGAAAAGAAACATCCTTTTCAAATGGCAAAAAAGTAAAATATTGACTAGGAAAGTCCCACAAACTCAGTAAGTGGCACCTGGTGGCAGACCCCAGTGAGTGTCTCTAGGACTTGATGCAAAGGCAAGCTCAGGGTCCAAACATGGTTCCAGGCATGGTCCCAGAAGTTTTCTAGAAGCAACTCATCTTAAGGAGGCTGTCTGAGCCCTCACAGGCTTTCCTTGCTAACCTAAGTTAGGCCAAGACCACAGCCATAGAGCATGTAATTAGAGGCAGCATTGCTCTTGACTTGATTTCTTATTAAATAATGCCCCTTCTGTAATATGTCTGCCTAATGACTGTTGTTCTAATATTTATTCTCTAAAATTCTAGTTAGTCAAGCTGACCTGAGTTTGTTATCATTGTATTTTCATTCATTGTGGGAGAAGGAAAGGGAAGCCTATATCTCCTGGATTGCATCAGGGATGCAACTGGATCCATTGTACATACATTTTTTTCTGGATGTTATTTAAATAAAAAGAAAAGATGGCTCAGTGGATTAAAATGCTCACTTTGCAAGGATGAAGACTTAAGTTTGGATCCCTAGCACTTATATAAAATGTCAGGCTTGACTGTATCCAGCATTGGGGTGGAATGAGTGGGGCTTAAGAATTACTGCCTGGCCTACCCAGAACAGTGAGCTTCCTGCTTAGTGAAAGACCCTATTTCAAGACAATGAGGTGGTCATAGATAAAGATACTAACCCTTTCTCTGGACTCTGCATGAGTGTGCATGGATGCACACTTATATACAAATATCCAACCCCCATAAAATGAAATAAATATTCCAAAATGTGGAAGCCAAGCCCTGAAATCTGAAGTACTTCTGGTCCCCAGCATTTCAGATCATGGATATTTAGCCTGTGATGGATACAGGACTTGGTATGTGACTGAAGGAGGCTGTCTGTAACAAAACAATAGGACTGATTGTAGTGGAATGACAGAATGCTACTATGATGACCCCTGTCCACAGGCCTCTTTTGACCTCTTGAACTGTGGCTATTATGACTGAGAAGCTGAATTTTTACAAAACTTAATTCACATTAAATTAAATTGTAACTGGAATGAGTTTCAGAGAGATCTAGTGGGTACCAAGTTAAATGGCACAAATACAAAGGGCAAATAGCTAGGACAGCAGTCTACTGTCCCTTCCTAGCTGGATGACCTTTGCACAATCATTTTCATCTGCCCTCACTTTCTCTAGCAGACTCACCTGAAATCCATCCCACTCGTGAGTGTAAAGGCTAAGAGGGGGAGCTGAAGACCAGAAAGAGGAAAAGACAAATCTCTGCAGCATCTTCATCTTTGAATTCCATCTTTTCTCCCTTACTGTCAAGAGCCTACCCACCTATTACACAGTGTTTGCTCTGATGTAAGCATCATCTACCCCAGGCCACTTCCAACATTGGCACATCTTGTTTTCTCTATGGGATGTTCTTCTGACCTCTTTCTGACTTCTGGTTCACTCAGCACCTTCTACAACTTTCTCCAATGACCCAGGGCTGAAATTCTGTCTGTCATTCCCACCTTTCCCATATACACACTTTGGAACTTTCCCACTTAGATCAAGATCTCTGTCTCTTGACATTCTACAGGCCGACATGCAGCCCCAGACAATTCTCCTTCAATCCTTCCTTTGCTTAGTGTCCCAGCCCCTATCACATGAAAGGTTTGCCGTAATCACATCTACTGTCTACTGTCCCCTTCCTGGGTTCTCTCAGAGTCAGTGGGTGGTAGATCAGAACAGGCTCTGCAGGGGTGCCAGAAGTCTATTAATGTCAGTTGCCTTCAGTGGGCTGAGTACATCTCCTTTGTGGCTGTGACCTTTGAATAAAACTCATTTTGCATTACAATAATCTGATTCCTTGTGGGCCTCCTCCACCAGCTTAGAATTTTTCTAACCTCAGACCATAAAGTCAACCTAGTAGGATTGGGATGTTTTTAATGAGTGAAATATAATAGAAAGTGTCAGAATCTGTTTTGTGGCTCCTTGTTTCTATGTACACACATTAACATCTACCTTTATATACATGCATGTTTTGCAATGTGTAACTACCTCATACTGGGTGAAAAACAGTTTTTTGTAGACATTGCCCTAAACCAATGGTTCTCAACCCTTTCAATGCTGTGACCCTTTAATGCAATTCCTCATGTTGTGGTGACTCCCAACCATAACGTTATTTTCATTACTACTTCATAACTATAATTTTGCTACTGTTATGAATCATAATATAAATATCTGTGTTTTCTAATGGTCTTGGACAACCCCTGTGAAAGGGTTGTTTAACTATTAAAGGGGTTGCACCACATACTTGAAAACTGCTGCCTTAGACTAAAGAAAGGCACATTCATGGCTGTACCTATAAGGTCTAACACAGTATCTGAACAACAGATCTGAATACATTTATGCTGAGAAGGGCAAGACTGAAGTTGGCAGGTTGAAGGTCATGAAAGGAGGCAATCAGTCCACAAGTGTCAGTGACCCTACCCAAATAGGCCTGGTTAGCATAAAACATTACACTTCCAGGTATAAATGATACATTGGTGGCGTTCATTATGATGGTCTGTGGCCAAATGGTGTTTAAAATGAACATTTAGAGTAAAGTCAAAGTCAGTCATGAGGCATGTTTGGCATCAGAGATGCTACTCTGACTTGACAAAGAGAAATGCTGTGATTGGAGTTTCAGAACTCAGAACCAGCCAATCACTTATGACTACTCCTTGCCCATGATGTCTCACTCCCACCTCTTCACCATGATGTCTTCACCCCCACCAGTCACTTTCATTGCCACAGTAACTCTTGTTTGCATTTCTCCAGCAACCCTCTACTGCCATGTTGAGCCTGAGCTACCCCCTAAGGGACATAGCTTATTTCAATTCCATTCTCTGCCAACTGGCCCATTTCCAAGCCCAGTGTCATTCTTCCCCCAGTTCAGTGTCTCTTAGATCCACCTTTCTGTACTACAATGGTCTTGTGTCCATCCCATACTCTGGTCTCCTATCAGCTGGGGGACACTTGTCCCTGGGTTCTTAGTGTGTGACAGTGAAGAGGCAAACAGGAAGAATTCAGTTCAGGAGCCTGCCAAGTTTTCTCAGCGTTGTCACATTAGTCACCCAGAAGCAGGAGCTGCCACGGGGTTGTGCCAGGGCCAGGGGATCTAGCAGTAAGCTCATGACCTTCACTTTTGGCAGAACACGTTTTAGGAGAGAATCCCAGGCACCTTCTCTTAGGCGAATCGAACTATGTAAGGGTCAAGAAAGCTTAGAGGAGGCTCCTCCTGGGACAAGCACAGGCACCTAGTTCTTTGATGACTACAGATAAACAAACAGATATGAAGATCAGGCTGGAGTTCCTGAAAGCTTTGCAAGGCATTATAGTGTTGGATTTGTATTTCTTGCTGTTTCTGAAGCTATTCTTTGCACAGTCTAAAGTGATAGGTCAACCTTTATCAGCAGCACAGGGATGCTGGGACTTGGCACTGCTTTCTGCCTCTTTGGATGCGTATTTATGTCTGTCTTCTGCATTCCCGGAAAGAGATGGGAACTTCGGTTTCCCGAGTGTCAGCTTTGTGCCAGGGATAGTTCCTAATATATGATATGACTTGGCTTCTGTAATTCTCTTAAGTCAACTTGTCAAGTCCTTTTCATCCTCTAGGTGGGATGGACAATGATACCGAGTGTCAGTTGCAAGAACAGCATAAGGGCTGACGGCTACCACTAGAAGGACAGAAGCTGCCAAAGGTGTGGCCACCATCAATACCGCACTCTGCCAAGAAGGAAACTGAGCTCTGTATTTTTAACATCATTTTTGAGTGATGGAGTCTGAATTGAAATCACAATCTGACTCTGAAGTCAACATTCTTAACCATTGTTGATTCTTTCAGCAAATATTTGAATACCTTTTGTAGATAACACACAGTTTATGTCAACAGAGCAAGCAAAAGTCAGTCCTTAGAGGTGAACTTGGCAGGATTGGGTTGGTAGGACAGGAGCAATGCATTAGTGAGAAATAGTGTGTTAGATGCTAAGTGCTTTGAGGTAATCAAATGGAAAGAGGATATTGAGAGCTAACCATGTATTAGCATTGGCAAAGGTCTTATAGAGAAGTGGTGAGCCATGATACTTCCCATAAATTTGAAAAGTAAAAAAAAATTCTTGGTTCAAAAATAAAAGATCTAGTAAAGCCAGAAATTATTAGATTATGATGATTAAACTAGGTAAGTGGTAAACATGATTCTTAAAATGAGGGATAGAATCTGTGAGTAGCAGTGGATTATTAATATGATCTGAGGTGCATTAAAAGATGGATTTTAAATGACAGTGACAGTGATATAAAGAGTTGGTGAGGTGGCCTTGTGGGTAAAGGTACTTGCTACTAAATTGGAGGACCTGAGCCTGATCCCTGGAACCCATATGTGGAAGACATACACACATGTGCATACAACCCCTACATCCCAATACATACCAAATAAACAAATAAAATAAAATAACTACATGTAAAATAAGAGTTTAGTGGATTCTCTCTGGGCTGGGGGATAGTTCATCCAGTGAATTTTTTGCAGTACAAGTATGAGGGCCTGAGTGTTGTCCTCAGAAGCCATATATAAAAAAAAGCTGTGTATTACAGAGCGTGCTTGGAATCTTAGAGCCAAGAAAGCAGGAGCAGGTGGATCACTGGGCATACTGGAAATTTAGCTCGACTCACCAGGCAAGTAAGATGCCATGTCTCTGAAAACAAGGAGCATGATGTCTCTTCGGTTGAGAGCCCTGAGGTTAGCGCTCTCAACTCCACATGTGTGTGCTCACATGTACACATGCACACACAAGAATGTGCATAGGCAAAACAAATAAGCATAAGCAAATACAGGATTCCTGGCACTGACATCTTTGCCCAGAGACTGGAAACTATTTTCTTTGTGTGCAAGCTCACGTGTGGACACATGCTCAGGATATCTGCAGGAGCCTCAGACATAGAATGTTCACCACATCAGAGGTGATCATTCAATGTGTGACTGCAAGCTTTAATTAGCAAGGATTTCCTTGCAGGTTCAGCAGAACATTGATGCTTTCTGTTCCTTCACAGCTTTTTTGGTAGCTGTTCATTCTATTGCAAATCCAAGTGAGGTATGATAAATTTAGCACTGATTAAAAACTGAATCCTTGGGCTGTAAGATGCAGCACAATTGCTTAGCACAACTGTTTTCTCTTCCTCATAGGGAAATGACTTTCTAGGAAAGCCTGGTGTAAAATGTATCATTTGATCCAAACTTCTTAATTGCCCACACAATGAAATCATGATAGCAGACTAGGAAGTCATCGTTGAAACAGAAGACCTGACTTTGTGCCCAGCTGGGAGTTAAGAGTTTTTATAAGCAAAGGAGGTTAGTACTCAGAAATTACCCCCCTGTGTGTGAAGCTTGAATTAGGAAGCCTAAAGTAGTCCATGTGGGCAAAACAGAGCATCCCACACAGTCAAGTCCAATAAAGCTACTATTGAACAACTGTTATGAGCAGGTTTTTCTCCCCAGCCACTGGTCTGGTCCCACTCTTTGTTCCTCCCCGCCGGCCACCCAGTTCTGCTGCCATGCGAGCCCCAATAACATGCTGAGACTCTGTATTTGATATAAATACTGTTGGTCAGTTCCCAATTCTTTGTCAGCTAGCTCTGTCTTAATTATTAACCCATTTCTACTTATCTAAGTCTTTCCACGTGGTCATCTTGTTGAAGAGTGGAAGGCCGGCCTCTGCTCTCTTTTGGCTCTTCATCTTGATTCCTCCTAACTACTTCCTCTTTCCTCCTTGTCTCCTAGCCCCACCTATCTTGCTTTCCTATTGGCCACAGTGCTTTATTCATTAACCAGTATGAGAAACATATTTCAGAATAACATCTCCCATCAAACAACTATCATGTGCCAGGTCTAGGACAAGGTGCTAGGTTCACAGTGATGGCAAGGTAATTGTATAGTGGTTGAGAGTGTTCATCAAAATGTCAATTTCCATGGGCTGATAAGAATGCTATAATAGCCACCACTGGGATAATTTCTTTGTACTGGAACACAATCTCACGAAGTCTCTTTGAAATTCAAATGCATTGTTTGGAAAAGAGTAAAATACCATCACTCATGCTGCTATTGCTTAGACTTCCAACAAAATGGGTGATTCATTTATTTTGGACATATCTGTTGAGTACCTTCCACATGACACACATCATTTGAATAAAACAGACATTCATTCATTGCTCTCAAAATATTTATCTTTTATTGAAGAATAAAAAGGAGCCTAATATGAATTGAGAGGATGTGCCAGATGGTGTAAAACAAAACAAACAAACAAAAAACAAACAAACAAAAAAAGCATGATATAGGGAGGAGAAGGTATAGAAAGGGAGCTGACCCTTTTTAGGCAGGATTATCAGGAGTGTTTGAACAATGTGAAATTCCAGTGAAGATTGAAGGGACTGAAGAAAAGCCACAGCAGCCATCTGAGTAGAATGTCCAGGGTACATGGAGGCTCAGAGGCAGAAACTCTTGATCATGGTTTCTGGCAGCGATGAAATTCCTGGGGAGGGGGGCAACAGCAGTGGAGGGGTGAGCATAGCAGAAGGAAAGCTAGATAAGAAATATCCTGGAAGATATGAACAAGGAGGTGGGATTTGGTATAGCCAGGGGCTGGTAAATGAGGATGCTGAAGGAAAAGGAGAAGCTAAAAAGATAGTACTTCCTTGCCCAAAGTCTACTTACTCCGAGTCTGTGCATTTTTGTCCAGAGCATTTGCTGATGTTTTTTCTTGTCTTCTTTTCTCAGCATCAGCTGCTTAGTAAACTAAACCAACCAGATGGAGAGTTGGAAGATATGGTTTCCAGCCCTGGCTCTGCCATGTGCAAACATGTACATTGTGAACCTTTCCTCATTTTATGGGTGAACAATTCCATAGCCAGAGAGATGGGCTAAGCTTGTTAGAGCACATGCACGCTTAGTCTGTGTGCAATGTAGTCTTTATGTATCACATTAGTTTTGTTCTCATTTTCTATATTGACGCCTTTGATACTCAATGGACTCTATAATTAAGTACTTTCCCAGTTGAAGCTTCACAGGAAATTCAAGGAGTCCCAACATGTGACTCCTAGAAGTCCTCAGATGGATGATGTTTTACCTACTGGGGCCTTGTTGAAAAGTAGACTTCTGGAGAATACTTAGAAATTCGGGATTCAGTAAATTTGGAGTGAGGCACAGACTGCTAGAATTTGAATGAGAACCTAGAAGACTCTGAAGCAGATGGTGACAGTCAATCTTACAAACACTGATATGTTCAGTGTTATAGATACTGCTGTCATTGGATGCTGGAAAAGTTTAGAGTGTCAGTGGAATGAAAATAGTGGGGATGCTAATGGTGGTAGTGATGATAGTAGTAGCAGAGATATAGATATTGCTGGTGATGATGGTGATAAGGGAGAAAGGCACAGTGATGTCAGAGATGATGATAGAGACAGTGATGGTGATGAAGATATTAGTGGTGATGCTGACATTAGTGGTGATAATGAACATAGTGATTGATGGTGAGAACGATAAAAACAGCAATCGTGATGGTAATATAATACTAGTGGTGGTACTGGGGGTGAATGTGTTGGATGGGGTCTGAAGATGTAGTCATAGTGGTATGGTAGGTATTGTGATAATGATGGTGATGAGGGTAGCAGAGCATCCATAGGTGCAAGGATACAGCTGCTATTGCTTAGTTTCCCTGGCTATTCATTTCACAAATGCAGCAAAGCTTACAATATCTACTGGAGTCCAACTTCTGCTTCTCTATAATCAAGGATTCCTGAGTTTCACTTCTTTCAGCAGTGTATTTCCCTAGGTCTCACCTCAGAGTCATCCTTCCAAATGACCATTGGCGCCATTACATCTAGCTAACTGGCCCCTGAACCATCGTACATTATGTACCATTTTCTCATTAAGTACTGAACACAACCTGATTCATTAGATACTGGCCTTATGCTTGATTGAAAAGTGGAGAAACAAATGGTTAGAAGATTAGATTACACCTGGGATATGCTTGAGTCAGACAAACTCCGGGAAGTTTTCAGTGGACTTTAGGGTTAGACTGTTAGAACTATACAGTCACTTTCCACATAGCTGGCATATGACAGAGAGTCATTGATCACTGGGATGAATAAACAAAGCAGGCTGGCAGTTCAGGAGTGAACTTGGTGGGATCTGTTGTGGAATACTAGGTTAAGATGTGTTATATTCATTTATGCTGTGGAACATTTGTTTAATGATACAAAGATGTATTTCATTCTTTTATGTTGCATTTGTTTAACTCTGTAAAGCTGTGTTACCTTGCCTGCCTAAAACAGCTATTGGTCTAAAAAAAAGAGCTGAATGGCCAATAGCTTAGTGGGAGAAAGGATAAGCAGGAGGAGAAATATAGGGAAAGGAGCAAGGAGCAAGAAAAGGAGAAGAAAAGGAGGATGCCAGGGTCCAGCCACCCAGCCACCCAGCTACACATCCACACAATTACCCAGCCACCCAGCCACATAGCCACTTAAAATTAACTGTTCTACTCAGGCATTTTGTCACAGCCACAGAAGGCTGAAAATATTGGTGAAGCTAAGGTTCTCAGAAGCATTTGTTATGTCAATGAACAAAGCACCCCCCCCCTTGGACTCTAGAGATAACACATGACAAAACATTTATGGATGACTCAAGGAGCGTTTGACTTTGTATGTACTGAATACCATAGCCACAGAGGAAGGAGGTTTGCAAGATAGTGGAGAAGAGCTTGTTCTGAAGGCCATCGCAGCACAGATATTAAAACGGGTTTTAACATTGTCTTGTGAAGGCAGAAACATCAAAAGGGCCACTGCCTTCCCAGGCTGGGAGAAGGTGATATGGGTGGCTCCCTTGCTTTCTCCCTATCACTTTTTACCCTTCTCTGAGATGACAGACATGATTCCCAACAAGGCTAGCAGTCTCAAATGCATCATCGGACTCCTGAGAGGACAGGCTTAGACTTCAGTTTGCTGTGAGAGGGACTGTCTTTCCTAGAGGACAGTGGGTGTGTGTGTGTGTGTGTGTGTGTGTGTGTGTGTGTGTGTGTAAAAAGGAACATTCCTGTAATGAAGCAATGATTTTGTTTGTTTGTCTTTAACTGCAAGTGTCTTCATACATTCTCCCTGTGTTCCATCATCTTTGCCAATTCAGATTTTTCACTGCTCTCCTACCTCCATATGGCTCCAATTTTACCTCAAGTAGGGAGAAGTCTGGGGAAGAGTGAAGTGAATTGGCTTCTGGCCTTGCTGGTCAGGATGAGAGAGAGGCCCATGGATGCCTGTCTTATATTGTTCCCAGGGCCAAGTCACAGGCAGCAGACTCAACTGCATGGCGACCTCACTGACATGCATTCTCAGTTTTGCAGTAACAAGATGGTCTGAGTCCTTAGGTATCATCCTAACCTTTCTCAGTCTCTTAGGCTTGGAATTTACAAAACAAACAATAAATGTAGCCTCCCTGCAGGAGCAAGGGCAGAACAATTAGACCTTTATTAAAAAAGGGAACCCCTAAGAGATTTATATTTCAATATCCTAGTCCTGGCTCCTTTCTCCTTTCCTATAAGAAAGACACTGACAAACAGCAGAGGCACAAAGGACCTTTAGCTACCCAAGAGACTCAGCTCTGGCTTGGCTCCTGGCCCAGCTAACTGCTGGTGCCTTGCAGCCTGGCTGTGGCTGATGGGACACATATTGCAGGAACATCTCTGTTGATGTAGTGCTTTCATCTGTGAACCTTTGAGGAGAAAGTAGCCTCAATTTAATACATAGCTATTATCTCCCTGCAGGAATGACACTTGAGGGTCTTCATACTGCCAAAAGTTCACCAGTCACATAGTGATTTCTCAGGGACTCAGCAAGGTGTGACAGTGAGAAGCTGAGGCTGAGGCTGAGGCCGAGGCTGAGGCCGAGGCTGAGGCTGAGGGGGTCTTTTGCCTAGTGTTGTACATTCTCAGCTGGGCTCCAATCAGCAAGAGTGTTGTGACATCTATGAATAGCTTAAGAGCCAAACAAACTACTGTGCTTTCTCTTCGTGGGATTGCACAAATAATGGGCTGAAGAAGCCTCTTGTGTTATGGATGGGGACAAGCTGCCATGCCATTTTAAGCAAACATTCATTGGTTACCTGCCCTGCTCTAGCCTTCACATAGGTGACAGGATAAAGCATGAACTGGAGGAAGCCATTGTTCTCGGGGACATCCCTTGTCTGTCAGAAAGACAGAAATGCACCCTAAGCATTAATAATTTATGTGCCACAGTGGATCTAGATGTTAGCTGGTTCTTTGTATACTGGTGACCTAGAGAAGATGGCCTCTCCCTGCTTTCCCTCCAGAGCCTCAAGCAAATGTTCTTCCTGACTTCCCACCAGAAGGTCCAGGCCCAATTCTAACCCAGGAGCCAGTGCACACCTGGGGCTTCAGGAATTGGGGGACTGTTACATTTTTCCTTTGGATTCCAAAGTAGATAGCAAAAAAGGCGCAGGTGTGATTCACTCACCCTGTACATCACCAAGGGCTTCACAAATCACTGCAGTAGGTCTAGATCTTGAAGAATCAGAAAGAGCTTCATATAAGTTGGAAATCTGCCCAGGAAGTCTGGGTCCCATTTTCCACAGTGGCAGCCCTACAATCCCAGCCTGTCCTCAGCCACAGTGCTTAGCATGAGCTTCTCAGCCCATTCAATGTTTTTCCTTCCCCGAGCATCATGCTATTCTTTAATTTAACTACAACCACTTCTTGACTGCTGCTATAGGGGTGGAGATAAATGGGAGTGTGTGTGTGTGTGTGTGTGTGTGTGTGTGTGTGTGTGTGTGTGCACGTGTGCACATGTGTGTACAAATAAGTGGGTGTGAACAATGCTCTGTGCATTGCAAAATGCAGGCAAACAAATGGATGATAGGGTTTCTTTGAAACAAGCCAATAAAAGGAAAGGAAGAACCTCAATAAAAGTCTTGCTGTGCTCCTAAATAATAGAGTAACTACCAGTTCAAAATTCTTAGAGCTACATAGAATATGCCCAGAGCCCACACTGGTCCAATGCCTGTAATAAATCACATAGCCTCAAAAGCTTACACACTAAAAACGTGATTTCAGTCATTCCTAATAGGTGCTTTACCGTGAGTAACTCATAAATAAGCCACACAGTTTATAAGAAAGGAAGAATTGGGCCATCTTTCTCTGTTCTCCTTTATCTAGTAGTCTTGGTGGTGACTAGGATGAGGGTTAGAAAAAGAGGCCATTTGGGGTGTCTCATATTGAATGTCTATCTGGTTCAAATGCCTCCTTAAGAATTCTTTGGAATGGGTGCAGATGGTGCATGTGGGAGTCCAGTGTGAGCATGTGGTGTGTATGGAAGTTCAGTGTGCACATACTATAGCTTATGTATGAAAGTCAGAGCACAAACTCAGGTATTGGTCCTCATCTTCCACTTTGTTAAAGAGAGAGTCTCTTGTTTGTCAGTGTGTACAGCATCCTAGCTAGAAACTTCTGCTGAGCCACCTGTTTGTGCCCATCTACTTTCCATTGGAGCATTGGGATAACAGACAGTGCCCAGACCCATGCAGGTTCTGATAGTCCAAACTGAGTTTCTTGCTTGGCAGCAAGCACTTTATCTGCTACGATAACTCCTCAGCCTCTTCAAAGCTTCTAACCCACATGGCCTGAGCTTACTCTACCTCCCATTCTGAGCAGGCTCAGGTCTCTGTTCTGAGGATTCCAGCTACCACCCAGGGCTCTGATAGCACTGTTAATTTCAATAATCTGTCTTCTGAAGATCAAAGAGGGTGACGCAGGAGGAAGAGAGCATTGTGGATATCTCCGATTCACAGTGGCATTTTCTCTGCTCCTTTCTCCAGAGAGTGAGGATCAAAGAGATTAATATTGCTCAAGTCAACAATATCCCTGGAGCTCCCTCCACAAAGGCAAAGACCTTGGACTCAGGCATATCAGACAGCCCAGACTTGAATGAAACTCTTTGTACCTTGCCAGACAGTGACCTAGCAACTAAGATGCCCAGCCTGGGTCTTAGTTTCTCATCTGAGAATATATAAACCTACCACAGGCAATAGCCTTAAAAATATGAAAAAATTAATTTGCCACAAGTACCTGATATAGTAAATATTCAATAACCAATATCAGTGCAACACTTTAAGAACTGTAGAATAATCAATTGGTGCTTTTGGGGGGGTGTTGAGGAGAGATAGTATTCATAGCAGCAAATCAATTATTATTTATTTTTTAGGAAACAAAACCTTTAGTTTACTTACTTTAAATGTTAGTGCTTCTTATGAAACATAGGATCATTGAAAATATGAATAGAAAATATTTCAGAGATAAAATGAAAAGTTACATGGTGAAGGAAGGAAAGGGAGGGGAAGGGATGCTGTGAGATGGAGGGAATGTTAGCTAGAGAACAAGCTGTGTGATTCCTGTAGTCTGTGAGCATCTAAATATTGTCGCTCCAGCCTCCTGCCTTTCAGATATCCATCAGGTCATTAGGCATTGTTTGCAAAACTTAATTACATTCAAGATAATGTCAAGCCATGAAAGCAGCCTGGCAGCTGTTGGCTGTGCTGAAGAGATACAGAGCTGAACCTGGAGAGAGAGCTAAGGGCATGGAAAGGAAGCAGAAGTTTCTGACACATCCTCTCAAAGGCAAGAAAAAAGCTCAGAGGTGCACTGCAGAGAACTGCATAATGGGACACAAGGGAAGAAAGGGGTGGATGAGTTAGGCAAGGAGGTGCTGAGAAAGACAAATGGTTTCCTGAGAGAAGGGATGATTGGCATGGCCAAACCTAGAAGTCAGGTAGGATGCAGGCTGCAAACATTTAACTGGAAAAAGAATGACCTTTGGTGTTGCAAGAGTGAGGTCTTCTTGGAGGTCAGCTGAGAAAGGTGCCAGCCATGTCTGAAGGGTTCACACGTTCAGAGCTGTAGCTAAGTGGTGGATGATGTATTTAGCATGTGTAGCACGTGTAGGGTGTTGGGTTCCCTAGGACAGACAAAACACATCATCATTCAACCTAGAACTTCTGCCTCCAGAAATAAGTTTTTAGAAAACAGACTAAACTTTTACTTAGAAAAGTAAACATGAATGCCATGAAGAAAAAAAAAATAACAGGTTCCTGACAGAGAATTACAATAACTATCTTACATGGGCAGCAAGAAGAAATAAATTAAACAAACAATGAATATCCCTATGGTCAAATGACACACAGTCTTAAAATTGTGTTTTATGTAAACTTTCAAAATTAGAATTCATACAGAGAAATCCACACATCATAAACATGCTGTTCTATGAACTTTTATACAGAGACTATATTCATAACCACCACACAGAGAAAGAATTAGAACATGGCTAGCACCCTAGAAGTTTCTTTCCTGAAGGCTCCAGCTTATGACACTTCTCTCCAAAGGACCTACTGTCATGCTATCTGTTACTGGGAATTAGGTTAGTATAGTTTAAAACTACATATGTTGAATTGCCATGTATATATTTGATCAAATCTAATCCCCAAACAAACAACAACAAAAGTAAGAAAAATAAAAAGAAAGAAAATCTTTTGAACAGGTCTATCCAACCATCAGCATGTTTTAGCCCTCCAACCCCACCCCACCCCTGGCCAAATCTTATTTAGGAACAAATGTTTATTGAATGTGTTTTTCTTGCTCCAAGATCTTCACTGCTGTGCTCCATGTAGCACAGACTCCACCTCTTCATCCTTGGGGGTTCCTGGAGCCCAGAGGTATGGGTGCCGATAGGGCCAGATAACAGTGATTCCTTGTTAGGGAAATAAGTATTTGTTCTTTCTGCAGCTGAACCCCTGGCCCAGTGTTGCTGTTGGTAGCTTGGAGAATGTGATATTCATCCAATGGAGTGATACAGGAGGGGCACAGCATAGAGAAAAGTCTGGTAACCATCTATAAAGAGTGATCCAGAAGGTGTTTACATGGTAATCAGGGCAGGATCCATCAGTGGCTATGGTAGAGGGTTGGTGAGACTCTGAAAAAGGAGGGTCTTATATTGAAACTGGCTACTCCTATAGACAGGCTTCCTAGTGATTCTTAACATCTTAAGGTTCTAAATAAAGATACACCTGGGCTGGCTTTGGATCTTTGCATTTCAGCTGGCCCATACTTGGGACACTGAATGATGGGTGTGGGTGAAGTAATAAAGATGTCTGCTAAGGAATGATTGTTGTGACCCCGAGCTCACTGCTTTCCTTGCAGAGAGACTTAGAATCCCATGGGCCTGAGGGAACACTGACTACTGTTCCCTCAGTACTGGAAGCCTTGTGGAAGGAATGTCTCCAGTGATTGTGGGCTGCAGTGAGAGAATGCTGGGCCACAGTGCAGGAATGCTGGCCTCTGAAGGCCTCTGCTCCTAAAGGTTTCAGGATACTTAGCATTTGCCCAATGCCAACCCCAGGAGCATCTCTTGGCTTGTCAGACTTCTGGGGCATCTCAGAAGCTATGTGGGGCTGTGGCTGCAAACTGAAGTTGAGACACAGACACTCTCCCTGCTTAAAGGGACTGTGTTTAATCTTGTGAGCAAGGGACACCAGGGAATATTGCAAAAGAGATTGGAGAGGTATTGTCCTTCCCAGTGGCTACCTGTGCGAGTGTTTGCAGGCCACAAAAGATGTGAACACGTATGGAATCATCTGGGAGACACAGGGGCAGTGTGTGTGTGTGTGTGTGTGTGTGTGTGTGTGTGTGTGTGTGTTGGAAGATGAGTGGGGATCAGATTGGCCTCTTCAGCAATTTTGATATGAACTGTGGGAGTCAAATGAAATGGATGCCTCTTTAATCATTCTTTATTGGGTCATGCTGGTACCTTGATCACTTGTCTGGGATGCAAATTCTCACATTGTTCCCCTCCTGGAAATACACAACCCCCTCAGGGATGGAAAAGTGCATCAGAACAAGTAACTAGAGCTTACTCTCTGCACTTTTCTTTTTTCCAGGGAAAAAAGAAATGTGACAGCAATATCTAAAGTGTGTCAACTTTTTGGATTTGCCCAATGTCCTAGAAACATTGAACCCACTGAAATTTCTCTCATGAAATTATTCCCCAGTAGAACAGTACCTGTAGCTTGCCTATTCTGGTACTGTCTGCCTTTATTTTTCTGAGTTGGATTGGTGCCAGCACCACATCATTGCTCCCTTTGGCAGATGTGGTAAATAGCGGTACAGTGATAAAGCACTAAGTTTCTGTGCCAGAGAGCATAGGTTCAAACCCAAGCTCAAGTATTCATTCATTAAGAATGATTTTTAAACTTCCACATTGAACTGCACTGTGTTTAGGAAGGGGACTAAGCTGTGCTCATTACCAGTGGTTATTGTAGGTAATTAAATACACCTTTGTACCCGCCACTCAATTGGAACAACCACAAGGGGAGTTCATCTTTGGTTAGAAGCTCCAAGCTTGCCATTCCATATACATCTTATCATCTGATTCTCAGAACTCCATGATGTTGTCAGGGAGATTCTAATATCACACTTTCATAAAGAAGTGACAGTTACAGGGTAATTTTAGAAGTCTCGATGATATCTAATTCTTTTTACTAATTTTACAGTCATAAAAGAGAATTTCAGTATTACCCCTTCCATCACTCTGGTTTTGTTTCCCACCCCCCTGACTAAGGTTGGGCTTTGGAAAGCACAGTTTGGTGCCTGGACTCTCATGGAGCCAAATCAAATGGATATGTTTCTGTTTGTGTCTTTCTTCTCCTGCATAGTGTTTTACACAGCCAACATTTTTTAATAGCTCTTTCTCTCAGCGTTGACTCACTACACGCTTTGCTTTCTTCTCATATCCTGTTTCTTCTTCACTTTTTATGCAGAGGCCTCTTCTTTCTCTGACTTCTGAGTTCTGGATCACCTAGGCTCAAGCCTGCATCCTTGTGGTACCCAAAGCCCTCTAGGCTCAGTAGTCAAAAGCCACCCATAGGGCGATGATTCTCACACAGAAGTCACATCCTCAGCTTTGGTCCAAAGTTCCAGACTCCTGTGTATAACATGTGAATGTTCGTTCAATAAGCACTTCAAACTTACTGTTTCCAAAGCAAATAATTAATTCTGCCTCATGGGAACCTGAATTCCCTCTTCCTCCTCCGTTTTTATCCACCTAAGTGAATGCCATCTCATCTGTGAAATTTGAAAAGCCCTAAATGTAAACATAAGCAAATGAACAAATAAGTGAAGTCATGCTTTTCCTCCCATGTTTTGATTACCTCTTTCACTCAATCCATTGCCTGACTCCTCTCAGTCTCTGTTACCCTCCAATAGTCTTCCTCCTTTTTATTTATCTTACTCATTGGAGTTTGGGATTGTTTTGTGTTATACGATCATAGTGTCTGATACAGTAGACCTTAAGCATTTGTGAAAGCCCTGTGTCTCTTCACTTCTTCTGAAGCAGGCCATTGCCTAGAAGAGTATTATAGTTGACTGTGTAGATACATAAGATAGGTGTCAATAGACAAGTACAATACTATTGTTAACTTTAAAATGGTCAATTCTTCCTATAAATTTTCCTTTTGTTTCTGTTAAAAAACAAAACAAAACAAAACAAACAAACAAACAAACAAAAAAAGACAGAGCAAGGTACCAAGAAACTTGGCAAACCACATAAAAAGTTTTGAATCCATAGGTATTAGCAATTATAATGCTCATATTATCAACAATTGATGTAAGGCTTGGAGTGACTTAGTAAAGTTGTGCAATTAATTGTTGGTTCAACCAAGAAATCAACCAGGCTTTCTGGCTTGGCGACCATGGCCATGATTCAGAGACCCACAGAACTGCAGAAGAGATATGTGTCTTCTCTGAGATGCCCTCACTGGGTGGATTTGAACACAGTGTGTTGCCCTGTTGTCCCCCTTTAAATAACTACTGATCCCTAGAATCCATTTTTTTGGAGGAAAAAATAATTTTACATGTTAAATGCTGTATACATGCTAATGAATTTGGTTTCATAGTGGCTAAATTTCAAGACAGGGAATTTTCAGGCTCATTACACACTTTAGGGACATGTGGAGGTTTCAGAAACACATGATGGTTCCCTTAGGAATTTCTGGAAATATAGACATTTTCTGACTTTGAGTTTTACATGGACCATGCATGCTTTATTGAGAAAAGTAAGACAAAAAAAAAATAGATGGTTGATTAATGTATTTTAATTTATTATGCATTTATACCATATATATTTATACCATATAAATATGTTATACCATATATATATATATACCATATATATATATGTTAAGTAGAAAATTCTATATTGGAATTCAGATATAAAATGTAAAGATATCTGTTATCTCTTTGGTCTTTTCAACATGAGCTGCTAAAGAGGGAAGGAGTCTTAAAAGCTTTTTTTTTTTTTTTTTTTTTGGAAAAAGTTCAAGAGACTATTGATTGGACCTCACTTTTATGCATCAGGATCATTACTTTCAGGCCATCAGGATACAAATAAGTGAGGGCATCAGCAGGGGTTTCATCTTGCTAAATGGAGACACGTAGAAAATTATGTTACTTAAAATCATGCTGACTGCACACAGACAGGTTTACAGTGAAATTGCTTCACGTCCAGCTGACGATGGGACATTAGAGCACCAGACACCAGGATTCCTTAGCCATCTATCATTTACATGGAGAGTCTAGATGGCTTGCTGATGGTGAGGTTCAGGAAAGCATGGAGGAGACAGGCAAGTTGCTTAAACCAGAGTCGTCAGAGGGTTGACAGGAGGCATGGCCACCTGCCACGTAAACATGATGAAGCTCCTGTTCCCAGGTGATGCACATTTTAGCACATGTACCACCTTTTCCAAGAAAGTTTTCACTTCTTTCCTAATTAGGTCTTTTGAGGAACTTGGTCACACCTCTTCAGGTTAATTATCACACTACATTGAATGACTTCTTTCCTTTTCTAACTTTCCTACTGAGAGGGAATGAGTATCAATGATTGTTTTCCATTATGACTTCAGCATTGCACTAAGTAGATCTGATAATGACCATGGATGACATAAATCCACAGGCAAGACTCATAGATGCAATGTGTGTCCACACATTACTAACACACATATTAGTATCACTTAATACTGACTGTGAAGTTGGCTGAGTGGTCAGGAGCAAGACAATCTATGGGAGTTTCCCGTGAAGCTGGTAGGAGCAAGGGCTGGAGTGAGAGGAAGGTGGGGACGGGAAGGGGAGCCATTGCCGGGGCTTGAGTGAAGAGCAAATTTGGCAAACAGAAACAAATTGGGCCAGAGCCCAATTGATTGTGCCTCTGCTGATACTTATCTGGAGTTAGGACTTTCACTCTAAACTTCTTTTTTTTAAATGCACATTTTAATGTTTATTTTTTTTGTGCATTTGTGTGTGGAGGGGGCATGCATGTGCTAAGGAGAATGTGTGGAGGTCAGAGGACAACTAAGGGGAGTCGTTTATCTTTTTTATCATGTGGGTCTCAAGATTGAACTCAGGTCATCAGACTTGGCATCAAGTACCCTTGCCCACTGAGGTATCTTGCTGGCTCCTTCTTTCTCATCCCCCTGTTCTGTTTATCCACACAAACATTACAGACAACCTCTGAACTTTCCCAGAAGATTTTCCCTTCATTACCAACCACCATATTGTGTGTGGGTTGTTTGTGATATGTACATGTGTGTAATATATGCGTATTTTTTTGTCCGTGTGATGTGTTATTTGTATGTGTGGTACAAGTGGTATGTGGTTTGCTTGTGAGTGTGTGATATGTGTTTGATATCTGTATATAATTTGTGTGTATTGTTTGTGTATATGATATATATGTTTTATATGTAGAATTGTGTGTTTTATTTGTGTGTGATGAGTATGGTATGTACATACTGTTTATGATGCATGTAATATGTGTTTGTGCAAGAGTGTATTGTTTATTTTGTGGTTTGGGTATGTGTTATGTGTGTATAATGTGATATGTATGTGCATGTGTGTATAATGTATCTGTGTTATGTGTATGACATGTCTGCGTGATTTGTGTGTGATTCATGTGTGCATGTGTATGTTGTTTGTGTGTGTGATATGTGTGCAAGCATGTATATGTACATGTGTGTATTGTGCTTGCAATGTTTTTTGCCTGAAAGAGAGTTTTGTTCATCTTATCACTTCATCAGCTTCATCTCATTTTGAAACAACTAAAATATTTTCTCCATCTGCATACTTCAGTCTTCTTTGTTCTATCACTCCATTTCAGTAATTGTATTGCTCAGAAAAGATAAAATTATAGCACAGGGGAAAATGCTACAAAATAAAATTTGATTATCATAGTTTCCATGTTATAGAGCAGAGAGAGAAGACATCACAAAAAAGGACTAAAGTGATGTCTGCTAATAAATGTCACTCTGAAGGATTCAAAAAAGGCAATGTGCCTCTGATGTGGTCCTTGCACACACCTGACAGGTGACTGGCTCACCAGAAGCGGCTGAGAAATGAAGTGTTGTCAAGGGACTCAGTTCTGAATGAAAACATCCTGTGTGTATTTCTGGGGCAACTGGAGAAGTTGGTGAATGAATGCTGTGGATTGTCTGTGTGGAAGAGTTAGGCTGGTTCCCACCCTCTGTGTCAAGGCAAACTGGCCTCTCTTGGGGGCCTGAGTCAGTGGAATACACAATAAGGAATTAGGCAGTTAGTGGCTAGGGTTATACTACAGAATATATTAATTGGCACATTCTTTTATTCATTTTCCCTTTTCTGCTGCCTAAGCTTAATCTAGTAAGTCAGTTGAATTATGCAAAAACCTGAGTTGCCATGTTCTGACTCTCCTTTTTCAAGCAGCAAGTTGAAGGGGGAATACAGAGATGAAAGTCTGGATACCCAGTTTATAAATGTTTTAGTGAATACTGCCAGACACAGGTGGGGATGATGAGAGACTCCCAGGTTGGGCGCAGCCTTCACTGGAAACCACCATCTTGGGTGTTTGCCTTCTTCACTCTCCTTGTCACACTTCCTGGCTGCCAGCGTGGAGTAAGCATAACATCCTGCAAGGCTTTAGAAATCAGGTTTAGGACAGGCCAGGTGGAGCCAGTGCTAGGATTACATCTACTCAGCAACCAACTATTTAAGGTCAGTTGAGGTAACACTAGCTTCTGTCTGAGAGCCAACACATCCTGCCAATTGGGCTCAAAAGCCCTAAGTACATTTTTTCCTTCCAAAAGTGATAGCTCATTTATTAATGCATTGATTTGAGCCAAAATGTAAATAATTCTAAATTATGCATGGCTTGAGGTAAAGGAAAGTTTTCTATTTTAAAATCTCCGTCCATTCAGTAACATCTTCCTTTGACTGTTCTTGTTCAGTTTTCATCCTTTGGCCATAAATCCATCTTACTTTGTTCTTTTATTTAAAAAATAAATAAATAAACAGAGCATAGACAGCTTTCCAGCAGGGAGAAAACCCCACACTTGTGGAACTTGGTTAGTATGTCAGGTAGATAAGCACCCTTGTGCTGGTTTTGAACCTGTTAACCTTGAGCTTCAACTTAGCTTCTCACACCAGGAACTTATGTATGTTCATATCAGGCATCACTAGGTTCTGCAGAACAATGTCAGTATTTGCTTGGCTTATGGTATTTATGGTGGGTGGGTGGAGCATTTTGGAGGGCATGTTAATGAATTAATAAGCAATGCAGCCCCAAGATTCACCTGGAACTGCTCCTTGCTGCTGGCCTCCTGAGTTTGTCATTTTACTCTGTGATGGGGGCACATCCAGACAGCAGCTTCCAAGGGACTAAATCTAGCCCTTGAATCAGCCCTGTTGTGCAACCAAAAAAAATGCTTGATGCTAGGACCTCTATGTCAGAGGCTTGAGCAAGAACACTCAGCAGCTGTTGGCTGAAGCCTGGCTGCAGAGGTCTGACCTTCTGGGACACAAAAGGGCAAGGAGAGAATGAGACTTTTTGGTAACTCCAGGGACAAAAAAAAAAAAAAAAAATGCTTGCCTCAGACCTTGGGGAAGATATTTTAAGGGGTACAACTGCATCCAGAGAATAAATGGAGCTGCTGATGCAACTTCCAAAGTAACTTTGGCTCTAATTTCCCTCTACCACCAAGATTTGAGGGCATCCTGGCTTGCATTTGCAAAGACTAAAACACTTTAGCCACTACTAGAGGAGGAAGCTTCACACACACAGGCTGATGTGGATGAACACGGTCCCTCAGCCTTCTCAAAGACACAGAGGATGTATTATGACCAGCTTTATGCTCTGGGACCTCCAGAACCCTGTGGACAGTGGAAAAGCTGGAGAGTCACAAAAGGAGATGACCATTGATGGGATGGAGTAACCATGAGACAACCTCAGGGAGATCTGCTGTGGACTAATCCTTCTGTACACTGTAAATCTATGTTACTCTCATTGATTAATAAAGAGCTGACTGGTCAGCAACCAGGCAGGAAATATAGGCGGGACAGCCAAACAGAATGCTGGGAAGAAGAAGGGTGGAGTCAGTGGAGTTGCCAGGAGGCACTAAGGGAACAGGACACGCTGGAGGACAGGTAAAGGCACAAGCTATGAGACAATAGAAATATGAATAGAAATTGGTTAATTTAAGTTGCAAGAGCTAGTTAGTAATAAGCCTGAGCTATTGGCTGAGCATTTACAATTAATATTAAGTTTCTGAGTGGTTACTTGAGACTGGCAGTTAGGAAAGAAAACTCTACCTACAGAGGTCAGCTTACTTAGAGCCATGTTGGCAAAGCTTTCCCCAAGACCTAGTCTCTGAACTGAGGCTGTAAGAGAGAGTCAAGAAGAAGAGGGTAGAACAGAGAGAAGAGGTTTTACTTATGATGGGAGACAGCCTAGACTCCCAGCAAGCTTAAGCCCCTCCCTCATCGCTTGGCCTCAGGTGGTAGACCACAAGGAGAGAGAATGTTATCATCAATGTGCATCAAGTTTTCTTAAGGACACGGAGAAGGTGCAGTCTCTTCAGTCTTGTGACTCTAATATTCCTTTCACCCTTGAGTATTTCTGCAGTTTGGGATATCAACACCACAGCCATTTGTGTTCCCTGCCAGATAAATCTGGGGTTTTGAGGTAATTTAGGAGAAAGTTCAAGGCTATCAAATATGTCTAGATTTGGTGACAGTGTGGAGAAAAATACCGCCTTACATGATGATGGGAGATCATTGTTTAAATTCTAGTTCCGGCATTTTCTAGAATTTAAAAGGCTTGACACCTACTCTTTCTTCCTCATGGGTGGTGGTGAGCCCCGAATGTGATGATCTGTCTCATAGTACTCTATAAACCATGACTACATGAGTAAGCGGCTGTTATTAATACAGAGTGAAGGAGCATTTAGAGCTGCAGAAATGTGTATTAAAAAACTATTAATGGTATGCTATGCATGTTTTACCACAAGACAAAACTACTAGAATAAATTCTCATTATGTTCTGTTGGGTTAAGTAGGGAGAGGTATTCTAACCTGAAGCCCCAAATGCTCGGGACTGCAGATTTTTAGTGTCCAGGCTGTCAAATCTGTGGGTACCAAAACCTTTGAACCCAAGTTCTTTATAACAAAATTTTATAACAACAAAAAATAGTCCCAAGCATCATTTTTGATATTTTTACCATAGCATACATTTTCCCTCTTCAAAATTAGTTATTCTCATTTATTTATAAAAAATTTTTCTTGGTTTCTGAGGTAAGGGGCGGGACATGCGTGCGGGGTAACTGCGTGGCAGCAGTACCCTCTGTGGGATGTGTTTAGGGGTGGTTCCAACAGGGCAGTTGAGAGAACCCCAATATAATGAAGGAATATGCCAGAAAGCATGAACTCAGTGACTCTGGCAGTGTGCGATTCTGAGTGAGAAACCAGAGGCCCGGAACTGAGAGGAGTTGAGAGAGAGCATTGATAGACCAAGAGTCCAGGAACTGGAGAGAAAAGGGGGCCCAGGGTGATGGGGTGCCTCTGAGTGAGGCTCCCAAGGGCTTCGGGAACAGATTCGGAAGAAAGACTGGATGGTGGTGAGGACCACACTTAGGGAAAAATGGAGTTTGAAACAACCCTCCAAGTTGGGAGGTGATGGAAAGTCGTTTGGAAAAATAACGATAGGGAAAAAAATGTATCCCAAACTCATATATCTCCCACTACTTATTTAGCTTAGTTAAATAGAGTTGGAGTGGTGTTTTCTTAATACATGCACGCACGCACGCACACGCGCACACACACACACACACACACACACACACACACACACACACACACACACACGGAAGAGAACACTGAGGGAGAAAAGTATTGAGTGGAGCATTGTAGACATAAAGAGAGGGCTAGGGACCAGGTTTGGAATGTGAGCACAGGACACTGAAGCAGGAGGATTGTGAGTTAAAGGCCAACCCAGACTACATAGGAAGACTCTTGTTTCCAAAAATAAACAAAACTTAAGAAAAAAGAAAGTTAGTCAGGCAGTGGAGGCACATGCTTTTTAATCCCAGAACTTGGGATCTCTGCTGAGTTTTCAGCCAGCCTGGTGTACAGAGTGAGCTAAAAATGGAGAAGATGGAGAAAGTCAAATGGAGGTTTAAGGAAAAAATAGAGACATTGGGAAGATGGTTCAGTAAACTACATAACTACATGCTGGGCAAGAATGAATCTGGAGTTTGAGGGCATGAGCTGCTCAAGCCTGTAACCTTAGACAGTGGTAAAATGGACAGAATGAAACTGAGGTCTGAAGATGGAGATCAAGAGAGACAGCCCCAGTAAGGGACATGAGCCTAGAAGTAGTTCAAATAACCAAGAGGTGGTTAGAGAGATGTTTATAAAGAAAATGGAAGATCCAGGTAATCTAGAAGCCTAAGAGAAACCAGGTGTGGTGATGCACACCTGTGATCCCATCACTTTGGAGACTTTCATTCCAGTCTGGGCTACAATGTCAATTTTGTGTCCAGAAGACATACCCTGTCTGAAGTAAATGATTGAGGGGTAGGCATAATAATGCTTACCTGCAATCCCAGCACTTGGATAATGGAGATTGGATGATACCATCTTTAACTGTGTAGGGAGTTCAAAGCCAGCCTGGGCTATGCAAGACCCCTATGTTAAACAAAAGCCAAATCAAATGAATGAATGCTTGGAAGAATAGAGCCCTTGGTAGGCATGGGATGCTGATGTTGGGCCTAGTATTCATAGGCAGTTTGTTGCCTAAAAGGAGCCCTTTTCTTCTCACTGCCCCTATCTTTCTGTGAGAATGACTGGCTCCATGTTCTAGTAGCTTTACAAAGCCTTGTCCTGGTTTCCTTTAGAATAGGAGTTCTTGACCCAGTCTTGTCATCACCCAGCTTCATTGTTTACTCAGAAGTGATGCATTCTGCTTGGTATCTGTTGTGTCTCTGGGAATCAACCCCACCACTTCACAAGGTCTTCCTCACCCTAAACTGAAATGTAGTTCCAATAGTTCCTAGGACTGGACTGAGTCCCCTCCCACCCCCATGACTGCATAAAGCAAACATCTGGACTCTGAGACTGAAGGCTGAGTTGGTAAAATTGCAAATGCCATCAGGAGATGATTTGTGGCCGATTGTGTAGTCTCTGCCCCAACCCCAGATTGGATGCTACTGTGTCTTTGATATTTTCCAAGTGTTGGAATCTCTTATTGTGGGAAGAAAGCATTGGATTTGAGTAATAGTTTCTCTTTGGCTTCTTTGCCAGTGTTATGGTATTTGATGGTTATTACCCCCATTTTGTACATGAAGAAAACCACTTCAAATAAATTTATTTGCTCATGAAAAAAACTTGCCTTGATAAAGAAGGGGGAAATTTGCTGTTTTCATTATTTAATACAACAGTAAACTCATTACCACAAAATGGCTAAACATTTGAACACACTGTTTTTTTTTTCTTTTTGTGAAAGAAAAGCACATAACTCATTATTACCAGCATCGGTTCATACAGAAACTATTACTGTCTTAATTTAAGATAACATTTGAATATTACCAAAGCGCACCCAGTCCGTCATTAATTCCTGTGCTCTAATGAGTCAGGGAGTTATAGAATTGCTGCTAATGATAAAGTGACATGTGGTGGCCAGGTTTGGTCCTATCTTTCTCCAGCCTGTAGTTTTTCACCAGGTATCTACAGAACCACACGCTCTGGTCTGCATGACATTGTTTCTTCTGACTCACTGACCACCTTCATTTCCAAAGCCAGATCTCAAGTTTTCTATGTCCAGATTTCAGGATGTTGTAAATAAGCTCCTAAACTTTTATTCACCCTTAAATAAGAGTAGAAGTCTTATAGTTCTGTTGAGTCCAGGATTCCTCACCTTTCAAAGAAGTGAATTGGGTTGCCTTTATGCCAATTGTGAGCTACATGGCACCTGTGAGGGCTGGACACTGTCAAAGGTCCTTTCTGTCCTTAGGAATCAAGTTTTCAGGCTAAGATGTTATCAGCCAGAAATTGCTCTAAAATCTTGCATTAGCTTCTCTGAATTATAAATATTGTTTTTGTATTATAACTGTTGTCTGTAAATACTTATTGACGAGCAGAGGTACTCTATGATGTTCCTAATTTAGCATTCTTGACTAGTTTAATGCATTCTTAGGATTCTTAGGTTTGGAACAGAGTTAATTAATGTGGTTCTTGTTACAACAATGCATTCAAATTCATCATCCATGTTCTTGTTTACAACTGATGTGGCATTTTATACTTATAAATTGGCATTGCAGTTATTTGAATGTGTAGAATTATAGCAGCTGCTAACTGGAAAAATTTCTTGGAGAAAAATCCTTAATAAAGTAAGACCAATCACAAGAAGAACGTGCTCTGGCTTTGTATAGAATAGCAGTGAGTGTGTTCATTCTAGATGTTATTAGTTTTGTTCACAGAAAGTAATCTCAAGTCAAAGAAACATAACTAAAAATAAAATTTTACTGGGGATTTTCTTCAAGGTATCACATCATGAGCATGCAAATATTTATTAAATCAGTAGGTTAAGGATTTAGAGAATTCCATTCCAGTTAAGAGGATTCCTGCTGCTTCCATTGGACTTGTGGAAATTGGGAGGGCTTTTTGCTTTCCATTTGTTTGTTTTTGATTTTTTCCAGCTCATTGGGGGAGCAATTAGATGAGTACAATTAGATGTTGCCATCCCCCTTTGTGTTAGCAGTAAAATCCCTGTACCCAGGGGGAGCCATCTATCTCGCACATACTGGGACTGGTGAGTCATTGAAGTTGAGTGTTTGGGCATAAAAATTGTCATGAAGAGTTATAAGCTTGTGCTGAATCAGCTCATATTTCCCAGCCCAGAATAATGACACTTGCCTTGTAAATACCTTCAGTTTCCTCTTCCCATAATTGTATTTACTTGGCAAACCTCCAAACTTGGATGAGTCCAACAATGAACAATTGTGCCCCAGTCCTTAGAGCTCATTGGAGACAATCACACTAACTTTATTGTTCTTGCTGGAAACCATAAATGGGTATTGATATTCCATTCTATTCTCCTATAACTTTATTTCCTCCCATACATCTGACTTGCCTTCTAATATCCTATATCCATTCTCAGACATCGTCAACTGATGGCTAATAATTCATTTAAAAAAATAGATGCTGTCATGGGTCGATAACTTCATTCTCTCACTGCCAAACCCAACAGCCTACCTGGCTCTAAGTCTCTGCCTTCTCTCCCTACAACACACAAGGCATTTTCTTCCTATGAGAGGTTGGCCCTTTTCTTGTACTGTCATTCTGTCCTTTCCTCTTGCAGTTTCAGAAAATTCTCTATTGATTTATTGGTTTTTTCTTTTTGCTCTCCCATTTACAGCAGCATTTGAATTCTAACAGCCATATAAGCAATTGCTTCTTATACCATCATGACCTTTTAGCAATGGCCATCTCTCTTTGCTTTTAGGTGGAAAAAGAACCAACAACAAAGTGTGTGTGTGTGTGTGTGTGTGTGTGTGTGTGTGTGTGTGTGTGTGTGTTCTGGTGGAACCCAGAGACTGATATTGGTGTATTCTGTCACTCTCCACCTCATTTTCTGAGACAGTACCCATGGAGCCTACCAATATGGTTAGACTGGCTGATTGGCAAGCCACCATGAGCTGCCTGTCTCCACCCACTCTGAACTGGGCTTATAGACAGGAACTACTATACTGTGTTTACATGGATGCTGGTAATCTGCACACAGGTCTTCAGGCTTGCATTACAAGTACATTACCACTGAACCATCTCTCAGCCCTGACTAATTACACAGTTTTTCTTTCCTCTTATTTTGTTTTCATGTCACTCTTTTGGAAACAGTTTCCAGGTGTCTCCGAAACAGTTAAAAAATTACAGGGAAAATATTAGCAAAACTTAGCAACATACTTAAAATTTTCCAGGTGCCATAAATTGTCTTGTCTTTTCCCTTCCTTCCTTCTTCCTTCCTTCCCCTTCCTTCCTTCCTTTCTTCCTTCTTTCCTTCCTTCCTTCCTTGAATTACTCAGTGACATTTAATGCAAATATATCTCCTACCATCTTCAAATATTTTTTTTCTACAGAGTTCTTAGACATATTTTTATATTTCTTCCTCCCTTGATTTCCGTTACTGTCCTTTGGGAGATGACTGATCCAGGCCCCTCTTCTTCCCTGTCTACACTTTCTTTATATATGATTACATCTGTAGCTTTGAGTCCCTCTTTTCTGGCCATGTTTTTCAGTTACACTCTCAAAAGATTGTCTATTGGATTTCAAATGCACACTTTGAAATTGGCAGAAAGAAAGAAAGAAAGAAAGAGGGAGGAAGGAAGGAAGGAAGGAAGGAAGAAGGAGGAAGGAAGGAAGGAAGGAAGGAAGGAAGGAAGGAAGAGGAAGGAATGAAGGCATCTCAATGCTTGCCTACATTTTAGATCTTCTTAGTAAGCAGTGACATTTTCCACCCAGTTCCTCAAAATAAAAAACATGGAATAAACCACAAGTCACCTTCTCCTGTGCCTTTGTGTCACCTAATATATAGAAAAGGGTCACCCTCCATTGCTTCACCAGCATGGCTCTCCGAAATGCAGTTCCCCTTTTCTATTTAATTAATTAATTTTTGGGGTCAGGGTTTCATGCATTTCCTGTTGGCCTTGCTACGTAGTCGAGGATAGCCTCAGGCTTCTGAGCTCTCTTACCTATTCCCTTCCTTCTGTTTTCTTTTCTTCCCTTCTCTTTACCATTCCTTTTATCTGCCCCTCCCCCCTCAAATTTCCTTGAGACAATACCTCACTTACTAGCCTAGGATAACTTCCAAACCACAATCTTCCTGCCTCCCTCTACTGTCTAAGTGTTGAAATTATAGTCTGTGTCAATCCGGACCTGGCTTTTATTTTCTTCATAATTAGTTTAAGGAGAGTACATTTCAATGTTTGCAGTTTCATCTTGGTTTTTAATACACCATACAGTTTGCATCTTGTTAGGAAACCCAAGTCCATATCATGACCAAGACAAGGAAGATTGTCTCTTGTAAAAAGTTTGTAACTTTTGGCTTTACATTTATGTCTGTGATCATTTGTAATGTGTAGAGTGTGAGGTGCCAACAAAGATTCAGTATGTACTTACATGCAAGTCTATAATCATTCCACCACCATCTGTCAAAAACTAATCTTTTATTTCTATTAAATAGACTTAGCATCTTTGTTAAAATTCAATCTTAGCGAGGCATAGCAAACACACACTACATGCTTATATTGTTTTGCTCATTTGTGGACCACACCCCCTAAACAATCAATCTGTTAATAAAAGAGGGTAATGGGCATTAGAGCCTGGTAGAGGCAGGAAGAAAGACACAGGCAGGCGACACAGGGGTGCAAAACACAAATCAGAAGACTTTGCTATTCCTGTTGTTTTGGTTTTGGCTTATTTTTGAGATATAGTCTCACACTATGGTCAAAGCTGTTCTGAAGTCACTTTATAGCCTCGTTTCACAGCAATCCTCCTGCTGCCTCTTGAGTGCTGGGATTGCAGGAGTAAGTCATCATGCCTAGTTCTGGTAATCTTTCATCTCACAGATAATATAGTCTACAACCCTCTAAGGTATATACTAAAATAACTAGAAGAGTGAAGGTTCCTAACATGTAGAGATAATTTGAAGGGATTAAATTTTGAGATTTTGAGATCTTACTTATCATTATATGGTACCCGATGTGTATAGTGTGTGTATGTGTGTGTGCGTGTGTGTGTGTGTGTGTGTGTGTGTGTGTGTGTGTGTGTGTGTGTGGTCAAAACAATAAAAAAATCACTCTGGGTTAGTAAAGTCCACTAGAACGTTTTGCAGTGATGAAGATATGAATGGTGCAACTAGCCACTTAAAATGTGGAGACAGAGTCCAACAAAAGCTAAAAGTTTCATTTTATTCATGTGCTATTACTTTAAATTTATATTTTAATAGCCATGGAAGGCTAAAATATGTCACATTTAATAACACATTTTGTAACTTTCTCTTATTCCATTGATGTCTAACCTTATACCAAGGAGAGGAAGCCCGTCTTATTTACGTCATAGTCATGATAAACCCTAGAGATCAGACAACTCTTGCAGTTTGCTTTTGTAATTTCCAAATTAATTTTGCCTGTTTTGGATCATTCATATGGCCATATACATTTGGAAGCAGCTTACTGGTTTCAACAACCGATACCCAGATGAGCTTGTGTGTGTGTGTGTGTGTGTGTGTGTGTGTAGGTCAGAGGACAATTTAAGGAAGTCAGTTCTCTCCTTCCACCTTATGGGTTCTGGGGATCTAACTCAGCTTTCCAGGCTTGGTAGTAGATGTCTTCAACTGCTGGACCATGTCACTGGTCACTGGAAGCTGAGATTGTAATTGTGACTACATTGAATCTATATACAGATTTGCGAAGGTTGTTTATCCCTAGACATGGTATGTCACACCATTTCTCTTTAAGTTCTCACAGCACAATAGTTTGGAATTTTGTGTAATTTGTTAATGAATATTTACATTTAAGTTTTGTGAATAATATTATTAAAATTTTGAAATGTTTATTGGTCACAAATACAAAACCAATTGATTTCTTTTATGACCTTCTATGCTATGAGCTTCCCAAATTCACTTAGGGTGTCTAGTAGCTTTTCTACTGATTCATCATGATTTTCTAAATACATAATTAAATACATAACCCTTTATACATTTTTAAGAGTATTCACGATGCTGGAGAGATAAGTCAACAGCTAAGAGCACAGATAGTTGTTCCAGAGGACCTGGGTTTAGTTCACAGCACCAATATGGCTCAAACCCATGGTTCCCAGTTGCAGGGATCCATTGCCCTCTTGCATCCTCAAGGAATAGCGGGCATGCTCATGGTGCCCAGATATACATGTAGGCAGAACACACATACACATAAAATAAGAGAAGTAAATCTAAAGCAAAGTGTATGGGGTGGGAGTTAGGAAGCTGGTTCAGTAAGTTAAATGCCTGCCGTGCAAGCATGAGGTAAACTGTCAGGCAAGATAGTGCACACCTGCAGTCCCAGCACTAGGGAGGGGCAGGGTGTTCAATCTGTGAGCTCTAGGTTTAGTGAGATCCCATGTATAAAAAGATAAAAGGGAAAGCACATGCACGTGCATTCTCACATACATGTGTGTGAACACACACACACACACACACACACACACAATCTACGTGATGTTTTTGCTATTTGCCTTAAGCTTTGTTCTGAGGGCTGAAGCCTATGTTCTTACCCATGATTGTATATGATGGTATCTAACTGCAGAGGATTGTTTCTCTGTTCTGTCTTTGCTCCAGTGAGGGGGTGGGCCCCTTTCATTTCTAGTTTGCTGAGAATTTTTTTCATGAAAGATGGTTGAACTTGTCACATATTTTCTGTATGTATTTAGACATGTTTTTTTTCTACTCAGTCCATCATTCTTCTTAGTGTATTATTTATATGATAGATGAGTAAAGTCTGGTTTTCTATTGACAGTCAAGCTGACATTCTTGGGATGAGGTCCATTGATGATCATGTCTTTTTCATATATCGAAACCTGTTGGAAACACTGTATCATTAAAGATGTTTTCCCCATCTTTACAGAGGAGATATTGGTCAGTGGTTCCCTTTTTTCTGCTGTTTTGTATGACTTAGGTATCCAAACAAGGACAGTGTTAAGAGCTGAGTTGGCAAATTCTCTGCCCATCACAGAAAGAATTACTATTTGACTTATGTTACTTGTTTCTTAAGTGTTCGATAGAACTCCCTAATGAAGTTTTAAGCAAGCAATTTAATTACTCTTAATTTAGATGGTCCCTTAAGTTAGTTTAGGGCTTTGGGTCTCTACAAGAGATAATTGTCTTCTGAGGGACAAGTTCCTAACATTGGAAGACGTTTGTGTCACAATTTGAGGTGCTAATTACTGGCTTCTAGTGGGTAGCAACCACAGATGCTACTATTGTATGTGCAGATCACAGGACACCTCTAACACACAACCAAGGCTTAGCTTTCCCTAACATCAGTCACACCAAGACTGAGGATCTCTAATTAAGAACTGCTTGTCAATGTCAAATTTATTAGCTAGAATCTGTTAGCAATGTTTACTATGTACTTTCTATGATATCTATAACAATATTGTATATTTTTCCTTCATGATATTAGCAATGTTTTCAATTTTTCCCTCCTTCATTCCCTGTCTCCTCTTTTTCTTTCCTTCTCTTATTAATCTACCTATGGGTTTATAATTTCACTGATTTTTTTTTATAACAAATATTTCAGTTCTTGGGTTTCATTGATTTTCTTTTTGGTTCATTACTTTTTTCCATTGTTTTCATTGACTTTTCTATTGTATTTTGGTTTTCAATTTCATTGACTTTGCTCTTTGTTATTTCTTCCTGTGCTGACTGTAGAGAATTCAAAAATAACCATTCATCTCCCACCCCACACATATAATCTTTCCCTAGAGTTTGTTGTGTGAAGCCCTTGTATACAACTCTGCATATGCATATGTGTTAGAATATGTTTTTTAAATTTATTAGAATAAGGTCTTGAACACAATTTTTGAGCCTATTATTTATCAACAATAAATTCTGTTGATTACACTGTCAGATAAACATGTAAAGGAGCATAGATTGCATGGTCTTTGAGCTGAAGAACAAGCCTTTCTAAGAGTAATCATTAAATTATCCATCAAAGCAAAGAAGAGAGTTTATCTGAAAGAAGTGGGTCATGTCATCCCATGTGGCTAGACTTGGTGAAGAATACTTAGGAGGGCCAAACCCAACCATAATTAGATATCAGATGCAGGTTTGCCATTATTGTTGAAAGAGGATGAGATACTAAAGACTGTAGGACTTAGTGTGAATGAGAACACAGTCTCCCTGAGCTACTGGCCTCTTGCAGTGCTTTCTCATTGCTGGAATATGATCACAGCTGTCTCAGTTTAAGAAATATTCCAGACTGTGAGGTAAACACTACACAATCCATTTTAATTAGCTGTGGGTTGGAAATAGGACAGAAGTGCATAATGTCATAGTTTACATTTTATTCCACAATTTAATTCAGTATCAGCAATGTCATTTTCCTTTTTATTTCATATGTAAAATACAAGCCTCTTTTGTCAAATTACCCAAAGTAAGCTGATTCATAAGTGGTTAGTTTTACCCTTTGGGGGCACATTCTCTAATTTATAGAAACATAATGAAGTTAGTTAAAAGAATTATTGTAGTGAGATATTCACCGTACCGCACCTTTTGCACTGACCATGCCCATTGGGGGTGGGGACAGGTGCCAACTTTACCTGGGGGAACTAGGTCTGAGGCAGGGACCCCAGAGCGCTCTCTTGCTTGCTGGAAGGAGACAGAGAGCATCCTTGTACTTTTTCTTTTCTTTTTCTTCTTTCTTTCTTTTTCTTTTCTTCTTCTCCTTCTTCTTCTCCTTCTCTTTCTCCTTTTTCTCCTTCTCCTTCTCCTTCTCCTTCTTCTTCTTCTTTTTGGCTGTTGCAGGAGTTTTGAAACAAAGTGTCAAAATGCTCTCTAACGACTTCTCTTTATAGATTTGTGCTGCTTTCAGCCTCTGTCAGAGAAGTGTCTTTATGCAGTAGGTGGCAGTAAAAGCAGAGACAACTGGTCAGAACAAAATGCTTGGCCTTAAACAGGACATTTGTATGTTCTTAATTCCCCCATAGCTCAGGAAATGTTGTGGACAATGGACTAGAAAGAAGCTAGAGGTTGGGAAAGAAGTGTTGTGAAAATGCTGTCTCTGGACATGCCATGGCCATGGCATTCATGGACTCCCTGCAGCCATGGTTATTTGCAGGAGACCTGCCCAGAAATAGACCCGGTACCATTGAATTAACTGTGGGAGATGGGGTCATGAGGCTCTATCCTTGTCAGAGGAACTATGGGCATTTTGTGAGTACTGAGAGAGACACTGTTATTTTTCTCTGTGGGAATCGCCACTGATACGTTTAACCATGTTCCAGTGAAAAACTGCCACTCACACTCATGTGAGAAACTTCATTAAATGCAATAGGTGAAGAAGAAATCAAAGTAGGAGAGTGGTGTCGGAAAGATGAAGGGTTTCAGAAGTGGGATAATGAGAGAGGATAGTGGGAAGTAAAGATTCCCCAAACTTGATATATGTATATGTAGTGTGTGTGTGTGTGTGTGTGTGTGTGTGTGTGTGTGTGTGTGTGATTGGAAAAGAGTGAAAACAAAAGAAGAAATAAGGAAGGAACCTGATGGCATACATCTATGTAAAGAGAGGCATGGGGACTGTTTGATTCTCAACTACATTATAAATAAATGCTTTACTTGACAACAAATTCAGTCCCTACAGCTTGAAGCACATGAATTCAGAGTCCTGCTTTCTCAAGGAGACAAAGCCTTGTCCAGGTCAGCTGTACTCAACCTTTGATTGTTTATCTTTGTGTCCCACCCCCATCCTATCGCTGATCAAACACTAGACCTTCTTTACACACACATGCTTTTTCTGGGTTTTCTTCCCTATGTAGCCACTTTGGAAGATTGACTTTTAGACTTCTTTCTGGAAGCTTCTGAAGCTGTTTAACTGAAGGGAACAAAATGAAAATAAAAACTTTTGAAAACTAGCCAGAATATCTTCTGTGGTTTGGCTAGACACATATCCTGTCTTGTCATAAATTTTGTTTCTTTTGAATGTGTTATAATTTGATGAGTGTCCCATAAAATTAATACACAGCTCATTTTAAATTTTCTCTATTTCCTGTGCATGCACCACCTGCCTTCTGGTCAAGACCATTCTTAAAATATGGGGGAGACAGACGGCCTGGGAAGTCTAAGGGACTTCAGACAGTGGAACCAGGATGTATCCCTGGTGCACAAAAGGATTTTGGGAGCACATTCCCCATGGAAGGATATTCCCTTAACCTAGAGGCAGGAGAGAAAGCCTAGTCCCTACTCCAAATGACTTGACAGATTTAGATGACCCCCTCCTGGAAGGCATCACCCTCCCTGTGTAGGGGGGGGCAGGATGGGAGGGTGATCCAGGTGGGGCATGAGAGGGTAGGAGAGAGGTAAAGAGGAAGGCAGGGAAAGGGAACTGGGATTGATATGTAAAATAAAAATAAACAAACGGGAGGAGACAAGGAGACTGAATTGAAGCTGGATTGGCATGCTCTGTATCTTTATACTTCCAATCATTTTATTTTACTTTGCAATAAAGCTTACAGAAGACCTATGGTATGAAAATTCTTTTACATCTAAGCCATTGGAGAGGATATTGCAAATATGATGCTGCTACTGTTGTCTAATTATTCCATATTTCTCACAGATATGAACATTCTTTCCCACAGCCACCGAGTTCACCATCAGGAAAATAACAAATCCTACTCAAGATCTGCCAGTTGTTTCAATAACAACGTTCTCCAGGTTGACATTGTAACTTTTCCCACTTCAGCTTTTGTTCCAAGTTCTCCCCACCTTATGGTGAGGAATAATGTTTAGAAGCCAAACATTGCTTCTCATTGGTGTTGGCAGGCTTGTGCCACCTCAAGAGACAGAACTAAGGTATGTTTACATATACATGAACATATCTATATCTATATCTATTAGTGCAGATAAAATAAATGAGTTTACATTAATACCTCCTAGTTCAACTCAACACTCCAAAACTCATTCCCACTTTCTCCCTTTCCATATTCACAATAGTGGGAAACATAGCTTTTGTTTTCCTCAGCATAATGACTTAGATGATCAAATGCACTTCTGTGGCGATCATACCACACATCTTCCTCAGTGATGCTCTCCTTGAACCTTCCTGCTTCCTCTCCACCACCTGTCTCCTAGCATCCTACACCAGTGCTCTCCCTAGCTCACACCTTCCTCCTCATGCTACCTGTCATTATAATGGCCTCCTAAGGGTTCTGTGCTTTGAATACTTCGTCCCAGTTTCCTGGACTTTCCAGAGGTCTCCAAGCTCACGAGGTCTCCTGGAACCAAGACCGACACAAAACAACAGGTGCAAACAGCAATACACAAAACAGCAAACACACACACACACACACACACACACTCGTGGATCTAATGGCTGTATTAAGTTTAAAGTATGTGCACTGTCTTGCTCTCAGGATCAAGTCTTCATCATGCCTCTTGTATTCTCCTATGTATCTGTGCTGCTACATGGCCAGTGCCAGAAGACAGGGCCAGAAAAGATGTCAGGAAGTTAGCGAGGACCTATGTGCTGTATCCACTACAATGTACAATGTTAAAGGAGGTAAAGGATTGTGGTCCAGGGCAATGCTGGTGTCATATTTCTGGCAGTATCCACAGGAGTTTAGAGCTATTTATTCACAATTGATGTTTGAAAACTATTCCAAATGCACTTTCCCTGGCAATTGTTCCCGTCAGTTTGAGTTTGTAGTGCTTCCCATCTCTAAGGAGAGAAATTCAGTGTTATTTTGGGAGGAAAGGTTTTGAAGATTTGTGAATTAGATGTAGGGAGTTTTGTACTAAAGTCCACAAGATGGGTGGCCATTCCTTTGTATCCTCTGTGGAAATTGCCTAATAAATTCTTCTTTCTCAGCATCACAATAGAAGGCTCCCATTTGACTTCTCCTGGCCGAGTGTTGCCATGGTGTTTAGAGATAGCTTCTAGAATAAAACCCTTTACATTGCTTTCTTGATGGTATTGCTTAGAGCTCAGAGAGTTGGAGAATACAATATTTCCTCTGCTGTTTCTTGGAGCCCACTTTTGGGGTGGGGCCCTGTCTGGAAAGGTTCAGGGTTCCCTTAGTATAACCTACTAATGGTTTCATGGCATACAATTGGCATGTGTGTTTTAGCTTGCCAGGGAGCTTGACAAAGTCCCCCACCCTGAATATTTCAGGCAACGGTGAAGTCCCTCAACAGGCTATGACTGAAACACTAGGAGAGAAAATTGAGATCAAATAACTTCTGACTGGATAAAGGAAAATTTTAAAAACTCAATTTATTTTGTTTCTGTAACAAAATGTTGGATTCTGGATCAGCTAAAACTCACCTGCCATACATCTTCCAGTTTTTCCTACTATTCTCTCCAAAGAGACCTCATTGTTTTGTTTCATGTCTATTCTATGAATCACCATCAGGTCTCCAGGAATGATCATCTGCACTGGTCCTGATGCTGGAGCATCTTTTTACCCTCTCTGCTCTGTAGGACATGGCAAGTCATGGACAAAAGTAGAGGAGGCTCATCCATCTCTCCAAACTGCTTGCTGCTATTTGGGGGTGCTGTCAATACCATGGGATCATGAGAAAATACAGAAACCTGGCCAAATCCTGGCTGCAGTGGTCTGCAAGGATGCATCGTCTCAGCTGTTTTGAATGTTGAATTACCTGGGCCTCTGCTTTAGGGGGTCTTGCTTCATCAACCCCTATTGGTCTGGAAGGAATCCACACCTTTTCATTTTCCGGTAATGCCCTGGTGTGTTGTTACTCCTTCAGCAGCATCGCAACTCTGCCAACTTCCTTATTCTTAAAGAGAGGAAAGATAACACAATTGAAGATTTCTCCTTTGGTGTTAGTGCTCTAATTACATTGTAAGTGAGCAGTGTCCTTTGGACTGGTCAAGTACAGAGTTCCCTGTGTTGTGCACTAACGGACTGAGTTACCAAGGTTTCCTTTGTTCTTACATTTGCTCTTAATTTTCTACCTCATTCTTCACTGTCAGGGAGTGAGATAACACATCTGGCTGTTATTTAGCTCTTCTTTCACATCCACACTCTCTTATAATTTGCCTTGGGTAAATAACCCAGTGAAACTGGGTTTTAAATGTGAATTTAAAAAATGACCTTGAAAACTGATATATTTAACTATTAGACTTTGGTTCATGAAATTGGACTGCCAGATATACATAATGTTTTAAATTTAGTTTCATATTGAGCTGCATTTGAGATGAGGGGATTTGAAGTCTGAGCTCCAGACATGATACTAGATGGCTATTGGAGAATAGAGTTTCATTAACTTGATTTTACAGCAGTTACGCTCTCTCTCTCTCTCTCTCTCTCTCTCTCTCTCTCTCTCTCTCTCTTTATTATTATTTTTTTCTTATTTTAAATATCGATCCCAGTTCCCGCTCCCTCCCTCCCTCCCATTCCCCCCAACTCCCCCTCCCACCCACCCATCCTCCCACTGCACAAGGGGGGTGATGTCTTCCAGGAGGGATTATCAAAATTTGTCAAGTCATTTGGAGTAGGGTCTAGGCCCTAACTCCTGTATGTAAGCTAAGGGAGAATCCCTCCATGGAGAATGTACTCCCAAAGTCCTTTTGTATACCAGGGATACATCCTGGTTCCACTGTCAGAGGTCCCTTAGTCTGCCCAGGCCTTCTAACTGACACCCATGTTCAGGGGGTCTGAGTCAAAATAATGCTGGTTTCCCAGCTATCAGTCTGGAGGTCCATGAACTCCTTGTTCAGGTCAGCTGTCTCTGTGGGTTTCTCCAGCCTGGTCTTGACCCATTTTGTTATCACTCCTCCCTTTCTGCAACTGGATTCCAGGAGTTCATTTCAGTGTTTAGCTATGGATGTCTGCTTCTGTTTCCATCAACTACTAGATAAGAGTTCTATGATGGCATACACATTAGTTATCAATCTCATTATCAGGGAAGGGCATTTAAAGTAGCCTCTCCACTATTGCTCAGATTGTTAGTTGGGGTCACCCTTGTAGGTCTCTGGATATGTCTCTAGAGTCAGTTTTCTCTTCAAACCTATAATGGCTCCCTCTATTATGGTCTCTCTCTCTCTCTCTCTCTCTCTCTCTCTCTCTCTCTCTCTCTCTCTCTCTCTCTCTTTGCCCACTCTCATCTATTTATCCCCCAACTCAATCTTCCTGATCCCAAATGTTCTCCTTTCCTCCCTTTCTTTTTCTCCTAACTCCCTCTCTGTAGAGAGCTGCGAAGTGCCGTGCCATCTAGTGCTGTGCCTTAAAGATGGCTCTGGCTTCCATCTTCCCGATGGTGAGTGCTCTCTGGAGTAAACAAGTCCTTATTTGGCTAAGGCTGAGATCTAGGCTTTCTTCCGCATATGTGGACCTATCTGCATTCACCACGTGGCGTGCTGCGGTTGGCTACCCCAAGGCCTTATAAGCTGTGCGCTGGCTTTCCCCGGAGTCAGAAGATTGTTCAAGGTTCCTGAGTAAAGCTGCTTAAAGAAGAGTCTAAGCATTGTGTCTTCCTTGATGGTCGAGGCGGTCCTGACACCTCTCCACTCACCGCCCCCCCCCACTCCCAATATGCTCAGGAGCTCTTGTTCCTTTCCCCTTCTGTGAGGGACCTTGTATGGATCCCTTTGGTTCCTCCTTGTATCCTAGTTTCTCTGGTGGTGTGTATTATAGGCTGGTGATCCTTTGCTCTAGTGGGAATGCAAACTTGTATAGCCATTTTAGAGATCAGTGTAGCAGTTCCTTAGGAATCAGAAGTAGGAATCAGTTTTCCACAGGACCTGGCAATTCTGCTCTTAGGCATATACCCAAATGATCCACATCCATGCAACAAAGACATGTGTTCAACTATGTTCATAGCAGCATTATTTGTAATATCAAGAACCTGGAAGCAACCTAGATGCCCCTCAACTGAAGAATGGATAAAGAAGATGTGGCACATATGCACAATGGAATACTACTCTGTGGGGGGGAAAAACAATGGAATCTTGAAATCCCAGGCAAATAGATGGAGCGTAAAGAAACCATCCTGAGTGGGGTAACCCAGTCACAAAAAGAGGAACACGGTATGTACTCACTCATATATGGATTTTGCACCACTTAAACTCTTATTCAAACTTTACTTAAATTAACAGGGTGTCTGTAGACCCCTCAAAAAATCTGGAGGAGCAGGCTGCAGATGGAACCTCCAGTACCAGCTGATGCCTGTAGCGTTGCTCTGTTTGTGTGGTAAGTGGGAACACTGGCATTAGGAAGTTGCTTGTACTACACCCTAAGGAACTACACTGTCTCCAGCACAACCTCCACCCTCTTCCGGGTGCCAGGTTTACTGTATTTCCCTACATCCCAGGTCTCTCTTGCACACTTGTGACTTATGAGCTAGTAAATGGACATTTGGAAAGCATTGAGAAAGGCAGCTACAAGGGAACCTGTAGCTGTTTTTAGCATATGCAATACAAAGCATAACTCTGGAAAAGGCTTCAGGCATGTATTGAGAAACAAATTTATAGAAAGCACCCTCACATCTAATAATATTACCATACAGCTTTGTACAAACTAATCCAGAGTTATCTCATATTACAGAGCTGTAAAAGAAAATACAAGCAGTGTGTGAAGACTGACATCTTATTTTTTTTTATAATCTTATTTAATTTTCCTGGCATGTGTTTGTGAATATCAGTATGTAACATATATGTGAGTGGTGACACATTTTTCTGAAAAACAGAAAATAACTCTTGTCTTTATAGAGACTGAACATTTACGGGGCCTTACAGTGAAGTTAATAATGTGCTTTGAGAGCATTTAAGACTATGTGCTTGACCTACTGTCCTACTCTGCACTCAGCCTGTTCAAGTTTAACCCACCTTTAAAAGGGCATCATAACCATCCTACTTGGCTTTGGATTTCCAGTGTGTGTTAGTTAGTGTTTTCTTGCTGTGAAGAGATGCCATGAGCAGGGTAATGCTTATAAATGAAAAACATTTAATTAGGGCTGGTCTACAGTTCGGAGGTTTAGTCCACTATCATCCTGGTGGGGAGCATGGTGGCATGGATCAGACAAAGCTGGAGAGGTAGCTGAGAGTTTCTACATTTGGATCCAGAGGCAGCAGGAAGAGACAGTGAGCTACTAGGTCTGGCTTAAGCTTATGCAGCCTCAAAGCCATCCCACACAGTGGCACACTTCCTCTAACAAAACCACACCTACTCCAAGAAGATCATACCTCCAAATAGTGTCACTTCCATGAACCTTGATGGGGCCATTTTCATTTAAACCACCAATCATGCAATTAGCATTTACAATTTAAACTAAACACATAGATTTGATTTTGACTTATATACTCTCTATGTCTCTGAGCCAGAATAGTGTATGTGTACATGGTGGGTGTTGTGGAGATTGCTTGCTGCAAGCAGACCCCAGGTTGAAAGCAAGTTTAAATACAAAAATACCTAGTAAGTGTTGGGAGTATATGTGGACGTGGGTAGGTAATACCTGTTTATGACTTCACGTAGTTTTCTGGATCAGCTGGGGGTAAATAAAGTTACTTCTTCCCTTGTGAAATTCTGTTAAAAGATCTTGTCCACAAAAGGGCCCCCATTCCTTTCCCTTACCATGTCTTCCATGCCATTCAATAAACACAGATTAATACAGGCACAACACACAGACAGGCAAACAGGACAGATCAGGCATACACAGCAAACAGATTATAGACAGGCCAGTCATCACATACAAACACGCAAACAGAAGACATAGGGAAAGAAGCAGAGAATCCATTTCAGACTCCCTCTTAGTCAAACTAATCCAAGAAGAAATTGCTGTGTTTATTCTGTAATATGACATCAATACATGTATGCAACAACATATGCAACATATAAAACACACACACACACACACACAAGAGAGAGAGAGAGAGAGAGAGAGAGAGAGAGAGAGAGAGAGAGAGAGAGAGAGAGAGAGAGAGAGAGAGAGAATATGAGAATATTAAGGCTGGAGCAGAGGCATGTGCCAAACATGATTGACCACAGTACACCTTAAACAGGACTCTTTAAATAGCTCATGATATCTAGGCAGCCATCAGAATTTAAACCATGTTCTGATTATATAAAGATAAGTAATTTGGACAATATCCTTGGAGGGTCTCATATGAAAGAGGTACAAAAATTGTAAGATAACAGGATAAATTCTATAGTAGGAATTTTTCATTAGAATATCCCTGAACCATAAACAAAAACAGGAATGCAGCTTATATTGGTCCTGTGTATTATGGGAATGATTTCTAGACTTGGTGATGTAGGAGGTTTAAGAATTTCCAGCTAACCTGGATCATGTACCAAGATCCTATCTCAAAGAGAAAGAAGCCAGGCATGGTGGCACATGTCTTTAATTCCAGCACCTGGGATGTAGAGTCAAGGGCTCAGGATTTCAAGACCATTTTTGATTACACAGCAAATCTGAGGCCCTCCTGGGACTTAGATCTTGCCTCAAAAAAACAAAAAGCAAAACACAAAAAGAAGAAAGAATAAAGAAAGCAAACATTGGATATTTTAGTTTACTTTTTAAATTCTTGTGGGGTTTTTGCAATATGCATTCTTATTTTAAATAACATTTTATTAAAGTGTCTGTTGCTTGTAAACAAAAATGTTATTATACTGGATCTGAAATGAAACTAAAATAGCAGAGGGCTGATGCTGGACTTGGAAATTCCTTCTCCTCACTGTCAGAAATTTTCTGAACTCCAGGCCCACCTACATATATACCTATTAATAGCAACATTCTTCAAGGCTTTGTGAATTACTTCTGATTCTCATGATTAACAATTAACTCATTCACCTCATTCGAGGTTTTCTCCCTTGTAATTTTGCCCAGGATGGAAACTGATGAGGCCATGTGCCCATTCGTTCTGCTAACATCTCCTCCAGCTGAGGCAACATTCATCTGTGCAGCAGTGGCGCATAGCAGCAAGGCAGACTGGAGGGGACACGGGGATGGATCTGTCTGTACCTGTGTGGAACAGTATACATGATAGCCTGGAAACTACCTAGGATTTCAGGACGTGGGGTGATAATAGGAAAAGACCTAATTTTAGCGGGCTTGGTAGCACAATGGAATTTTATTTGGCTATAAAGAAAGATTAAATAGTGAAAAATTCAGGAAAATGGATGGAAAAAGACACAATTGCATTAAGAGAAGTAACTCAGGCTCAGAAAGACAAATATTGTAGAAGGGGAGCCACGATACAGGAACTAGTGACTCAGGAAAGAACGTGGACAAAGTAGTAGAACTCCTGTGATCTGAGAGTAGAAAGAGGGAATACTAGGGGGAGATGATGTAAATGGGGTGGTAGATTAAAAACAAGGAGCAGATGGAGGGGGTGATGGACCAAAACAAATATGTAAGACAAAGCTGTCAGAAACCCTATTGTTAATCTAATTTAAAAGTTAAATTAAAGAATTTTAGATGCTTTACAAAAAAATCCATCCCTTGTCTGTCCCTGTGACAGATGACTTCCACTGTCCTGTTAAGAAGTCACTCTGGATAGTATTGTTAACTCTCAGTAACTTCCCATTCTATTGCAGCTTAGCTACAAAAATTATTCAGTGCACTTACAGCCTGGCTCCAAAGTGATTATTTAATACATTGTTGCTGTATAAAATTTGTCTTTTTGACCACATCATTGAACACACACAAGCACTTCATAAACATCATCTATAAACATTAGGGAGCAGTTCATCATTCCTATGTGCTCATTCAAATGTAGTATCAACCACCAGTTAAATTTGTTTTCTACCCAGTTGCAAACACAACTCTAGATAACAGCAAAAGAAGTATTTATTTGTCTCATTTGGTACCTTGTATACCTTGTTATTGCTGCTTCTTTCTTCTCCTCCTCCTTCTCCTCCTTCTCCCTTCCCCCTTCTTTCTTCTCTTCCTCCCTCCCTCACTCCCTTCCTTTCTTTCTTCCTTTCTTCCTTCCTTTCTTCCTTCCTTCCTCTTCCTCTCTAAAGCAGCTAGAACTAGTTTCATAGATTCTTTACCTCTTCCTCCTTTGCTTAACTCTGCAAAGTGTATTTGAAATTAACTTTTATTTGACATCCTGATCCTGGATAAGACTGAATTAGTTTGTTTGCTAATCTTGGGGATATCTTGGAAGTTATTCATGGCTAATTAACAATTATCTCCATGGCAACAATAGCTGCCTGCACCGATTGCCCAACACTTTGGTAATATGGAGAAGTGTTGCAGGTGGCCCTGCTTGGACACCCCTTGGTAGAGGGGGGTGAGAAGATGCAGCACCAATGACTCAGGCACTGGGAGTCAGTGAGTAACAGAGTGTGCTGCAGACTCGTTTATTAAGAAAGTTAGGCCTTCTTTTATACCTCTTGCCAAGGTCCCATTGGCTCAGGCAGCTGACAGCTATGTTGTCCTTTCCTCATTGGCATCTCCAATCAGCAGTTTCTGGGCACAGAGAGGCAGGCTTGGTTCAGGGAGGAAGTACCTTCTGGACATGCTCATATGAGCTGGCCTGGGCAGGGCTACTGCAGCTTGGGGAGGCTGGCCGGTAGTTTTTCCTACAGAGGAGTAAGAAAAAATGAACAACCCCAAAGTTACTAAGCTTCCTAGTTATTTCTTCCCAACAGTAGTATTTACTTACAGGGTGTTCTCTTATCTTTCTTTCACTATGCTAGTTAGTTTTGTTAGTTGAGGACTACCCTCAAATGTGAAGCTTAAAAGACACTTTTAAGCTTAAAAGACACATCATTGGCGAAGCTCGTGAATGTCACAGCAATCATGGCTGGGCTCAGCTGGGTGGTTCTTTTGTTGTGGATCAGACATATCTTTTGGGACTTGCTAAGGTGTCCTGCTCCATTCACACACCACTTATCCCTGTTTTATTCAAGGCCTTTCATTCTCCAACAAACTCATTACACTAGATCTAGGGAGAACAAGTCCAGTGCACTACTCTTTCCAAATCTTAGGCACCATCATATTTACAACTGTGAAATTCTTCCAAGGAACAGATGAGCACTGTAGCTCTTGGTATAAAAATCTATAAAGTCACAGCACAGGGATGTGGATCCAGAGATGAAAGAAAATGTGGCTTTCTTTGTATCATACCACACTCATATGTATGCCTAAGCATAGAGATATATATACCAAATTTGAAGAAGAATTCTACTAATGTGTACTAAAATTTACATACAATCAAAATTTTAAAATATTTTCTCAATCCTTAAGTAAAATCAACACTGAAGAAAGGCATTCTTTATGACCTTTATGACTCACAGAGTTTGATTGACATCTGACCTTCCACAACATATTCTTGGGAGTATATGTTTGAGTATATGTTGAGTATATGTTGAATTGTCAGAATTAGATCCATACCAATACTTTGGTACCATAAGACACAAGGACTCACTGTGTCTGCCACCTGGATTCAAAGAAAAATGAGAGAGTTCATGAAAGGGAAATGCTTAAATTCAAATTTGGTAGTGAGTAGATAGAGGGACATGGACACAAGTGATGGGAGAAGAGCCCCGAAAAGTGAGAAAAATGTCAAAGAAAAAAAAACCCCAGAAGTTTACTGTATTATTTCCTTGGCATTGAGGATTCAGGGCCATTCACACAGTACCAGATAAATCAATACAATAAATCTTTGTTATCTGTCACTCTGCAGAACTCGAGGCTGAGATTTCAGATATCTCACTAAAATGTTTTTTAGAAAGTTAATTGAATTAGAAAAGAAATAGGCCAACTGATGATAGATTTTCTATCAGCTTTTTAAAGGATTATAACCCATTGGTTTATGTGGCTAAGAAATACTTGGCAGTAAGCATACACAAACTCAATGAGGACAGGATGGAATTCTGCCTAGAAGTGTGAGAGATGGAAGCTGCTTTAGAAAACTCCTGGAGGACATGCTGGAGCTAGAACTAGGTGGGTGATGGATGAATGAGGATCTCTGCCCATTCAGCCTTGAGTCTACTCAGACAAGAGAGAAAGACTAGAGCCAGCAAAGTTGATGGCATTGGCTAGTCCACCAGGCAGTCTCTCTTATGAAAACATCAGATGAACATTCATTCCTTCACACCAGCATGAATCCAGCAGCTACTATAGCCTCTCACACATATATGAATCTTTCTAGCGTTGGTTGTTGTCTACCCCACTCCATCCTGCTAAGAAGCAACTAAGCAGATTTAGAAAACTCCAAGGAAACTGATACACACATGAACTCACAGAGACTGTGACAGCACGTGCAAGACCTGCACAGAATGAAACCTGATAAAAATCCCTGAGAAGAAGCTTGTTTAGTCTTTTCAAGTTTCATTTTCCATAGATGAACAGTGGTCATTAAGGTTGTATTCACCTTATGAACATGTGGTGATTTGACATTTATATCAGTTATATCAGTTTTAGGTAGTGTTGATCCATGAAGATTTATTTCCTAGTATCTCAGAGGCCCCATACACGCCACTGTGGCTGCCTTCCCAGAAGCTCATCAGATATGTGAACATCAGTCATAGATATCACTTGAGTCTACACTGTCTACTCACATAGAGAGCCGCTTACAACAATTTTTAAGATGCTAGGATGTCTTTTTGTTATTGTGGCATTTCCAAAATTCATATTTTCAAACTTGGTACCTAGGGTAGCTCAAAAAATGCACAACTAACTTGATTCCTCAGCAGCAATTTCTGCCACTATAATTAAATACCCAAGACAATTAATTTATAAAGAGGACAAGTTTGTTTTTGTCTCATAGATTTGAAGGTCTCATTCATGATGGAGAGCACCCATTACTTTTAGATATCCCGTGATAAGGGCTGGGTGTTAACGACAAAGGAAGTGTATGGCAAAGCAAACTGTTCACCTTGTGACCAGAAAGCAAAAGAGGAACATGGAAGAGCTCAAGTCACTAAATCTCCTTGGTGTCAATAGCCTAACAACATAAAGACATCTCACAAGACCCCTCCTCCCTAAGGTTCTTCACCTCCCAATATTGCCACACTGGAGCCAAGCCATTTAATATGGGCCTTTGGGGACATTTAATATTGTAACTATAGTAACTGAGAGTGATTAAACAAACTATCCATATAACATTTCAAACAATATTACTTAATTTGCAAGAAACCAAATCATCCCTGTGGATGAAGTGATGGAAAAATTATTTGGGAAATGATCTCCGCAAGTTTAAATTCCCTACAGTAATGTCTTGCAGAATAATTTGAATACGGTCTCAGGTGTTGATTTTTGGCGTGCAAACACAGCTCCATTAGACACAGCAGCTGTGGCCCCATCTCTGCTGCCTCAACCACAGGTTTAGTTAAAATCTGTTCCTCAGAACATGGTATGTACTCACTCATACATGTATTTTAGACATATAGCAGAGGATCACTAGCCTATAATTCACACCGCCCGAGAAACTAGGATACAAGGAGGATTCTAAGAGATTCATATAAGGTCCTTCACAGAAGGGGAAAGGGACAAGATCTCCAGAGAATATGTGGAGTGGGGGGTGGGCAGTGAGTGGAGAGGGAGCTAGAAGAAAGAGAAGAAAAAGCATGTGGGACTAGGAAGATTGACGAGAGGAGAGAGAGAGAGAGAGAGAATGAAAGAGGGGGCCATTATAGGTTTGAAGAGAAAACTGAACCTAGAGAAATCTCCAGAGACCTACAAGACTGACCCCAACTAACAATTTGAACAACAGTGAAAAGACTACCATAAATGCCCTTCCCAGACAATGAGATTGATGACTAACTTATCCACCATCATGGAGCCCTCATCTAGAGGCTGATGGAAACAGAAGCAAACACCCACAACTAAACACTGAGCTGAACTGGAATCCAGATGCCATGAGGGAGGGGGGAGACCGGGCTGCAGAAACACATAGAGACAGCTGACCTGAACAAGGAGGAGCTAATGTGCCCCCAGACTGATAGCTGGGAAACCAGCATTGTTTTGACTCAGACCCCCTGAACATGGGTCTCAGCTAGAAAGCCTGAGCAGTCTAAGGGACCTCAGATAGTGGAACCAGGATGTATTCCTGGTGCACAAAAGAACTTTGGGGGCACATCCCCCATGGAGTATCCCTTAACCTAGAGACGGGAGAGAAGGCCTAGTCCCTACTTCAAATGACTTGACAGATTTAGATGACCCCTCCTGGAAGGCATCAACCTACATGTGGAGGGGAGGGCGATGAGAGGCGAGGGTGTTCGGGGGACATGAGAGGGTGGGGGTGAGGGGAAGAGGGATGGAGGGAGGGGAACTGGGATTGATATGTAAAATAAAAATTAAAAAATTAATTTTAAAAATAATCTGTTCCTCAGGTCCCGTGTGCCTACGTTTTGGAAACAGTTCCTCGGTTTTCTGACCTCCCATAGTCTATCTTTTCTGGCTCTTCAGATGAAATGATTTTCCCATGGAGCCCATTGGTGCATTTACAAAATATAATTCTCTTGTGTTTTTGGTAATTGCTCATTTGGTAAAGTGCACACCTTCCATGCAAGCAGAATGACTGTGATTGATCTGACCCACATAAAAAAGCAAACCATGGTGGCATCTTCTATTCCTATAAGGTAAATATCTTATGATCCCAGTGGTGAGAAGGTAGAGACAGGAAACCTGGGGGCTTCTGCCCATGCCTTGTCTCATGGGCATTTCCCAAGCCTGTGAGAGACCTTGTCTCAAAAGACAAGATGGACAGCAACTGAGGAATGACACTCAAGGTTGTCCTCTAGCCTACAAACACTCACACATGGCACCCATAGGAACACTTAATCAAGCACACAGAGGGGGGGGAGGAGGGAGAAGGAGGGAGGGAGGAAGGGAGGAAGAGGGAGAGGGAGAATCAAATTTTCTTTTAGATGAAAAAATCCATAACTTTAATCTCCCCAAGCCTCTATCATATCTGGTATATAGTAGTCACTGTTGTAACATTTGTTAGCAAATACACCAATAACAGAAATGTAAATTTATGAAAGTTAAATTTGGCTAAATTGTACATTTAATATATTTTATAAGATTATCTACAAAGAAGCCATCTTCTCAATTCACGCATTATATTATCATCTTATAAATTCATTGTGCACTGTAGGTCCAACAACCCTGAGGACATGGTCTGATCTGATTCATCCCCTTTCATAGGTGAAAATCTTCCAAGCAGGTGTTTTAATGCCTTGCCCCAGATTACCAAGGCAGTGATTGGAAAACTACAGAGCCTGTGTTCTTTTTAGCTTTAGGGCACTTAAGACAAATTATACGCAAAAAGTATTTCATCAGTAAACATCCAACTGCTAGCAATAAATGGAAGATGAGAACCTGAAGCAATTTAGAAACTGTCAGAGAAATCACTGATTGGAAAATGTAGTCACAAACTCTTCTGATGAGCAGCACATCCCATTATTTCTCCACAACCCTCTTTCAGAGAAGGCTTCATCATTCTGCTTGGGTGTAGGGGAATTCTGAAGTAATGTTTAGGGATTGGCAGGTGAAGGTTCCTGGGTTCATTCACTTATGAAACTCAAACAGTGTGTTTTTAACTTCCAGACATCCCAGGCTCTTTCTTCTCAGAGGGCCATAGACTGTGCCTTCTCCCAACATCGCCTAGCTAGTGAGGTTCCTATTAGGACCTCCCTGAACTACTTTGTGTACTTGGACCTGTAGAAAATGAGGGTCTGTCTCAGAACCCACCCATTCACTCACCAGAGGTGCACCCCTTTCCCCACCTGTTTTATGTGTTTGTAACAATATGGTATCTGGAAGAACATGGGTCATTTACAAACAGAGGCTTGTTTTGCTCACACGACTTAGAGAGATGATGGAGCTCAATTATAATGTCTTGCTCATTAAATCCTTGAGTGACTTCTGAGGTTTGTGGTGTCTGAGAAATAAACCTTTATCCTTCTTGACCAGGCAGTGAGTGGGTTTCAACCTGACATGGATTGAAGCACCATATCAATTGGTTCAACAAGAAGACAACTTTGAGTCTGGACCTGAGGAGTAGGTTCTAGAGGAGGGGAGGGTAGCTCTACATCTTCGTAGTGTTCAAACTGACAAAAGATCCAAAACATATGTTAGGATTAGTGTCTTTCCTATTCATCCTGCATGGAGGATGGATGGATGGATGAATGGATGAATGGATGGATGGATAGACAGGCAGACAGACAGACATATAGGTAGATAAATAGGTGGATTAATGGATGGATGGATAGATGGATGGATGGACGGACAGACATGTGGATGAAGGTAGGTGGATGGATGGGTGGATGGATGAGCAGATGTGTCTGCTTAAACAGATGGCCCCATTAGCCTAAGAAGTTACATTTTTCTTGGGTTTCTGAGGTTTTTAGAAGGTTTTCCTTCTAGAAAGAAGCAGCTGCTACATGACAGCATCTACAAGACTGTTCAAGAAGATAATCAGAAGCATATGGACGGTTTTAACAAAGATCCTACTTAATTACAGGAAATTACAGGTTTGTTCCTCACATTTAGTGAAAAGAATCAATATATGGAGTAGTTATTTGCTACAATAGTAGCAAATATATGGAGTAGTTATTTGCTGCTAATTATTACTATGAATTATTTTATCCTTTCAAGTATTTTTAATTAAGTCCTGTTAAATTTTTTATTAACTCCTTAAAGTTTTAATTTGCAGAGTAGTCATATTTAAATGAAATAGGATTGTCATTGCCTATCCTAAAGTTCTTGTACCTTTTGGGAAATGAACTGTGTGGATCACAGAACACAGCAATTTGCCCTTTTTATGTGTGAAAACTTGGGAAGCACGTGGTACCTTGTCACATACTGGCCTTGTAAACACAAGCATATAGGGTGAAATCAAATTCCCAACAAGAGACTGTCAAATACAGTAAGTATGACTTGTGCTACTAATAGTATCCATTTTTATACATGATACTTCAAACAGCAAGGTGTGATTGTGTGGGTGTGTGTGTGTGTGTGTGTGTGTATGTATGTGTGCATGTGTGTGTGTGTGTGTGTGTTTACAACTTCATTAACTTTCAGACTCCAACTTGGGATCAAATAATTTAGTTCAACTCTAACACTACCCCTTAATCTAATGATCCAACTTCATGAAGTACTGTAGTACATCAACTTCATGAAGTACTGTAGACTGCACTATTCCATATGCCAAGCACAAGCCCAGACTACCTGCTGTCCTGACTGGCTATAATTGGGTTTACACATCCTTCCTTTGTGTCTGAAAATTTGTTAGAACAGTTCAGAGGAAATCACTTTATTTGACCATTAAATGAACTGTATTTTTGTTTGTTTGTTTGTTTGTTTGTTTTACAAAGGCTGCTATTCAGGGCCAACCAAAAGGAAGTTGCATACAACAAGAAACCAATGGATAAAGATATCCATAATCTCCATGGAGGCTCTACCCTCCAGCACCAGCAGAGTTTGTCAACCAGAAAGCTCCTGAACTCCATTATTGAGAACCCCTATAAAGGTCTGATTTATATGCATTAGTGTGATTGATAAATCATTGGCCATTATGATTATGTTCATTTCCATTGTTATAGGCAGGTATGAGGGTCAAATTCTAATCTTCCCATGACATAGTTGATTCTCCTGCAACCAGTGCTCCACATTCTGTAGATGCTAAGAGCCTTCATCTCACTCTCACTAGCTTATGCTCAAGTATGCTTGAAAGGGGTGTGTTATGCATAACAAAGACAAGACTTTCACAATATCACTCAGAACATTTCAGGGCTTTTAGGGTCTTTGTGCCAGGAAATAAGACCAGATATGAATTTTTGATTATCTGGCAACATTAGTGTATGCTTTTGGGAAAACATACAAATCAGATGGCAAATATTAAAAGGAATAGCACTTGTTTCTGACACCTGAGAAGGCTGCTCACAGTAGGTATTTCTAATTTATGTTCCCAAGCTAACCTTTTTGGTACAAACATCCTCTGATTTGGCAACATGCTGGGGTGAAAATTAGCATCAAATATGTCTCTATAAAGTGCAGCTAAATAATTGAAATGTAATGAAAGTTTAAGATGTTACAGAAGCCTTGCCAAGCTTCTGTAGCTCCCAGAATTACCTCCAGTGTTCTCAGTTTTATAAGACAAAGATAGATGAACTGAGGAAGCACTCTGAATGACTGACATTCTGTACTGGAAACCTAAAGGTATAAAACCTAAACTTTATAATGATAAGGACACAACAGAGACATTTATTTGCTGTGAACTTGCTAGATTCTCAATTCCTAGCCTATAACTTTATTCTAGAATGACAGACTTAGGATGAGCTAAGTTGTGCTGTATTAACTAGTAATCCCCAAAACTTGGCAGGTAGACCTTTTCTCCTCTTGTGTCAAGTGTGTTGAAGATTTTCAGAGATCTATGATCATTGTGTTCTCCTTGTCTCTGTTTTCTGGGCAACACAAATCTCAGTTGTTCCTGCTGTGAACAAGGGAATCGTACTAAGGAAAATACTCTTATCCACAAGTAAAATTCATTACTTCTAATCATTATGGGTTATCAGGACCCACAGGAACCAAGAAGCCCATCTACAAATGCCCTCAAAAAGTTGGGAGCCAGAATACTGAGTGGCTATTACTAAGCCACTGAAGACCATCATATTGAACATGTTTGAGAACTCTGTAACACATGTTGAGTGTACGTTCCAGATTAAAAGAAATTTAAAGAGAAACAATAATACCTTTAGATTTTTTGGAGAAAATTAGAGACAAAACTGCAAGATGAGAACTATGGAAGTAACATGCATGAAGTTTCTTCAGTATTGGGAGACATTACCACATGTTTTATGCTAGAGATAGTATTTAGTTGTTCTTAAGCATTCATAGTTTCCAGTACTTACATTATAGCCTTCAAAGAATCAGCAATAAAATAACCTTACACATATACTTGAGAAATGTAGAGATGGGAATATATATTCCTAAAACATCTAAATGGCTAGATAGACCTCCTTTTTGTTTCTGGGCACATTTACATGCATAGAAACAGAGAAAAAGAATGATACCAGAAAAAGAAAATGTCCTGGCATAAAAGCATAAAAATGTAAATATTTATTCTAAGATAAGATATAATTACATTAGACTTCTTCTGCTAGGCTGGTAAATGTTCTGCAAAAGACATCTGATAAAAAATTCTTGCTTGACTCTGATCACATGTCATCCCTCCACAGAAGCTGGTAGAGGCTTCTTTTCCTAAGTTGCTTTACTTAGTCATCAAATGCATCAGTAATCTGGAAGTTAAGAATATACCTATTAGGCAAAATATTGCCATATTAATAAAGCAATGGCTTGTGAACACCAGACACAGTTATCAGAACACATCAGAACCCTTCAGATTAATTTTCATTCCATGGCCAATGTATCTGAAGGCCATATACCCACAAAGAACAGGGTGATACCTTAACAACATACTTCTGAACATCAAAAGGCCAGCAGTGAACTCATCTAGTCTGGCTCTTCCCAGGAGAGCTCTGATTTAAAAAGGTAACTAACTATAAAAGCTGTCAGAGAGGCCATGTGTTACAGTTTCAAGAGGCCTGTGCTGTCCCCAACAGGCTCTCCTATGCTTGTTTATTTGTTCTCAGCTGTTGATGCTGTTTGGGTGGATTGTGGCACCTTTGAGGCATTGTTCTCTGGCTGACATGGCCTGCTGGAGATAGACATTGAAGGTAACATCTGCTTTTACTTGTGATCCAAAATTTTGGCTTTCTACATCACCTAGACGTAAGAAAGTTGCAGCTGCAGACACGAGGACCTCAGACTCTAGTTCCCATGCCTTCCACATTATGATGGACCGTACTCCTAAACTGAGAGCAGGATAAACACTTCTGCCTTTAAGTTGCATCTGTCACTTATATTCTGTCACACTGAGAGAAATAACTAAAACAGCACACAGCCCAGCAATAAAGCATGTCCTTAAAAACATCATTAAAGCAAAAAAAAAAATCCCAAGTGAAATGGAACCCAAAATAAAAGCTAGAAGTCCAAAATACATATTTTTAAATTAAAAGTTATTTTTACTAATAAGATAAAAGTGGAGTCATAAGAGTTAGACCTGCTGCTTTAAGATTCATTTTATTTTTAATGATGTGTGTAATGCTCATGTCTGTCTGTGTAGATGTGTGCATGTGAGTGCAGGTACCCTTGGAACACAGAACATGCATCTCCTGAAACAGATTACATGCAATGTGAATTGCCTGCTATGGGTTGCTAGGAATTGAACTCAGGTCTCCTGGGGGAACAGTTTGTGCTTTTCACTCAGAATCATGCCTTCCACTCCTGCTTCTTGACATGGCAACTGCCCATTAACAACCAACAGGTGACAAAACCATTCAACCATAATTTTGTTTTTATCAGACAACATAGTAGGCTTCATAATTCGACAGAAAAAATAACTTACAGGAAGAACTATCTAGAGTGGTGAGCAGATCTTGTATTCTAGGTCTCAGCTGAAGAGACCATTGCTTAGCCACTGGGGTAGGCATTGCCAAATTGTTGTTTAAAGAGTGAGTGGGAGTTCTTGTAGCAAGCGAAGAACACAAAGGTATTTTATGTCTAGGGTAGGATGAGACGTTAGAAAGCAACTCGCTAACTCAGCCAAGAATACTGGGATGCTGGAAGTCACAGACAAGTAAGGTCAGGGCAATGTTTCTTAGGAGCAAGGCAAGAAACTGGTAGCATTCACATCTGAGAACTTGACATTCTTCTCAAACCAGGGGTGGGGTTAGTTTTGATGACAGTCTACTGAAGAGTTAGTGCTAGAAGAGATGCGAGACTTAAGACAATTCTGAGTTTGGAGAATTTCCTGAATCCATACTCTATCTGCAAGATACAAAGACAGCACCTTGACAGTGGATTGCCAGAAGGTCTGTAGTGGCCTAGTAATTAAATCTAAATTCTAAATACCATCGAAAACAAATATAAGAGTATTCTCACGAAAACATGCATGGATTTAGAAGCCATAGCTGTGATAAGTAGAACATTGATCAAGGATTGTGACAATTAAGTTTTATGTATAGGTTCAAAGTAGACATTAATGTGAAGAAACTCCACCTTGAGACTCACAGGGTAAAAAGTCACCAACAATAGGTATATTATGTTGGAATAAAACAAAGACAGCAGTTTATTTTTGAGACAGTGCTTTATTCTTTAGACTAGACTGGCCCAGAACTCAGGATAAGCCCCTGCCTCAGCTTCCTAAATGTTGGGATTGCAGCATCAGCCACCAAACCTGACTGCCAAGGAAGTTGCTATGTGATATGGTGTCTCCCAAGACAATCTGTGACATATTACACTGACAGCTCAAGGCCTGGACAATATGGCCCTTTGACTCCCAGAAACCTATAGGTCTTCAGCATTTGGTGTCTCTGCAGAAGGGGGAAAGTGTGATTTTCATTGTGTCTTACAGATCTCATGGAGGCTTCCTGATAGGCTCAGAAACAGGAGACAAGTCTGTAGGAACTCCTTGTACTTAATAATTTGTCTGGCATGATTACTTAGCAGCAACTGTGGGAACGTAAAAAGGCAGACCCTTTTCTGACTTATTCCTCCTGCCTGAATTTTCAGACATTTCTTTTCTTTTTACTAGCATCTTTCATGGTTTTTCAGTTGTCTAATTTGATTACCTAGTAGGTCTCTTTATAGCTCATGCTAAGTATGCCTCTTCAGGTCTATGGATGTTTTCTTATTGTTTAAGGATCCAGTAAAATGTATGTGCATGCATGTATGTGAGTATTCATAAGAATATACAAAACATATTGAGCCAGCATATATGTGTACACATACACATTCACATACAAACCAACATACATATATACACATGCACATTCTACAGTGACTACACATTCTGGAGATGGTTATCTGTGGTCATTTCCCTCCCATCTCTATGCTTATTAGTTGTATCATATTGAACGCCTGTCTGCATGTCTACACAGGAGCTAAACATATGCTTCATAGTTACACTCAGAGAAGAAAACAGTGATAGACTTGAATGCTCCCTCTATTCTCCATGGTAATCACTATTTATTGGCATCTCTCTGACACAGCCCACCTTTCCAAAGAGGTTATCAGTATAATTCCATTAGGAGGTTAAGCTAATTTTCATTTCATGTGGGTATGAATCAAATAAGATTTGATCTTTACAGATAATTGAAAATTACAGGTAAATGATATACTGACAAATTCCATGTAAATGTTAAATATAAGCCAGGATATTAGCATAGTAGCCTATTTTCAAAAGATTCCTCTAAAAATACCAGGAGCACATTCTTAACAATTATCATGAATGGTAGGGATGTTTGAAAAAACAATGTAGAAGCTTTTTATATTATAGACTTCATGTTTACATATTCACAGAAAAGATTTTTAACTGGAGTAATACCTCATAGGGGACAGTATTTTTCCCAGAAGCTATAGGTTGGCAACTAAAAAGCCCAGTGCCAGATATGGACTACTCCCCTCAAATTTTTATCATATGTGTCCCAGAGACCCTCTCTAACTAATATAGCCTATTGCCATTTCTTTTGGTTGCCTATTAGAACTTGACAGTAAGACCCTATTGCTGATAACATCATATACTCTGACCACAAAAGAAAGAAAGAAGAAAGAAAGGAAGAAAGAGAAAGAAAGGGAGAAAGAAAGAAAGAAAGAAAGAAAGAAAGAAAGAAAGAATGAAAGAAAGAAACTGAGATACAACTGACCAGTTAACTTCCTTCTTGCTAGGTAGTTTTCATGGTACCAGAATGTTCTATGTAGGCTACAGGAGGGAAATGTCAATAACAGACTTACCCAGCTATGAACCCTGTGATGTTAAGGGAGTAAATAAACCATTTTTTGATTGGATATAGGGTCAAAAGAACAATATTGATCACAAAAATAATTCTCACCTTATAAACCAACCAAACAACAACAAAAATCCCACCCTACCTGAAAAACTATTTGTTATTGGTAATTTTTTTTTCACTCTTTGACTCTTTGGGGGCATCTGCCAGCCAGTTCCCAAATAAATGCACACAGAGTCTTATTCTTATTTATGAATGACCAGCCTTAGTCTGGCTTTTTTTTTCTAGCCAGCTTTTCTTAACTTATCCTATGTTTTGCCTCTGAGCTTTTACCTTTTTCTGTTTCTGTATATCTTTTCTTTACTTATCACTCTGTGTGTGACTGTGTGGCTAGCCCCAGTGTCCTCCTCATTTTCTTGCTCCTCTATCTCCCTTTCCCCAGGTTTCTTCTCCTATTTATTCTCTCTGCCTGACAGTTCCACCCATCCTTTCTCCTGCCTTGCTATTGGCCATTCAGGTCTTTATTAGACCAATCAGATGTTTTAGACAACAAAGTAGCACAGCTTCACAGAGTTAAACAAATACAACATAAAAGAATGCAACACATCTTTGTATCATTAAAATAATTTAAGGCTATGTAGAAAAAGATTACCAAAAGAGCAATATGGATCACAAGATTATCACTTTATAAACCAATAGGTTGTGAAATATTTTAAGATGTCTTATATTTGTTTATATTGTGGAACATTTGTTTAATGATGCAAAGATGTGTTGCATTCTTTTTTGTCTAGATTGCTTTTAATCTGGGCATCTTTGTACACATTCTAAATTTTCTATTTGTGAGAACTACAGAAGCAGTAAATGGAAAAATAATCCAGCTTGGAGCTGTAAAACTGTGTAAATTAGGTAGTATGAAGTAGTACTGTCAACTATAAACTGGCTCTGTGTGTGTGTGTGTGTGTGTGTGTGCGCGTGTGTGTGTGCGTGTGTGTGTGTGTGTGTGTGTGTTTGTGCTTGTGTCCTCAGAAGCAGTGTGCAACAATTGATCAGCTCTGGGGAGGTGAACAAATCTGTCTCAGACACCGAGGTGGATGGCTCCTGAGTGGTGGCACCTGAGGCTGTTCTCTGATCTACACACACATACATGAACACACATGTGTGGATGAAGGAGGGCTGGGGATGTGGCTTAGAAGGTAAGAGAGCTTGTTCTGCAATCATGAGGGCCTGAGCTTCAGTCCTGAGCAGTCACATAAAAAGGCAGACTCTGATGTGGGGGTGGATGTAAGAGCTCACTTGCTGGCCAGTCTACCCCAAACAGTGCACTTCTGGTTCAGTGAGAGTCCTGACTCAAGACAGTAAGTCAGAGAACCACAGGGCAAGATGCTAGCTGTCCTTCCGTGGCTTCAATATGTTCACACATGAGTTCACACACTCATGCATGTACCACATACTATACATAACACACACACACACACACACACACACACACTCACTCACTCACACATATATGTACCACACATCACACATCTACACATCCAATTATCGTACATATTATACACACTCTCACACTCACGTGCATGCACTGAGCGCACGGGGGAGGTGGGGAGAGGAAGAGAGACAAAGAATGAAGACCTTGCTTTCAATACAGTATTCTATTCCACAAACCAGCACGTCTTGATTACCAGTGTATTAGAAGGATTAATTAATACTGTGTTTTCACACTAAAATTGAAGTTGGACAAGCCCCAAACACATTATCATTTACCTTTTATAGACACTGATAAAATGATTCACTTTGATATAATCTGCATAAACAGGATCCTAAGCTGTAAAGTTGCTAATTGTTCTTGCCTCACATGAAAGTCAGCTCCTATGTGTGTAGCAAAGTAAACACTCATTAATGAATCATTAATGCTCTTCCAGGATCAGGCCAGAGTTTTCAAAGTAACCAAAATAGCATTTATAAAGAAATGGATTAAATTAGGGGAGGTATGTGAAGTCGCCCTCATTTTATCTTGCAACACTAGGTTAATCACAGGTACCAAATTGTTATCCTAATTGAACTAAAAAGAAAATAGTCTTTGATTAGAGTTACTTTAGTGATGCCTCCAATTTGCTTTTTATGTGTAAATCAAACCACAGGATGCTCAGAAGATATTAATTGGTGATGAGATTAATCATTCCTTTGGGTTCAATTCACTTGATAGCAATCCCACCCTGATGTTAGGGAGATTTGAGAAGTTCTATTCTTTGATGCTTCATTAAGCACAGCAAAAACCAACATAGAAAACCTAAACAAAGAACTTTTCACCCAATAGTGAAGATTCTTCCAGGCCCCTTATCTACTCCACAGATGTGGAAAGTGACCCAGTCGCCCTAAGGTTAGTCTTTCTTTGGTACACAGGCACAAACATGAGCATTAAAAGTGAGGCTGGATTAAAAGATGAGGAATCATGAGGATGCAGGGCAATGGACCCCTCACTCTGGATTCCAGTTGATGCCTCTTTCCAGCATAGAAGCAGTGATGCAGCAAGGCTAGCATTTGCTAAAGGCTGTTACTGTCCTGCTGTAAACCTGTAGTTCTCTAGAAATGTCATCAGAACCCTGTCTCCATTTATAAGAGAAATAAAAAGTCTTTACCTCTTGTACAGCCCTGACTCCTGGTTTTATTTCCCATTCAAAAAACCCTCTATAATTTCACTTACCAAGAAGTGAAAGAAGGGGGGGGGAAGGAAAGATTTCTTAACCTTTTGAGATGCAACTTAGGAGCAACCAAAATGGTAGACATATCTAGCAGCACCTCGTGGTTCAGGAGCTCAAACTCTTGTTCTCAGTGCTGTGCCTGTTCATTGTGTGCCTTTCTATTTGTAATGAACTCCAAATCTGCTTCATACTGGCGGGTTCTGAAATTCCTTTCTTTCTAAGTCAAAGGCAAGGACCCATTTATCTGATTTGAGGTCCCTAAAAAAGTAAAGGGACTGCTTGGGCTGCTGTGGATGACAGCATGCAACTGGGTTCTCTGTCCTGATGCTGCTGGCAGAGTTCCAAGAATCTCTGCATTCAAGCTTGGCTTCACCTGCCCAGAGTCATCTATCTGCTAAACTCACCTACAGTGTGCCCAAAAATGTTCTAATCACCTCCTATCGATGCCTCTCATGGACTGCCTCTCTCTGCCTGCATGTCTCTATGCATCACCTCATATCTTCACAGAAACCTCAGAAGTGGCTTTATCCTGAATGAGGAACTGAAGCTCTAGGTTAGGCAGATTCATGATGTTTCCCAGCTTATAAAGGGCAGGGTAGAAATTAACACCAGATCTGTTCATCTTCAAAGAGCGTGGTATACCTGATCTAGGCATTTCTTCTCATGATCACAGGATATTCAGTTTAACTAAAATTAAGGTTCAAGGCCATCTCCACAAAGAAATCTCAGGTCATTGGCTACTAATAACACAAGGAAAAGGGCTCAATGGAAGCTACATGTAGTTGGCAATGTTCAGGGGTCTGCCTTGCTTTATAGTACTTCATTGGTGAGTTTAGAACTCCCCTGCTCCAGGCAGTGTTCAAGGCCTCCTTACTGGCTGGCCATCAGTTTTCCATCACTACATAATGGAGTTATGTGCTGCAACCCCATAGGGTAGAGAGCTGGGAATGTTCTTAAGGCATGAGGGAACGTTTTTAGTTTGGCAGGAGAACAGGAACTGGCAAGAGAGCGCAGCAGATAAAAGACATGCTCTGTGAGCATGAAGGCCTGAGATTGAGCCTTGGAACCCAGACATGGTGGCATGCACTTGCAACCACTCCACTAAAATGGCAAACCCTTGAGTCTGGCTAGCCTGGTGGCCCAGTCTGCTTTACAAGTTCCAGGCCACTGAGAAAACTTCTCTCAGAGATACAAGATGGACAGCATCTGAGAAAAACATCTGTCCTTCTTTCACACGTTCATACATATGCCCACACATCTACATACACAAGTATACCTGAATATATACACACAAAAACACACATTTACTCTTTGACAATGTCAAAGGCTGTTAGGCTGCACAGTTCTCTAAGTTAGCTTGTGGGGTAAGGCGGAGGTGATAATTTAAATCACAGAGGGTTTAATGTCCAACAAGATGACCTGAGACAAAGTCAAAGAGTATTGCACCATCAGATTCTACCAGATTCTGCTATGGGGAGGAGCAGACTGCAACACACACCATGAGTGAACCATTATTGGCAATCATTTCTTAACAAAACTGCTCAAAAACATCCTTGACCATGGAGTAGTAGAACTGACACTACCAACGACTTACAGGGTTGTAGTTTTTACCAGCTCCTAATAAGTTGAAAAAGACAAGTTCCCAGCAAATTGTGTATTCAAGGTTGTGTGTATCCACAAAATAAATCTGGTTTTGCTTATGAATACAATTTTTTATTTTTAGTCTCAGGCAGTGTGGAAAAGTCCTTGCATCATGATGAAACTTGGGGAATTCCACGTGAATATTATTTGATTTGTGTCTTCCGCAGTCCTTAAGTGCAGCTACCTCAAGTTGGCAATTTCATCCCTCATCAAGTGACAGTATCCATCTTATCTGAGCCAATTTGCCTACCTACACTCCAAAGCGCCCACATGATTCATTCTTTATAAAAATCATTTGGTTTTTGTGCTTGCTGTAGATAATTAGTTCCTGGCACCAGAACTTAAGCTATTTACAGTGCAAGTCTGTTAAAATGACACTGAAATCTAGCTCAAACAAACAAAATCAAAGTCAAGAATGTTTTAAAAATGCTCTTTACTGCACCTGTTCAAATTAAATTTTAAAATGTTTTTTTCCATAGTGCTTATTGAAAAAAATGGAAATGAGGGAGGAATTCCAAAACCCTGATCCAATAACGATTCTATTCCATTTGCACAGAGAGAAAGGGAGAAAGATAAGAGTTTGCAAAAAGCCTTACAAGAGGCAGAGATTCTCTGCATGGGACAGTGACAAATGATGTAATTTGAGGATGTCATACTTTATGTACCCTCAAATAACACATTGTGTGCAGAGTCAAAGACCGTGTAAAAACAACACTTGTTTAAGTAGGCAGTATGTTAATCAGCTGTGTGATACCACCATCCTGTGCTTCTAAGTGGTCTAACAAGTCTAGACACCTCTAAAAAATGGGACCTTTGGGTCTGTAACTTTCCACTCCTGGAGGGCAGAACAAAAGTCTAAAAACCTTCAGCTGAGAAGTGAATATAAAAGTAACTATAAGAGCTAAGACTTGTTTGGTATATAATGTGTAGTAGGAACTACAGTAAAATTATGCTGATTAGATAATCCGTATAAGACACTTAGGCTACTACTCAACATACATACATTATTTTTTGTTAAGTAAAATGTAGGTGTCCTTTATATCCTTCTACATTTGAAAAGAGAACGGTGCTTGTTGAGGTCTCAGAGTCTATAACTGTGAATTAGTTGGATAAATTCTGGTAAAAACAACTGCATTTTTTTAAATAACAAATATCACATAGTAAAGTGCTCATTAATTTGAAGAATTTCAAAGACAGCCAAGAACTCCCAAGCTAATTAATTTCTGGATGAAGTCCTAAAACTGAGAGGAGAGGTAAGCAGAATATGGGGGGCGGGTGGCGGCTGTATACATACATGTGGATTGAGATGCTGGTGCAGCCAACCTGGGGCCTGGATCCGAGACTGCAGGTTGGGACAGAAGCCAAGGTCAGGCAGGTTAACCAGAGGCAGGGGGACTGAAACTGCTCAGCATGAGGACAAATCATATCTAACCAAATTCCCTTGCATCCTCAACCTAGAGGACCCCAGAAAGGCAAGATGTGTGAAGGTGAAGCAAAGAAACCCAGAAAGAAACAATGGAAAGTTCCCAAGAAGGTCTATGAATATACAGCAGTAATGATATGCCTAATGAGATTGCAGGGACAGCAGACAAAGAGTTTGAGAACAGAGTATAATGTATAGATGATGCACAGGTTGAGAGGAAAATGTTCTTACAAGCATTGTCTGTGAGGAGGAGGAGAAAGTCCAGATTGAACTGAGTGAGTTAAGTGTACTATAATTTCTGTGGTAAGTATTGAAATGATAGAAATAGAAGATACATGGTAAAATTCAGTTAATAAATTTTTAAACATCCAGTACAGAGAAAGAAATAGTAAACAGGCAGGAGGACAAATTGAAAATAGCAGGCAAAATGAATCAAAGTCAATTACATATATAGATGTATAGAAACAGTACGGAGCTAAACATTTATTATTAGATAGTACTTGAAAATAAAACAAAGATAATCTAGCAATATGCAGGGTACAAAAGATAATTAAAAACCACATACATTTGAAAAATTTGTACACAAAATATACTGAAAAGATTAGTGACATAAACCCTAATAGAGTCATTGATGCTAGTACACAATTGAAGAACACACTTAATGACAGAGGTTCACTTCACAGGGTAAAGGTTTTCCTTTATAGTAGCCTATGGTTTTAAATTTATAAGCAACCAATAGCATACCTTCAAAATATAAAAGATAAAAACTGACCAAACTGTGATGGGGGATGTCATTCTATAAATATGTTTCTCGTATTAGTTAATGAATAAAGCACTGTTGGCCAATAGGAAAGCAAGATAGGTGGGACTAGGAGACAAGGAGGAGAGAGGAAGTAGTAGGGAGGGGTTTCAAGATGGAGGATGGAGAGAGAAGAATGCCAGCTCCTCTCTCCAGTAAGATAAGACCACGTGGAAGTATTTAGATTAATAGAAATGGGTTAATATTTCAGACAGAGCCAGCCATTAAGAAAATAGTAACTGGCCTACAGCTTTATATCCAATACAGCATCTCTGTGTGTTATTTGGGGCTGGCACAGCGGTGGGACCAGGCTGGCAGAAAAACATACTCATAACAAAACTGAAAACACAAAGAAATATGTTGCCCTAATTGGGGATTAAAGTACACACCTGAAAAAAAAATCATAAAACACAAGCAGGTAGAAGAAAACTATATTGCAAAGGATTTGAACAATGATACCACATACCAAAAGAACGAGTGTAAGTTGAGTATGACTTCCATCCATGTGTTTATGCTTATATTCTTTCCATATAGGTAGAGCCCAATGCTTTTTTAAAAGCATTGGCCAGAGAACTTTCCCTACCACCAGGGGCATATATTTGGGTATGGTATGCATATGCATAGTTTGTATATAGTCACAAAACATATAGATATTTGTCATATTTCTTAACCTTCTGTAGGCCTTGTTCAGCTACCCTGTGGGCTGAGGGGATCAGCTTCTTAAAGCACTTTTAACTCACCCATGGCTGAAAATAGGTACAAGGGAATTGTGGAGCTGTGAAAAAAAAATCTTTAGGCACTCTAAGAGGAAAGGTGTTCAGGCCATCATGTGGTCACAGTTAAAAAAAAAATCATTTCTGTGTTTAATAAGGAAACTTAAGAACAAGAGGCTGGCCTGTGTTCTTTCTTAGTTCCTATTCTTTGATGATAACTGGACTCCAAGGTGGTCTCCAGCAATGGCCCCTTCTTTATATTCATAGCCCTGTATGGTTTCCTCTCACAGTGAACTGGACTGGAGTGTCAACAGCACACCATTGAAATAATGACAAAGTGACTTCCAATTGCACTTTTGGATTGGTCACCCAGAGAAGATTGTCACTGAGTTGTTGATTCAGCAGCCTCATGCAGAAATTCACAGGGTGAAGATTTAAGGCTGTACTCCACAGACATCTCTTATGCACGAATTAGTCATTTGAGGAAGCCATCTTGGAAGCAGATTCTTACTTCTGCTTCAGTCTTCAGATGAATGCAATGCTGACAGCTAGATTATACCTGCATGGGCAGCCCTGAGCCAGAACCACCCAGCTAAGACACGTCCAATGGTCAACTCACAGTAACTGTGAGAGTAATGTTTTGAATCCCCAGATATTGAGGTAGCTTGTTTCCACCAATAGAAATAAGTTCATTTACTAGCTATGACCTCTTCCTAGATCCTCTGCCTTCATTCAAATGCTATGACACCATATAGGTTCAAAACTGCAGCACAGAGTTTGGACGTTATATTGAGTCTACCTCAAATCTCCAAAAGCAGGAGAAAAATGTATGTCCTGAAAGTATTCCTGGAGGTTGTGACAGGTAGAGACAGGGTAAGATATGGTTTGAGGTCCTCTCAGCTTTACCAACAGACTTGTCATGTAATTTTGGCATTTGCAACCCTGAGCTCTATTTCCCAGGTGAAGATTATTGCGTAACCACCAGAGTGTCTTTGTTGCTATAGCAATGGGCATACTTGGTTTCTAAGTCTGGAGTTACATGTCCATCTATGTGAGAAGTGAGCAAAAGAGGGGGCTTAGGGGAAAACGCTTAGAGAAGCTTTTAGGACACTGGGTGTGTATGCACAGGAAGAGGAGAAAGTTCCAAAGACAAGTTCCATCTATGACATGGACAGTATGAAAGTATAGAGAAGCCACATAGGAAGCCTGGCCTGTAGTTTAGTCTCAAGAGAAGGTGGACCTGAGGATGTGAGGCCAAATGAAGATACTAAGCCTGGACAAAAACTGGCTCTAGATCTTCATTTGACCTTGAAACTGGTGGTCCTTTTGCTTCCACTATCTGTATACTTGGTTCACTTGGACTGCATGTTCTGAGAAGCAAGTTGTTGGGCACAAAACCATCCCTGTCTTATCCATGTTAGTTTTCTGGTTGTCCCTTTAAATATGTCCCCTGCATTATGTATTGAGACCAGTGAGAGAACATTTAGTCCTCTCCTCCCTAGAATGTTAGGTCGTTACTAGAGTAGGAAATGTTGCCAAGGTTTCTCACTATAGTGTCTTGCAATCACTTAGAAGAAGAATACTAGCTGTGGTGGGTATTCAATATCAGTTACTATATTCGAAAAAGCAAATTAATAAATAAGAAACAAACAATAAGGAAATGCTATGAACCTGGAAGATTTACCAAGAAGTCGAAAGATGACAACAATGCAGAACCATGTTATATTAAGAAGGGGTAAGCACAAAAACTCTAGGTTTCTACCCGATGAGCCTTTGATGGGATTTGGTGAATGTGCTGAGTGTCTCAGGCCAAAAGGTTTGATTTCAGCCTCTGAAGTAGAAGGACAGCACATGGAGCTGAGCTATGATGTGGGTGTTTGCCATGGATGCTGAGTTCTGAAACAGGGGTTGTAGGAAGACAACAGTATTAAATGCCCTGTAATTCTCAACCACAGCCAAGGTTGAAAACCATATCTTCGCTGAGGAATGTGTTAAGCTGCAGAGCAAAGACTGGGTACCACCTCACATGGAGGCAGAATCCTGGGGTCTCCTGATGATTGTCACATGATAAGATGCAACAAAACAGCACAAGGACAACCATGGAAAACAGTTGTTATGGTTTGACCCTGTGTCCCCAGAGGCTCTCAATTTGCATGATCCATCCCCTCTGACACTGCTATTTTGAGAGGTTCTGGAAGCTCAACCTACTGACACTTAATTGGAGGAAGTAGACCACTGGAGGAGGATCCTTGGGACATTCTTTGCTTTCAGTCTGTCACCATGTGAGCAGCTGTCCTATGCCCCATGTTGCTGCTATGATGCTCTGCTCAAGTATGTGGGGCCAACAAAATGAGTCCTGGACCCTCTGAACTCATCAGTCAAAATAAATATCTTCCTAAGCAAATTCCAGCAAGCATTTTGGTCATGATGATACTTAAGTAACTAATGCATCAAAGTGACAAGGAGCAAAGCACAAACCTCTAAACTATACACCTGTGTGTGTATATCTGGAGCTCAGGTACAAATCTGCACAGTCCCTGCATTCTCTTGGAGGTGTTATACACAATGAGGCCCAGTTACAGACCTAGCTTAGAGCTGGGGCCCTACTATGTACTTCCATATTCCCTATGGAAACATTGCTATATTAAAAAGAAATTGTTTTTTGTTGAATGCATACCTTCTTGCTAACAGTGACCTCCTAGCTGACAAGGGCTCTATCTTGCTTACTCACTGTTATATCCTCAGGACTTAGAAAATTCCTGGCGCAGGGACCAAAGTCAATATATGTGAAATTAATGAAGAGGTTGGTAAGTGAATAGTTGAGAGGCCCATTCATCTCTTTCTCTGTTGTTAGAAATGCACTGTCAGAATTGGAGAATTTGAACCTCCCAGAAGGAAGGGGACCACTGCCACCACCTGTGGGTCTCTGTGAAGCATCTTGTGTCTTTCTCATAAGAGAATAATGCCTGACTTGAATGCAGGATCTTTTTGACTCAGTTCTATGTCCCCACAGTGTCTGGCTCAGTGATTTGTTCATAATGAATACGAATTTTAAAAAGCTGTGAGATGGATAGGTGAATGCTGTCACCATTCAAGATCTAAAGAAGCCACAAAGAAACCAGCTGTGGTGGTTGCCCCTATAATCCCAGGCCTTTAATCTAAGGAAGCTGAGGTAAAAAGAATGTTGTGGGCTCAAGGCCAGCCCAACCTATACGGTGAGTTCAGGTCAGTCTGGACCATAGTATAAGATCTTATGCCAATAATAATAATAACAATGACATCATAAACCACACTGCAGAAACCTAAGGTGGAATTTCAGATATTGTGCTGCACGGGTGGCAGAGATACTGTGAAGAAAAAGCAGATTTTATGAGCACAATTAACTCATCAGTTTTTTTCATTCAACCTGTTGGAAGCCAGGCACTGCTCCAGGTATTGGGTAGACATTAATGAGCAAGAGTAACATTTGTCTTCTCTTCTGTGATGTTCCTGGAGCCTTGCAGGGCAGGGGGTTGATGAGATGTCTCATTTAGGGCTGAGCACTCAGCCCAGGCCATTATTCTTAGCACTATGACCATTTATCATCATACACTAGCATGGCCTAAACCAAAGGAGCAGACAGTACCACTTCTAGAGAGGACACAAACCAACTTAAGCTTTCACAAATTTCTTTTGGAATTCTGAAGTTGCACAACAACTTTGGAAAGCATTTTGATATAATTTTATGAAGTCTATACTAACCTTACCACTAAGCAATCTCATCCCCAAAGAAACAAAGATATATGTTTGGAAAAGCCTTCTATATTCATGAATGTTCATCATTGTTCATAATAGTCTACAACAAAAACAACCAAAGGAATAGTCACTGGTAAAAGGCTAAGCTAACTGTAGAATACTCATGCAGGGGAAGAAGATATTAAACACCCAGAAACATGAATGAATAAATAAGTACCAAGTTAAAGAAAACACACACACACAAATACATTGTATTATTACATTTCTATGAAATTCTAGAAGAAGCAGGTGAGGTGACTAGGGACAGTGGCTGGGGAGAAGATGGTTTTGTGACTGTGTTACACACTGACATGTAAAAGAATGAATTTTGTGGTGAATGAAATTGACAATCTGGATATAAGATGAGAAAACAGAAATGACCGTGAGCATGAACAGCTGTTGCTTGCATGTCTATATCAAGCATATGTAACAAGAACAATAGTCATCTCATCACCCTTTCAGTATCCATGCCAGCTGTTGGGTGTCACTTTCAGAAAAATACATCCTTAAATACCTTCCTCAGAATCTTTCTGTCTTGTTGTTTTGGGTCACACAGCCATTATTCTAGGGGAATATTCTAGGGGAATTTTAATAATATATTAAAAAGAAATTGTTTTTTGTTTCAAGTCTCTTTTGCAGAACCCAACTCCTTTAGTTTCAATATTTGTAAACCTTTAGTGGTAGGAAGGAATAACATGTTTCCTGCCCATCAAGGCCCTGGCCAATGTGCAGTAACAAAGGATGTAGTAACTTGTATAATAGATTTATGTAGTAAAAGCTGTACCTGATACCAGAAACTTTGGAACTGAAGACCAAAGGACATGGTGAAAACTTGCGCATGTGAATTCTCTGAGATGAGAAGGAACAGTGTAGAAATATGACTGGACAAAGTTTTGATTTTTTGTCCAATCAGATTGATTCATAGTAATTGATTCATAGTAATCCATAGGAATATAGTGATGAAGGGAAATTCAGTGGAGCCAGTGAATTCTATGTAGATTTCTCTTGTGTCTCTGTGTAGCTTTCTTTCCTCTGTGAATTGGGTGAGACCCTACAGGGACAACCTTCAAGAGTAAAGGGAAAAGATTATGTTTTAGGATTTGTGGAAGAGACATTCTAGTTTCTATGACCCACTTCAGGAGAAAATGAGGGATGGGAGAGAAAAGGACAGAAGGTCAGAGATGGACTTGCTTCCCAGGGCTTCCAATCTTCTTCAGTGCTATGTAGAGCATGCTGAAGAGTCACACTTTGGGATGTCATTGCCTGAGTCCCATCACAGTGAAGAAACAAAAGAAATAGGAACGGGATGAGTAGATGGGGACATGTAAATAACACGGGGGGGGGGAGGGAATTTGTATCAGGAAGCTGAAGTGCAATCGAATCAGCAACTGCAATGCTGTGGGAGACCTTGTGAACATCACATGTTTGGAGATAAACCAATCAGTGCTTCTGTAAAGCTGCAAATATGTAGTTTAATTCAACACTGTGAAGCTTAAAAGTCTCATGACTTTTGCTGAATCTTTGGGTTTCAAAGATCAGAAAGCACACAATGCTTGTCCTCAGATGATCCAGTGAAGAATATTCTAGCAAATCTTGCAAGCCAGGGATTGTCATAACGGAACTATATATAAAATGCAATGGCAACCAGATAAAGGAGCAGTTAATTCTGCTAAGAATTTCAATAGTGGCCTTCTGGGTGAGAAACCTGAGCTGGAGTCTTTCATGTGAGCAGGAATGAAGAACATGTCAAGCAGAAGGCACAGGGACAAGAATGTGGGGGTGGACATACAGAGGAGAGTCAACTCAGGAGGTAGGCAAGATGTGAATGAGTGGCAGGTGAAGGAGAGAATGGAATCTTAAAGGAAAGATGGCAATTGCCTTCTATACCACTTGCATGTAGAGTGAAACAGGCCAGTAAGCATGATGCAAAGGCGGCTTCTAGGCCATGCGCTCACTGAGCCCATGCATACTTCTTCCTCCTGGTGTATGCACTGGCTACTCAAGGCTTACAACTACTTCTCACCTTGGAATAATTACTGTAGTGAGCTATTTTAAGTTATTTACTACTCTTTTTTCACCACTATCTTGGGCAAGCCACGGCCTGTAATGGGATTATAGGAGGATGTAGCACCAGCCTATTTACTTTTAGTGTTACGTTGTAAACCCTTCTGGGGCCAAGGCTTAGTTTTCACCCAATTTGTTTCCTCTTATTTTTTGCTCTACCTGCCTTACCTCTTCCTGACTTGAAATTTTCTCCTGAAGGGCCTCCCTCTGGGAACCACAAACACCTCAATTTTCATCTTAGGCCCTGCTTCTAGAAGACAATGTCTGAAGACATTGGAAAATAAACTGATCAGTTTATGCTTCAAAATGAGATCTTGGAATGGTAGAACCTAGCCAGACTTTAGCAGAGGGGAAAGTGTAGGGATAGTAGATGTCAGGGTTCCTGAAGAACTGCATCAGGATCTTCATCAGAAAGATGGGGTAAGGAGACTTCCTCTCTGGAGTATTCATCATCGTGTTTGTGAAACAGAGAAAAAAGTCTAGGCTGATCCTCAAGTTCTGAGAGTGGCAGGGTGGTCTGCAACATCATTTACTGAAGGAACAAGGAAAAAGAGGAAGCCCCTCCGGAAGGCAAAGTCCACAATAAATTCAGCCCACAGCTTCTTAAATTGTGACTTTCCTGTGAGAAACTATGTGAAATATAGTTTGAAATGAGATACTAGATCCCAGGTAACAGAACAGACCAGAAATGCTGATCTGGGAGGCACCAGCATTTAAACACCGATGGAAACCATGTCTTTACATGGGTGCGAGTGGGCTGTGAATAGCCTCTGGAGACCGAAAGCTTGGGGAGCTGATGCAACAAGAAAAAGTAGTTGGAGAGATCATCAAAGCTTCAAGGGAAAGAGGCAAACATGAAACAGCTACAATGTCTGGTAAGGGGAATGATGAAGAAGAGATGGCTCCGATGCCCAGCATATTGAGGAGCAAAGTGTGTGAGAGATAGGAACAGACCAAGGTATTCCGCCACTTAGAGGCTCTCAGTGGTTTTGATGAATATTTCAACCCATGGGCTAAGTAGGGAACATTTCAGTCTACAAGGGATGGAAAGTGAGGTGGGAGAGACCAGATACTTCCAGCCACGAGCTTTCTGCCTGTGGTTTTTCCTTCCTATTAAATCCTCCAAGCTATTTTTACTCTCCCCAGTTTCTGTCTGGGTCGTGGAAAGAGTGAACTGTCAGAAAGAGGCATGGTGAGGAGAAGGCAGCCATGGTCCTTTTCAAACTGAGTGATCTCAGCCCAGCTTCCTTCACACCCATCACTCAGCAAACACCTCAGCCAGTCCGTGCAGAATCTCAAGGATGTTTTCCCTGCCTTGCACAGACAAGCCTCCCCTGCTGCACACTTAGACTCGGTCATTCTCTCAGTAGATGCTTTGAAGGGACCTAAAAGTCACAGCCACTCCAAGACATAAAAAAAGATGCATTTCCCAGTGGAATCACAGGAAGTCAACATTTGTGAGGGAATGGACAGGAATGAACAGTGCACCTGCCTCTGAAGCTCCTTTTTGTTTAATTTCTCCATTTCTTTCCGATCTCTTCCTTTCCTTTTAGTAGCTATTTCTTCATGTTTGACTAATTTAGTCCTTGATTTTATAGTTTCTGCTCCCACCTCTACAACAAAAGATTTTAATGTTGGGTAAACAGGTCAAAGGATAGATGAGTTTTACCAGTGTAATGGACTCTTGTGCCTCCTCAGGTCTTCTTGGCTCCCATGATTCCATAGTCTGGCTTCCTGCCAGGGGGACCTAGTACTACCAGGGTTGATTTCTTATATTTTTGATTGTGAGCCTAGCCTTTAATGGCAGAGCTATCCCTCCAGCCCGGTTGATTTCTTAATATCTTTGACTTTCTAGCTTCACAAAAGGAAGAGGGCTGGCAGGAATAGGGAATCTGTCTCATATGGCCTCTCTTAACCCGACTGACCATGGCTAGCTCCCATAATACTTCTAGATGTGGGTAAAGAACCCCACTTGAAAGACATAGGATCTAGCTTTTAGAATCTATGCCAAATGGCCAGAAGACACAAGCTAAAAATGCAATTATATTGAAGGCCTCTGGGGCTTGACTTTGACAAGAAAGAAATAAGAGATGGAGCGAAGCCAGCAACCAGTTTTGACTCTGCATCTCACTGCAGGGAGCCACACTGTTTTTCCATGCCTTGTTGTGAAGTCCTGATTTGCTTTAACTTTGATTCCCCTCTTTCTTGTAGTGCATCTGTCCCCCCCACCTTCTATGGACCATCCTGAAAGTGTGCTTTCTAGTCAACCTTTGATACATTATTTTTATGCTGGGGCTTCATACTCCTGAGGATCCCAGGCTAATCCAGAGGCCTGGGTTTAGAAGAGAGTTGATTTTAGGACTTAGAAACAGAATGAATTTGGAAGGCCAAATTCAAACTCCTGCCTGCTTGAGAAAATGATGTGCCACACTTTTGGACATGTCCAACATAGGAATGCCCAGTTTCATACCCATAACTACACTCAGGTATTCGGGACTTAAGTGTAGTCCTGGGCATTTGAGCATGAGGCTTTTAAAGGTAAAAACCACATCCTGGTGTCTAACTCTGCAGCTGCAGGTGGAGAGCTGCACAATCAGGCAGTTGAACTGCTGGGTAATGTAGAGAGCAAAAGCCTTGTGCACACAAATAAACACTGGAGAAGTCAGGAAGGTTAAACACACAGCTCACCTCTTCAGTGGAAGGAGGGACGCAGCTACTCTTCCAGGAATGCCAGGAATCATGTCGTTTTACAACCTGGTGATCCTTAGCTGTCTGATGAGACAGGCTTTGTGCATGTCTCCCAGGATTTATGTTTTTACCATTCCAAGACCTTTCCCCCTAAATCTTAAACATAATTTTTAAATCATAAGACCCACTCTAAGAGTGATGTTACTCGTTCTTTAACAACAGCCTAAATGACTTCTATGTTATCTTAGAACCAAGCCAATCCTGACCCCCACAGGTGTTATGTGTACCTCAATCAAACTCCATAGACCCTAAATCTTGGACACTATCTCTGAGTCGACAGTCCCCATTCTCGTGAAAGAAGCCAGATGTACTTTCATAGGAATCTCAATGTAAACATGCCTTAAATTGTTGTGCCCTTGGGACTGAGATAATTGCTATCTGAATACTTTTTTCAAAATGTGATGTGCTTAAATATGGCTAAAGTTAAATGATCTGGGCCAGACTGTAGAAGTCCTGGTCCAGCACCAGTTACAATAAAATCCGGCTGAGCTGAGTTTTATTCATGTCTCTTTGTGGATCATTTCCCCCCCTGCCTGTTGTAAAGGTGAATTACCACAGGATAATTTTCCATGGGATTCTCCATCAAGGAGGGCAAATGGCCTTCTCGAGACTACAAAATAGAAGAACCACTGCACTAATGGTCTTGACCTGTCACACTGGGACTGAAATCTACATTTTTAAAAAAAAATCCAATTAGTTCTAATATTTAAATTCATAACAATTGTAGGACATTGTTCAGAACTAAACTCTTGCATTAAGTGGACCCCAACAGACCAGACCAAACCAAACTGGAGTCATTGGTGCTAAATGCCAGTCACTCAATCAAGTGTTCAGTTGGGAGATTCCAGAACAGGCCAATGTTTCTGAAAGTGAGAGATTCCAGTCTACTTGTATCACTGTCATGAGAAAATCCTCTCTGCTTTAGTTCTCTTAAAGAAGAAAGTGGAAGATTATAAGAGCTGAAGGATTGGGGGAGTACTATGAAAATTCTTATAAATTTGATGTGGCTATAACTACCAGCACATGACCCACGCGCGCGTGCACGTGCACACACACACACACACACACACACACACACACACACACACACACACCAAAGTAGGAGGGGGAGGCTAGTTGGGGAGAAAAGGGTCTGTAGGAGGGGGGGAGAGGTAAGAGAGAATAATATTTGAAATTGTCAAAACTTATATTGGAAGAGTAGTAGAAGATAAGCTAAGTAGCCAAATATGAACATTGGCCTTTCCTCTAGTGTTCTGTTTCTTTGTTTTCACATTAACTGCATGCACCATTCATTTACATCAGGGGGAACACTCCATGTATTCTGCAAAATGAGGCTCCTCTGATTAGTAAACCACAAATCATTTAGATCTGTAACTAAATCCATTGCAATTTTTCCTTTTGACACTTCTTATACTCAAATGTCAAGCTATAGAGAAAATCATGATTCCGGGGCACCCATCTGGGAATCATAGTCCTGGAAAGAGAGACTCAGCCATCATTCTACTGCTTTCATTTGTTTGTACCTATTATTCACAAAATGGTATTGTAACCAAAATAAATCCCTTTATTTAATTAACTTTCCCAGTTAACTGAGGGATAAGTGCTGCTTTGTCTTCCCAATTGGTTTATCTGCCTCCCTGTGTTCCAAATGAAGTTTACTTGTATTGAATAGATGGAGGGTGAGCCATTATGTAATGCTTCTCTAGAGAGTGTGCTTCAAGCTTGGTTGGTCACTGAAGCACCAAAGTCATTTTCCTACAGACACAGCCTGCTCCTCTCCATTCATTGTCTTACCTTCTTTGTGCATGAAATCTGCCTGACTGTTCCATTCCTTCATTCAGGCATTGTCTTCTTTCCTTTTGCCACAAGATCTCACATAGCCCAGGCTGACCTCAGATTTTCTGTGTAGCCAAATATGACCTTGAACCCTTAGTCACAAAAGCAGAGATGGATTACAGCATTGCACTACCATATCTGGGCCATGCTATACCATTTTAGAGTGCTTTGTTTGTGTCAAAGTTAAGAACTGTTATCTTCAAGTTCCTGGTTTACCACTATCTATGATCATTGTGATAGAGCCTGTAATCTTTTAATTTGTATATCTAAAACATATAAGGTTAGCTAATACTCTCATTTCTCATTTTCAGGTTTGTATGTTTAATTTGGAGTAGTTGTAGAAGGCAGGAGACTAGAAAGAGGCCATTGGTAGGGATGGGGGAGAAAGATCTTAAGGGTGCTAGTAGAACACATGATTTGAAGAGTAAAGAGGAATAGAGATGAGGGAGGTTTAAATAGGAAAAGGGGTGGAAAAGGAGAGCAGAAGAGGGAAGGGATACTAGCTAACACTAAGGATGTTTTGAAAACGCCATATAGAAACCTAGTATTGTACAAGCTTCCTAAAAGTTTAATTGAAGTTATCCTGTGTAGGGTAATCTTATAGAGTTATCCTACACAGAGAAGTTTCTTCCTGATGCTATAGGTTGCCAAATAAAAGGATCAGTGCCAACTGTGGGATACCTCCCCTCAAGTGGTTAGTCAGGGCTATCTCAGAGACCTCCAAAAACAATAAAACTATCCCCATTACTCTTTGTTTTCCATCAGAAATAGGTTAAAATACCACACACCTTGGTCACAGGATGTGGAGAAATCAGATTGGCTTTGACCAAGAAGCTTCCTTCCCCTGATTAGCTTTGCCAATTCTGGGGTGTGCTGTAAAGTTGCTAGAGAAGAAAGATGCTCAACAGTATTTAACCAGCTGTGAACTCTGTGAGCGACACTAATGATCAACCTGGTAAGCCAGTCCATGAGTCCAATAGTTGCACAGGTATTACTAGGCCAATCAACTAATTCATGATTGCATGTAAGGTCTGCTTCATAAAAGGAATTCATGTCTGATCCTTTAAATCTGGCCAAGAACCCATGAGGAATAACCTTCTTGGCCCTAACCTTCTACTATTAATTGGCTAAATGGAGATAGAATAAAACTGTCTTCAAATTTGTATTTCTAAATTCATAGGTCACAACAGCTCTCAGATCCAGTCAGAGAAGTCTCTATGTGCAGTGGATAGTGGTTAACACAGAAACTAACTGGTCAAAGTGCAGAGAATAAGTGCTTGAGGTAATTGAGGTAATTCTTAGCCACAGATTGGACATTTAGATCATATTCTCTTATTGACTTTTCTAGAAGAGGGACTGAAATGTTTAAGAGCCAGAGGTCTGAGAAGACACTGGAATGAAGCAGTGCCTTTGGGCATAACATTATCAGGGCACTCAGGAGTTCACAGCTGCTGTGGTGGCCTACACAAGATCAAACCCATCCATTCTCCAGCATGGATCTGGGAGGAGCTCATAAGCCCTACTCCTGGCTGAGGAGCTATGACAGTCAATGGCTTCTGGAGGAAGAAGCATCAGTTTTCCTTAAGTATGTGGCCCCTGGTAGATTGACCATGGCCTCTCTAGGGGATGGCCCCATGATTGTGAGTATATGGATAGCACAAATTGAACTCAGTGGGTTATAAAAAAAGAAATAGGAAAAAAAAGAGGACATGAAGTTAGGAAGAATTGTATGCATGCATGAAATTCTCAGGGAATTAATAAAAATATATATTTTTAAAAAAGAATATCAAAGCATGTGGGATTGCTTTTCTGTCAAACTACGGTGATTATTGCTAAATGACTAAGGCAAAGCACTTGGAAATTACACCAGTTTTTCTAGACTGGTGAAAGAAAACACATTAGCAATGTTTTGGCATTCTCGGTCGTGTTTGGGTGAGTGAGCTGAACAAGGCTGGCAGCAGTGCTATTCCTTAATTCTTTTTCTTTTTCTCTTAATTCTTGGCTCTCCTTTGTTTTTTGATATCAAAGTCCTTTCTCTTCTAAACAGAGCTCTTTGACTCCTGTCCTGAAGCTCTGAAGATGGCCTCAGGGCCAGAATCTTTGCATTATGCTCAGACACATTACCTATGCAACCTGGACTGTTTTGAAAAAGCATCCTTGGATGCAGACACAATGACATTCTTATTTTAAATCTTCCTTAAAAGGCTTACCTTGACCTAGTCTTCAGGATACAGTCTGATAGAGTTATCATTTTCTGTCTGGTTTTTGCAAACATCAAGAGACACATTAGTGTAGGAAGAATGGAACTTAGTATTTGAATTTCATTTTCTCTCAGTGGTGATAATCTTGGACCCCTTCATATACCTTTATCATAAATAATTCTTATATTTAATGTGCATCTTTTCCAAATAAGAAACAAAATAACAGTTTCACTTAAGACTGATAAAGAAGCTAGAGGCTGGACTGCTCCAAGATAATTTTTTTAGACTAGTACAAGATTGTCTACTTGTATGGTCTGATAAAAGTTAAAAGATCTTCTTGAGGAAAATGTACTCTTTCTCACGCATAATCACATTTTAAGAGTACCAATTTTTAACTTTAAGATGAACCAAGTGTGTTAGTTAGCTTTCCATTGCTGTGACAAAACACCTAATACAATCAACTTACAAGAAAGAAAGGTTTGAAGTTTCAGTCCACAGTTCCTTGACACTATTGACTTTTGCCTAAAGTATATCATGGTAAGTTCATGTGGCAGAAGAGACCATTTACCTTACAACTGTTGGTGTCTACATCTATAACTACAGCACTTAATATGTGGACCAAGAGTTCTAGGCCATTCTAAATTACATAGTTCCAGGCCAGCCTGAGCTACATGAAACTTGTACTAAAAAAATGTAAATGTAAATTAAAAGTACAAAATAACCTAAAAATGATTTATGTCACCCCAGCCATCAGCAAGTAAGTGTTGCATTTACTTGACCATCAATTTGGCCAGCAATGCAGCCAGTTCCTGGAAGGTTTTGAAGAGGTAGGTGCAGGGGTAAATGTCAAGATTCTCTTCCATGATAACATTAAACGAATAAAGTTCCATATGACATCATAATGGAGCTGGTGTCTATACAGTGAAAAGGGTTGGCAAAACCAGGGTCTCAGATAACAGAGACCACTATCTTGCTTCACCATTTTACCTACCTCCCATTCTGTCTAAAAAGAAAACAGCTACCCCATCAACTTACTCAAAAACAAACATCAGGGAGCAGAGACCAGGCTCATAAGAGTCAAGTGAAATGATTATTTCCTTCTGAAATGGGAGCCTAAATCTACTTATTACAGTGTGTGTGAGAGTTGCCTCAGATGTACCAAGGAATTAAAACAAGGTCTGACTTAGCAGCCCTGGCTACTATTTAAGATTGTATCAAAGGCTGGTGATGTAATTACAGAGGGTCCTGAAACCCTATAACATTTTGTACCCTTCAAACACATGTATACACACTGGAAAAACACTACACTATTTCAATAATATATCTGATGTTTAGTAACAGCTTCCTATATTGGGTGACTGTAGCATGCTACTGAACTGTCATTCAACATGTGACATGTTGCAGAGTTTGTAATGGTTCTCTGGCTTCCAGTATGCAGAAACAAGGAGTGTGTGAGAATGTATGTTGGCTTACCTTGTTCATTTAGCAGTCTTTAATAGAGGGATAGGAGGAAATGATTATCCATCTCTGAATCCTGGTTAGCAGGAAACTGTTTTGCTGCAAGACCTGTGGTTAGGGGTTGGTGAAGTAGTAGGCCTGTTACTATTTCCCTATCTTAATGGGGGAAGGGTGGTGGTAGTAAGTCATGACAAAGTTGCCAAATTAAAGCTCAATTTTGTCATATGCTTAGAATCTCTTCCTGAGACAAATCCTCTATGTCCCCTTTGATGGAAACAGTGGACTTGTTGACAATCAGCAATAGGAGGAAGCAAATGGGAAAGTCTCTAGTCTACCATTTGCCTTTTAAATAGATGACAAAACTGCTTTCATAGTGTTGGCATCTGTTTAGACCTGTATTGGAAAATGCTTATAGATCAGCAGAGTGGACTAGGGAGCCCTGTCATTTACTCCCATCTCCCCTCTTTCTCTCCAAATTCCCATCCACAATTTCACCTAAACAACTCCAGAGACTGGGATAAACATTCTCAAAACTATTGCTTCAGGACAGTTCTCCCAGCTCAGGAAACAACTTGGGAAAAACGCCGAGACTGCTCAACCCATTGAAGCATTACTTTCACGTCTAGTACTGTGTCTCTCAGTCTGACACACAAAACTAGCATCAGCTCCATCTTCCCTATTCTACCTACTGCATGGGACTGGAAAGTGCCAGGACAGAGAATGCCTGCATAATGTATCAAAGTTAACAGAACTTACTAAAGCTTTATTTATCCCTTGTGCCTACTAACTTAACCCCTGGATGGCACCATTCATGGCTTGAGACTTGGTTTTACTGCTCAGCTGTCCATTCTTTGAATTTATAATAACTAAACTCCCTTCCAAGAGCACAGCTGCGGGATGTGTGCATAACTCTGCAAAGTCACAGGGAACGTTTATTGCCATTATTATTGAAGCCGAGGTATCAAAAGCTATAAAATGGAAACAGTCGCACTGTGAAACCTCAGGAGCAAAATGCTGACCAATTAATTCAGTGCCTGAAAGCTATGGATGAAAGCTTTTTAATATGAAGGAAAATTAATCCAGCTGGGTTCCAAGACACTAAGAAGTAAAATGCCAAAATATTATGGAAAAAAATGAGCCTTCATCTTTGCTAGAACTCCAGATGCACAAGGGATAGTGTCTTTCCATAAGCTGAGTATTGTTAAGCTGTGTACCTGTGGTAGACCTGCTATGGCAGCAATATTGACATGTCTCATCTTCATTTGCCTTGCCCTATCCATGCTTTTCCTCATAACTCTGGAGTGGGTTTGCACCCAAGGCGGGCAAGGAGCTAAGGCTAAGAGGATGTGGTCTTGTGCATCTGAAGGTTAAAGGGCAGGCAGGGCTCTGTGTGTCTGGCTACAAAGCAGTCTTTCTGACATCTTAGAGACCTAAGACTAGCAGGACAAAAACCTATAGACAAGTCCAGCAAATATGGATAACTTCTTGAGGCCAAGATCATTTGACAAGAATGGTCAAGGGAGTAGATGGCAGCATTATTTTGTCTATCTTGATTTTGTCACTGTTTATGAAGAACAATACTAAACTCTAGACTTTAAAAAAAATATTACCCCTGTTCTGGCTACTTGGATACTGACTGGCCTCGGGGAGCTCACAGAATAATGGGACAGACACAAATGATGACAGACTCAGTGTGGCAACAGGCACAGTAAAGATCTGAGAGACATCGATGACTCCGCAAATCTTCTCCCCTTCCTTTTACCTTGAATAGGATAGCCTTTTCCTGTCTGCTGGGTTTCCTGGCATTGAATGTCTCCCGTTAAGAATTCTGGCCACTAGTCTTCCGAATACCTCCTCCTCCTCATCAAGCAGCCGGAGAAAGTTCAGTAAGCACAGAATTGAGAATTGACTGTCACATCTTATTACAGATGATGTTGGGGGTGTGCTCCTACAAGGAAGCACAGAGAGACAGGGAGAGGGCTGGGCATCAGGATCCACCAGGGAATCATATCAATCAATCCTGCTCTCCAACAACCAGAGCCACTCTTGTGCATGTCTCCCTGTCTTCTTTATTCCTGACAGCATCTGTCTCACCTAGGGAAAAGAGTTTTTCTATTATTATTATTTCAGAGCCTGAGATATAGGGGAAAAGTGTGTTTAAACAATTTTAGAACAATGATTATTCACCCTGGGGAGTGGGGTGAGCTTTGGATATGAAGAGACAAATGGTGAGAGACATTTGCATAGGAAAAGAGATCTGGAAACTTCTCAGATGGTTCTATTTAGCCAAGATTTACAGACATGAAATTGTCACTAGTGTATGTTCCTTATTCCCCTCCCTGGATCAGAAAATGTTACCACTGTCCTTTCAAGAAAAGCTCTTAAACTTGGGAATGTCTTTCTCCACTGCTGTTGCCTCCAGGTGGCACCTAGGGTTTGAATTTAGTCACCCTGGATCTGAGTCACATGTATGTCCTCAACAAGTTATTTGTGTGGCTATTTTCTTTACTCCATTTTCATTGACAAAATGGGGCTAGAATTATATCTGTTATTGCAGGGTTCATCAGAGAATTCAAGGACAGAATCTACGTTTTAAAATATCGAGAAAATGCTACTTTACTTTTAGGATAGATCATCTTCTTGATATGTTCTTAAAGCCACAGCCTCTGCCTTTAGGTAATAGATCTCTAGCATCAAAGAAACCTAGGCTTCTAAGAAATGGATTTTAGGCACACTTAAAGTATAATAATCTCCACTGAAGTTGTATTTCTAACTCTTATAGATTGCCATGGTGTAGGTTTTAATCTTGTGAAGCCAGAGTTTCTTTTTATACAAAGAGGGACAACTAATAATATCTCCCCCATATGTTTTTGGGAAGATGAAGTGAGCTAATGTATGCAATTTAGCAAGACATTAAATAAAATGGCCAGTCTTGGTGTCTGCTGTGCTGGAAAAAATGGCTTTCCCCACCATCTGCAGAGACAGTTGCCTTGAGCAGGCACGTTATGCAGACTGTCCTCTGCAGAGAGTTATTGGATTGGGACCTGATGCAGCCATAAGTATACCAATTAATTTGTTGTAAAACAAAGTCTCCTAAGAAAGATGAGTTTGACTAATCATTTGGGTTTTTTTTTTTGAAATTTGGATTGGGAAAACACAGAGACAATTAGCAGTCAGCAGTGCAATAACAAAACCAAGAAAGATAACGAATTGGAGTCCAGACCATGAGAGCGCATGACAAATTCAATTATGAATCAGCAGAAGCTGTGACTGTGAGAGAAGATACACAGAATAGGAGCTAAGGACAACAGAAAGAATGGAATAGATGAAACATCTGAAAGTATTTGAGCTCCCTCCATGGGTAAATAATTGAGAAAAAATAGGCAACAAAAAATTATCAAAAGACCCAGGCTTAAAAATGTAGTTTGTCAGCTTAAACACATGCTGGACTCTAAGCAGAGTAGGAGAAATCAGACTGATATCTTCATCAGAAACACTAATCAGAAACATTGATGCTCACTCAGTGAGTGTTTGTTCACACAGAAGATGTCACCTGTTTGGTCAGAAGAATAAGTTTAAAATTTTTGTGCTGGCTCTGTTTCCTTAGTACCATGTAAGGGTAGAGACAGGGAACCCCAGCTACAGACTCTTTCTAGTTACTGAAAAAATGTGCTGTGCAGAGCAGAAAGTACTCTCCAGTAGAATGCATAAACACACCACTACTACCACCACTACCACCACCATCACCACCACCACCACCACCACCACCACCACCACCACCACCACCACCTCTAACACCTCCACCACCAACAGGCTCTCATCTTCTCAGCTCCAATAGAGGCTCATCAATCAGTCTTCCAATTGTTAAGTTGGCATTACAGGATTCTGATACCAAGATAGAGGACAGATGAACATCCAATGACAGAGAAGAACACCTCTTGTGTGTTAGCACATGGATGCTCAAGCTTGAGCATCCTACACTTGTGAAGGACACAAATACTGCCACAGCTGAGAATGAGTGCCTCTGACTAGCACCTAGTCTCCATGCCTGGAAAGGCTCAGAGAGGAAAGGTTTAGGATGAGCCCAGCAAGAGAATGATCTTCTAAACAGCACGTTTGTAGAGATTTACAGCATAGTGTGGTATAATCAATACACACACACACACACACACACACACACACACACACACACATATATACATGCACACACACACACATATGCTTATATACATACACACACACACGTGTGTGTGTGTGTGTGTGTGTGTGTGTGTGTGTGTGTGTGTGTGTGTGTGTGTTATGTAATCTTTACTATTGGAAGAGGCTTCAAGACAGGGGTTGGTCAGAAGAAAAACTAAGCCATAAGTAGAGTGCAGTAATATGTTTATGATCTAACAAAGCTTGCCTGAGATCAGAATGCAAAGCTAGCCACAGCCATAGAAGCCAGGCAGTGGTTGGTATACACCTTTATTTTTCTCTTTTCTTTCCTTTTTCATTTTTGATTTTTATACAGGGTTTCTCTGTGTAGCTTTGGAGCCTGTCCTGTAACTAGCTCTTGTATATCAGGCTGGTCTTGAATTCACAGAGATCTGTCTGCCTCTGTCCGCCAAATGCTAGGATTAAAGGCATATGCCACCATTGATCAGCAGTGGTATACACCTTTAATCCCAGCAACCATACTTGTTAGCCATAGAAGCCAGGTGGTGGTGGTTCACCCCTTTAATGCCAGCACTAGAGAGGTGTATAAGACAGAATCAGGGTCTCGGAGCTGGTATTCAGTCTTAGGCAATTAGTCTCCAGCCACACTGAGGAAAGAATCACCCGAGCCTTGCTAGAAGTAAGAGGTCTCTGTGTCTTGGCTGCTTTGTTTCTCTGATATGGGCCTGAGTCCCAATATCTGTCTCTGAGCTTTTATTATTTATGTTATATTAGAAGGTGGGGAATTTATCCTCTCTATCTCTCTTGCATCCTATATCTTCAACAGAATTCTCCATTGGAAAATCCCAGTACAAGTTTAAAGCCAACACAACAAAGCTTGTTATGGATTCTTCCTAACTCTCCACTTCTGTGCATGGTACTTGCACTGTGGACTCTAAACCTTAGAATGACTCAGGACCCTAGTAGTCAATCACACTCTGTGGGCTCTTCTATGTAGACAAAGGGATGGCTCTGAATATGACAGAGACAAAGAACACAGCTTTCTCCAAAACCCACTAGGGGAAAATGTCAATCCACATGCAGTGAAGTGACCAGAGGTTCCACCTCCTCTGACCACCAAACATCATTTCCTTAGGAATTTCTCTCCCTTTAGCTCTACAGGGAGGCAGTTTCCACCTTACTGTTCATTTCCATTTACAGTATTTCCAAGGCCAGGGTCTAGAAAGACATGGTTATTATGGATGCATGAAGCAGCCCCATTATTTACATTTTGCATCTTGTTTATTGTTCTGTGGCATCCAGTGCAGGACAGGCTTCGCCCAGCCGGTAGCACTGCTACAGCTGCTATCACTGTGATTCTGAGCTCAGCCACTGCTGGCTGCCTGTTCATTATGTACTGCAGTCATGCCCCAGCTGCGTTTGAACTGCGTAGGACAGAGATTCCCTCCTCAACAGCCTCCCAGGTCACTGTGCACAGCAAAGTGGCACCGTGATTTGTCAAGGCCAGCTTCTGCCACCTCTGGTGGCTCCAGGTACATTATGCATTCTCCACATGCTGGCCACTTTTCCGTTTCTGTGTGCAGGTGGTCAGAGGTCATTTTCTGAATGTGGCAGGAGGCCAGGGTGTGGGCGCTGAGAAAGGAGATGTATCCTGAATGCAGGAATTCACCGAGAAATGTTCACAGGCACACTCCAGTGTGAGGTGAGGGAATTAGAGACCCCCAGTTTCGTCAGAAAAGCTGGTTCTGAGATGCTGAAGACCTTATGTCTTCCAGAAGGGTGCAGAGAAAGGCTATTTGCTCAGAGGGAAACAAAAACAGATCTTGCAAACTTGAACTCTCTCAAATGCAAATGAACTCCAGTCCCTTGGGAAGTATTTGATGTTGTGTCTGTGTGTGTAGAAATTGAAAACATGTGACAGGGTGTGTGAAAAACAAAGCCTAGAGTCCTCCCAAATCTCCCTGCTTCTTGGAGATTTTAAACTCCATTCCTAAAAATAAAATCGGACTTTCCCACAGATAACTCAGGTTACTCTAGTCCTCCTGCACCTAGCCTTGGTGACACCAGACACCCTCAATTAAAAGAGGAGGCTTCTTTTGTTCTCATCCTAAATCAGGACACTCTGAATATGCACAGTCAGAAAAAAAAAAAAAAGCACAAATGTCCCCAGAATGTGACTCTGAAGTCAGCAGGTATTATTTTAATTTTCTTGTGGAGGACGTGTGTGGTTGTTTAGATGCACTACGAAATAATTTCCTCCTTGTGGACTCATTGTCCCTTTCCCTACCTCCCCTTCCCTTCCCTCGTCCTCCTTCCTCTCTCTCCCTCTCCCTTCTCTGACCCACCTCCCTCCATTCCTGTGTTATATTCTCTCCATCCCAACCTCCCCCTGTCTTTCTTACCATTACAACCAAAGAGGAATCCTAGAACTAGGCAGCTGGGCCAGATGGCAGTGGATACAGGTTCTCGGTCTCTGCCTGGCCATTACATGAGTACCCATTTAAACCTCTCACCCTGTGGTTTAACACAAAAGCTCTTCTTTTTATTATTCAAATGCATCAGTAGCACCTAGCCATACTGATGGGGAATGTTCTTCTGTATATATGTTTCTCTTATTGGTTAATGAATAAAACACTGATTGGTTGATTGGCCAGACAAGAAGTGACCTAGTCGGGCAGAATCAGTATATAAGCAAGGGACAAGCAGTCACCATGTAGGACACCAGAGGGGTAACAGGTCCCTGAAACTTTTTCCAGTAAGATAAGACCACATGGAAATACTTAGATTAATAGAAATGGGTTAGTAATTAAGACAGAATGAGCCAATAAGAAATGCTAGTTACCGGCCAAAAGCTTTATAACTAATATAGTGTCCATGTGTCATTTGGGGCTGAGAAAGGCAGCAGGACCAGAAACACTCATGTTACCCCATACTAAGATGTGAGGTGATCCAGAGATCCCGAGGCTAACACGGTTTTATACTCTAAGCTACCATCTCATCACTCCAGACTGTTCAGATGTGGGGGAGTCCATGAAGAATTCTGTAAGATGTCCATATCTTGCCCACAAGGTAATGTAGATCACATTTGTGGGGTTTTTCTCCCTCGCACCAGCAGCTTGGTGGGGAATGTGTGAGGGAGACAGAGACATGAGTTTCCCTGGAAGCAGACACCGGAGACCAGTACTGCAGTGCAGACCTAGTTTAATGTGTATGTTCATTGGCATATATGCATACATTATCTAATCCAGTAAAGTCACATCAAGTTACTGTCTAGTGATTTCAAATGATACACAACCGGCACTGAGTGTGTGTGTGTGTGTGTGTGTGTGTGTGTGTATGTGTGTGTGTAGGGGGCAATATGTCCAGGCAGTGTGTCTGCAGACAAAGGTCAGGAAGCAGGCAATGCCCTGGGCTTTGGCACCAAACTGGAGGGTCTCTAATTAGCTATGACCCCCATTATGAGTCATCTAATGTTCCAGCAACTCAGGTCAGTTCAAACAGCCACAGAAGGTAGTATCGATGTTTCTCATGTCCCCTGTCTTTTAGTGACACCATCTGAACATAGACTGGCACCACACATGTGACCAGAACTTGTTCTGTGACTCTGCTGCTGGAATTTAAGAGGTCAGAATGTGGGCAACAGATCCAGTAGGCCCCGTGGACTGCAGCTACTCCTAGATCATCACCCTTTCAGGTGCTGCAGCAAGAGTTTGTTTACCAGATGCTCATCAGAAACCTGTTTGCAAGAGAAATGAAGATGTAAGATGAAGGCCATAGGACCAGGAGTTAAAGGCCAACTCTTGGCTGTGTTATATCTTGTCTCAAAATGCTTAAAAAAGAAAAGATGAAAATTCATAGTGGAAGAAGGGAAAAATAAAAGAAAGAAGAAGATAAGGATGAAGACAAAAAGGAAGTGAGGGATGGAGGGGAGGGAAGAGAGAGAGAAGAGAGGAGTTAGATTTAACATGGAAAGCTGTAGACCATGTCCACCAAGGAGAGGCTGGGTTTTTGAGTCAGGGTTTTAACTTTGTTTCCCCCATTTGTTAGTATGTATATGAAGATCCATTATTTAAGCTTAATTTAATTTCTCCAGCTATAAGATGAGAATAATCTTATATATATCAATGCTATAAAATTTGTATGATGACTAAAATTTAAAAAGAGACTGTAACATACTTAGTACAGAAATAATTTCTGTCATCAAATCATGCAGGAAAATACAATTGATGTGGAAGGCGATTTGTATTATGATCTGAATGAAAAAGAAGCCTCAGAACTGCTTGTTTAGGATACTAAATTTAGTTGAAAAATAAAAATATATGCATATGAAAATCTAGAAGATGCTCTAAAATGGAAACAGACAATGGTCAACCTTAATATATACTATTACCGACCATTTGAAATAGAGCAATACAATTACAACAAAAAGTAACTAAAGGTAGATTATGTGCACAGCATGGGACAAGTGGCTTATAAATTATGAGTCCTCTCCTCCTATAATTTATATTCTCATGGCATTTGGGGGAATCTGAAAATACATCTTCAGCTTTACTTATTTAAAAAATGTGAATATTTTTTTTCCATAAAAAGCTGCCAGCAAGTATGCGTTCCTCCCAGAGGCCACTGGCACATCTCTTGATGTCAATGGAAAGGTAAAGATAGGCACTTGCAGACTGCTTTCTCTTTGTGTCTGTACTATTGTTCTCTAACTCTGATGAAGACAAGCCCCTTCACTCTCTGGTTTCAAAGAATCTCTTGTCTGAAGGGATCTTCCAGAGCCCACTTAGACAGCCTTTGCACACTCAGACAGCCTTTGCACACTCAGACAGCTTTTGCACACTCAGACAGCCTTTGCATACTCAGACAGCCTTTGCACACTCAGACAGCCTTTGCATACTCAGACAACCTTTGCAGCATCACTGTCCCCATCACCCCATGATTCCATAGCTACTGCCTGAATGACAAGCCCAAGTCCATGCTATTGTATGCTATTTCAAGCTTACTCCTGAAACATTTTTCCAAAGTAGTCTGTTCTCTGCAGTTTTTATAAACGGGTTAAAATATACCTCTATATTTTTATATAAAATCATACACTAATGCCCTTTGCTGGTAATTTTAGTATTTTCATTGCATGAAGATGATCTGTATTCAGTGTCACTAGTAGTAGTTCAGTTGTAAATAGCTGCATGTTGGGTTGTAGATTATTTGTATATGATTTATATGCAATAAACAATACTTAAAAGTGGAGTGTTCATTTGCCATTTTGAGAAGAGAAGCACCTATAGGTGTCTAGCCTTCCTACCATGCCTGACTTCCCTACCAGCTCTCTGTAATTTTTTTCTATAACACAAAATAATGATACCACCTTCAGTGTCAAACAGGAAGCTGCACACACTGACTCCTATTCCCCATGCATCTTTTTCCTGTGTCTCTTAGCTACCTGGATGGATTTTTACATCTCTTCTTGTGATTACTATCTCATACTTTAGAGTGATCAAGATAAATAATCATCGTTGATCACAAGAAAGTCACCATTTAAAGATCAGAAGGAATCCCACAAAAGGTTGTCAGATTCTTGAATTGTAGACCATAAGAAAAAAATTGCTTGCCTAGGAGAACAGTAACCTAAAAGTCATGGTCAGTACCATTAAAAGCTAGCTGTGTGGTCATAGAAAGGTTGGCTGCTCTGCTTATTAATGTCATATTAAAATTGGAAACAGATGTTCAAGGATGTGGCTCCATTGGTGGAGTATTTGCCTAGCAAGCACAACACCCCCTATTTGATCTCTAACACTGCATAAAACCAAACATGCTGGCACATACCTGTAATCACAACACTTGGAGGATGAATATGAGAGAGAGTCTCAATTTCAACATGATCCTTAGCTACACAGAATGTTTGAGGCCAGACTCTATCAAAAAAAAAAGTTGAAGTCATCATATTGTAGTAATAGTTGTAACAAAATAAATAAATTGTGTCATTTTACATGCATATAGTGAGATGTTCACTTTGTTGGCACCTGTGGCACTGACCACTCCCATTGGGGGTAGAGACAGGGGCAGAAGTTACCTGGGGAAACTAGGTCTGAGGAGGGGCCTATGGAGTAATCTCTTGCTTGCAGCATGGGGACAAGAGAGCATCCAGAGGCATCCTTGGGTTCAGGAACCTGCTGGTGTTCATCTGTCTATGTTATCTGTCTATGTTGTAAGTTATTTCTCTATGAATAAACATCTATTCAGCCTATTTGATTTTCCTGATCCTTATTAAACCATGATATATGCAAGTTTTCAAGAGTAAACACTGAAAATCAGCTTTTAACTTTTGCATTGTAAAGCCAGAACTTAATTTACACAAAGATAATTATATTCTAATTATTTCACCAATGTCTATGTCTTACTGTGAAATTATTAGTATATTTGGTAAGGAGTCTCCTACAAAATGTGTGTGTGTGTGTGTGTGTGTGTATTATATTTTAAAAACAGAAAATAATCTGACCCCAAGATATATTAAGCCTCATCTTGGATGAAGGATAGACACTTGACTATCACTCTTATAAAGATGAGGAAATTGAGTTACAAGACATTAATTCATCCAAGGTCACATAGCTAAGAGGTTCCTGGATAGGCTCACACTCAGTCAAAGATAATAACAAAGCAACAATTGCTCCTGTTTCTAACTTATGTTTTCTGTATTTAATACAGCTCTGTTTCATGCCTTCTTCATTTACTGAATAATGACCTTGTGGTGTAAAAGGCATCATGCTGTATACGGGAGAAAACAGTCCCAAGTCTGTAAGATGAAGACACACTTAAAAAACAAAATAAACAAAACAATAAAAATTATAATAATCAGTGATTATAGTCCCTTCCCTAATCAACAATTGAGCATAAGACATTGAGATATGTTCTTCAGTGGTTAATTATAGATTTTTATACCAGAAAAGTGAACAGTGACAGAAATAATAAGTTGAATTGGGCAAGTTAGAGAAGATCTAACCCATGAAAATCATAACTCAAAAGCTAAAAGATGTCAGCCATGCATTGGGCCAGAAGAAAATAGTTGAGGTAGATGGGGGTGGGGGGAACCAAAAAAACAAAAAACAAAAAAAAACCAAAAAAACAAAAACAAACAAACCAACAAAAAACAACAGGTTTTTGTTTCAAAAACAAAACAAAGTGCTTCATATCAGATAAAACTTTAAAAAAAAATCTAATGATTAAAAAGCTGAGAGGCCTGACTATTCCAGTGATTTAGGTGTGACTAGAGCTTCTAAGTTTGATGGACAGCCACAGGAAGGCTTAGAATGAGTAGTGGCATCTTTAAGATTGTGCACAGTGAGGTCATCCTATGCTACTTCTCATACAGTGACAGCAGATGGGGCAATTTAGACAAATTTTCCAAACAGCAGGGAAACCAAACAAGGAGCCCAAACATGAGTCAATCAATATTCTAAAGTGGCCTGTGCCTGGTGTGTCAATTCTCCCAGTCTTTCAACCCTCCCTACAAATGATATTTCTGGGATAAGAAACATTACCAGGAATGTTAAAAACCTCACAGACGCACTAGGAAAAGGAGAAGACCCTCCATGGCTCCATAGACTGCAGCCATACTTCAGACATTAAATTGCATTTAATATAGTCTTGTCAACATTGGAGAGTTTAGCCAAGAACTAAAACCAGTTAAACATACCATAGATTTGGAGACAAATCAATTGGAAAATATAAATTTAAAAAAAGTCAAAGCTGAAATTTAAAAATGTGGTGAATGACCTTCTCAGATCACCCATGGATGCATAGAGAACCATAGAAGCAATACAGAACAACAGAAAAGGGGTCTACATCTCAGATGCTCACACGTTGTTACATAAAGAGCAGTAGAGAATGGGGTATGGAAGTTGAGCAGAAAGAAACCCTGAGAAAAGAACACAGGGAAACAAAAATAACTGATTGGTACAAGTATGTTTTCCCAGCAGCCTGGTCCCACAGTTCTGCCAGCCCCAAATAACACACAGACACACTGTATTAGATATAAAGCTGCTGACCTGTTACTAGCATTACATATTGGCTAGCTCTGTCTTAAATATTAACCCATTTCTATTAATCTAAGTATTTCCACGTGGTCTTATCTTACTGGAGATAGGGTCCGGAGTTCTGCCCTCTTTCTGTCCTATATGTTGAATCTTCTCTTCCTCTCCCTGAATTCTCCTTGTCTCCTAGTCTCGCCTATCTTGCTTTCCTATTGGCCAACAGGGCTTTATTCATTAACCAATAAGAGAAACATATTTACAGAATGACATCTCCCATCATCTGATACACTTACACATGCAAGTTCACATAGTGCAAAGGAATGAGAGTCAGAGCATAGTGATGCTAACCTAATATATACATTATATAGTTCATGTGTATGTGAAATATATTTTCAAATATGTATTTAACATAATGCATGTATAAATATGAATATATATTTCATAAATTATTCATATATGTTATATATAAAATTAAAATTAATGGAAGACAAGTGACCCAGTAACCCTCAAGCAGAACAAATACACTCATGTATACACACATATACACAAACACATGCACATACAAATGTCCAAAAACACATACTCTGTGTGCATGATATAGAGAAACTAAGTCAGAAGATCATGACTGCCAATCCCAAGAAATAGCTATGGAGTACATGGTCATTAAAGCACAGGTCATTAAACACATTATGAGAAATTTTTGTTGATGTACTTGAAAACAAATAAGAGCATTGAAGTAATGGACACAAAAAGAGGACACCAGTGTCACAGAAGGGACATAAAAGGAAAGAGAAAACTCTGTGTTCCTTACAATTAAATATGAACAAATTATTCATTAGTGAGTTTACAATTTGTGGATACAAAGGCAATATACAACTTTCAATTTTATTAATACCCAAGTTTGCCTTAAAATTAGTATTTTTGATAACTACAAAATATCATCTACCTACAAATGAATTTTGTAAAACTAGACAAATGTTCTGCATAAAGAACTAAATTTTTATGCAAACCAGATGATCTCACTGAGTCAAAAGATGCACTAGCTTCTTGTGATTGAAGGCTCAGTATTTTAAAACATTAATTATTCACAAGTTGATCTACAGCTCAATGTAATTCCAAGCAGTTGCTTTCTACCTCTTGGTCAACTTATTTGAAAATTTAGGGAAAAACACAGAACATAAATAGCCAAAACACAAATGCAAAACAATTTGTGAGAAGCAATTCTATCAGTAACAATTTTTATTGGAAAGAAATGTTCAATTTGTCACTGCCATGGAGATAGGCTAATAAACAATGAAACACAGTAGGGGATTCCAGGGTAGCTTTCCTTGTGCACTGAGACTTAATTTAGGGCAAAGACAACAGTGAACACTTCTCCTTAATAAATGTCACAGGGATAGTCAACTATCTACAGAAACTTCGGCTTCACATCAAAAGACAATTTCAGATCCGTGTGAGAAAAGTGAGGCAGGGGCATTTTAGAAAGCAATGCAGAGTTTCTTTAGGTTCTCCTGAAAATGAAAGCATTTTTAAACCAAGATATTAAAAGAAAAATGAGGTTGAGTCTTCCAAGTTCTTCTTTTAATCAAAAGTTATAAAGAGACAGTGGGGGCACTGACTACATTTAGCGAGTTGTAGAAAAAGACACAAAGTTGGGAAGCAGTGGCTTCATAGGAGGAGGTGAGGTAGGAAACGGCAGATAAATAAAGTCATTTTTCATTCTGTGCACATATAGACTTCTCAAAGGTATATCCTTTTAGAGAAGAGTAATGAAAAAGAGCTGGTGAGATCATTTAGTGGGTAGAGTAACTTGCCACCAGCCCAACACCTGAATACCCAGAACTCACTTGATGGAAGAAATGAACTGACTCTTGCAAGTTATCCTCTGACCTCCTTGTGCCATGGCATGAACTTACACACACACACACACACACACACACACACACACACACACACACACACACACACACACACAACACACACACACACACCAAACAAATAAATGGGATTTTCTTTTAAAAGGGAGTGATGGAAGATAAGGCCACTAAATATGAGTTATACATGCCTATCTGGATACTTCTTCTGTTTCCATAACAACATATCCAAGACTGTGTAACTTATAGTGATAAAGACTGTTTTGTTTTTTGTTTTTGCTCATAGTATGAAGATTGAAAGGTTCAAGTACTAGTGTTGAGTGGCATATACTGGAACTCTTGGTAAAAGCCAAATTACCAAGAGCAAAAGCGGAAGAGAAATCTGATGTATTTGTAAGAGAAAAATGAATCCAAGTTCACACCATAAATAACCTGTTCCCAAGAGAAAAACATGTACTTATGAGACCCCACCCATACAGCACAAACCTACCATTAAATCCCACCATTCAGCACCATCTCCACAGCAAGCAAATTTCAGCATGAGTTTTCAGAAGGTAAAACCCATTTGCAAGCCAACTAAAGTGCTGGTTCCTGAACATATAAAGGCAGGCAAACCAACAAGAAACCTGAAGCATCCTGTTAAGAATTTAGAGAAGAGACTGAATGGAGAAAATCACAGAAGACATTCAAATGGCTAACAACTGTGTGGTAATATATATAAGAGAAATGTTAATTCAGATTGCCAGTAGAAACCAGGTTTTTTTTTCCCCCAAAAAAAGAATGGGAGTGCTAGAAAGATAGCTTAGAGGCTGAGAGAGTATAGAAGATCCAAATGTGGTCCCACATACTCATATGTAATTAAAACTAATACAAATAAAAAATCTAAACTAAAAAAGAAAGGAAAGAGAACCCCGTTGGATGTTGGATATGGACTTAGTGGAAGTACCACACACACTGTGGAAGGGAACTAAATGGTATAATCACTTTGAAAATGACATGCTATATCTCTTAGCTAATATCCACTTGAGTCAATCCATTTTTAGGTATTTGCTAAGAAGAAATAAGTCAAATATATGGCCCAGGCAATGTTCTGCTGCAACCACCTTGGATCAAAATCGCTTGGGTCAATTACTTTCCAACTAAACTTTCAGTGACTTTTTTTGGGGACAGAAATCAGCCATCTAGTAAAATTTACACTATGGAAATGGGCAGTTGCCCTAGCTTTTCTTCCTTAAAATTCAGTTAGTAAGCATGTATCACCACACATTGGTTCTGAATACATATATACATATACATATATACATACATATATACATACGTGTGTGTGTGTGTGTGTGTGTGTGTGTGTGTGTGTGTGTATCAGAATGCTTCTGAATTGTTTCTTATAATATGTCAACACAGAGAGCACGTCCTTTAAGAATCAACCAGTGATGGGAATGCTGGATCCAATGAAAGAAACACAGTAGGGCTACATCTTGTAGTGTAGAAAACTACCAGGTATAAGATTGAACAACATCAATGATAATAACAGGTGAACAGTGGATTATCTTCTCCTGTATGATTTCATTTGCATAAAGCTCGAGATTAAAGACTGAAAAATAATCATAGGAATGCGAATTAAACAGGTAAAAGTTTGGGGAAAACTAGGAAATGATAAGGATGGCTACTAGAGGAATGTTTGGAAAGGCAAAAGGGGTCTATGATTGGCAGGAGGAGTGGGGGAGAGCGCCAGTAGAGCTGACAGTAATCTGTTTTTTATCTTAGCTATAACTACATGGGTGTTTGCGTTTCATTAAGCTGAACATCTGGCATTCAGATAATTGTGTGTAAGGGTGGTAGTCAATAATAGTCACACCTCCAGGAAGAGAACTCATAAGCACTTTTATAAATGCTCTTTGAAGCATACTTGATTGTGCTGAGCACTGGTGATGCATGGACAAATAAACAGTTGTAGTCAGAACACAAAGTAAGATTTTAAAGTAAAACTGGCCCAAGAAGGTGGAAATGCTAGTTTAAAAACTAGTTAATGTAGCAATCTAATCAGTACGAGACTAACAAAGTGTGCATTTTCTTATTCCTGTAAGTCACTTTTTTTTCTTCTCTACCATCAATCAAACCCAGCTTCTGGAGCACTAAAAATGTGAATGATAGGCATATTGATAAGCAATAAGGGTAAGCATCATTCGCGTTCATTTATACTTTCCATAGGTGTTTGCTTAGCCTTGCTATGTGCCAGATTTTAGAGAAAGAAAGGGCCATTTCAAGGTATACACATGCATACATATATGGAGAGCATCACAGATATGCATGTGCCAATATTAGCACTACACGAGAGATAAGTATGTGGTACAATGGAGAAGAACACTACCTATGAGCTACTTGGCAGATAAAGTGCTGGCTATTCTGAACTCAACTACTTTTCAAGACAGGGTTTCTCTGTATTGCTTTGGAGCCTGTCCTGGAACTTGCTCTCTAGACCAGGCTGTCCTCGAACTCACAGAGATCCACCTGCCTCTGCCTTCCTAGAATTGGGATCAAAGGCATGCACCACCAATGCCCAGTTTGTCTCAAGGTTTTATTGCTATGATAAAACACAATGGCCAAAGGTAACTTGAAGAGGAAAGGGTTTTATTCAGCTTATAGCTCCACATCGAAGTCCATAATTGAGGGAATTTTTGGCAGGAATTTAAACAGGGCAAAACATTGAGGCAAAAACTGATGCAGAGACCATGGAAGAATGCTGCTTACTGGCTTGCTCCTATGCTTTCTTGCAGCACCCAGGACCTCTAGCTCAGGAATGGCATTTCTCACAATGATCTGGGCCATACCACATCAATCTTCAGTCAAAAAATGAGTATAGACTTGCTCAAAGGTCAATCCAGTAGGAGCAATTGAAATTTTTTCTTTTAAGGTAACTTAAACTATATCAAGTTGACATAAAATAACCTAGCACACCATTATTCCTCCATTTCATATTAGTACTAGTGAGAGATGTTAAATAGCTAAAAATTACACACTCAATACTACTTCCAAGGGCCAGTGCTGTAGTTGAGAAGCAGTATTTGAACCTGCCATGTTTAAGTCACAGTAATGAAAAATAAAGGAAATTATTGACTTGAAGTTTCACTAACAGTATTTTAATAAATACTCCCTTGCAACAAGAGTTCTGAGTGAAAATCATTTTCTCAGTTAAGTATTCATGATATTCAAAAAGAAAAAGTAAGGGAGAACCTTCATCTGAACTCATTTCCCATTCTACTGGTCTGTGGGATCAAGGCAGTGACGGTTTCCTACCCCTGCCATAGTACCTGCTGTGGCTCAAAGACACTCTGTAAAGTTCATGTGTCAGCAATACAATTCCCAGTGCCACAGTCCTGGGAACTTGGAACTTCAAAAGGTGAACAGGTCATGCATGGCACCTCTGCCCATTGCTCTGAGAGATGAGTTAGGCATCATGGCAGTAGGTTCCTGATCAAAATTTAAATTGGACTGCTCTTCCTTTTCTGAACATGTGCTTTCTGGCCATCTGTTGCTTTCTACTATGCCATGATCCAGCCTGAAGGCTCTTGACAGCTTCAGGCTCCTTAGCCTTAGACTTTCCAGTCTCTAAAATTGTACATTTAACACATTTATTTTCATTTTAAATGAGCCAGCTTCCAGTGTTTCATTGCAGAGACACAAAACTAAGAAGACTCAAGTTCTTTGGTATCAAGAAGTCACCGAGAGAATAAGTATTTTATGATCAGTTTTCCTAGTTTGTAGATTGCCACTGTCCCTCTACCAATTGAATATCAGGATTATTGTTTCCAGCAGAGCTATGAGGTGTCCTTGTGAGTAACAATTTTCTCCTAATGGGACAGTTGTGTCCTTTTCTGTAACTTTCTGACTGATGGATCAGCCAACACTAGTCCTGTCAACATTTCTGATGATGGTTACAAGCTTCCTTCCCCTGTCTGACTCTGTTTTGAGTGACTTATGCCCTCCACACTGAAGAGTGGGGTGCAGATGAGAGCATGAGTCTTCATTTGGTTCACTGGATGACAAAAGTTTAGACTTTTCTCATTATAATTGGCATTGAGAGCATGTACAATTCTAATTAGTTCCTCTCTTTAGGAAATACTGTTTTTCAGGAGTCTGTCACTGCACCACCAAAAACAAAATGAAAACATATAAAAACATATTTTCTTACTAACAGTGCTAATTAAAACACTTTCTTGTTTGTTGAATACATGTTTTTCTTTGACAAAGGTGCATAAAGATACATGCTATGGTAAGGGTAAAAATGCACAGGGCATACACTTATAAGAAATATCATGACTCAAAGGGTGAGTTAGCTTAAAAAGCAAGTAAAACATAGCCTGTTAGGTCCTCCAGCCTATTTCCTAGGATGTGGTAGATTAAACAGATAAGTAAGTAGGGCACCTACACTCTCAGCACCTTTGTTCAAGGGATTTTGAGCATCAGCACTAGAAATTTTCCTCAAGGAAATCTATTCTTTGAATTCCCAAGAGCTAAGGGTAAAGAAAGCATATTTGCAAATGCTGATTCACCAGTGAAGATCCTTGAAAATGGCAGTCCCCCTGAGCACAATAAGAAACCAGCCAGGTAGAAGCCAGTATGGTTCTAATCAGGAAAAGATGTATCTCACCAGTTAACAAGGGAGTCATTGTCTTTTGTTCTCCATGCTGCTCCCTTAGATGTGGGGAGCCCTTTTAATGTCTGTTTTTCCCCATGGGTAGGATTCAAGAAAATAAGGCAGAGAGCTTGCACATAGTTCTCAGGATGTCTCCTGACTCCATGGTTACCCATGAGCAAACCTTCAAGCAAGTCCCCAGATTCTCTTCAATTCACACCCAGTGAGCAGTTACTAACTCAGGCTACGTCAGCCCTTCAAGTAATTGTGCTTCATTCATCACTCACTGAACCCCTGTGAATTGTAGTCTGCTACTGTCTTCAGCTCACTGGAGGGGCAGTTTTGCTGAGTCATGAGACCAAGAGATTAGTCATGATGATGAACCTAAGCAGTTCCGTTAGGATACCAGGATGCTGTGCTGGGGACTAATGCACCTAGGACTTGACTATATGGCAAGAGGAGCAGCTATAGCTCAGGCTCAAGTTCTCTCATGATCCAGATGTTTCAGAAAGTTCCAGAAGCAACTAGAAACCAAAACCTGCCACTTCCCAAAGAATGGGGGTTTAGACAGAACAAGATCGAGACCTCAACTCATCTGTTTTAGGAAGTCAGCTTATGGATGCACAGTATAAATAGTGTCTGTGTTGCTTTTCCAGGTTTGCTCTGTGACATGTGGTCCCTTGAGGAAGAAGCCATGATGCACAGAGGTACATCCCTGTAGGTCTACACACAGCAGAGAGGCAGGTTTAATGAGGACTTACAGCAAATACCAAAGCAAACAGGTGCAAAGCTAACAACAAACCACGGGCTCAAATTCAAAGTTCATCGGTCATGTCAGATACTTTCCTATTGCTGGGACAAAACATCATGAGCAAGGCAACTTATAAAAGAAGTATTGAATTTGGAGGCTCACAGTTCCAGAGGGTTATTGTCCATGACCATAGAGCACAGCAGCAGGCAGGCAGTCATGGTGCTGGAGCAGCAGCTAAAAGCTTATTTGCTGGGACAAAACTCACAGGAAAGAAAGAGCTAAGAATAGTGTGGCCCCTCTGAATAGTGACACACCTCCTCTGATGATGTCACACCTCCTAATCCTTCCCAAACAGTTCTACCACCTGGGGACTAAGCATTCAAATGTATGCACTTATGAGGTTCATTCTCATTCAAACCACCACGCATTCAGTGAATCCTGTTTATTAAAATTCTGCTCATACCTATCTACATACAAATCTTAGTCCAATTTTTTTAAAAAATGATTTTTAAAGCTGCATAAATTACTTCAAACATCAGCAGTTAAACTGGGACTTTCCATGGAGCTTTATTTTGTTTACTCACCATGAGCTAGGTAAAAAAAAAAAAGGCACCCATACACACATCAAACAGTTGAGTTTTCCATTTAGTGTCTATCATTCTAGTATGGGTGATTATGCAGCACAGAAGTCAAATTAAAGAAAATAAAAACTTCACGAAGACCTTTCAAGTTTATTATAACACTTAACAATGTTTAACAACACTTAAATGCTGTTCTAAATTTCAGCTTTTATTTGATGACTGTTTTTAGTTTCTCCAAGAATAAGGCCAATGCACGGTGAACTTGTACCCTGATATTTGGATCCAGTCACTTTTCTCCCTGTGACAAAAATACCTGACAGAAAACAACTTTAAAAATGGGGATTTGTTTTAGCTTCCACTTTGAGAATGTGCAGTCGATCATATGGGAAGGGAGTGGTGGTAAGCGTTTGCTTCTGCCATCTGGGCAGCTCATGTGACTCTTTAGGTTTTCTTCCTTTTCTTTTATTCTACCTGGGTCCATGTTTAATGTGGGTATTTACTCCTCTGTTAAATGTCTCTAAAAAGTGCAGGCATGTTCAGAGGTGTGTCTCCTGGATAATTCTAAATCCAGTCAAGTTGATAATGAAGAACAAATTAGTCCACTGTCTCACAAAGGACAAAGGTACCCGTCTGGGCTCCTCATTAAGTTCCGGGCCTGGAACTGTGGATGCTTCAGGGTTTAGTAGCACTGGGATTCTCTGGGCTATGGATTCTCATCTATTATGACAGAAACAGTCTGAATGTGACTGTAGAGCATTCTTCTCTGTCTAGAAAAGAATTGTATTTTATGTCACTGGACAGGAAGGAGGACCCCAGAGTCAGTGGCTAAGCCAAGATCCACTTGGCTTATGGGCAGAGGTAATAGAACCCCATTGTAATGACTGAGCATGTGTGTTCCTTCAATATCCCTAGATTAAATTTTCAGCTCCCCCATTGGAAAGTACTAAGAGATAGAGACCTTGAGATTTGTTTAGATCCTGAGGGTCCTAAAGATGACATTAGTACCCTGATGAGATGGGACATGAGACCTTCCAGTCTGCTTTCCAACACATGAGGGAGCAGAGCAGCATCTATCTATAAACCAGAAATCACCCTCACCAGACACATCTTATAGCATAGTCATGGACTGCTGGGGCCCCCAAACAATTGGAAATGAACGTTCATCTATTCTGTAAGAGCAACCTACCATCCTAGCATTCCTAAAACAAAGATTGCAGGGCTCAACATGAAGTCATTGCCCTTATGAGTTTTCCCTCCAACCTCTGGGGAATATATGGGATTTATTTACTTTTGTGCACTGGGCAGAGCTTCAAATGGATCTGTGTAAGGGCAAGAGGTTTCTCTGAGATTGAGCTGTCTTTGAGGCAAGGTTGGAGTATGGTTTTGTTCATTTCAGGCCATGTTTCTTGTTTGCCCCTGTGAAAGTTTCAATGAGAAATGAGAACTGTCCTTATAAGTTCATGTATCTGAACTCTTGGTTCTTAGTTGGTGGCACTCTTTGGGGGAGGTTATGGAACCTTTAGGATGTCGAGCTCTACTGGAGGAAGTACAACACTGGGGCTGGGCTATAAGGTTTTATGGCCTTGCCTATTTCCTACTATTCTCCTCCCTCCTCTCTGCTCCCTATGGATGAAATGTGATCAGCAAGATTTCTGCTCCTGTAACTGCCCCTGTCATAATAGATACTATCCCTCTGTAATTGAAAGAAAAAAAAATAAACCCTGTCTTTCTTGTGCTGGTTTTGTTGCAGTATTGTATCATTATAACAGAAAAGGAACAAGAGCATTCCTGGATCAGAAGACCCTGCAGTACAACATCCTGTTCTAGAGGGATAAGCCATTGCTATTTGCTCTGGAACCAGTCATGTCCCCTGCACTCAATCTCCTCCCAAAAATTATCTGCTGAGCTATCAGATTACTATGACAAGTACATCACCAGTCTTCACAATGACCTTGGGCATACAAATAACATTATTTTGATGCAACCTACAACCTTTGCTTTTACCAGTCAAACAACTCTACTCCTCCCCATAGTCAGGAAGTGGGGTCTCCAGGGACCCACACAGAGAGAGGCTGTTACTGACATTCACATGACTAAGTGGATCTGTTCTATTCTTACATGGTGGCAACCCTCAGCTGTAGATATGGGTAAGATTCTGGACCCTAGATCTCAACCAAGTTCTAATTTTGTTCAGTAGGCAAGGATATAGAGATTGGTAACCATGTCTACTACCATGTGAAGAAACATTATCTGAAATAGATAATGAAAGAATATCAGAGAGAAACTGGAAGACGAGAGATTTCTTGACTGCCTTCACATTGCAGATTATAGTTCTTAGGCTTGAATGTACCCTGCTTCTCCTACAATTTAATTATTAAATATTTGTTTATATCTTCTAAGACAGTAAGTAATAGTTTGGGTCAGATCTTGTTCACTCTAAGCCAAGAAAGTAGTCTAAAATGGAATCTATAACTTATTGGGCTTGTCCAACTCTACCATAACCTGCTCAGCACCCAGGCTGTCAACTGTTCTCTAGAACATCAATGTGACTCTGATGACCAGGTAATTGTTGTGAAGAACCCTGGAGAGAGGATGCAAACACATCAGAACAAAGCTTCATCTTCTTGGAAGGAAAAACTAGGAGGCTCCCAGTTGACAAACGGCGGGGGATAGAAAGGAATGGCCTGCCATTCCTACTACCTGCAGTCATGGCCAGAAGTCAATCAGGAGTGCCACTTTGGACTTCCGTTAAGTCTGTGTGTGCTCATGTCCCCATCAACATCTTTATTCAGGAGAGTAAGTCTTATTGAAAATTGAAATGTCTTGGGTGAAAAAAATACATCTGCAGGGTTTAGATGAAGGTGGGTATTGCTTGTTCTGCATTTTAAGCCCAGAAAGATGAGTTAATCCTTGAAATAAATGACATTGAACTTATTCAAACTTGACTGCTTTTATTCAGCCATCCAGGGGTTTTATAAAGAAGAATAGCCAAATACTTGGAGATAGTATTCCTGTCTCTGAAAGAGGAACAGCTCAGTGGGCTGATAAATACTAAGAAATGTCCAGGTACAGAAACAAGAGCCTGAATGATAAAGACACATTGTGATAGTGTGTGTGTGTGTGTGTGTGTGTGTGTGTGTGAGAGAGAGAGAGAGAGAGAGAGAGAGAGAGAGAGAGAGAGAGAGACTGTGTGTATGTATGTGTATATGTGTGTATTTGTGAGTGTGTATGACTGTATATGAGTATGTATATTGTATGCTTGTGTTTGTGTGTGCTTCTGAGTGTGTGTATACTTGGTGAGCACATGTGAGTGTGTGTGTGTGTGTGTGTGTGTGTGTGTGTGTGTGTGTGTGTGTGTGTGTGTAAGCCAGAGGATAATCTAGGGTGCCATTCTTCAAGCATTGTTTATGTTTTTATTTTTGGTTTTTAATTTTTTTGTAGAGCCTTTCATTGACCTGGAACTTTCTAAGTAGGCTAGGCTAGGTTGAATAACCTGAAAACCTCCTATCCCTTCTGTTATGATTCAGGCATTATGTTGGTCAGCCCATGGTTCTATGGTTGCTACACCACTACATAGTCTGCACTCAGGTGCAAAGGTTTCTTTAAGAGGCAAACTCCACCCATGTCCCCCTCTCTCTGTCATCTCTCTGAGGAGGTAGACAGATTTCTGTGTGTATTTCTCCCTCTTTGTGTGTGTTTCTCCCTCTTTGTTCTCTCCCCCTCTTTCCCTTCCCCCATGACCTTCCCTTCTCAATAAAGCTTCCTTCCCATATAAGTTCTGCCTGATGGCTTGTCACTCCTTCATTGGAATTTACTTTGGTCCCAACCTCACACCATATTCCTAATACCTATCTCTCCAGAACTAGGATTACAAGCAGGCCATTATGTCTGACCTTTTAAAAACACCATAGGGTCTGGGGATCAAACCCAAATCTTCATGTTTTCAAGGAAAGTGCTTTGTTCACCATGCCGGTTCCCCAGCTTCCAATCTGTGAAAATTTTATGATCCAATAAAAGAGTTGAAAAAAAATTTTTTTTTAAATCTTCCCATCCTCCTTTTTTGATAAGTCAGATTGTAGTATGTAATCCTAGGGGTGCTTGAGATTACTTACTGATCAAATAAACAAATACAGGTACCCTGAGGGTTGCAGGAAAGATTTAAAATGTGTTCTTTTACTATAAAGTGGTGGTGGTGGTTTCTGGTGAAGTCTTCAGGTTGTACCTGGAAAACAACAAACAATTTAAATATTAATTTGCTTAATTTTTTTTTACATTTTATTTTTATTGTGTGTGTATATGTTTATGAGATACATGCATGCCACAGGTGTGTGTGTGTGTGTGTGTGTGTGTGTGTGTGTGTGACAGAGATAGATAGGTAGATAGATAGATAGATAGATAGATAGATAGATAGATAGATAGATAGAATTGAGGTATAAATCCTGGAGATAGAACTCAGGTACTCAGGTGGCCAGGACTGGTGGCAAGTGCTAGCTAAACCATTTTGCTCATCCACTGTTGGGATTTCTAATTTTCATCTGACAAGAGATACCAACTAGACACTGGAGAGAAAGGACATGAATTTCCTTTCAAGTCCCCATAATTTGATTTGGACAACCAAAAGTTCTTCCTAATTGAACCCCAACTTTGTTGTAGACATGGTTGAATATGCCCCACTTATCATTTCTCTTGACTTTACCAAAAACATTCGAAGTTGGAACTCATGGTTCCTCCCTCACTTGCCCAACTCCACAAGCAATGGTCAGGTTTAGCCAGGCAATGAACTAAAATTTATCAAATGTCTTACTCAGTTTCTTTCTACCATAGCCATAATTCTACCTGATTAATTAGTTTTTACTTCTCAAAAGACTTGATCAGTAGGGTCTCCTCAGAAGTTTTGTGGGATGAATGATGTGTATGCAAAATTATCACTGCTTCCAATAAAGCCTGGGAGGATTCCTCACTGAAATTTTAAATGGAAAATTACATTATAGGAGATAGAAGCCCCACTCTGGGCAAACACAGACATAGCTCTTTGCTGAAGATGTTTCAAGAATTTCAGATTTCAAATTATTTTCTTTTTCTCCTTGTTTTTGTTTTGTTTTAGAGCCAATCAATATTTATTGATTGAATGAGTAATCATTACATAAATAATTCAGATAATGTTTCTTTTGTCTATGATCTTTTATAGTAGAATAATTACAAAGTTATACACCATTTTTGCTACCAAATTTCTAAGGGGAAAAATTACTGAATGAAAACAAGACAGAATCACACTAGTATGACTTCCCAAAGTTTTAAAGAAAATATTTTGGTTTGTATATCTTGCTCTTGTCATCATAACTGTAACAGACAACTTCCCAACACTTAGTTTTTTTCTGATAAAATAGGTAGAAATGTAAACAAATATGAATTGTTTTATAATGTATAATAAAATATATTAGTATTCATACAAAAAACCCAAGACAGAATCAAGCACCATGACATTTTCAAACTTCTTGATCTATCAAATCAGTAGAATTTCCACTTAAATTCACAGGATTTGCTATATGCTAGTCTGTTACTTTTTTTCCTGCTGTGTTATATGTCCTGATTCCAAAGGTGGTCTGTAAACTTGCAAACTGGAACTGTATCACATCTTTTGTTTCTGACCACATCATCTCTTAATTGACTACCATAGCCACAGACAATTTATCATTCCTTTCCCTGAAGTCACTAATGTAAGAAAGACCTTTCAACAGGAAGTCATCATTTTGAAATCTTAGTAATGGATTTGCTAGGTTGGTGCTGACAGCTTATCTCCAATTTTAGTCTCTAGTCTTCATTTTTATCAAAATGACGAGGTCATGGTATCAATATTGATTACTTATCCCTGAATCTCCCACTCCTGATATCTTAGTATCAAGTGCTTTCTTGCATCTGTTCATGAATTTGCCCTTTTACCCTGTAATTTACCCCAGTCATCTTCCATGCAGGATCCTGTAACATTGATCTGTACTGTCTAGAGACTGAGCTATGATGGTCCTGCTTGCAGTTTTAAATAAAATTCAAGTACACAGCAAGCCAAAGCAAAAAGTAGTAGATAGATAGATAGATAGATAGATAGATAGATAGATAGATAGAGGTAGATAGATGTTAAGGCTGATAAGAGAGGAGAAATAATAGATAGGTGTTATAGATAGATAAAGAGAGAGATAGATGATAGATAGATAGATATAGAGAGATGATAGATGATAGATAGATGATGTAGATATATATATATATGATAGCTAGATGGATAGATTTTTAATTGTAAGAATGGATTGATAGATAGATAGATAGATAGATAGATAGATAGATAGATAGATAGATAGATAAACATCATCAGTCATGTGCTCCAAGCACCTAGCAGAAATCTCTTGGGAAGTCCTGCTTATAGCAGCCCAGTTGAACTCTCTCTCCATGAACTCTCTCTCTTCATTCGGTGGCTGAAATTAGACTTCCTTTTCTTGATGTAGACACCTTTATATTATAAGATAAACTAGAATGACCTGTGTTAAAGATAATTCAATTTCTATATGTTCTTAAGGATAAAACATGTTTACTTGGGTTTTGTTTTGTTTTGTTTTGTTTTTCTCTTCTCTCCTTGCCATGGAGTTAGGGGACTAGCACACCTACAGATAAGAAGCCTTGGAGGACACACTTTGAAATAAACATCCTAGAATCTGAAATGGTGGAGGGGACAATCCTACTTCCAGAGCCAGCTTCTCGATGAGCTTAAACAGCACATGACAGTTTACCAGTAGAGTGAACATTACAAGCACACTATTTCAAATTCTCACAGATGCTAAGAGGGTGGATTGTGGAGTCAGTCAATCTAATCTAAATATTTTATCATCTCTTATAAGCCTCATGACCCAGTTTGTTACTTACTCACTCCATGTGTTTCCTCCTCTGCATGCATGCTCAGCATCAGTACTGACTTCATAGTGGATCAAGTAGTATATTTGAAGCATTTTCTGAATGTTGTGGTTTTGTTAATTCTTCTGTGTGATTGCTTTTTTTATCCTGTGTTTTCATTTTACTCTTCTTTGACTTCTTGTTATTTCCTATGCTAGGCTCAGTGTTGCATTCCCTCTCTTCTATTTATCTTCTCTCTTGAACCCTCACAGAGAGCACTTGCATAAAATTGTGCTTACATTTTCCTTTGTTATATTCTACTGTTGTCTCTAATGTTACAGTCCCCTGCATGTCTCTGGAAGTCTGTGCAATGAATGTCCTGACTTCTGGTAATGCTCCATCTGCTAAATCCTGTTTATTTTTTAGTTACTGTGGCTTCCCTCAGCATCTGAGGGATAGTCTTTGTTGTTAATGAGTTGCATTGGCAATGTGTTGTTGGGATGTACTGAGCTTGACATTGAAATATAAGGTTCTGATGCCTTCACCTACCATTAACTGGATGTGTTGGATTTAGAAACCTTGCTTACTTAGGTGTCCTGTGCAAACCCTTTGACTTCCATAGGAATGAAATAAGATAATATATGTGAAGGATTTTTTGTAAACTAGGAAGTATCACATATAACTTGGTTATTGATCTCTTTAAGTGTATAATTCCTTTGGAGAAAAGAGTATCTTCTCAGGAAAAGCCACAAGAAAGGTCATGTTTCTAAGAAAAAGAAACACATTCCTTCTTCATTCACAGGCTTCATTCACATGACCCAATTCTAAAGTGTTTTACAACTCTTGGAGAACTCATCTGTACTTTGTAGTTTAAAGAGTATTAACAGCTTCCTCCTGGGACAGACGAAAGTGTGCCTCGAGCCCTCTTCCATTTGCCTACTCATGCAAGGTTATTACCCTGATGCCTTTAGTGAACTTCAATATTTATATATCTCTCTTTGAGGTAGAGGGATACAAAAGGATCCATATTAACTTGCATTCATTTCACTTATAATATGTATCTATTGTGGGTAATGCATAGTTGTAATTTATCTTTTGTTTTTAGGTTAGACATAAAGTTTTCTTGAATGGTAACTATTTAATTAGTATTACCTAGTGCTAGTGCACTTTCTGCAGTTAACTGAAAAACACAGTTAATGGTGACATTTTGTATTACACATAATTCTAAGTGCTTTCTATAAATTCATCTAAAATGTTATGTAGTGGTTTTAAAACATTTTTATCTACTCATATAATTTCAGAAGAATTGCATCTAAGATAAACTAATAAGACAAAAATAAGTAAAATATTTTCCTAGCATCCCTAAGATCCTGGGTTCAACCTTTTGCACCACAAATATAAAATAAAATCATTAATTATACATACACATATGTGCATAATCATTATGTTACTGAAAATAAATTATAACATTATGGATTACATCTAAATTCTGATCAAAATGGAAGACAGAAGGCAGAGAGATTTTTGAGGGCAAAGAGAAAAACTGTTGACCCATGTTTTCATATGAAAATAGTTTTTTTTAATTGAGGTGATCATTATTGGTGGAAATGAATAGTTTAATCACATTCGAAGACAGTTTCATAGCTCTTTACAAGTCTCAAATACTGTCATCAAAGGGTCTGGCCATTGATACTCATTGACATTTACCTGTGAGTTGAAGTATGTGTCCCCATGAAAATATGCACATGTATTTCTGGAGCAGTTTCATTTATGATTGGGAAGGTGAATGGGTAATGGTAGTACATCTATAGATTGGAAAAATACCTTAGAGACAAGAGGAAATGAGCATGAGGACTAGCTTAGTGATACATCACATGTTTAGGATGCACAAGACCTTAAGTTCAGTCCTACAGAGGGGGTCAGGAAGAAACATAACACTACGAAACCACACTAAGGAAATTTAGGTACATATTTTAAGTGAAAGAAGCCCATCTATAAAGGTCTTAGATTGTATGTATTAGTCAGAGTTATCTAGAAAAAATAGACAATATAGTATATATGTAGAGATTAATTCTAGCAAACCTAATCATCTGAGTATGAAGGCCAAGAAGTTTAATATTTTCTGTTGACAAGCTGGGAGAGCCAGTGGTATAGTTCTACCTGACATCCAAGACTGGAGAGAGGAGACTTACGTCCTAGCTTGAAGACAGGCCATCTACCCCTTGCTCTGTTTTTTTTTTTTCATTCTCCAGGCCTTTAACACTTTGAATGAAGTCCAGAAAAGCACTCAGAATCACCTCCCAGTTGTAATCAAAGTAATGTCCAACAAGGTGTCTGGCACCACACGGCCAGTCCAAGCTGACACATGAGATTAACTATACCATATGGGAAAGTAAACAATGATTCTATTAAAAGGGTCAATGTTGATCTGAGCACAATAGACCAGCCTATCCACGTGTGACCACCCGTAACTTCCACCTACCTGGTCTCTGACCCTCACCACTGGGCTTCTACTGGAGTTCTGGGCCTCTCCCAGAGACCCGCCTATCTCTGCGGGTCCACCCTGAGTTCCTGTGGGCTGGATCCTTGACCCCTATCTCAGGACCTCTGCTAAAGAGGCCCTACTCAGTTGGAGGGTGCCAGCTAGACCCGCCTATCAGTGCAGAAACATCCAGAGTACCAGCCCAGCCTTTGTCCCTGTCACCAGGCCTTGGCTACAGGTGAGTTTGGGTCTAATCCTACTGGGGCAGCTGATTCTTTCCTACACCCTCCATAGGAAATCCCTGGGTGGGTCCTGGATCTCCCTGCCCCTGCGTCCTGTCCCCACTGAGAGTGCTCTTGGAGCTCCAATATACCCCCACTCACCCCCACTGAGAGCCTGCCCTCCCCCTATGCTCTTCTCTACCCTGCCCACTGTCCCACCACTCTGGTTGAGCAATGAGCCAGAGGGTGGAGCCAACAATCCAGCCACCTTCGGGAAATTCCTGGAGCCTATCTGAGCACAACAGACCACCCTATCCACGTGGGACCACCGTAACTTCCATGTACCTGGTCTCTGACCCCTACCACCGGTCTTCTACTAGAGTTCTGGGTCCCTCCCAGAGATTCACCCTGAGTTACTGTGGGCTGGATCCTTGACCCCTGTCGCAGGACCTCTGCTAAAGAGGCCCTACTCAGTTGGAGAGTGCCAGCTAGACCCACCTATTGGTGCAGAAACATCCTGAGTATCAGCCCAGCCTTTGTTCCCCAACATCAGACCTTGGCTACAGGCCTTGGCTAGAGCTAGACCCGACTATCACTAAGGAAACATCCTGCAGGCTAGCTTCTGCCAAAGAGGCCTCAGCTCTCCTCTGCTGGAGCCTGATCTTTGACCCCCATCGTTGGTCCCCTGCCTATGGAGAGACCTCCTAGAGAGCTTGGACCACACAGAACTACAGATGTCGAACCTGTGACCCACCTAAATTCATAGAGAGAGGAAGAAATCCCACCAACACCTACTGGAAGAAGCTATCGGAAGACGGCAATACAAGAAAACACCTAACATCAGAAAGACAAGCATAACACCACCAAAATCTAGGGAATCTACACCAACTAGACCAGAACACAACAAAGCAAATGAATCAGAAGAGAATGACCTAAAAATTATTATCAGAAAAATGATAGAGGCCCTCAAAGAAGATATGAGAAAATCCCTTAAAGAAGTGGAAGATAAAACAAACAAAAAATGGGAAGAAATGAATAAATTTCCTAAAGAAAATACAAAAAGCCAAGAAAAAACAATTAAACAGGCTAAGGAAATGGTTCAAGACTTGAAAACGGAAATGGAGTCAATAAAGAAAACACAAACCGAAGGAATGTTGGAAATAGGAAAACTGGGCAAATGATCAGGAACTGCAGATGCAAGCATAACCAACAGAATTCAAGAGATGGAAGGGAGAATCTCAGGTGCTGAAGATAAGCTAGAGGAAATAGATTCATCGACCAAAGAAAATCGTAAATCCAACAAATCCTTAACACAAAACATCCAGGAAATGTGGGACACTGTGAAAAGGCCAAACCTAAGAATAATAGGCATAGAGGAAGGTGAGGAAGGTAAGGAAGCCCAGCTCAAAGGGGCCAAAAACATATTCAACCAAATCATCAAGGAAAACTTTCCCAATCTGAAGAAGGACATGCCCGTGAAAGTACGAGAAGCATACCAAACACCAAATAGACTGGACCAAAGAAAAAAGACCCCTCAACATATAACAATCAAAACACCTAACATACTGAATAAAGAAAGAATATTAAGAACAGCGAAGGAAAAAGGACAGGTAACATATTAAGGCAGACCTATCAAAATTACACCTGACTTCTCCATGGAAACCCTCAAGGCCAGAAGGTCCTGCATAGATTTTCTACAAGTACTAAGAGTCCACAGATGCCAGCCCAGGCTACTATAACCAACAAAACTCTCAATCACTATAGATGGAGAAAACAAGATATTTAATGACAAAGCCAGATTTTCACAATACGTATCTACAAATCCAGCCCTACAGAAAGCTTTGGAAGGAAAACTCCAACCCAAGGAAGTTAACTACACTCACAAAGACATAGGCAACAGATAATCCCACTTCACCAGAAACTACGGGTAAAGAAGAACAAATAAATCCTGCTGCCAAAATACACAATACTGCTGACAAAAGCAAATCTAAAACAAACAAACATTAACAATCAATTGTCCTTACTCTCCCTCAATATTAATGGTCTAATCTCGCCTATAAAAAGACACAGGTTAACAGAATGGATACGAAGACAGAATTCATCCTTCTGCTGCATACAAGAAACACACCTAAGCTACAAAGATAGACATTACCTCAGGGTAAAGGGCTGGGAAAAGATCTTCCAATCAAATGGACCCAAGAAGCAAGCAGGTATGGTTATCCAAATATCTAACAAGTTAGACTTCAAACCAAAATTAATTAAAAGAGATGAAGATGGTCATTTCATATTCATTGCAGGAGAAATCCATCAACAAAAAGCCTCAATTCTGAACATCTATGCCCCAAATACAAAGGCACCCACATTTGTAAAAGAAACGTTACTAAAACTCAAAGCTCACATAAAACCTCACACACTTACAGTGGGAGGCTTCAACACACCACTCTCACCACTAGACAGGACCACCAATCAGAAACTCAACAAAGAAACAAAAGAACTAACAGAAGTTATGTCTCAACTGGGTTTAACAGACAGCTATAGAACATTCCATCCAAACACAAAAGAATATACCTTCTTCTCTGCTCCACATGGAACCTTCTCTAAAATCGACCACATACTAGGTGGCATAACAAACCTCAACAGATACAAAAGAATTGGAATAGTCCCCTGTATCTTATCAGACGACCATGCTTTAAAATTGGAATTCAACAACAACACAAATTGCAGAAACCCTACAAACTCATGAAAACTGAACAATGTGCAATTGCACCACACCTGGATCAAAGAAGAAATAAAGAAAGAAATTAAGGACTTCCTAAAATTCAAAGAGAATGAGGACATGACATATCCGAACTTGTGGAACACCTTGAAAGCAGTGTTCCGAGGGAAGTTCATTGCACTGAGTGCCCATATGAAGAAAACAGAGGATAGTCACATTAGAGAATCAATAGCGCAACTGAAAGCCTTAGAACAAAAAGAAGCAAACTCACCATGGAGGAGTAGACGCCAGGAAATAACCAATTTGAGAGCTGAAATCAATAAAATAGAAACCAGGAAAACAATACAAAAAATCAATTCAACAAAGACTTGGTTTTTCGAGAAAATGAACAAGATAGACAAACACTTATCCAAACTAACGAAAAAGCAGAGAGAGATCATGCAAATTAACAAAATAAGAAATGAAAAGGGGGACACAGAGGAAATCCAGACAACTTTCAGGTCATACTTTGAAAACCTGTATTCTACAAAATTTGAAAATTCATAGGAAGTGGACAAATTTCTGGACAACTATCACCAAAATTAAACCAAGAACAGACAAACAACTTAAATAGACCTATAACCCCCAATGAAATTGTAACAGTCATTGAAAGCCTTCCAACAAAAATAGCCCAGGGCCAGATGGCTTCAGTAAAGAATTCTACCAGTTGGTGGCCAGGGTGCATGTCACAGGGAAATAAGAGGGAGGGAGGGAGGGAAGGAGAGATGGAGGGAGGGTTGGAGGGAAGAAGAGAGAGAGGAAACTGGGATCCACATGTAAAAATTTTAAGTTATATTATTTAAAAAAAAGAAGGAAAAATGTTGCTGGATTAATTACATATATATATATATATATATATATATATATATATTTAAAATGTGTTGACTTCAAAATTTAAGCTAAGGACAAGTTACTGGGGAAAAGGATTTCTAATTTTGTTTCCACAGAAAATGAAAAGCTGTGTTTTCCTTCCAGACTCCCTGAAGCAACGTCAATGGGACAATGCAGCCTTGTAGACCACTACAGCTAGGATTTCTGCGTCTTCTTAGGATTCCCCCATGACAGCAACCCCTACCAGCAGGAAGCAGTTTGGAAAGAATGATGCTCAAATTCCCAAATATTGTTTATAAATGTTTGTTTTCATTTAAAAAGGCATGTATAATTATGTCCAGCATAAAATAAATAAATGTTTAAAGAAAATGGTCAGTATTTACAGGATTCTTGGGGATAGAGAAAAAGATGAATAGATACAAGATGGTTTTCTGGATTTTGTTTCTCAGCATGGTAAACTATTCTACATGGTGCTATGATTAGTGGCTATGAGACATTTTGTATTTGCCAAAATCCATACATTGTACAACCCCCAAAGGTGAATTCTAATGTAAACTCTAAACTTTTGTTATTAGTATTGTATCAATATTGTTTGCCCAACTGTAAAAAGCACACTAAACTAATGTAAGAAGTTAATAATAGAGAAATGGAGGAGAAAGCAGAGTTTATGGGACAACCTGCATTTTATGGTGCTTATTCTTTTCTGTTTTTATTTTTTGGTCCTTACACATGCTAGACAGGCACCCTACCACTGGGTTGTAGTTCCAGTCCTCTATTTTCGTTTTATTTTGAGACCAGACAGGTCTTGAACTTGAGATTTTCCTGCCTCAGCCTTCTAAAATATTAGCATTACAGGAGAGTGCCAAGGCATCCACCCAAAGCACTTTAAGGTTGGGGGAAAAAAAGGCAAGTTCTTCATGTTTAATAGAAAACCACATAGAAACTCAAATGTCTAAAAGAAATGAAGTATGATGGTGTTCATAAACATGTGAACAAATGTAAATGATTATATCTTCTTTATTTTAACTGCTCCTGTCAATGAGTTTGTCAGTCAACATAATACCACCCTAAGGCTAGTTAGTATGAGAGGAAAATGCAAATTGATTTTTCAAAAGTAGTCAATAATTTATATTTTATCACTTAAAAAGTCCATTTATCCCAATTAAAATTGTTGAATTTATGAGATTTATCCAATAAAGTGTAGGTTGTAAATGAAAAACAAGTTAGATAAAATAATTCCCGCTGTTGATCTCTGAGTTTAGAGTAATTCAGTCTAGCCTCTTCTGGCAACCAAGGAATAAGGACTCTCATGGCTGCAGGAGAGAGTTGTTGAACAGATCTGTGTGTTGTTTTATTTCCTTTACCTCCAGCTGTTGGTAAACTTAGAATACTTGGAATCCACAGCAGCATTTGAGCTAAAACATGAGAATATCCTGTCCTGGACATCTCCAGCCTGTGAGAAGAGGGAGGGGACTGTAAGGGATATGAGAGTTTAGTGTATGTATTCAAATATGAGTGCAAGCCAGTGTGGGTGAAGTTGTGAACAGAGGTGAGTAGAGAGGGTGAGCCAGATTGTGTTTTCACAGTGTTGCTTTGGCTGCTGTGCTGAGAAGGGCAGGTGGGTCAGCAGATGGACCAGATGCTCCTGGTCCATTTCTGCTGAATGTGCTTCCTCCCCACACCTGCATCTTCAGCTGCATTGCTGTCAGGGCTTGACTCTAAGTAATCCAGTTTCAAATAAATAATTATTCAGATCCTCTTCAGTAAAAAAAAATGTTTTGTGTTTCCTATCATTATCTAGCTCCCCCCTTCCCATCCTGACTAGATTCCATGGCAGTAGGGTTTCTAAGTTTTTGAGGAGTTATACTGTCTTAGTTTTTCATGTTTCTTACATTACTTCATTGGGGTTTACACACCTGGTACCACTTCTTTGCTTGGTTTATTTGTTTATTTTTATTGTCTATGTTCAATCCATTGAAGTATCTCCCATATTCATGAGGGAATTAGATGTGTTGAGTGTGTAGTTCAGAAAATAATTCCTAAGAATACAAGATTTTAGTACCTGGTGTAAGCTCTATGCTATTCCCCAAGTAGGATATGAACTGGGATAGCAACAACAGTTGTTTGATATCACCACTATGCAATTGCTACAGTAGCCAATTAGTAGCCATGGTCCCTTGGGCTTCAGTACTTGTCAGAGGATACATAACCAAGTGCAGAGTGTACTCAGATATTAGGTAATGAAATTACAAGTGAGAAAGAAGTAGGGTGGGTAAGGATAAGGATTAAGGATAAGATTGATTTTAAAAATACAAGGTAAGGACTTGACAGCGCAAAGGGTAAGAACACACACTGTTCTTTTGGAAGAACTATGTTCAGATCCATCCACATTGGACCCCTCAAAATTAACTTTAAATCACTCCAGTCCCAGGAGAGCAAGCTCCCTCTTCTGGCCTCCACACACACAAGCACTCATGTGTACTTACTTATAGAAAGTCATATATCCATATACTCACAATTAAAATCTTTTTTTAAAACTTAAAGGAAGAAAGGATAGGGTGGGTTAGGATAAGGATTAAGTATTAAGTAAACTTTGAAAACATAAATGTTGAAGTGAGAAAAGGAGCTAGGAGGGGGAAACAGAGACACTTCTAGTGTGTGCAGACTTTACATATGAAAGAAGAAGAAGGAGGAGGAGGAGGAGGAGGAGAAGAAGAAGAAGAAGAAGAAGAAGAAGAAGAAGAAGAAGAAGAAGAAGAAGAAGAAGAAGAAGAAGAAGAAGAAGAAGAAGAAGAAGAAGAAGAAGAAGAAGAAGAAGAGCAGAGGAAGGTGATAGCTGAGAAGCAAGAGGAAGGGGTAAGGATGAGAGAGAGAAGAAAAAGTCTATGCATGGGGGGGGGAGTTTATGAAATACAGCTGAAGTGTTACAGTAAAGAATGCTTTGCAGGAAACTGGGTGAAGAATCATACCAATGGTCCTAAACCCAATTGAGCAATATATAGACAAAGGCAAAACCATCATGAGATACACATGAAGGGTGGAAATCAGATAATCAACAGGCAATAAGGCAAGTATTTATGGATGTGCTGGCACAGCTGTGCTGGGTTGAAAGGTGAATATTTCAGATCCCTCAGGTCCCCCATGTTGCTGTGTAGCAGGGAGAAAAATGGGAGCCATTTGTCTCTGTAGCTTCAGTATCCTTGGGGTTTTCTTGGGCTGACAGGGTAAGAAACATGGTCCCTGCTGTGTTTTCTGGTCAGTGGAGTGGGAAACCCGGTCCCTGATGTGTTCTCTGGTCACTAGATTGGGGCATCTGGTCCCTGCTGAGTTCTCTGGGAATGCTGGAGTAGAAGCCCGGTCTCTGCTCTCGTCTCTGGTCACTGGAGTGGGACATCTGGTCCCTGCTGTATTCTCTGGTCCCACTGGAGAAGGGAGTGTGAGCCCAGGTTTTATAGATCCACCACAATGGGCAGGAGGCCTACTCCCACAGTGCTTTCTTTTAATAAGAAAACTGCCTTGCTCTTTTGAGAGAGATCCTTTCACTGTAACTTGGGATTTATCAACTAGGTATGACTGGGAAGAGATCTGTCTTTCTCTACCCCGCCATGGCTGATGTTCTCAGTGTGTGCCTCCATGCCTGGCTTTTATGGTGATGCTGAAGATCAAAATCAGGTTCCCGTTGTGTGACCAGCACTATATAATTAGAGCTCTTAATTTTTGTAGTTCTTTGGAATATTTTCAGACATTCCAGATTACACACACACACACACACACACACACACACCTCTGCCAGGCAGCTGTTAGGATATTCATCTTGATCTTGAAGAGAGGCATTGGAGAGAATTACCTTAACTTCCTTACAGATTTAACTCCACCAGCAAATTTTCTATAATTAAAATGAAATATCTACTGAGGCTGGGGCAGTGGCTAGGTGGTTAAGAACACTCACTCTTGCAGATGACCTAGGTATAGTTTGTAGCACCCCTGTGGCAGCTCACAGGCATCCCTAATTCTGGTTCCAGGGGCTCTGAATCCTCCTCTGGCCTCTGAGGGTATCTAGCACACCCATGGTACACATACATACATGAAGGCAGTGGGAGTTTGGGAAGAGAAGGAACAGCGGTAGTAGAAGTTGGTTCCTAAAAATGGAGGGGAAAGGAAAATGAGGAAACACCTGGCCTTTAGCACTAATGAAGGGTCACCATAAAGCTTTGGAGAGCTGATCAAGTCAAAATCAACTCCTGGAGATGTGCCTGATACTCAGGTCTGCCTTAGCTTGTCTTTGGAATACTTGTCCTAGAACCACTTGGTCATTGGTTGGGAGCAGCCAGAAGGGCAGAGCTTCCAGCAGCCTGGCCAATAAAGGGACAGGACTTCTTTGTAGTTAGCTAATACAGGGGCAGAACTTCTTTGAAGTCAGCATCTCCTGAGCCAGGAGTTGAGCGGGAAAGAAATAAAAAAAGCCCTGGAGTGTTCTATTTATTAAGAATGTGGCCTGCCTGTGTGATAGCTCCTTGAACCATTTTATCATAGGCCATGGAGCTGTCATGCTTACTATGGCTCATATGTCACAGCATTGTGCTATTCTGATGAGCCTGAGAGCTTATCTACAGTCTAACAAAATGTTCCTTGCCTGTGGAGCCTTCCTCTGATTTATGAAGTCCTTGACTGAGTCTGTTACTTCACAATCATGAGTTGAAAACCTCTGGGGTGAAGCTAGAGCTTCAAGGACAAACCAAACACCCTCGTTCCTGCCCTCAATATTAGCATGGACTTTTGGTAATGTCCATAATTTTTCTTCTAAATTTGAAGGCTTAGTTTCTCAAAGATCAATCTTCTCAGTAGTAAGTTTGGAAGGTTACATCATATGTTTGTAAGAAATAAAATGGAAACACCAAGGCTCTTGTGAGATGGTTAGTTCTATAAATTGCTTTTCAGAGAAGCATGAGTATCTGTGTCACTAAAACCACCTGCCAAAGATGCTGGGCCTAGCACTATGTGCCTGTAACCCTAGTGCTGTGAAGTGGAGGCAGGAGGATTCTGGAGCTCACTGGCTAGCCTGGCTAGCAAGACTGTGACATCCGGGTTCGGTTGGAGACCAAAAAAATTAGCAAATAAATAAAAGTGTTTAACATCTGTTACTCACACACACACACACACACACACACACACACACACACACACACACACAAATACATACATACATACACACATACACACCAAGGAAAAACAAGCTGGACATAATGACCTGGGCTTTTAATTCTGGTACTCAGGAAGCTGAGGCAAGGGGATCATGAATTCAAAACCAGTTATATATCAAGATACTGCCTGTAAAGCACAAAAGATGAAATAAGGTGAAAGGTTCCCTTGTAGCACACATTCAAAGCTTTGAGATTTTTCTTACCACTGTCTGCAGGAGTATAGGCTATCAGTTCTGAGCATCGGGGCCCTCCAAAACCCTCCCCAGGCTGTGGGCCTCTCAGACAGCAATTCCATTCTCTAGATTCTGATTTAATTTTCTGCCAGGTTTGATGTGAACTTCAGTAATAACATTTACATCCTTCTTGTGAAGTCATGCTCTGCCTGGTTGAAACTCTGCTCAGATTTTGATTAATTTTAGCCTTCATTTATTCTGTGTACTCTCATGGTGGAATTAATTATTTCTGGGGGCCCCAGTGGTAAGACTGGCAGTACAATCAGTGGCTGTCCCCAGAGCCCTGGAATGGAGCACTGCTTTCCTGTGGCCTGTTCCTCAAGGGCTGTATTTGTCATCAGAGGTAGAAAATTCTCTACCAGATTTATACACAAGTGATCCCTAGGTCCTGAAGAAGGCAGTGAGTTCTGTAAATCTTAAGAAAACACAACACACATTTCTACCCCAGAATCGTAAATATCCTCAATACTTCCTGCTTAGTAACAACATCGCCTACTTATTGGGAAAATCCCCAGCTTTTCTCTCAAGGCCTCTTCTTGCTGGTAGAAAATGTGGCTCACCAGTTATTAGTGTCCAGTAATCAAACTCATAAAAACCTATATTCCATTTAGTATCAAAAGAGATGTGTTTATGGACTGGGGAGATTGTGCAGTAGGTGACAACAATTGCTTTGCTGATACAAGGGTCCCAGTTCAAATCTCAAGCACCCAAGTAAAAACTGCGCACATGGCTGTGTGTGCCTGTAAGTCCAGCATTATATTATTACCAATAATATTAATTAAATAGTATCAATTGTATTACATGCTTATTATAAATACATGTATGTGAGGAGACATAGAGACACACCTCACTTACTACTCTGACTTCTACATGTGTATGCACAGGCATATGTACCTGCATATTTGTTCATATGCAGCACACACATGCAATATATACACCACACATTAATATGTATATTTGAAAAGAGGAGTATTTGTCTTAGATGTAGAAGTTAAAATCATGCGTTCTGAATGTTATAGGACCTCGGTAATTCTCCCATGTGTCAGACACTTGATTAGAAGTACAAATGAAACAGAGCCAGAGAAAGCTTCCTTCCTGTAAATGGGTCACACATTAATCATCCTGAGTGGTGAACTTCAATCCTAGACAAATTACTTCTCCCCATGCAGTCTAAGGGCACACTCACATAAGGCTCGAACCGCAGTGTGCTCCATCCAATTAGTTTAGGGAACTAGCCTCTGCCTCCGCTTCTCCTTTAGAGATCTTTTGACTTATTACACATTCCACTTATATTACATGTCATCAAAGATTGAAACACAAGCTTTAGTGGCTTCCATTTTCATAAGAAGCAGGTGACTTTAGGTCAGACCAATTCTCACTTAACCATGGCTGTATTTTATGTTACCTTATAGGATTCATCTATGCTGCCTGATAGTTTAACTCAACTTTGGTCTTTGCTCAGTTGTTAGGAGTGAGAGTATTGCTGTGCACTGTTGTGGACCCTGTCTCCAAATGCTTATAGATTTAGGGCTGCTAAACCTGGCATTGAGAAATACAATTACCCTTTCATAAGTAGGGACACTGAGGTCACAGAAGGAGAGGAGCCAGCAGCACAATAGACCAGTCACTGAGAACTGCCTGGAGAAAATTCCCCTGGGGAAAGAGATAACTTAGGGTGTTGCCACAAGTATAATACAACAACTGCATTTTAGATGGTCACCTTTTCTATTACCTACTCATCTTGCACCACCCTATGATCTACCTGAGACTTACAAACATGAAAGAACATTCTAGTTGGTGCAGTCTTGTGTCATGAAGAAAGAGTATGAAGAAAAGAACAATCTGGGAATGTGTGGTCCTGTCTGCCAAGCCTCTACATATCTCCTAAAGTCATGGAGTTATAGAATACAAGAGCTTCAAGAGTGGTGGCCTATCCTCATTTTATGCAGAATCAAAAGATGTCAAGTCTAGAAGGGACAAATGGAATGAGTGTGGTCAGTTGTAAATGGAAAGACCTTTAAGTTAAAGATAAGATAAGCCTGATGTTATTTCAGCTGTGAAAAGTATTGTGACTAATGCTTAGTACCTACAATGCCATAAGAACACTGCTTGAGTCTTATTTCCCAACACACACTTTTTCATGCCAACTTGTCCCAGTGTTACCAAGATATGTTTATCTTTCATTATCAACTTGACATAACCTAGAACCACTGGGGAAAACCTAAGTGACAGATTATCTATATCAGGCTGGTCTGTGTGCATGATGTGTCTCAATAAAGTCAATATGATATGAAAAAACCCGGCCTATTGTGGGTGACATCATTCCCTAGGCAGTGGGTCCTCAACTATATGAGAGTGAAGAAATTGAGGTAAACATAGGTAAGCAAAACAAATGAGCACATATGAGTTCATTTCTTTCTGGTTTTGATTGAGTATGTGATGTGAATAGCTGTTTAAAGTTCTTGCCTTGACTTCTCCACAGTGATGGGTTGTAACATGGAATTGTATGCAGGAATAAACCTTTCTCCCCCTAAGTTGTTTTTTGTCAGTGTTTTATCACAGCAACAGAAATGAAACTAGAACACAAGAATATTGGCTTTTGCTCTTTTCTGACAGATAAATCTGTGGGTATCCATAACATAAGATCTGGTATTTAAAGAGCTATTATTTTTTTTTCTTATGATGGAAAAGATTGTATGAAACCAGAGTAACATGATCAGTGATTAAAAACTCTTCAATTTTCATCTGCAATCACTCTTTGAGAATCATGCCCCTCCCATTCACACCACCTAAAATCTAAAGTAAGCTTTTGCACATTCAAGCCTGCAAATCCTACTCACTCACCTGAATTTCTAGAAGAACAATTATTTGTTAGTTAGGTGTAGGGATCTACAGGTTTTCAAATGGAACTTACAGGGATATGTTCAAGGAACCATTACACACAGATCTCTAAGTAGATTCTGGCATAACATATCACTATCTAATAATTCTCCTCCTACTGGAGGCAGTAAGGGAGGGGTCTGTATCTCAGATTCCATAGGTCAGTCTCAAAGAAGGAAGTCTCCCAGGGAAAGAGGCAGAAGACAAATAACTAATAACCATACATTGACTACTTTCCTCAGAGAAAAAGACATTGAAAGCAAGCACCTGGGTCCTGACAGAGGGAAGACACTGCTGCTAAGAAAGCAGGGCATCTTTTTGAGAAATGGAGATGGTATCCATCTTTGCTATCTTTCATTGGACCAGTGATGGCCCTGTTGGAAGATGATTTTATTCTGTGCTCTTCCATCGTGGCATTGCCTGGATTACAGAGCAACCCCATCTTACTAAATGACCTTCTCTGCACAAAATTTTTTATGGGAGGTCTGAACTATTCCTAGTTACTTTCATCTTTTTCCACCTTTATTGTTTAGTAACCACTCTTGCCTTTAAAAACTGAGCTCGTAGAGTCCCTGTGGCAGAGCAGCAGAAGAAATGGAGGCTTTGGAAATCGACTTAAGTTTAAAAGCTACTGTCACTCACATAAAGTGCTTTGGAGATGTGGTGTGTCTGATTTTCTCATCAATAGAAGTTAAAGACCAGATGTCTCCTTCTCAGAGAGTGAGTGCCAATTCTGGGAAAGGATCAATTTGAAAGTTCTATGTACATAGTCAGGTCTTCATCAATGCTCATCCCCTATATCTTCTACCTCTTCTAAGTTTCTTTCAGAAACATTCTTTGGCCTTGGTCTGTATGCACGGAGCCTAGTTCATGCCAACTATGGTATGCCATCCCTTCTGGGAAGTCAAGCTTTATTGAAGCCCACCTTGTTTTTTTAGTTCATACCTACTTGTTTTCCTGCTACAAGGTAGCAAGCTACACACAATGTTCTAAGAGGATTCCATAGCCAAAGATTTTTATCATCTGTCCTTTACAAGGAATGTTTGCAGGCCCCTGGCTTAGAGCAATGCTAGGGTCAGTTAGAACCTGAATTAGTAGCTGAATTGTGAATAAAATTGCCCTCTACTGTACTCTCCTCAACTCATCAACCTGCTTACATTCAGATGTAAACTCTTGTCAAATAGATATTTAGATGACTACATTTATAAATGAGAATTGAAGGAAAGTATTTATGACTAGGACTATATTGTGAGTTGCTTTCTTCCTCAGAGTAGGGAGGCTCATTTGGCAAGTTAAATTTAAGAATAAGTTTCATATGTTTTGGTGGACTTCCATTCTGGATTTATGTGGCTGTGGATGGGGAAATTGCCTGAGGATGGGAGTCAGGGTAGTGAAATTCTACTGATGAATGACATGTTTTTAAACTGTTGGTCACACAGGGCTGGAGATGAGTACAAAGGGGCTTGGAGGTGCTGATGATCATTTGAATGGGTGTCTGCTCTTCCTTCCCTGGGTGGAGTCACACCCTCTGCTTTCATCGTAAGTTGCTGCAATCTGTAGTTTGTGTCTCAAAAGTATTCCCCAAAGTTCCATGTTGTTAAAGCTTTGTTCAGCACTGGAGGTGATAGAATCTTCAAGTGATAAAGACTAGTTTTGGGTCCCTGGGTGCATAACTTTGAAAGGGTATTCTCTCTCTCTCTCTCTCTCTCTCTCTCTCTCTCTCTCTCTCTCTCTCTCTCTCTCTCTCTCTCTCTCTCTCTCTCTCTCTCTCTCTCTCTCTCCTCTCTCCTCTCTCTCTCTCTCTCTCTCTCTCTCTCTCTCTCTCTCTCTCTCTCTCTCTCTCTCTCTCTCACACACACACATACTTCTGACCATGAAATTGACTGTTCACTATGCCATCTCCTCTCAACCATTAGGTGCTGCCTTGCCATGGGCCCAAAGGGATGGAGCCAATTAACTGTGAATGCGAACCTCTGAAACCACAAACCAAAATAAGCTTTCGCTAGGCATTTATTAGAACAATGGAAAGCAGGTTAATGCACCCCAGTTGCCCACACTAAGAGAAGCTAGGATGTCTGTGAGAGCCACACTCTAATCTGGATACTCTCTAACCATCATAGCACTTTATCCTTTCAACAAAAGTAGAAGGTTGTTAATTTAAGGTGCTTACTTAGATTTAAATTTTCATTTATTTATATGGTGTTTGAAGAAACAAAACTTTGTACAAACTACTCCTACTGTAAGTGCCGACCATGATCATGAATGAGCAGCTCCAAAGCCTGCCTTCATTCCATAACAATCCTCAACCTGGAACCTAGCCATGGACAGGGATGCCTGTAATGATGTCTCACTGGGAGGAGGACAACTGTGTGGTTAGTAGTGTCACTTGGCAGGATCTAGAATCATGGAGAAGACAAATCTCTGGGTCAGTCTGTGAGAAATCATCTAGACTGGGTTAACAGAGGCAGGATGATCCACCTACATCTGGTTCCATCTGTGACTGGGGTCTCAAACTACTTAAAAAAAGCAGGCAGAGTGCAAGCACATATTTCTTTCTGATTCTTGACTTGGGGTGTCATATAATCAGCTGCATTTGGCTCCTATTACCATGATGTTCCCACCATGATGAACTATATCCTTGAACTGCACTCAAACCCTTCCTGAGGTGACTTTTGTCAGCTATCGTGTTTCTACCACAAGACAAGCCATTCATACAACTCCCTCACAATCATCTAGGTTCACCATTCTAGCTTTCGTTGATGACTTTGAGCCATAGGCGTCTTAGAAATTATCCAATTCAAAGACCTACCCACTAAGAGGATCTTTTCTCTGCACACAGTCCAAGATGCAGACCTATGGCTTCATAAATCATCCCAATCTGCCCCAGGGCAAGTCTTATCAATAATTATAATGTCTTTGGCCTCCTTTATTAGTTTTACAAGCTCTAAAACCTCACCAGCCTGGCCTAATGAATGAGCCCATTGCAATCATGAGGGGAGGAAACAAGAATTAGTTCATTCCTTTACTCCGTGTTCATTGCCTGAAGCCAGGACTACAGATTTCAAGTTGTCTGCCTCTGTTATTCTGAGCCAGAATCTATGCTATAATCTTGTCCTCTCTTCCATGACTGTGCATGAAATGTGCTCTGCTCTGCATAAAATCACCATACTCACCTCAGGCACTAGTTCCCTTTTACCGTACCTACTCAAGAACGTTATTCCAACTAATCTCCTTTGTCTCACCTTTACTATTGATTTCCTGCTCTCTACTAGAGAACCATATCTGCATACAAATAAGCTCTTCTATATGTATGCTTCAAAAAATTCCTCACTAGACCCATGCCAGGGCCAAGATACTTCTTTGCTTTCTTCCTCAATAAATGTTGACAAATACTGATATTAATTCTAAGCCCATATTGCCTAATGGTTAAGTAATTTTTTAAGAGACAAACAATATAACATGAGAGCAAAGGTTTATCAAGTACATTTACTTATATAACCTAGATAAGGCACAGAATATGTCTGCCACCCTCCAAAATTCTCTTGTGCTCCTTTACAGTTATTTTTCCTTCCCTAGAAGTAACTAAGTCTCTCAATTCTCTCGCTGCAGATTCATATCACTTATTACTGACTCTCACACATTAGAAATTATCCAGCAGTGATATGTTAGATTTGGCTTCTTTTCACAATAGAGCATCAGTGTCTCAGCTACATTAGTATTTGTAAGCTTTTTTATTATGGGAATTGTTATTAATTGATTTATTATTAGATTTAATTAACTTTGCAAAACTCCTCTCACCTTTGCCATATACTATAATTATAAGAGTAGCAAGAATCAAATTTTCACAGCCTACCCACACCAGGGCAGGGCAGGCAGGTATTACATTGGGCTTATTATAACCCATGGGTAACAACCTTCAGGATGGCATTTTAATTATACTACTTAACACTTCAAGACCTATCAATAGACATGAAAAATGATTGGTTGATAGATAAATAGATAGATAGGTAGGTAGATAGATAGATAGATAGATAGATAGATAGATGATAGATAGATCAAATATCTGCAGAATAGAAGTCCCTTGTCAGATATGGGCATTATACATATTTTCTTCCAGGCGCTAGTCTCAGTATACTTACTTAATGGTACCATCTGTCTATGCACTTTTTTGTTTTGTTTTGTTTTCTTTTCTTTTAAGTCAGGGTGTCATGTAGCAATGCTTGTCTCAAACTATGCAGCTGAATATGATCTTGAACTTTTTATCCTCCTTCCTTCTAATTCCCAAGTGCTGGGGTTACAAACGTGGTCTATTATGCGTGGCCAATATTGCTTTTTGATAAGCAAAGGTTTTAAATTTTAATAAACAGCAGTCCCTAATTATATTCATTTATGATTAGTGATTTTTATCTCTTGCCCAAGACATGTTGTTCTTTCTATACACTGTTAATATAGCTTGTAGTTTTTTTCCCCCCTCAATGTTTCATAGTGTTACTTGTATATTTAGCCTAGAAGCCATTGAACAGACATTTAATGTATATGGGTGCAGATGCTGTGATGTAAGATTAAGGTTCATTTTTCATCCCAGTACAGTAAAATATTTCCTTCCTCTACTGAATTATCTTGATGATTTCACCAAAAATCAATCCTTTGTAACCCTTTGTTTGTTCCTTTTATCTACCTGACAATGGCTATGTCAACAGAACACTCTCTGTGTAAATTATAACCTTAGAATGTCTTCCAGCCATGCCCTTCTTTAAGATCTTCTATGACATCAGCAGTATCAGGTTCTATTTATGCTTTTTCACACACACTAGAGAAAGTCTGTGAACAGGAGGCTAGGAGGCATAGAAACTGTCCATATCCCTGCTTGTTAAGGACTCTGTCCTATTGCATTAGCCCATACTTGCCTTATAGTCATTCCCCAACCACTTGTATGGTTCTGAACCCTTGCCTCATAAATGAGATGCCTTATTTCTAGTCTCCAAGAAAAGAAGAGTCTCTGTTCTGTCATTTCAAGCTGTTTCCCCCCCACACACACACCCAGAGACTATGGATCTTTGAATGGTCTTAAAGAGACTGTGATCATGGGATTTGGTCACATACATTTGTAAGTTTGTTATTATAGTTGTAGTTGTCATATGACCCTCATTGATGTACTTTTTCCTTCCTGACATAGACAATCCTATTACAGGGTTTTGACTTCCAATTCTTAACATGATATAAAAGAGGTCTTATAGCTGGGCATGCCTATAAATCCTAGCACTCAGGAGGCTTAGGCAGGAAAATTGTGAATTTAAGAACTGTAAAGTGAAACATCCAGTTGAAGCCATATTGCTAATGTTCTGGGTATATGTGTGAGGGGTTAGGTGATAGGAAAAGAATCGGGGAGCAGGGAGAAGGAGGGAGGGAGGAAGAGAGAGAGAGGGAGATTGAGAGAGAGAGAGAGAGAGAGAGAGAGAGAGAGAGAGAGAGAGAGAGAGAGAGAGAGAGATTGTTTGGATACATAGATGGCCTGTATGCATAAATGCAGAGACCAGAAGAAGATGTGGTTGTCTTCCTCTAGCACTCTCCATCTGGTTCTCTTGAGATAGGATCTCTAATTGAATTGGAAACTTGCCACATTGGCTATATTGGCTACCCAGTGAATGCCTAGTGATCCACCTGTGTCCACCCTCAGGGCTAGGGTTACAAACTCTGCTACATCTTAGAACATTCCGGTAACAACTCAGTTCCTCAAACACTCGTCACTTAGCTCACTGAGCCACATCATCCCCCATGTGACAATGTCAATATTATGTTTTCTTAATTTCTCTTGATCAGTTTTGTGAAGTTTTAAAAATTGTATTAAGTTTTATAAACTTATAAATTTCAGCATTGTTAATCCTCTGGTTCTACTGCTTTCTGTTTCCCATTTCCACTTTTATCTTGTTTTCATTACAGTTTTGAGTTACACTTGTTTTTTCTTGTTTCTTCTTAACATGAAAGCTTAGATAATTGATTGTGAATCTTTGTTCTTCTCTGCTGTAAACATTTGTAGTTATGAATTTCTAAGGACTTCCTTAGCTTTATCTCACAAACTTCAATGTTTTCATTGAAACTTTCACTATTATCTATTTTTATAGTTCTCAATTCCCTTAACTTTTCTTTGGTACATGGTTCAGGGGTAAAAGTGTCTTAATTTCCTGAGATCTGAAAGTTTTCCATCTGTCATTGTGTTACCAGTTTTTAATTTAGATTTCATTTGGTCTGAGACTATACTGTAGTAATACATTATTTATGATTTATTAAAGCTTGACTGAGGATTCAGAAAAGCAAAGTTAGCCACGAGTCTTAGAAGCCAGGCACACACCTTTAATCTCAGGCAGTCAGAAGCTAAGAGGTGATGGTACACACCTTTAATCCTAGGACTCAGGATTAAGAGGTAGACAGATTTCTTTTGAGTCCAAGGCCACCCAGATCTATACAAGAGTCAATCAGTCTAAAAGAGAATTATAGCTCACACCTTTAATCCCAACATTAGGGAAGGATATAAGACAGAAGCAAGGTCTCAGAGAGACACTTATTCTCCTGCCACATTGAGGAAAGATTACAGTTTGAGGCTTGGTGAGAGCATATGGAGACAGGATCAGCTCTTTCAGTCTGAGGTAGAGGTAAGAAGATAGTGGGCAGCTGCTTTGCTTTTTTGATATCTGTCTCTGGGTCATTGTGTGTGTGTGTGTGTGTGTGTGTTACACTATACTTTCAGAGATTTCAGACTTCAATGTGAAGTTTATTGGGACTTGATTTTATGATCTAGGTTATGTTTTTTCAATGGTTATTGTCCTTTGTACACTTGAAAATAATGGTGTAACACTCTACAGTTCTTAGGCATCACAAATATCATTTACTTGATCAAATCTGCTGTATCTCCATTGCTTTCTCCCTGTCAATATCATCATAGTTTTTCCGTGTCTCATCTTGTGGCTACTTGCTTAGTGACATGACGTTTTTAAGGTCTCTGTGGTGGTTTGTCTTCATTATCAACTGACTGGATTTGGAATTATCTAGGAGATACACCTCTGGGTGTATCTTTAAGGGCCTTTCTAGAGAGGCTTGACTGAGTAGTGAAGATTCATCCTCAATGTGAACAACACCATCCCATGAGCCAAGGTTTCTTACTAAACTAAAAGAGAAAAGGGAGGAAATGACCAACAAAACAGCATTCATCTCTGTTTCCTGTCTGAGGACACAGTTTGACCAGCTGCCTCACATTTCTGCCACAACAGCTCTGGCTACTACTACAGCTGCTATACCTTCCCCTGCCATGAGAGTCAAAATGAACCCTTCCTTCCCTAAATTACTTATTTAGGAGAGCATACATCAAGGAGAGCAACCATTAGTCTCCATCTGGTTTTGCCTAGTTTTGAGATTGTATTTGCAAGGAGTTAGATATGATGTCACCTGGGAAAACTGCGGCTATGACTTGGTAGCCGTGTCTCCTCCTGATCAGAATCCCATTTTATGATATAAACATTCATAAACACTCAGTTTGGATATTCCCCAGAAACACAAGCACCATGATACCTTTCTAATTGCATCTCTTCCTCTCTCTCTCTCTCTCTCTCTCTCTCTCTCTCTCTCTCTCTCTCTCTCTCTCTCTCTCTGCATTCTCAGAATATCCCAGCTTTACTATTGTATAATTTGTCTGTGGTTTTAATTCATTTTGTACTAAATAAAGAATGCCCAAAGGGATACCATGATTTGGAGAAGGAAATAGGGCTTCCTTACTCTCACAAATATACCATGCACCTCATCAATACTCATGGAAAAAGTCTTCAAAGTCCATAGTATAGCACCTAACAACTGTTTCCTGGTCAGCCAACTCCTCTCTCTCTCTCTGAAGTGTACTGTCCTTTGCTTTGCTTTCCTAAATGATTTTCCGCATCAGTTGTCTTTGACTCTTAGCCAAATGCTTTCCTTAGAGAAGAAACAGCTGAGGACAAACTGTCACACAGTAAGTTTCATTTTGATCTGGTTTTGCCCAGATTTTGAGCTCTCTTCTTCAGAACATAGGCAGCTAAGATTGCTGTGTAATTCTGATGATTTGTTATTTCCACTGTTCTGAAATGTTTTCCTTCCCTCTGTTTCTGCTGCCTGGTGTCAATATGATCACCTCAGTTTTCTTCTTGTTAGAGATAACAGGTGTACTTTTTACACATCCTTTTATTTTCATTCTCCAGTGCTTTCAGATATAAAATACATCTGTGGTAGTTTGAATGCAATTGGCCCCTATAAACAGGGAGTGGCACTACTAGGAGGTGTGGCCTTGTTAAAGAAATTGTATCACTGTGGGTTTGGGCTTTGAAGTCTCCTTTGCTCAAGCTTCACTCAGTGTGACTTGACACTCAGACCACTGTCTGTTGCCTGTGAGTCAAGCTCCTTCTCCAGCACCATAACTGCCTAGATGCCACCATGATGATATTGGACTAAGCTATCCCAATTAAAAGTTTTTACTTTGTCAGAGATGTGGTGTCTCTTCACAGCAATAGAAACCATAACTAAAACATTTTAGATATAAAATACATCTTTGTAAACAATATGTAGTCAAGTCTTACCTTTTAAAATCCATTTCAACAAATCCTTTCTTTTAATTGTATTATTTAACTCATTAACATTTACTATTCACCAATATGACAAAGTTCAACTCTATTACCTTTGTCTTTTTGTTTATTTATTCCCAGGCAAAAACATCTTATACTTCTTAGGATTTACTTGGAATAGTAGCTATTCAACTACTGTGAGAATTACTTTGAGCTATAATGTGACATGGATCTGATTAAATTTAAGCTGCCTTGACTAGCCCCATGTTTAACCTATATGCTACTTGTGTCTTTTTAATTGTGTTACCACTCAAGTTGGAAAGTAATTGGCAACTTGTAGCATTTTTTAAAAGTCACCTTTGGAGCCAATTCTAGGAAGCTTCTAGAATCATGAGAGTGCCCTATGCATTGCCTCTCCTCTTGCTTTCTCTACAAAATTAGTGGTATCATAGGAGGTGATTTAGTCAGGGTCTCTATTGCTGTGATGAAACACCATGACTAAAAAGCAAGTTGTGGAGGAAAGGGTTTATTTCACTCACAATTCCATATAACAGTTCATCATCAAAAACGGTGAGGGAGCAGATGCAGAGGCTGCCGAGGGGTGCTGCTTATTGGCTTGCTTCCCATGGTTTCCTCAGACTGTTTGTTTATTATTATAGAAGCCAGGACCATCAGACTGGGGATGGCACCACCCACAGTTGTCTGGACCATTCCCAATCAATCAATCAATCAATCAATCAATCAATCAATCAATAAGAAAATGCCTACATCTTGGTCTTATGGAGCATTTTCTCAAGTGAGATTCCCTTCTTTCAGATAAGCTTTGTCAAGGTGACATGAAACCATCCAGCACAGGAAGTATAGCCAACCAGCTGTTTTCTTTCCAATCTCTGTCACTGTTCTTTCTTCCTTCTTTCCTTCCCTCCCTTCTTCCTTACACTCTTATTTCTGTTCCTCCTTTCTTTATTCCTTCCTTCCATCCCTCCTGCCTTCCTTCCTTCCTCCTTTTTTCTTTGATTATCCTTCTGTCCCTTATTTTTCTTTTGAAGCTTGTACTGGTTGGTTTTTGTCAATTTGCCACAAACTAGGGTCACCTGGGAAGAGGGAATCTCAGTCAAGAAACTGCTTCTATCAAATTGGCCTATGATTATGTATGTGGAACATTTTCTTGATTAATTACTGATGTAGGAGGTCCAAGCCCATATGGGCAGTGCCACCTCTGTACAGGTCCTGTGTTATATAAGAAATCAAGGTGAGTAAGCCACAAGGACCAAGATAGTAAGCAGCGTTCCTTCATGGTTTCTACCTCTGCCCCTGCTCAAGTTCCTTCCCTGACTTTCCTTCAATAATTGGCTGTGATAGGGATATGTAAGACAAATTAACTATTTCCTCCCCAAGATGCTTTTCATCATGGTATTTTTTTTTTTTGTTACAGTGGAAAGCAAACTAGAACAGGATTGGTACCAGGAAGTGGGGTATTAACTGTGATTAACCCAACTATGTTAGTTTTGGGGAATGAAGATTGTCAAGGTGCTTGGAGCTTTGTGTTAGAAAAGCTGCCTAATGCTCAGAATTTATTGGGCAGTTCTGTGAGAACTTGGAAAATAAGAATGTTGACAGGAAATGTATGCATTGTAGGTCTTGCTTGTAAAATTTCAGAGGGAAGAAAAGATTCACTCTATTGGGGCTATTTGTGTTATACATTTAAATTAAGAATTTTTTGGAACTTGGAGCTGAGCTTTACACAATCCACTGAATTTTACATTGAGTCCAGTCATGGTTTTCTGTAATGGTCTCATTCTGCTGTAAAGGGAAGCTTATTTTATGAGGAGTGAGAACTACACTTATTGGTGGGTATATGGATACGCTCTATAATGCAGCTGGGAATTATGGTGGTCTAGTATGTTGATAACAATAGGTTCTTTTCCAAGATGTGGTACTTCACTGGCAGCTGGTAGTTGGTACCAGGCACAATTTCCTATCTGTTGAGTGGACATTAAGTCTAGTTAGACAGCTGTTGGTTACTGCAAAGATACAAGTGGCACATTTAGGGCTACCTCAACATGCTGGTCATTGTTGTAGTTCAAAGATGGTAGAACTGACTGTTTCTTTCTCTTGGCAGCTTACACAGTACTTTCTAGTACAATTGAAGCTACACTGAAGGAAGGAGGCTTTCAGGTTAGGGCCAGCTAGAATCTCCCAAGTCCTGTGTCCAAATTGTTTGGTATGTAAGCAATAGGGACTTAGACTCTGTCTGTCAAAACCTCCACTTACTGAGACAATGGGTGCTGGTTATCAGAAGCTGAAAAGTCAGCTGAGATTAATATGAAATCAGCATCATTGAGATAATCTTGGAAGTACTTCCTGGGGATCAGCATACAGAAACCAGGGTCCAGAAGGGGACAAAGCTGCATCCCAAGCTGGTAGATGAAATTAGTGTTGTGTAATTGTACTAGTTAGAAAGGTGTGCAGTATAAAAGCTGATTGACTTTTCCTAGATTCTGCCAAGTTTCTCTTTCATGTAGAAATGCTTTTCTATTTGCTTAGACCAGGTGTGGAGGCTACTGGACTCTCTGGCTTTGCAGGACAATTTCTTTGAGGGGGAATCAATTTAATTCAACTAATCATAACACCTTTGTCTTGAAAGTTATTTGCTAGGCCCAAAAGAAAAGTATGGTTATCATTGTCCCATGTTTTTCTTTTTGTTACCATAGGAACAAAGGATTTTCATATCTTTTGGATACAAACTCTTCCATGATTTCATTTTTTTCCAATATACTCCACTTAGGCTTTCTTTCTATTAGAGTACTCAGGTGAAGCATCCTTTGTTGCAAGTTGACAATAATATCACTAAACCTAGTGGTTAATAATTAGTCTTCTGATGATTCTGTTTGTCTGCCACAGTCCATCATATCCTTCAAATACTGTCCCTGTGCTTCACATGGGTCCTGAACTATCACTCAACTATTTCCCGAATTACTTACATCATGGCTGATTCTCTCTCTCTCTCTCTCTCTCTCTCTCTCTCTCTCTCTCTCTCTCTCTCTCTCCTCCCTCCCTCTCTCTCTCTCTCTCTCTCTCTCTCTCCCTCTCTCTCTCTCTCTCTCTCTCTCTCTCTCTCTCTCTCTCTCTCTCTCTCTCTCTCTCTCTCTCTCTCTCTCTCGTGTGTAGATGTGTCTCTGTGTGTATGGGTCTCCCAGTCTTTTTCTTACTGGAGTGAGAGTGGTTCTATGTTATGTCTGCCCATAGTCATAACTATGGGTGACTCTGTCCACTCTATGGTTCCAAAATGCCCTTCTTTGATTTGTATTTTGAGACTATATTTCTTATTGAACTCCTGTAAAACATTTATAAATGTTTTACAATATATACTATTAATTTGGTGAATATATTATATATTATTATACTATATATAATATACAATGTAGATAGTATATCACCTATTTAATATTATACATGTACACACCTCTGAAATTAGACATGTTCAGAGTGAAACTCACTTGTTCTTCATCCAAAGCCCACCTTCTCCATGCTGTCTTCCCAAAGTGCCTGACAATACCATTCCTTTAGTTACTCCAATCAAAATCCATGAATTCCTTCTGATTCCCCTTTAAGAACTTATAGACAACCTGACAACAAATCCTGTATCTTTATCTTCAAGTCATAGTCACAATCCTAACACCCAACTCCCTAATATCACTCTGCTTCAAACCACATCCCTGGGTCATTCCACAGACTTCCTTACCAGTTCCAGCTTCCTCTCATCCCACACCATGCTTGTTATTCCTCTCCACATAGCTATGAGAAAACCTGGTAAGCCCTCAATCAAATCAGCTGGATGTTCTGCCAAGAATGGCTAATGGTTTCTTCTCTCCTTCAAAGCAAAGTCTTTTGGTAGATTAAAAGGCTGTATTTTATTTGGTCCCTCTACATCCTTGAACTCAACCTGCCAAGTTCTTGACTCTACCTGTTACATTCTCTCCTTAGTCCTGCCTAATCCATGCTAGCTTCCTTGTATTTCTCCACACATAGTAAACAGTTTTATTTTGTCATTGGTCGTATTGTTCTCTGAAAGAACTTGTTCTGTCAAGAAGCCTCACATTTGTTTCTAACTTCCTGCGAGTCTCTGATCAAATATCATTTTATTAGCCTAGCCTTTCCTGAAAGTTCTCTGGACACAGAGACCTACTCACCCCACTGTTCCTCCTTCTGCTTTATGGTTCTTTAAAGCTCCAATTTCTCTATGATATAACATACTTAGCCATTTGTTTACTGTCTTTTTCTCTGTATAGTATTCTCAATTATAGCAAGAATCTTTGGGGTTCTATTCATTGCATCACCAGGATGTAAAAAATGTCAGGTATATAGTAGATGCTCAAAAATATCCACTGAATGATAAGGAGGCCCCTTTGTTCCCTTTTACTGATGTCATCATATTCTGTGGAACAGTCTCACACTTATTCCTGGTGAATAGTCTGGAAATTTGAAACCTTCTGACACTGCTTAGGGGAAAACTTTCCAGATCATGACCACTGATTCTCACTTCCTAGAATCCAGTGGTAAAGGTCTGAAGCAGCAACAAGTTGTACAATAGCCAGCTGTGAACACCGTGCTCCACTGCATCTTCCCCACCTTAATAACTCTCTAGCAAGCTTATTACATTGGAGCTCTGCTTCCCATACCACTTTTCAATCCTTTACTACCCTGTCTCAAACCACACAGGTCCCAGGAGTGGCTCAAACCTCTTTCAGCAATTACTATTACTATCTCCCATGGATTAATAGACACAGGCTATTCTAGTATCTGTGTAAGTTCTAATGCCGAAAAAAAAAAAAGAGGCTAGGAATGATTTGTAGTTGTGAGCATGTATCAGTAATTAAAATAGAAAGGAACTATGGACAATAGCCATAGCCATCTATATTATTGGACAATATTTGCTTCTCTGTTGCTCTCTGCAGGCTGAACAAGTGACACAGATCGTGTATGTATATAAGGGACATAGGTCCTGTATTGTCTCTGGCTATGGCTTTGATATGCTGAGTGACCTGAGATATGCTGCACTCCATGTTCCTCAAGACTAAAGCTTTGTATTTGTTGCAAGTTTTCTCTTCCTTTAGTGACCTGTGTGCCATCCATTAGGAACTGTGCCAATCCATCTTCAAATTATATATAGAATTTCAGCACTAACTTCCCTGATGTCACCTAGTTCAAGTCACGGTCTTGTCTTCTCTGTGTTTCTATTTTATTTTATTTTTCCAAGCCCAATAGTGCCTAAACTTACTTTAATCTTTTCTCCAAGATGTTGTGGATCTGTAGAGAATCATTACATGACTTTTCCAGAGAAATGTGGACAGATGTCATCCCAGATTGGGCACTAACAGGAGACAAAGAAATGATTCACCCAGGTCCAGCATAGTGAGCCAATAAGCTTGTTGGGGCTGCTTACAGGAACATGGGGAAGAGTACTTACAGGAATAAGGTGACTTAAAGACAGTTGTATTACCAAAAAACCCTCTGCAGCATGGGTTATTGCTGGTGGAAACTGAATCCCTAGAGTTTTCTGTATACTGAAGTCAAATTTGCTGAAGAGATTCTTCTCACACCAGCAATGACTTATTGCCTTTATTACTCTGCGGAAGAGTCTTGGATTTTGTTATGTTCTGAGTGCCCTGAGCTTCCTAAGTTTCCTTAGCTTTGAGTTCTATTAGGGTAATGACTCATATTATGTCTGTATTATAGATATGAGCCACTGCACCAAGATTATGGTTTATACCATGCTGGGGATTAGAGACAGAGTTTGGTGCGTGGTTGACAGTGATCTATCAATTGAGCTACATCTTCAGGTCCTAAAATATAACTTTTGTCTCAAAAATACATTTTACTTTTTACTAAATATTAAAGTCCAGGGGTAAGAGTTTTGGAGGTCTTTTCTACCATGAATACCTCTACAAATTATAATACTCTTATCAGCTATTAATTCCCTGGTTCAGGGAAAAACTTGAATTTTCCAACATTAAATTGACAAGAGTGGAAGTGAAAAGTTTACTTATGCCTCTATGCTCTCCACAGGGTAGGTAATGAGGCACGGGTTCTCTTTTGCTGTGTGTTGAAAGAAATAATCAGAAGGTTGGATAAAATTGCAAATCTTTCTCCATGGCCTTTAGGACCTGCCTGGTCTCATTATTGCCACCAGTATATTCAAGCAGGGGTGGCAAGGTGAGAGAGAGAGAGAGAGAGAGAGAGAGAGAGAGAGAGAGAGAGAGAGAGAGAGAGAGAGAGAGAGAATCTAATTTGGTCATCTCAACTTACTATCAACTTACAGGCTAGGTAGATTCACTTCCATGGAAATAAACACAGACTCTACCTACACAAGGCAAGTGATATGTCATCTTTATAACAAAGGAATGTGATTTTCACTTTCAGTTACTCCTGTCTCCAATGTGTCATATTCCAGAAATTCTATTCTCTGTAGGTCCTGAGTCAGTGGTTACTTTGAAGTTTGGTCAGCAGGAAGAGGGATCTGAAGGCAGCATAGCACAGTTTATATGGTAATGTTGTGGGGTCCATCATCTTTGCATGCATGGGGTATGGGTTTATGGTTTTTGTTGTTGTTGTTTGTTTTTGGGGGTATTTTTTTTTGACCAATGAGATTAGACACAAAGTCCAACCTGTCACTTGCCTCATGATGACCAATAAGTCCCTAGAGAGTTAGTCTCCACTTTCCTTTTATCCTGGATAGAAATCACTGCCTCATCTCCTGCCTGCCACTGGACTTCCCATGGTTCTTTTGTGTGTGTGTGTGTGTGTGTGTGTGTGTGTGTGTGTGTGTGGTGTGTGTGTGTGTTTGCTTCTGCATGTGTTATGATTTCCCTAAATTCCAAGACAACACATATGGGACTCGGTAGTTTATAAGCAAGTGGAAATATTGGCCACTTTAAAAATAAATCTTCACATTTTTTATTAATGTGCATTCTTAAAATTCCAAGCTAATTTTGTGTTGATGAGTATTCTTTTCCAACATTCACAATATTTACAGCAATCTAATGTGATTCGTTTGTGGGGAGGGGAGGTCTTGGAGCAAAGAAGGAAAAAGATTAAGCCAAGCATTGTGTGTGAATTTTACTATCTTTATGTCAAGATCTATGTCTGAGAATTGAAGTTTTGTGTCTAGTTATCCAAATGCTAAAATGCTGGGAAGTCATTGTTCCTTCTTCCTCTCATCCTCTTTTTCTTTGTCCCTTCTTCCTTCCTCTTCTCATGGTACTGGCAGCATGGCCTTGCTGTGCATCAGACTTGTATCTTCTCCATATAAAACGGAATATTTCCTTTAACATAGCAATGCTCTGGTTCTTCCCTGGGTTCCCAAGCCATCCCTAACTCTGAAGATTTTATGGAAGGGGCCAGTCTGCCCTTGGTTCTTCTAGAGCACAGCTCAGCCTCTGTGTGATGATGTGCTAATTCTTGCACATGGTAATTAGCTTTCCTTGAGCAGGTGACTTTGGATCTCTTCACCTCATTCTGTAGACCTGAGGGATAAGGAATTAATTCTAATTGAGAGGATGCTCATGAATGCTAACGCAATAGTTTCATCCTCAGTGGACCCTTAGAAAAATCTCTGATATTATAGATAGGATGTATTTGCACCCAATCTTGGTGTAATTATGCCATATAGGAGGTTGGAGGTTGATGGATGATGGAAGCGATAGGCAAGCACAATGTTTTAGGGATCTTAATTTAGCAAAGGCTGAGTGGAAATTGGACTAGACTTCCAAAGACTTTTAGAATCATAGGTCACATTGTTAGAGTAGCAATAAAGGCCCATTAAGAAAAACGTCCTTCTGGTCAAGGGACTGCAATCTTTGGCCTAATGGAGACTTAACATTTCAGTTAGGCCAGCCAATCAATCACCTGGCCAAGGGACCTGCTCTCACAAAGGAGGGACAACCCTTAGGAAAGCAGGCTTTCTTAAGTCATGCTAAAGAGGTGGGTGGGATAGTTTAATGAAATACTGCAGTCTTTTTCCCCAGAATTCCCACCACTAGCTCAGTGGCTTACCTAGTACAGCCTGGCTACACTGCTGCTCTGCAAGTCTGTTGCTTCCTGGGTTACTGACATGGCTGGGCAGGCCTAGCCTAGGAAACTGCAGAGGCTCATTGAACAATGAAACTTCTCCTGCTTCCATGACAAAGATGTGCCACCAGCCCTATCCCCAGCTGCAATCCTTTCCGAGTTCTTGTTCTGCTCTAAGCACACCCTCCCAATGCTTTGGACTTCGCTCTTTCTTTAGTGCAGCTCTCTGCCATTTTGCTGCCTACTGCATGGCACATGGCAGGTGCCACACCAGCTTCATCATGTGCTCTTTACTATCTATTGTGATTACTTTAACCCACGCAGGAAAACATGGCTGGGAGAAGGAAGCAGGCACAGAAAGAAAAGCTCATCATTCCAGAGTCTGGTCTAGCCTCATGCCAGCTGAGAATCAAGAACACCAACACAAATAATGTTCTCTGTAAATGCTGCGGTACAATATTCCTTTTTACACTACTATATTTTTAAATAAGAATGTTAAAATATTGGTGAATGAGCTGAATGAAGCCTTAAGCACAGACAGACTTTTTCCTTTCTTAGACAGGAATTTTAAAATTTCTAGGTCTCTTGTAGGAAATCCCCCTTTCCTATAAATGTTGTAAAAGGCATGTTTTACTCTTTTGCATAAGCCTTATGAACCTTGATTGTGATTTAACTGAAAAATGCTGTCTTCCCACAGAGAACATAACCAAAGGAGGCAGGGGTCCTTCACTTAGGAAAGGATTACAACCAAATTTACATATGTTTTTACTTTTGTTTTATGGCTTTCTGTAAATTCAAATATGTAAGATGGCTACAACACGAGCATGATAGAGAGAAAATTAACTCTCTTTCATAAATTTTACCACCCCCTACCTGGCCAAACTGTAAAAAGAAAAATCTATTTTCTTCTACCAATTCTGGTTTCCTGATTTTTTTTTTGGAACACAGAGAAACTGAAGTGTTGTCTTCACAGACCTAGGTGTCTAGTAATGCCACGGGATATTAATCAAATCAGGAAGAGATAGCAGGGTAGCTGGTCATGGTCTCTCTAATAAAAGGCCCAAGGGGCAGGAAAACAATACACCTGTGATCCTTCCTTGAACATTCTAGAGTTGGTGACGGATACACGATGTGTATGAAATGAGACTGTGTGTTTCTGTATGTTACTGTGAAATTTTGAGGGGGTTACCTTCTTGAGTTCTTAGTGTCCTTAATACAATAATTTTTGAAAACTGACTCAGTAGGAAATTTGAGGACAATTTTATTAGAGTCTGAGATAAAACAACAGAGCAGGGAGCAGTAAATTTTGGCAGCCACTGAGAGGAACAATATAAAGGAATATAAAGAAAAGGAAGAAAGAAAGCTGGGTATGGAAGCCAGGAAGCAGTTACAAGGTAGACAAGCATGCCAAGTTGGAGGAGGCTTCAGAGAAACTATAACCAGGTTCTGACCAATAGCCAAAGGAAAGAAAATTGATTTATAAAAGAAAAAGAAAACAGTTCACTTTTCTGAGTAATCCTAAAATGCAGGCAGGTTTACCACACCCCCGTGATGGTGGCTTTATAAGTGACTGAGAGTAGACTTCACTAAAGGGATACTTATTCTGCCCATGTCTTTAACATCACTTTAGATGAAGCAGCCTTCCTAGCCAAGTGTTTGTCAGGTCAACTGGGTGGAGACAGTGGTATAGAATGTTCTCATCTTTGGAGCAGGTCAGAATGTCATGTCTCCCCACCAAGGTATTCCTTTCTTTTGAGCAGGACTTAAAAGTGTAGCAAAGATGATTTTTACCTTTCCAGTGGTACTAGAGAAATGAAAAATGAGGTTTGAAGCTTCAGTGGCCTTCAGGTTTAAAGCTACTGTGACACATGTATACAAGTTTTCTTGTATTCTTGCAAGTATGTGTTTATTTATACATATACAGAATCATATGGAGGCCAATATTATTATTAACACTAATTGACAATATGAAAGGCACAGCTTTCATCTCATAGTATATAAGAGACCATTTATTTTGGAGCCAAATATGAGTGGCCATAGCATGGGAACACATATCCAGGTTACCTCAAACTCCATGTTCAACATGTTAACAATTGTACGAAGCTTGTCTAGTAGCAAAACACAGTCATAAATGAAGACATGTTTCAGATGTATTGGTGGGTGCATCAGGAAGGTGTGCTATAGCAAAGGGGGAGAATCTCAACCATAGGCCTCAGGTGTTGTCTGACAACACTCTTAGCCCCTGGGTTAGTGAAAGGTAGAGCCTCTGTCTACACATTCCAAAGGATTTACCTAATAGTCACAAGCATGTCTTAACCATGTACAGAAATAATTTATAAATGACTGTTTAAGGGAAGCCAAGATAATTCAAGATAATTTTTCTTTCAACTCTGGACTCGGAACTGTCTAACCACTCCACAACTACTGAAGTTCTCCTAATCAGTTAATTAGTCTTTGTGGAATGTTTAGTGTGAATGTTTGCTTCTTACCAGGGACTTAGACTTGTGTTGCTATTCATCTCAACTTTTTTTCCTTGTTTCTAATACAAGGCCTGATACCTACTCTTTAGAGTTCAGAAAAAAATAAATTGATACATATTTTCATTAGACATCAAAAAAATAAAATATTATTGAAGAAAATGTGGGAACAGTAGGAAAATGAGTGACCTTTCATCCAGTTTTCATCTTTAAGAATTTTTTTCTCTTCAATATTTAAAAAGTCTCTTGGTTAAAGTATGTTTAATCAACACACCAGATTGATAGTATTAGCTGTTACATCTTCTTCTGGTAAATTTTAAGCTCCTTCAGGCCGGAACCACGGTACATTCAACTTTCTATTTCTGAATTTTCTTTCTCCCTAAGGCCTCTCAGTGACTTGTACCTAGCAAGTATTAGGTGAATGTTCCTGAATCATATTTTGCATGAAAATTGTAGAAGCCCGAAGAAGCCTTGGGAATAAAGATTCTAGTGTCAAATGAAAAATGAATTTTAAATTGAAGACATAGTAATAAAGTATCTACAATGTTCCCAGGAGACCAGCTTCATTCCAAATATGCATTTGGCATTGGGGTTTCCATTTTCTCCAAGATAAGTGTGTTCCAGCTTATTGGGTCCATTCAAGGCACCAGCATATTCCTATCATTCAAATAAGGTCAGCCTACACAAATGGACTTAGGCAGTAGAAACATGCAAAGGAAAGATTTTGATTAACAAATGTCCCTGCTCAGTCTCCCAAAGGAAATAGCAGAATTGCTTTCTCATGATAAAGAGGATTAACTGAATGAAGAACTGCAGCTAATCTCTGAGTGTCCAGGTTATTCTGGAGTGCTCTTTTCCAAAATAAAATCGGATGTCCAGTCTGCAAAGTGGATGAACTGTGAAGAGAGTATGAGGTGGGCATTCTCACCTTTTCCTAAAGATTTGAAATTTATTTATTTATTTATTTATTTATTTATTTATTTATTTATTATTCACCTTTTTTCCAGTTTTTAAAATCTTGATGTATGCATGAAATCTATGCATACATGATGTGTGTACATTGTGTGTGGGGTGTATCTGTGCATGAATTTGCAGGTGCACAAATCCATGGTGTCTATGTGGAGGTCAGAGGGCAACTTGGGGTGTTGGTCCTTGCTGTCTACCTTGTTTTAGACAAGGTTTCTTTTCTGTTGTTCATGACTGCAAGAAGCTGGAATTTGGAGAGTTCAAGTACCAACTGCTACCTCATGTCTGCTAACCATGACTGGAATTTGCAGGCTTTCTTTCATTTGTATTTTCAACCCTGAGGTTCAGACAGGTAAATAATTTGTTGAAAGTAAATCCAATTAATGAGAGCCAGGATTTAAACAAGATCTGTTAACTCCAGAGCCCACTATGCTACCTCCCACAATCCTTATACTGGCACCCTCCCTGTTCACAAAAAGTGCAGATGCAAGTTGCACTGAGTAGCTATGGGGCATATGGGTGTCAGGGTGTTCTGAGCACACCCAAAATCAGGGAGAAAATATTATATAATCTTAGGCTATTAGGGGAATGGTAAGAGACTAACCTCTACTAAAAATCAACTGCATATCAACCAGAGTTCTAGGTGCTTAAGGCAACATTAGACCATATATATGATAGATATAATGAACAAAATAACAACTAATTTCTTCTTCAAAGACTAAGTATTTCCAGTCATACCTATGAAAGAATTATTTTCTTGAGCTCCATACATTCACTCTAGGTTAAGAATTCTTAAATTCTTTCCATTGGGACATATTAATACAACCCTGGGCTTATATCTCCATCAAATAGCTACACTAATCAAATACTTACTGATGATGAACCACAAAGACATTTATTTTAAAACAATTCTTTGGAGGTGGGGGTTCTAGTCTGTGATAGAGTGTTTGCCTAGCAGCTAGCACAAGGTCCTGCGTGAGCTCAACTCCGGAATCACAGATACAAACAAATAAACACAGGCAACATACACATAACAAATTAGAACATTAATGACATAGATGTTTATTTTTACATAAAAGATTAAATATTGGCCAAATATTTGATACTTTAAGACATTTTTCACAGTTGACTAATATTTTGATTTTATGCTTTTCAGTACTGAGAATACACATAATAGATATGTTTACATAAGATACAGAGAAAAATGTCTCTCACAAAGGTAAGAATAAAGTTGAATTACCACTGTTTATGGACATCCACTGGGATCTTTTGCTAGAAATGTCTAGGGTTAAGAAATAAATAAAACATAACACCTTCTTCTATTCACATACAACACAAGATGTATGCATGAATTCATACAGGTTGACATGTGCTAAATATCAGACATAAGGAGACAAATAAGAAAAATGGGGAGTTGAAGGTTTTTCACATGGGAGCCATTTCACTGCCCTTAGATTTCAAGGCTCAGTTTGCAAAATTAAGAAGAAAAAAAAAACAACAAAAAAATAAAAATAAAACCCTTTTGGTGTTGCACAGAAAATAAGTGCCACACTACTCACTGAATGACTAATGATAACTGAACCAGGGGTGTGCCTTGGGAGCCATCTACCAAGACCTACTGCTTGCACTTGGTGCCAGTGGAATTTATAGAGAAAAGAACGGCTTGGTGAGATTCCGTCAGATGTGTATGTGTGATCAGGCTTGCCTTACAGAGAGCTACAGCCTTGTAAAATGAATGTGTTTGCTGGTCCCCGTGAGTCAAAAGTCATCACCTGTGGGACCTTTCTTACCTCTCCCTGGAAGGGCAATTTGTTAACTCTCAGAGCCCAAATTCAATTGTATATTCCTAATAACTCTTGCAGCCCAGGTGAATTCTGATTTGCCTATTTTCAGATATTTTGTCTTGATCGTTTCCAAATGCGTTTAAATTGTTTTGCAAGAAAACAAATGGAGTTCATCAAAGGTTACTAATGTAATGCATGGAAAGGAGAAAAATGGCATGTCTGGATTCTGAGTTTATTTGCAAAGAAAATGGAAGGGCTAAAAACCAAAGTGCAAACTCTGTGAAACTCATGAGTAATAGGGTGATGCAGGGTCATGGGAAACAGCACCTCATGAGCACACAGTTCTGGTAACTGGTAGTACTCAGTGTCAGCCCTCAGGAAGCAAATGGATGCAGCAGATACCTTTGCTTCCCTATAGTGACAGGTAAGGTAAGTCTGTTCATCAGGAGCAACTACTTAAGCTAGATAAGCACCATTCTAATATGACCTATGCTAAAATGTGATATTTTGGTCATATTCTGACAATAAAGCTTGCTTAAAGTCAGAGGGTGGAGATAGCTACTAGCTGACCAAAATTAACCATAGAGGTTTTGGAGAACTGAGGAAGTAGTAGATCAGGGCTTAGAGAGGCTCTCTTCCCCTTTTAATTGAGAAACAAAAGAGAGAGGAGGTAACTGATGGCTTCTCTGCTTTCTGATATCTGACTTCCTAATTTTTATTGACAAAGAGTAATTAGATAAGCACATCATGCTGGTATTTACCAACATTTGTGCAGAATAAGGACTCAATTCCCAACCTATCATGCTGGGAAAGGAACCTACAGCATTGGGCATTCTGGTTAAGTACCTCTATACTATGATCTAATGTTTTGCTAAAATAGAATGGTTGCATGTAACAAAGTAGAAAAAAGATCACTCCTTCCCCACTGTAATTCCTCTCCCATGAATATATAGTACCTGGAAAATGTTTGAAAAAATCGGCTCTTAGGAACAAGGGTGGGAGTGAAGTCCTGACTTGGAGTGTTGACTGGTCCCCATGATGTAAATGTTCCCGTCATTGCTGATCTCATATTATCAACCAGAACTCACTCACCACAAAGTCAGGATGTCATATATTTTTGGCTATGGCAGTGTTGTGGGTATCACATGCCATATTAAGTGACATGAGTCTATAAATGACATTTGACCTTATACTGAACTCATAATATCCCTTACTATTGAGTCCTATCTTAAGAGATTATTGCATTCTACCAAGATAAACGAGTTACTATGATATCATCATAGTGAGCACTGAATTTTTTATGTGTGTTTCCTGTTCAGGTAGACTATAGCAATATGATTGACTCTAAAAATAAAGCTGACTTCTCTTTGCCTATATTCACACATGGCTTTGTGCTTTCCTGAGAAGTCACAGAATTAAATGTTTTGTGGAACCTCTTTTGATAAATGATTGTAATTCTTTAGTGTCATTTGTATCCCTTGGGACACTCTGGAATGGCTATAACATAAGGTAGCAGAGAATCCCTTTGGAAATATTTTCATCAAACAATTTTTATTGAGGCTCTTAAGATAATTTCATCTCCTTTTTTCTGGATAGTCTGCCTGTAGAGTTCAGGTTGCTACATCAGAAGGTCTACGAATTGGAATGAGAAGACAAGTCAGATAAAAAGGGCAAATGAAAAGAATTGACTTTAGGGTTCAGCAAAATGGCAAAGTGGGTAAAGATGCTGGCCATCTGAGGATGCTATCCTGATAGCCTGAGTTCAATCTCTAGAATGCACAGAGAAGTAGAAGGAGAGAATGGGCTCCACAAAGTATTTCTCTGACCTCTACACTAGTGGTATGCACACCCACAGGTACCCCCCCCCCCTCTCTCTCTCTCTCACACACACACATATATGCAATTAATTACATAACAAAGAGATATGATTTCTAAATGAAAGCAAAGATCCAATAGGAGCAGGCTACTTAGGGACTCTGTGATTGCCAGGCACATAATCTGTCTTATCTTTGTTGCCTTTTCCTTTGACCCATAACCAGCTATTGTGTTCCATTAGCTCTTCCCAGGAAGTGGACATATAATCCATCACTCTGTGCTCTCAGTGTAATGTAAGTCATCACACGATACCCATCACAAAATCCTGTGCATTCTCTCACCTTATCCGCCCCCCTGCACATTTCCCCCTGGGAACCAGATGTGCTATAGTATTCTGTCTGTGTAGGCAGCCATGATGTCTGCAGCTATTTAAAAATGGATGTATTTCTCTCTCCACAATGCCTACCAGCAGAAAACTTAGCTTCTCTCATGGTTTTGGCTTGTTAGCTCCTTGAAACAATTGTTTCCTCTAGTTTTTTGACTAAGAGCCCATGAGGGACAGAGTGAGATGAAGAATGCCAACACCCTGCCAGTGCTTATCCCACTGAGGGAAAGGAGGTGGTGCCGACAGAAGCAGGGGTCTGTGTCCAGAACAGCAAGGCACTGGTGACACTTTGTAAGGAGCTCGGTGTCTTTGTACAATGATGATGTCCTTACATTCTTTGCTTCCTGATTACATTTGAGGCAGTGAAATTCATAATCCAGCATTTCCTGTAAACACTTATGGAAATACTAAAATGTAATGGGCACTCTCCCCACTAGTCACAGAATGTACTTTCGTTTAATTGAAGCCCAGAGAAAAGATTAGGATCCTTCTTTCCAAGAGCAGTCAAGGTGAGGCTCTCCATTCTGTCTGTCTCCCACCCCCCTACCAGCTCATAACAAGTAGAGAGCTCTTGCAGCTGGACAGACGGTTCATTGAGTAAGGGTATTTTCTGCCTAAGCATGAGGAGACCTGAGTTGATTATCTCCAAAACCCACAATTAAACAGCAGAACACAGCCATGAACACATCTATAATCATGGCACTGTGATGGACTAAGACAGGAGGATCTCTGACGCTACCTAGCTGCCAGCTGTGCTCCATGTTCGATGAGAGACTCTGCATGAAAGGAATAGAGAGCGATAGAGTAAGACCCCAACATCTTCCAGCTTCTGTGCACACAGACATGTTCACACATGTGCCTACACACACACACACACACACACACACACACACACACACAGGGGTGGGTGGGAGGAAGGGAAAGAGAGAATAAGAATACCTTAACATTAACCCAGAGGAGAGGATTCTCTAGCTTTTCTTTAGCAATACCTTAGCCTTAACACCCCATGATGCTTTTGGGTCCTGAAACAGTAGCTGTTTTTTAAGAATAAATGGAACCAGTCCTTAGGCTATGACATGAGAACAGTTTCTCTTCGTCTATTTTGTGCTAGACAAGCACAGGGAAAGGAGATACTGCCTGCTAGAATCTCTGGATGAGACTAAATTTAAGTGGTCACCGAAATTTAATCAAATACCTGATTAAATTGTTCTTTGGATTCACTTTTTGAAAAGTTAAAAATATTTTCTAATTATAAGCCACCTAATTCCCTCCCTCCCTTCCTTTTCTTCTCTCCTTTGAGACAGAATAACACTCTATAGCCCAGGCTGACCTGGACTATGTAATTCAGGTTGGCCTTGAACTCGTGGCAGTCTTACTTGAACCTTCCAAGTGCTAGGATTACATGGTGAGCCACCATGCCTGGCAATCTAATTATTTCCTGGCCCTACCAGTGTTAGCCTTTGTTGATTAGCCATGTGCATATGCTCCTTGCCTCGTCATTTGTATTTCATAATGGCCAAGGAAATGAATGGATCAATAAAAATGACTGTGCCTTTGTAACCAAGACAGAGTAATTTGATCAAGGAAATGAGTGCTTCCTCAACTTGGATGAAGGAAGAGCCATAACAGGATGGAGACTGAGTCTCCTGACTCAGATTTGGACTGTGGGGATTTCCAAGCTGAGTGGGGCTAGCTGAAGATTTTGTTCTGTGGCACACTTACGGTATCGGCTATCCCTACATACTCTCTCAATAATTTACTTATTATGATTGGGGGATGTGAATTTCTAGTCCATCTTATAGAGCTATTCAGCTATGCATTGTGGAGACACTGGCAAAAACAGCTGAAAAATGTAAAGTGCTATCAACTCAGGCCGGTATGAACAGGTCTCCAGTCATGACTACAACTCAGCTCTCCTTTCAATCAAAGCCACTCTCTCCTAGTTCCTGGAATGTGTTGCCCAATTTCTTCCTTAACCCTAACACCTGCTGTGCCAGAGACAGAGTGTGGTGCTTTAGATGTTCTTCACACCCTAGATGGCAGAGTGAGAATTGAATGGAGCCTCTGCCAAGTCCCAGAGTGATCAGAACTCTGTGGAGACCACAGAACACAGGTGCTCATAAGTACTAGAAATAGGCACTTGATAGTTAAGCCATTTTTCCGTTATCACTTAAGGTGACAGTCCCACCAGTACATTTTAGAATACATGTGTCTGTTCAGGGCTAAGGTGTGGTGATTATTTTGCTTGTACAAACCATATAACACTGGTGAAATTGGTTCTCACAGCTCCACAAAATAGAGGACTGACCTCAACAGTTGCCAAAACACAAAAGTGAAAGGGAGTCCAGGATGACTGGGAACAAACTATCAAAGGGAAAGAAAACACAATGTCCTTGATCAGGGATAATACTTGGACTTTTATTTGTAAAATGTGTCATGTATTGTAAGGCACCTATCACCCTTAACTTGCCTGTCCTACTAAGCGTAGTGTCAACTTGAAACAGGCTAGAGTTACATGACAAGGGAATCCCACTTGAGGAATTGCCCAGAGTAGATTAGCCACAGACATAGGCATATCTGTGGAGAACTGTTTTGTTTGTTACTTGGTTTAGGAGGGTTCAGCCCACTGTGGGAGGCTCCATTCTCTGTGCAGGTAGTTTTGGCCTGTATAGGAAAGCCACATAAGCATGTGCCTGAGCATGAGCAGTAAGCTGTGTCCCTCTATAGACTCTGCTGTGCTTCCTTGGCTATGAGTGAGTTCCTTGGTTAGAGGAATGCTGTAATAGCAAATAGGCCTGACTCCAAGTTCCTGCTTAAGTCTATGCTCTGACTTCAGCCAATGGTGGATTGTGACCCGTAAGCCAAAATAGACTCATCCCTCTCCTAATTGTTTTTGGTCAGTGTTTTATCACAGCAACAGAAAGGAGACAAGGACAGCTCCTCCTGATCTTGACAAAGGATGTGATGATTTAGAAAAATATGTGTATAAATGTATATAATTTATTAATAAATCGTATCTACGTAGCCACCATATTGAAGAGAAAGAAAGGCAGATATACTCAGCAAACTTGGTATGTGGTACCCTTCTGTGTGAGTTCTTATTGCTTTCTCATGTAACAGATGAGCTGTCTGCCTTTGACACAGTATAGGTCAGGCTAGTATAGACATTACTGACATCTTTACAGTGCTTTCTCTCAACATTTCAAGAACTAAGCAATTCTGGCAAAGGGTGAAAGAATTCAATAGTGTGTTCAAATAAAAACAGAACTCCAGCAGGCACATTCCAGGAGAAGACACTGAAGGAAACTAGGACTCAAACCAGGTTAAAATTCCCTTGTGAAGACTGCTCTATCAAGGTCACATGAAGTCTTCACTCCTTGCTGGATCAGTTAGAAAGTTGGTTGTGGTTGCTTAAAAAAAATAGACAATGATACCTTTTTCCCTCTGCTGAATTAAAGACATAAAAAAATGTAACACTATCTGGGATAAATAAAATAAAATTAGGACTGGGTAGAGATTAATTCTTAAAGTCAGTAGTTAGCTGAGGGGTAGTGCCAGTACAAACTTCTGTCAGACTTGTGCAGTAAGCAAGCAAGCAATTGGGGATAGTCTTTGACAGCTGGGGGCCATTTTAAATCAATAAGTGGTAGCATCTCACAAAAGGAACATGTTCAACATGGGGCATTGAGGTCATGTCCTACCAGTCATGAAATGTGTGTGTGTGTGTGTGTGTGTGTGTGTGTGTGGAGAGAGAGAGAGAGAGAGAGAGAGAGAGAGAGAGAGAGACAGAGAGACAGAGAGACAGAGAGACAGAGAGACAGAGAGACAGAGACAGAGAGAGAGAGAGTGGGTGTGTATGAGCAAGCGATCAAGAGAGAGAGAGAGAGAGAGAGAGAGAAAGTAGAATATGCCATCAGATGGAGATGATTTGTCAAAGCAACTCACAGCAAGTGATACTGTAAACATTCAGAGAAGAGATAAGCAGCCTCCATGAAGTGTTAACTAAGAAATTCAGGATAAAGATAATATATTGATGAAAATACCTTCAAAGAGCCCCAGAACAGCAATGAGAAGAAAACTAGTGGTCTTCAGTGTGTGCCACCATCAGGACCAGATAACCATCTGGTCAAAAAGAACTTTCTTCTCTCTGACTCATCTTACATGTGGATCCTTTGGTTTACAACCAAGACCAGTCTGTAGTGAGATATTCACTTTGTCCATACCTGTGGCATAGACCACGCTCATTGGGGGTGGAGATAGGGCCGGACTTGACCTGGGGGAACTAACGCTGAGGAGGGGGCTTGGAGAGCTCTCTTGCTTGCAGCACAGGGACAGGAGGACATCCAGAGGCATCTTTGGGAACAGGAACCTGCTGGTGTTCATCTGTCTATGTTGTGAGTTATTTCTCCCTGAATAAACATCTATTCGGCCTATTTGTTTCTCCTGATCTTTATTAAACATCAATACCAGTCTACAGAGAACAAGCTCATTTCCTAGTTCTGGGACTAATGTATATGATGACACTTGCCTTCTGCTTTCTCTGAGAATTACCTCTCCTGGAGGAGGGAATGCCTCATCCAAAGCTCTTTCAATCAACTGACTAAAGTGGGGTACAAATCAATCCTCATCTTGCTCCAACTCAAGATGATGCTGAAGGGCATCCTCAACTGGGGTCACCTGAATTTAATGGTGTTAGAATTGCTCAAAATCTACCTTTGCCCTACTCCTTCCAAGTGTGACCCCTCTAGAGTATTTCTTGTATCTTTCTCTTCATCTCAGGGTTTCCTTCCTGGGGAACTCAAGTTGTAAAATTGCTCATTTTATATCAGACCTGCAGGGGTTATACACAGTTAGAGGACATGGAGGTGCCTCCCTCTCCCACTGCAAATTTCTAATCCCGATTCTGACTCTGAAGTAGGGAAAGGAGGATGTTTCAATTGCGTGTGATTCTTGGACTGGATTTTTAAAATTTAAAGAGGGATGTCAGTTGTGTACACAGAACAACCAGTTGCCCTGTGTGTGGCACAGGCGAAGGAGAAAGGTAATCATCAGTGTCACCCAGCTATAACCCCTGCAATCTACAATAGCAACCAGCCAGCAAAACACTGATGAAGCAGTGGCATGTGTGTTATGGGATTAACCCAACCACTTTAAAAAATTAAAGGTCCATTTTATGAGATGAACCCACACCACTAAAATGGCAAAGAACCTGAGATTAGATAGGCTTTGAGGGAAATATACTACTAATATGTTAAAGGAGCAAAGCAATAAAATGACTCCTAATGATGTAACAGCTATACTCCTGGATCAGTTCCTTATTCAGCTTCTATCAAGAAAGTTTAATCTTGCAGTAGCCGGGAATAAACCCAGAGTCCATAACCGGACAGTGTGTAGAGACTAAGAGATTTTGAAACACTCAATTCTATGTGGGATATTTTTATCAACACCATTACCCTCAAGGTTCAGACATTCATGAGGAAGAGGGACAGAAAGAGTGTAAGAAGCAGAAGTGATGGATGGCTCCAAGGAAATAATATCTTGTAGACTCAACAGTGCCTATGCACATATAAACTCTCAGAGATTGTCTCAGCATGAACAAGACCTGCAGAGATTCAAGACAGATGGTGTCCCAGCACTGAGCAGGGAAAATGGACATGAGATCCCATCCTTAACCAAGTGGCTGTTCGCAATTAATAGTAACTGACCAAGATAAATCCATTTTCTCCAATGAAGTGTCACTGGTTGTATCAATCATACTCAAGGCTAGGCCCTATGCCCAGGACACAAAACTAATTTCATATTTTGTTTTTGTTTTGTCAGGATGAGGTGTTTAATTTTGTTTTATTTTGGCATTTTGGTCTTGTTATGAGGTTTTTATTTGTTTGTTTTGAGTTATTGAGAGAGAGAGAGGGAGGGAGAGGGAGGGAGGAGTGAGAGAGAGAGAGAGAGAGAGAGAGAGAGAGAGAGAGAGAGAGAGAGAGAACATAAAGTTTGATGGATAGAAAGGTGGGAATAACCTGGGAGAAGTTGGAGAATAAAACATATGATCATACAGTGTATAAAATTAATAAAAATTATCAAAACTTTAAGAATGAATTGAGTGGACTAAAAACTAAGACAAAAATGTCTTCATAAGTGGGAGCTAATACACTGAGTGCCTCAACAGGAGTATGGTGCACAGCCAAGCTCATTATTTAGTGAACCAATTGCAGTAGCATGTGAGTAAGAACCTCTGTGTCACTTGTAATGTATCCTCAACTTTAACCTCCTGATACCGCAGTCTCAAAATATAAAACTGGGAGGGCAGAAGATTGCCATGAGTATAAAATGAGAATGTAAGCAACGGTCTTAGTGTAAGATGAGACTGGTAATCAGCATCCAGCTTCCTCTAGTGGATTCTGTGGTTTCTGCCTATGGCAGGAAATGTGCAGGAAGTGATGTTTCCCTCCAGGTTTTGTCTCTTCTCACATGAAAAGGCACAAAAGAAAAACCAGAACAAGACTTGGTATGGATTCCCTTAGCATTTTATTCCCCATAATAAAATTATAAATGGAATCAATACTTCTCTACAGCTTCAATTGTCTTGGCACCATATCTTTTTCTAAATCATTTCATGACAAGCTGCACTCAGTTTACCAGATCCATTTAGGAGAAAAAGACAGTTTCTCCTGTACTTACTTGGCAGGCTCCTGTCAGTTTGTTGAAAAGACTGGCATTGGAAGATTTTGTGGATTTGTGTCCTGTTTTCTGTTCCCTTTTCCATACAAGATTGTGTTCTGGAGAAAGATGAGATCTATCTCTCTTGCATGCTACAGACTTCCTACTCATGGTTTCTGGCTCTAATTTGTTCCCATTCCATTGGCTTTTGTTTCCTTGTTGCTGGAATTCAGAGTCTCTCTGGCCAGTCAGTCATCTGCAGGTGACCTCAGTGATTCCTGCTAAGTGTAAATCATGGCATGGCTGTCTCCTTCATGGCACTCTCAAAAAATGCAAGAAATCCAAATATAAAGGGCTCTGGTAGTTACCATCCTGTTATTGAATGAATATTCTAAAACAGTCACTTTACATAAAGAAAAGGGGCTTTCTAATCTATATCTATATCTATATCTATATCTGTATCTGTATCTGTATCTGTATCTGTATCTGTATCTGTATCTGTATCTGTATCTGTATCTGTATCTGTATCTATATCTATATCTATATCTGGTAGCTATTTCCTTCAGATTAAAACACTCAATTAAGACTCGGAAGTAAGCAAAACTTGAAAGTCTCAAGAAGTTCCTGAAGCTTGTAATAGTCACAAGGCACCACCCCAATGATAAGAGGCCATCACACCTGTTGAGGTGGCATTTTAGTAATACAGTTGCCTTTGAGTCCCATGGTCATATAAGTCACTTCAGAAAAGTCTGGGGCTCACTAAGCTAGACTAGAGTGGAATTAATTCTTTAGTCTGCCATCAGTGCAGTATCTTGGTTGAATAGGCATTTGCTTACATCTCTCCAGGAAAAGTCACAGAACAGTTGGGCCCATGGCAGAGTATTATAGCAATAGTATGTGTCAGAGCAAAACTATTCACCTCCCTCCAAAGAGAAGAGAGAAAGAGATGATGGAGGAAGAGGCTGGGAGCCTATAATGTCCAGTGGCTTAAAACTTCTTACTAGACTTCATCTTTTAAAGGTTCTATTCCCTTCCAATAGTAGGAACATGGAAACAAACCTTCAACACACAGGCAATAGGTAGACATTCCAGATACAAACTACAGCAAAGGGTGATCAGAAATATCAGCACATAAATTTCAAGAGTTCCATGTTATTGTGTCAATGAAATTCAAGTTGAAGCATCATTAAAAATAATCCTAAGAACACTGAGGGATAATCATGTTAGGATTCTAACATATGAGTAGATAGCAGATAAACAATTGTTCCCATGGGTAACAATTAAAAGGAGAGAAACATCACAAACTCTTTATTACTGTATTAAATATGACACATTCCTCACATGGCCATTTACAATAAAAAATTAAAAATACAGAATTTGTTTTCTCATTTACAAACTGGAATTATACATTGTAACTCCAAGATCAGGTCAAGAATAGGATCTGTTTTTTAGTTTTGAAGGTGGCCTAGGCATCCATCTTAGTCCCCAGAAATACTTGAGCTACATCTGGTGATCAGTGTTTCTTTTCCAGAGAAGATATTTTTACTTTATCTCAAACAACTCTAAAGATCAACTTCATACTTACAATGAACTGACTTTTCAGACTCCTGGACTCACCTTCCCAAACCAGAATGCATACCCCACTTCTGGGAACAAGTAATTTCAGTAGTTTAAAGTGCTATGTCATTTGGGTACTATTGATTTAGCATTTATTGTCTGTGTCATTAACCTTACCATCTCATCATAAGCTTATGATAGTCATGGCTTTATTAGAGTTTGTCTATTTATAAAACCATCAGCTCCTTTAAGTTGGAGTTCATGGTCTCTTGGACTCTCCATGATATTTGCCAAACTCTCATTATTCATTAGAAACTCAATACATATTTGTCAAGTAGAAATTTTGACTTCTAGCTCAATAGACCCAACTCTTACTCTCTCAGCTAGGATTATCCAAATGTGCAGCCTTGTTTTCCTTGCAGACCTTATCTCCATATGAAAAATTTTCTTCCATACTTTACCCTGCTCACCCCAAGCCCAGACTGAGTGCTGAGATTCTAAAGTTGTGCTACAACATCTGCTTGCTTTCCTGGCTAGATTAGGCTGAGGTGACATTTAACCTTGTTTTATTTATTTTTTAATCTTGTGTTGCTATGGCCTAGAACACATAAATTGTTAAAATGAATGCTTTCAGAAAAAAATAGGAGTGCCTTGAACATAATTAGAGAAGAAATATTAAAAGAAGAAAATGACAGATATTTAATATGCCTCTTCCAACTTTGTATATCAATTTAATACTTTATATAACTTGGAACCTATCCATCAGTCTGACATGTTGTGAGGCAGTCTTGGCTCATGATAGATTAACTAATTCTTCATCTATTATTTATATTCTGCCTGTATTAGAAAAATGTCATTAGAGCAGCATAAAGCAAAAATAAATAAATAAATAAATAAAAATAAAAAACCAAAGGCCACAAGACTAACATCATTAAACAGGGGTAGAAAAGCAGAACTTCACAATCAGGATGGAGGAAGAAGTCATTGGTTCAGAAAACCTCAGATCAAAAAATCTTGAGTCTCTAAATATACAAATTATCTCTGTTAGCCAGGTGCAGTGGCACATGCCTAAAAATCTAGCACTTGGGAAGATAAAGGCAGGATGGTCAGAAGTTCAAGGCCAGCCTGGACTACCAGAAACACTGTTTTAAAATATATAAACAAATGGGCTGGAGAGATGGCTCAGCCATTAAAGGCTAGGCTCAAAACCAAAACTATAAAAATATAAACAAACAAATAAATGAACAAACAAGCAAATAAAAATACCTCTAGGGTTTCCGAATTCTGTTACCAGGAAATATGAATTTACCTCCTCTTTTCACAAGTGCTGTGATGTGTACAGAGCTACTAATAATGACTTGGGCAAGCACTGAGACACTGCCTATTGAGTTACATTGTTTAAGTGATTTACTTTAGGAACAATTATTCCATGTGTCAGGAACGCTGATCTTCTGAGAAGTCAGCAGGTCCCTCTTTAGCACAGATGGTGGATGTCAGAAATGATCAGATTGTTTTATGACACTAATTCTACATTGTTTCTCTCAATAACAACAGGCTTTTGGAGCAGAAGAGGAGTTTTACAAGCTCTAAAGGTGAGCCCAGCCAACACTCACTGTGCAGGATGTGCATTTGTGGTAAGTATGTACCACTGCACCGTTCTGCCATCATTTGATTTAAGAGTAGACACAAGTCTCAAGGATCTACAGATGTGTAGGAACATAGTCTAGTCAGATATTTGCTTCCTCATTGTTGAGTTGGACACACTTTATCCTGGGTGCCATGTTAAATATGCAGATCATCCTGGGTTCTGCTGTAGCTTGCATGTTGAATATGTCATAAAAGCCTGTGTATTACAAACTCTTTAGAAGGTGAGGTCTAACCAGTGGTCTTAAGTCACTGTGGGTGCATCCTTGGAAGGAATTGTATAACAAGTGATATGTTATTTCACTCTGTTTTATAGTCCCAAATCTCACCACCCCAGTCTCCCACTTGAAACCCAAGACAATGAAACTCCTTGATCACAGACTATAACTACAAAACTGCAGTCAAAACATACCTTTTCTCTTTTAAATTAAATTCTTAGGTATTTTGTTGTAGTAATCAAAAATTAGCTAATACAATGAATAATTAAAATTAAATTTAGACTATCAGGGGAAATACCTTTGAAGTATTCCATTAATGTTTCAGGATTATTTAATCATAACTCCCAGGCTGTGGGTACAAGGACCAAATAAAGTGGTAGCTTACTCAATTGTCTGATAATCCATCGACACCATGAGCTAGGATAAATGAAATGTTGTGCTTCTTACTTGAAACTTTGAGGTGTGCTAAATTACCTGATTAAATCTTTCAATTACCTTCTTTATGTATTTATTCTTTCCCAGTGAGGCATTATTACATTTCCTGTCCAAGTTGGTGACCAGATGCTAGTAACCTGACACACTGACTAAACAAAACAACTCACTTGAGTCTTCACAGCTGGTACTATGTCCATGGAGATAGGCAAACCTCAGAACATTCCAGTGCCATGTGACTTGGTTCTTCTTGTGTAGATAAGATTATAAGCTCCACATCACTGTAGAAATTTGCTGTGCCTGGATCTCACCTTGGAATCTAGATGCTGTTACAATACTCCTTATCTCCATCCAAGTCACCATTGGGGCTCTTCACCCAGCAGAATTACTGGGTGTGAAAAGGCACTTGGAATGGAGTCCTTATAATAGTCATAGCACTTCATCATCTCTTGTATCTTTGAGTGTTTGTTTCCTCATTTGTAGCATGAGTTTGAAGTGCAGTTCCCCAATTCATTAATGAAAGCTTGACCCCCAATGCAATTATACTGGGAAGTGGCCTACCAAGAGGTGGGTAGATTGTATGTAAGGTAAAACCATCACAGATACAATAAGTTCAGATATTATAAAAATGGGTTACAACAGCAAATCTACCCTGTGGGTTTTATCCTTTGTACAGAATTTCATTTCCTGTTCCAATGCAACATGAAATCCCTCTTCATAATGATCTGTACATCCTACAGAACCAAGAGCTACATAAACTACTTCTATTCATAAATTACATAGCACGAACTGTTATAACACCAGAAAGCAGATTCTTACACACTGGGATGATCGTGTTTACCTTGTAGAATTTGTGTGAGAATTAAATGAGAGGATGCCTTCAAAGACCAGTCAACACAGTGCCTAGCACAGACTCCCAAGTTGGAACTGTTAGGCTACAATAGGTTGTAGGTAGACAGACCTACTTTATTAGTAATTGAACATCTTTTAGAAATCTATCTTCTACCTAACCAATAGTAACTTTTTAAGTAAAGACAGTAATGCAAAATAAAATGTAATTCTGAGTGAGTATGAATGCCTGCATACCCATTTAGAAAACACTTTGAAAATAGGGTTATTTTGTTTTTGTTCAAATAGGGGTGCTTCATTTAAATTTTCTACTGAAATAAGCTTATAATTAACATCTATTTTGAGAAGCATCGCCGTTTCAGCTGTTACATATGTTCTTTGATAACAAAGAAGAGAGTCATTCTTGGGCCAGTGTTTCAGCACAGACTTGCATAGTGTAAAAATAATTACAATTTATCAGGGAAGATCTAATTGTGAAAATTTTTTATTCATTAATGGTAAGCCTCTGACAAAACCCAGTAATACTTGATGAAAATACACATGTAAAAAATAAAATGTTCCATCATTCATTGAGAAGTGGGCTGAAAAGATGACTGAGTAGGTAAAGGACTTGCCACACAACCTTGAAGACCTGAGTTTTGATGCCCAGCACTCATATCAAAAGCTAGCTTTGGGAGGTTTGCATAGGTACTCCAGCTCTAGGAGAACAACAGAGACATGTGGATCCCATGGGCTCACTGGTCAGGTAGTGTAACCAAACTAGTAAACTCTGGGCTCAATGAAGAGACCCTGGTGGAGAGCAATTAGGAAAAAACCCAATGTAGACTTTTGGGTTTCACTTGCACATACGTGTGTACACACACCCATGTGCATGCACACTAAGAACTAATCACATGAGGAGTTTTCATCTGAAATGATGAGGGAAAGAATCTTTAAGTCAGTAGATTTGCCTCTTATAGATCACATTGTGACTTGTTAGACAATGGTTTGAGCAGGTTATTTAATGTCCCTGAACTTTAATTTCCTGCCCCGGCTAGGGGATAGGGAGAGACGATAGCAAATAGCAAGAGTGATTTCAGGTTATTTGTCTGCCCCCTGGAAGGTACATGATAAATGGTTTAAGCATATGCCACAGATATGGATAGTATGGAAATATCAGGTGTCACCAAAGTAGTGAGGGATTTCATAAGATATTCAGTTACTTCTCAACCCTTTGGGTCTTAGGTTTCATGCCCATGCAGAATAGCCAAATTCCACCATCATTAACACATCATAGTCAAGGACACCTTTGGGTTTGAAATTAATAGATATGTGTTTTATTTGATACCCCATATGATTTTAAAGCATGGAAGCACAGGTAGCCATGAAGATAAAATACTCCTAGAATAAATGCAAATACCAGTGAGGTGTGGGTTTATGGCTCAATGAAGTTTCTGCATTAGACAGTTGCAATTACTCAAGTGATATAACTGTTGAAGGGAAAGGTAACTAACACTGCAATAATGCAGAGATCATCCTGGTACCTAAAGGTTCTGAGGACAGTAAGGGCTCTGTAGTTGATGTAGTGTTTTCTCATACTATTCCCATGGCAACCGTGAAGTGAGCAACAGTTAGTCCTCTAGTGTGGTTTCAAATACGAGTTCCTCAAAGGCCCATGTTGCTTAAAGGCAATATTAGAAGTGGTGGAACCTTTAGGAAATGGAGGCCTGTGGAAAGTATTTTGGTCTTTAGGGGGATGTCATTAAAAGAGATGTGGGGACCTCAGCTGCTGCTTCTTTCTTGCTTTGCTTCCCCACTGGGAGGCAAACAGCTTGCCATCTGCTTTGACTTGCTGCTTCCCAGCAGGCTCTGAGCAATGTAGGCAATCAATCATGGATTGAGCCCTCCAACTCAGGAGCCAGTCAAGCCTTAACTCTCTTCAAATGGTGACTACCTCAAGTATTTTTTTACATTAACAGAAAGTTGAATAATATATTCCCATTTACTTTGTGAACGTGACACTAATGAAAACCAAATAAAAACTAAGGAAGTTATAACTAAGAAATTAAAGGGGGTGGTTCTAAAATTTGATTATTTTTTTTTTGCTTGTGTGTGGGGGTGGGGTCCCATGGTGGGCTTGTGGAGACAGAGGACAACTTGCAGGGGTTGGCTATCTCCTTCTTCCATGTGCAGTTTAGGGACTGAAGTCAAGTTGTCAAGTTTGGTGGTAAGTGCTCTTACATACGGAGCCATCTAGTGGACCCTAAATTCTGACTATTGTAATTCTACATTCCCTCAAAGAAAAAGAAGCAAAAAGTGGATTTGTGGGGTGTTGACATTCATCAATTGTTTCTTCATGGTTTATTGTGTGATTATTGTCATTGAGGAACTATCAGCAGAGTACAGGCTCATTTATGGTTCCATCTTGCAAGAAGCTAATGGGCTAGTCGGATTGTGCCCACTACTTATACAGACCAAAGAACCAAAGGGCCGTGAAAATACTCAGGAATAAGTGTTCTGGGAGTAATTTGTGTGTTCCATAATGTTAATCCTATCCTAATGTCCTGTCCAGTGCTGCAATCTACATAACTGGTCATCTTTGAAAATATTTTTCTTCCTTCCAGTCAGTTTGATATAGTGTTCTTTTGAACATTAACAACTGGAAAGTTCCACACTAATGTCACAAACAATAAACTTGAGGAAGAGTCAAAGCTAGAAGAAAAGGCTTCGAGTAAAAGTGCAAAGACTCACCGAGTCCATTTTATGCCTTGTATGCTGTGCCAATAAGGGTCAGCATGAAACACTAGGAATTCAAGCTTTGCCTGAGAGTGTTTGAACACAGCAAATATTATCTGTGAGTTGATAACAATGCTCAGTTCAGTAGTTTACTGTCACATATATGTAGGGAGAAATCCACACTGCCTTTGCAGTCTTGAAAAATTGGAGATAATAGAAACGTCCATAGTATTTTCACCTATAAAAGAATAATTTTAAAAATTGACTCTACTAAAAATAGTCTGGTTTGATCAGGAAACTATATGTTTAAATTTTTCTGAATTGGCTACTTATCACATGGCAAGGTGTGGGAATTATCCTTAGCATCATTCCAGAGAGTAATAGACAGCTGTTTTCTTTGCAGAAAGGCCATCAGCTTATATCCATTGTGTCTAATTGCGTCCATTTAAACTGTGCATTTATACTTAAAAATTGTAATAGTAAAAACTGAGATATGATGAATAATAAGATAGATAATTATAGTATAAAATGGAAGATACTATACAATATAGACCATTCTCAATCTAGTATTGTAGGGATTGGAACCAAGACCAATGAGCTATAAACTTAGCCTCCACAGCTTTTTAAGCCAGGCTCAAGTGCTTGTGTTTCGAAGTGTGGTTTTTCCTTCAGCCTCAGACCCCTCACTAGAAAATGAGCTTCATAGTGTTTAACTTGCAGAACTGGCTGCAAGGTTTACTGATAACTAATAGGTCAGTCTGCCCAGTAGTTTAGATGCCAGGACTGAAAATTGTGTATTTGTATTCGGTTGCTTCTTCCTCACATGGACTACCCACGGGATTCTATTTCAAACATTATTTTTGCATAGCATTTGGAGAGGAAGTGTGAGCCAGGGCCTGGTCATGCAAAGTCTGGATTCTACCTCCTGGTACATCCCACCCCAAGCCAATCTTATGAAATGTGAGCTCTGAATAGATACGAGACCCCTATCTCCACAAGTCTGACCGATTCCAACTTGGAATGTATTTCTGTGAAGCCATGGTCTGAGCAAGAATGTTGGGGGGTTGGAGTGTGTGGGGGTACTGCCAAGGGGTAGAGAAGTTTGCCCTCTGAAGCTTTTTCAACACCCCCCAGGATGCTTCCCAAATTTATGTTGACTTTCCAGGCTTTTAAAAGGACCTCTCAAATTCTTAATCATTGACTAAGGGAGAGTGAGAGATAAGGAATTTAAGAGGCAATTATTAACTCGCTACCCTGATATTCAGGCTTGGTTGCTTTGGACTGGAGTTAACCTAGAACAGCACAGAGAACTGCGCAGGAACCCGCAACACAGAGTCTAAGCACACGTTGTAGATTGGTGCTGGCTTGCCTCTCCCGGGGTCACAGGTTCTGTCAAGCCTCAGGACCCTGCGAGCCGGCAGGTCCAACAAGCTGGACAGTGGAGGGCTGCCCTCGCTGATGGAGAGACATACTTCGTGACATCCCCAGATGAAGTACAGTGCAAGATCCGCAAACACACATGTCCTCCAAACCATTTTCTGGGGACATTCTCGGCCAAGTTCCCTGGGCTCCTGGGGTGGGAAGTTGGTGAACTTTCTGAGCAAGCGAGGGTAAACAGTAGGATTACAAGGAACTAGAGAGATGCGGGGCAGAGGTGATGGCTTCCCAGAGTGTCGTTCTCCGGAGTCTTTCCCGCAATCTTGCGCGGACGGCGCTCACTTCCCCAGCCGCCCGGTGCTTTGCCAGCCAGAACCCGCGCGGGTGAGGGCAAGGGAGAGGCAGGCGGGCTGGGGAGAGGCGCGCGCGGAGGGCGGCGGCCGGACTCAGCGCTCGCCTAGGGCGGGCGGCTCCTTACTGCATCAACCTGCGGGCTAAGGCTTGGACGCCGGGCCCCTCCCACCGCACCCCACCCCCGCCGTCCGCCCGCCCCGGGGCCGGGGTTCCAGTTGGTGCGGAGCAGCTGCGAGCGGAGCTCCCGCCCGGGACCGCAGCGGCAAGAGACGTCGCGGCTACCGCTGCTGCACCCTCACTTCTGCCACTTGGGAGCAGGCATCCACTCCTTCCCCGGCTCCCTTTGTCCCGTCCCCACCCCCCCATCCGCCCCCTCCCCCATCTCTTCTCCCATCCCCTGCCCAGAGAAACCCCTCTCTTCTGTCCCTCTCCCCGTGTCCCCGCTCGTGTGTCTCTAGCCAGCTGGTTGCGCACCCCTCGGGCGATCGGCACCGGTGCTTTCCGAGGGCGATCTGTGCCCGGTGCTCCCCGCTCTCTCCTTCAGCTTCATCTCACCGCGCGCCTGGCCTCTCGCTCGCCGGCGGCGCCCTGCTCCCATCCCGAGTGGGTTGCGCGCCGGGCCGCCGCCTGGTCATGTCAGGATGGAGATCCGGCAGCACGAGTGGCTCTCGGCCTCCCCCCACGAGGGCTTCGAGCAGATGAGGTTAAAAAGCCGCCCCAAAGAGCCCTCGCCCAGCCTGACCCGAGTGGGCGCGAACTTCTACAGCAGTGTCAAGCAGCAGGACTACAGCGCCAGCGTCTGGCTCAGGAGAAAAGATAAGCTGGAACATGTAAGGACCACTGGTTCTCGGGAGGGGGGGGGCGGACTAAGTGGTCGGAGCATGCACCACTAGGAGTGTAGGGACTCTAGTGGGGACCCCAGCAGGCGGCCCTGCCCCAGGGCCAGGTTGCCTGTATCCTTTATGGCTCAATTAGGTGGAGAAAAGAAAGGTTTGATTTCAGGTACCCCAGTCCGAGCATCCTGGGGGGACCTCCTGACTGATTCTTCACTGTAGGGTTCATGTGCAGTGTGTTCTTGGAGTACCTGTGAGAAGAGTGGTTGATTGCAAGGAACCAGGCTTTGCATGAGGAGGTTTCAGTGGGATGTTTACCTGGTTCCTTGGAGCCATTTCACTCAGTGCAGAAACTACAAAAAAACGCTGCAATAAAGTTGTCGCTGGCGATCCAGAGCTTTTGGCAGTGTATGATGGGATGCTAGCAGGAGTTTTTAGGGAGCTTTCCCACCTAAACCCAAATGGAGAGACATTCTGCGCTGAGAATGAACAGGCCAAAGGTCCCCAGCTATCTGCCACTCCTTGGCAAAGTGGAACCCAGGGGATATGCATTCCCTTCCCCTTTCACTCCTGGGTGAGGACTTGTGTCTTTGGCTCAAGTGTTGAGTCCCTAAGACTGGCCATTCTAGGGAGAAGAAAAGTCTTTCCACAAGGACCTTTAGGGAACCCATACTTAAAAATCTGACCTGTCAGTATGTCCTTAAGCAAATGTTGAAACGAAATTAAGAGTGTACCAGCAGCAGCAGCAGCAGCAAGAAAAGTGCTGCTACCCTTAGCAAACCTGCAGAATCCAAACTGAGTCCCTAATGAAATGTGGAAGTTTCCTTGAATTTGGGTCAGCACGTAAAAAAGGTAAGACAGGAAACTCGAGGCTCCCTGTGCCGTGCCCACCCAAATCCCATCTGGTCCCCTAAAGTCTTGCCTGAGCTTTTCCTCACCAACAGTATCCCTGGAAAGAAGCATGGAAGTGGGTATTTCTGTTAGAAGCCGAAAGGACAGCCCGTGTCTTTTTAAGGACCTGATTAAGTCACCGGAATGACTAATTCTAAAGCCCTTATTTAACGCTCCTAGTTGAGTTGAATGACAGGCTCTGTTTGGTGTGGAGAGAGCCAAAAGGATGTCCTGGAGGGGAGGTTGTTGAAAAGTAACAGCAATACCTGTTTTAAAATGCCCACTCCAGGATACTGCTTGAAGGGATAGGTAACGGAACGGAGAGGATAGATAGATAGAAGCAGCATCTCCACTTAGCTCTGGATGTTCATGAGAAAACTGGCCCCAGCCTCAGGCCTCAGAGTGGTGACAGAACCAGCTTCATTTTCGTTTCATCATAACTGTGTTCATTTGCAGTGGTTGCTTTAGGCTGGCCCATTTATTTTTTTATACTTTTACTGAAAATCAATAGTGCAACTTCCTGTGAGTATGTCATCCTGAATCCCAGCTGCTGCTGCATGCATTATACAGAAATGCTCTCCCACTTTTTAATTTGCATTGGAAGTATTAGGGCTACCTATTGGGTCACAGCAGTTTACCTTTCTATTTGAAGTGTGGAATGCTCTGCTCTCCTGAGGATGAGAGATGAAGGGAAGGGAGGACTGCTTATGCTTACAAGTATGTGAGCATCTGCACTTTCCCTCACTCCGGTGCTCTAAAGAGCATAGCATTCATAAAGAAAACAAAAGTGCCCCATTTGATGTTGAAATCAGAGCCTCATTTGCTTTTAAAACCATGTTTACATGAGATGTAGATTCTACCTTCTATATTTTCCTCGAATTAGAAACAGAGCTTTTGTTTCAAATGATTTTTGGTTTACTCTCTGGCCCCTTTGAAATATTAACATTTTAATGAATTAGTGTTTATGAACATGTTATGAAAAGTTAAAGTCATATACAGATACAAGTTGTATTCGAATCCAAACACTCAGTAGTTATATGTCCTGTTTTGTATGCTATAAATGTTTACACAGATTGCTGCTAATTTATAATTCAGTATGTGAGATTTAAAAGCTCATGACAAATGTAACCTGGCATATAGTTGCTGCATAAATCCTGAGAATATCATATTAAGTTCATTATAAGCAGCACGCTGAAGCTATGTGACACCTTCTAGTTTAGATGTTGCAGGGAGCAAGTTGTTGGTGTCATAGAAAGTCAAGGGTGACTTACAAACCACTCCACTGCTCTGTCTAATCAAAAGGATGGCCACTGTTTTTATTATGTTGGAATAAATGAAGAAATAATTATGATGGAGATGGTATGTCTGAAAACAGCTTTTTCGGTTGTTTGGTGCTTTGAACGCCAATTTAAATATTAAGGGAATAAATAAATTATGACTTCAAATGACACATACATTTAGTCATCACAAGTAACGGAATTCCCCGAGATGGAATGTGGCAGTGTGTGGATTCTAGCCAGGCTTTAGAGGCACAGCTTAATCTGAAAGTCAATAACACCGTGTAAAGTGACAGCTAAATAATGTATTTCTACCCACTTTGCTAAAAGTGAGAGTAATTTATCTCTTACTTTGGCTGAAAGACATCAGATGGATCTCCGGCTATGCAAAAAGAAAGTGACATAAGTTGAATTGCAATACATTCAATTGATCTTAAATTCGATTCCTATTGTTAGTTAGTTGATATTTAAAATCAAGATCTGTAATGCATAAACAGCTGTGATGGTGCATGCCTACAATCCCAGCACTGGGGCGCTGGGGCAGGGCAGCCTAGGCCTATTGGGTCCTGAATCAAGAGGGACACAAAGTGAAAATAAATACATGACCAGACATAGTGTCATGTGTCTGTGATCCCATCCTTCAGGATGCTGAAGCAACAGGATCTGTAGTCCAAAGCCAGTCTGGGCTATGGAACTGACTTAACCAATGGAAAGATAGACATATATGTGGACATTTTCCTAATCCTAAATCACAATTAGAATGTGCAAGTGTTGTGTATTCTGGACTCTGAACTTCAAACTCAGCTTGTGTGTTTGACAAAGTGAAGTTTTTGGTTGCATGCAGAATATTGTCTACTTGTTAATCCCTCTTGGCGCTTAGAGCAGTGGTCCTCTGCCTTCCTAATGTTGTGACCCTGTGATACAGTTCCTTGTGTTGTGGTGACACCCAACCATAATTTTTTTTGTTGCTATGTCATAACTGTAATCTTGCTGTTGTGAATCATAATATAAATATTTGATATTTAGGATATCTGATATGAAACCTCCAAAAGAGTCAGAGCCCACAGATTGAGAACCACTGGCTTAGAATCTTTTGCATTCTGTTCTGTTCTAGAATTCCTATGCCTTGAGAGAACAGTGGGCTTGAAAAGCAATGTCAGTCTTACTTGTAGTAAGATTCTAGTATTTTCTTGAGGGATAGTATAAAGGATTGTGGTTCAGTAAAGCAGGCTGGGCAGGAGACACCTCTAGAATCTCCCTAGGTTGGCTCCCTTTGAAGCTCATTATCTTCTCAGAGGACACTATGGCATTTGCTTTCATTGGTACTGTATGTTGTTCTTGAAGTTTTTGCTATATTTTTCTATTGGAAAGAGAGTAAAATTTGTCTGCTCTATCCACTTTTCAGTTTCATGCCAGCTGTGTGAATTCCCAGGTTACGTGGATCAGGCAGAAGCCTATCTCTCTTCCATTTGTACTCCACTGGGTCTTGCTAAAGTGGTTGTAAGTAAAGGTTCTAGTTAGATAAACCTGAATTTGGATTTTTACTTAATTTTTAGTAAATGAGGCAACTATAGGTGAAGTGCTTAAAGTATGTAGGGTATACAATCACATTTAAAGTTCATGGCTTTGCCATGGTGATTAAATGGGATCGTCTCTGCCTATATTTCAGGAACAAATATCCTAATATGTGTCAAGCAGATGCTTTTATCACCCTCCTCATCTGCACAGGCTGGTAGGGATTCTCCTGTCTTCCTGTGAAGACAGGAAGGAAATGTCAATCCTATCACTCATTGTCCCTATTGCCATGGCAGCTTACAAGTTCTAGAGATGGCTCCTGAAGCTTCTACCCACAAGTGATGCATCTGAAAAGCCCATACTTATTAGCCAAAGAAAGTTTCATGATCAAGGTTCACTTGAAAGGGATGAGAAAGAGGACCCAATCAAAACCCAGAGATAAATAAATCTTTTTCTTAGATGTACAGCACTATAGAACATAAGGCACTCAGTGTAATGTTAGGACTGTATTGGATAACCAATAATGGACCTAAGGTAAAAGGACTTCTCCAGTCTTCCATTATCTCTGCCTAAGCATCTCCACTCCTCCCAGGTTTCATATTTAACACAAGTTCCCCTTTGTTCTAGATCCAAAGCATATGACCCTTGGGCCACCAAGGATGTTTCCAGTCTTTGGTTTTCCAAGAGTTTGACTTTTCCTGGATGGTGGCTTGTTGCTTATCCCCTGTCTGGTCATTCTTACCTGATTTCTTTGTTTTTCATGATCTCTACTGGCCAATGCAAGCAAAGACCAGCTCATTACAGATATCTCACAACCTTGTTTCCTTCTTGATTTGTGCCAATGAGATGAAGTTGCAAGATTGGTCAGAGAGTCTCTTTAAACTGTAAGGAGAAATAAGGATACAGATTGGCAAAGAGCAAATGACTGGGGGGGGTTGGAAGGATTGTGCTGTTGGTAGAGTACTTCCTGCACAAACATGAGGACCCAAGTTTGTATTTCTAATATCCACATAAAAGCCTGGAGCTGCAGTGTCTGTCTGTAACTCCAGAGCTGAGATAAATGGAGACTGGCTGATTCCTGGAACTCACTAGCCAGTCAGTCTAGTGTACCTGGTTAACTTAATGCCTCTGTCTCAAAGAATAAAGTTTATAATGACAAAAGAAGATACCTGACATTGACATCTGGCCACATGCATGAATTTTCCCAACTCACATACAAGCATACACACACACACACACACACACACACACACACACACACACACACACACACAGAATAAAAGACAATTCTTAGTGTTATCACTTGTAGTTAGCATTGTATGTTGTTCTAGTGTCTTAACTAAATAAAAAGATGTTTCCTCAAAGTACATTTTACAATTGCTTTGATTGTTTGTGTTATCAGCAAATAGTAAATAAGTGCCACATTCACAATTGACTCCTGCAATGAATTATTCACCTGATGAGCAAAGAATAAGAGCAAGATTGGCCACTGTGGTGTTGGCTTCTGTTACATAATGCCATTTATGTCCACAGAGCTCACCCATGAGAGTACTGTGCCCCACTGAGCAGATCAGCAAAGCGGGGAGAGACACAACTCAACCTGAGGGAATGAATCTTTAAAATGCCCCATTACAAATCAATCAAACAAACAGACTGGCCAACACGTGAGGACAATGATGTTCACCAGGATTAGTTCCTGTGATTTTAGATACATGAAAGGGACAGTCTGGGAACAGGCAATGTTCTCTGCCTCTCTAACTTATCTATCGAGAAGAACACATTAGGTGTCTCCTGGGTGCCGTCTGATGGGTCTCAATGGGCCCATATTGTTCTTGTTCCTACCACAGTTAACATATATTTTGCACTAGTGGACTTCTTTCCCCAAGGGTCAACATGACAGCTTGTTCTGTTTTCTCTCAACTCTACTGAGTATGGCTTATTATCAATTTTTGGGTTTAATCATGGTCCTTGTTATATTATACAAATCATGAGATAGAGGCCACAACAATTGGATGATAAATGTGCTTTTTTATTTTTCAGTGAGTGTTGTGGGCATTGTATTTACTTGCAATGAGCTGTAACCAATGTCTTCCCAGTAAGTTGTGGAATTAGATCCAGAAGTGACCTGAAGAGTTAGTCTTTGAAGATAGTATCCACTGACACAAGACCACCACTGACAATGTCATCCATAGAAGAGTAGTTGTTGAGAGTGTCTTTTATGTGAAAAACACTCACTGTTGGAGACTGGGAGTACAAGATGTTTACAGTCTTATAAATACAGTTATATAGTCTTATAATAATACAGTTACAATATGATTATAGTTTTGTGAATAATGAAGTAAAAGCAAAACAGTATAATACTGTTGGTTTTCAAAGGTCTCATTGTTTAGAATGGGATAAATTACTGTTAAAAAATAAGTAATTAATACTGTTATGTATTGAAAATACAACATGACAAATATTTATTCCAATAATTCAGTTTATATAAACATTTTAATTAATTAATGTAATTTACCACATTATCAGACTAACAGAACCAAACTATATAGATAGTCTCAGTGTCTATGATGATTAGTTTTATTTCTTCACCTGACACAGTCTAGAATCATGTGGGAAGAGAGTCTCGATGAGGAATCTTCTAGATCATGATGGCTTGTGGGATGTCTGTGGGGGATTGTCTTGGTTATATTAATTCAGTGTGGGCAGTACCATTTTCCAGATTTGGACCTTAGATTGAGAAAGAGTAGAGCAAGTGGGGAAGAAAAGGAGGAAAATGCATGCATTCATTTCTCTCTGCCGTGTATGGATGTAAAGTAATTGGGTGTTTCAGGTTTCTGCTTCCTTTATTCCCCTAAAGATAACAGGTGAAGAAAATGTGAAGTATTTGATTACTTGAGGAGGTCAGGTATCCATACATGACAAATGTCTCAGCTAGAAATAAAAGCAACCTTTAGTATTCTAATAATGGATTTCTTTAAATAGAATCATATATAATGGTGAAATATTAAAAATTAACTGCATAGATTTATGAGAGAGATACATATATCATCTTTTTCTCTATCATTATATGAAAACTCATAGACAATGCAATCAGGCAAGAAAAAGAAATAAAAATTATAATTAAAAGGAAAATAAAATTGTTATTGCTGTTGGATTATCCACATTTGAAAATCCAAGATAAGTTATAGATACTCTGTATTAATTAATAATTTCACTTGATTTGACAAGTAACAAAATCAGATAAGAAAAAAATGTTTAAAAGTGAGAATTTAAGAGGACGTTATTGGTTATTTGAAGATAATATAACTATGAACATCTGAGGTAAATTACACACACACACACACACACACACATATGTATATGTATATCAAATTAGTCATATCCTTGCATTTACCAGGCTCACTGGATGAAAGGTCACCTTGTAAAATTAAGTATTAAAAATAATTTTGAGGTAAATTTAAAGATATCATTTACATTATTATAAAATAACAAGTACTAGGAATGTCTAATCAAAAAGTTCTTTCATTTTCCACTAGACACAATTCCTATTAAAATTTTAGCAACTTTGTCTGTATATGTGTGTACACTGAATATGAATCTGAAGTGTATATGCAAAGCAGAGGTTCAAGAACAAACGACAGTGGTAAAGCATGAAGAAGACTGGTTGTGGATATCAACACTTACAATAAAGATGAGTTCATTAAGTCAGGGCTGTGGCTGTGTGAATGGGAATGACTTCCTAGGCTCATGTATGTGCATGCCTGTCCCCTAGTTGGTGCTGCTGCTTAGTGATTGTGGTTCAGTATGTGAACTCTCACCGTACAGTTGCTGCTGCCATGCCTGTCTCCTTCCTGCAGTCCTCTGCTTTGCCACCATGGATTCTTATCCCTTTGGAACCATATGCCAAAATGCACTCTTCTATAAGTTGTCTTGGTCACAGTATTTTATCACAACAACAGAAAAGTAGCCAATATGACTGTGACTCCAGCACAAGGATGAACAAATAGATCAGTTGATAGGTATGCAAGTACAGGAACAGACCTGTGTACATTATGAAATGTATCTTGGTTTGTCTTTCAGATCATCAACAACTGTCAATTTAATGTGAGTTACAGACTTAAATTATAAATTGAAGAACCAGTAAGGAAAGAAAGTCTTTATTAACTTGGACCAAGAAAAAAATCTTAAGCATTGTTAATAATCTCAACTTATTAAGATGAATAAACTAGAACAAGGTGAAACTAATCATTTTGTCTCTGGAAGATTACATTTAGAGGGTGAAGGCAAGTCACAAACTAGAATACCATGCTTTCAATTTATACTCTAACAAAGGATTTATATCCATAACATACAGAGTACCATATAACCCTCAAAGAGCTGAAATTAAAATGATTTACAGTATCCAAAATGTTAATGAAAATAAAGATCATACCTCAGTAACTCATACAGCCATGATAAAAGTGCTAAATTAAACATATGTATATTTGTGTCCCAGTGATTAGAATTCTATGTGTGTATTAGATGTATGCTTGTGTACACCAAGGATGTACAAGAGTAGTTCCATTAACTTAGTAGTGCCTAGAAATTGCATCCAAAATATCCAACCATAACTGAGAGGGCAACATAATTTATTCATGTGAAAAGGGATGACACACGTATGTCTATTGCATATGGATGCACTAGAGTAGATTGCTCATTTAGACAGAGTAGTCCTGCAGAACAGAAGCTGGGTACAGACACTAGGATTCCATTCATAAGGACAAGCAGGCAAGGCTCAGTTAGGGAGATGGAATGGTAATGTCTACCTTTGAGGCTGAGGTGAGCCTAAAGGGAGGGTTCTGTGGAGCCAGTCATGTTTTCTCTTTTTTTGAATAGTGGTTATAAACCGAACCTTTTGGGGGTGTACACTAAAGACCTGCATACTCTATAGCATAATGTTTCAATAACAGTTAAACAAACAAAAAGTGAAATCTGAGTCACTCATTTGACTTGCTTGCTGCTTCTCCCAATAGACCCCATGCTTCCTCCTCCCTTCTGTCTACAATCTGTTGGTATGGACCACCAAGACTCCTGATTGCATTTCCTTTCTATGGCTCATTGCTGGGTCTTGTCCTCACCTCACTTCAGTATGCTGTGCTATCCTATACACCGTTTATGGTATAACTGGCTCCACAGTGTTTATTTACCATCTCTACCAGAGGGCTCTAGTAAATTCTTACCAAGCTCTCTCCAGTAAACTGTGACCTGAGTGAAGAGGCCTTCTGTGCTTGTTACCTCAAGTCAACTTGACAAAAGCTAGAGCCACTTGGCAAGAATAACACTCAGCTGAAAAATTGCTCGTATTGGATTGGCTCATGGCTGTGTTTGTGAGGTGTTTTTCAATTGCTGGTTGATGTAGAAGAGCCCAAGCCACTGTGGGTTGTAGTATCCCTAGGCAAGTAGACCTGGGCTGTCTAAGAAATGTTGCTGAGCAAGCCAGGTAAGGCAAGTCCTTCTTCCATGGTTTCTGCTTCAGTCCCTGCCTCCAAGTTCATGTCTTGATTTCCACTAATGATGAACTATATATTAGTCAGGGTTCTCTAGAGGAACAGAACCAATGGGGTGTGTGTGTGTGTGTGTGTGTGTGTGTGTGTGTGTGTGTGTGTGTGTGTCTCCAAGAATTTATAAAATTAGCTCATGTAAACATAGTAAAACAAAGAGCTGAATCACTCCTAGAACACTGAGAACCTGATAGTTCTTCAGTCCTTGGGGCTGGCTGCCTCAGCAACTGGAGTAGTCCTATAGGGACTGTCTCTCACTGGAGAGGTAAACAGCCCAGTAGCTGTATAGCCTATAAGACTGGGCACCTCAGCAGTTCTAATCTGGCATTGAAAAAACTAGAGGGTTCCTGGAGGGCTCCTGGTCCTTTGTCCAAGATGAAAGCCTAGAAGCATTGGTTCTGAAACCAGTGAAGGAATCATCAGCAACTGGGTGAATCACATCAGGCAAGAAGGAAGTCAAAGCAAGCAACAGGCCAGTGCTTTTCTGTCTTGCTATAAGAGGGTGCTTGAGACTGGAAAACTGATATTCAGTCTCTTACAAATCTATACGGGAACTGCCAAAGAAATGACAAGAAGGTTTTGGAAGAATGAAAAGTAAAGAGGCCCAGAGATAAGGCAATTTTCCAACTCCACTGTTTGCAAACTCTGTTCATCCTCCCAAATCTTGCTTTAGCCTGTGATGTGCACACATTGCCAAAGACTCGTTCTATAATTAAGAAAAAGTAAGTTTTAGATTTACAAAGGATTTCTAAAGACAACAAAACCTTTTCTGTATGCACCTCAGTGTTTTAGTCTCCCCCACAGCTGCCTCTTCAATGCCAGACTGTTTGAATTCCACTAGTGCTTTTGTATGTACGTAGACATGAGAGAGAGAGAGAGAGAGAGAGAGAGAGAGAGAGAGAGAGAAAGAGAAGAGAGAGAATGCTTTTGTGTATGTTTGTGCACCCATGTGTATGTGTGTGAATGTGGAAGTCAGAGGACAATCCCAGGAGTCATTTCTCAGACTTTATCAACCAGTTTTTAGATACTAAGTCTCTCACTGGCTTAAAACTCACCACGAAGGCTAGTTGGCCAGGAAGCCCAGGGATATGTCTGTCTCTACTTCCCCAGTGCCAAGATTAAGAGAGCATGCCGTCATGCATAGCTTTTCATTGTGTTATTTATTTATATTGTTTATTTAGTGAGGGTGGGTTCTAAGGATTGGATTCTAGTTGTCATATTTGCAAGGAAAACATGTTTCATGAGCCCTTCCCCAGCCCCTTGTTTGGGGGGCATATCATTTTTTGTGTGTTGCAGAGTCCTATCCAGTGTACTACATTGCCTAGAACATGTAATTGATGCTAAACTTGTAAAATCCTAAGTGAAGTTGGATGGCTTCAGAACTGCTGTTGTGACTGTATAGAAATTCATTGAAAGGCATCGAGTTTTAGACTGAGTAAATGTTCGTTTGAGTGGCTGCCTTAATAGAGCTGCATGATGTTTTTTATTGGTGAGTTCATTACAATAAATTAACTTTTATATTGAAAACATTCCAGATACAGTCTCAATTATAACACTCACATGTGCAATCCCATTCATATCATGAAAAGAAATTAATAGCAAAGAGCCAAGTGACACAGTGATTTTATGGTGTGGCACATGGTGTGTGTGTGTGTGTGTGTGTGTGTGTGTGTGTGTGTGTGAGTGTGTGTGTATATATACATGTACTCATATTCATGTGTAATACATTTGCTGGTATGTGCATGGAAGTATTTCTATATTGTTTTCTGCTGTCAGAACACCAAACTATCTTTGAGAATTAAGATTTATTTTTTGTAGCATTGAGGAATAAGCCCTTGTGTGTGCAAGGTAAGGACTCTACCTCTGAGCTATAGTCTCTAGACTTATACTCAGGAATTAATATCTTCATTCATAATTTTCCGATTCCTAATTGTGCACCAGTCTTCCAGCATCCTTTTTTATACTTAGCCTGTTTTGGTCAGTGTATAGAAAGGGGGTCTTCAGTGACTGTGCCTTGTTGTTGGCGGTAGTGGTTTGTTTCTTTTGTTTTACATGTTTTGTTTTCTGAGCTTTGAAATTCTCCTCAAAAACTTAACTTGGAAACTTTTCAATACCAATATGCCCATACCAAAAGAGTATCTCTAAAGACCAAGAAAAGTCAGGAAAAAAAGGAGGAAGAACTGTGGTAAAATGGGCATTGAACTGCTTGTGTCTTATACCCTAAGACAGACACTGACTTTTGGCCGAGTGTTTCAGAACGAAGAAAACCATGATGAATGGCTTTTGTGTCTGGTGTCCACTTGTTTGTAGGATGCGTGTCTTACATAAAAATGCCAGAATGGACAACTCCTGTGGTCTTGCAGAAAGCAGCTGTGAAGAGTGGGTTTTTCTAGCCCTGCCCACTTTGTTTAACAGGGAGCATAGATGAATGGGAAGCCCATCCTCTAGGAAGGAGGAAGATGAAGAGACTGCAGGTGCCCACAGCCCTTGGGGAGTGGAGGCCTGTTTGCTATGTCAGTATTGTAAGGACTCCAGCAGTGAACTATGTGCCAGGACACATCCAAAACAGGCGACCAGTGGCTCTCTGGGGCTTCTCAATGGTTGCCATCCTTATTTTGTGAGGCTATTATTTCCTCTCTGGATGAGTCATAACAGTGGGGTTTTGACTAGGTTTAGAATAAGTGTCACAGAGTTGGTAATGAAACCAAAGAAAGATAATTGGCATGTCTGAACAAAATTTAAATGTTAAAAAGACTACATACAAGCAAAGAGCTTGTTGATAGCAGTGAACCAGTGGGTATGGATAACCTGGTTGCCTTCATTTAATTCTTAATGTTTCCTGTGTTCTAGTGGTGGCAGGGAGGGGTGAATGCTCACCAACATATAGAGGAGCTTCTGGACTTCTGACTAAAGGCTTCACAACATACATGATCTTTTCACTCATGTACTTAATTTTTGTGGTATTGAAATATATTTCTTTAGCTTAGAAACCAGCTAGCTATTGACTAAATGGTATTTGTGTCAGATTGTAGATAAGTATTAGAAAAATGATTAAACAAGTTTTCCTTGATAAAATTATTATAAAGGAAAAATTGAATGTCTTTCATGGAGGGGGAAAATAATTCCCATAATCATTAATTAAATTTAATTCCCACTAAAACAAGTCAATCAGTGCCAGCACCTGCTCTGAGAGTCTTGTCTGCATGTTTCTACATTGAAGTAAAGATAAATGCTTTCAGATAAATCTCTGAGTTGTAGTTTGAGCTATTAACATAGAAAGACTTTTGGATTTGTATTGTTGTAGCCAACAGACTTATTCAAATGAAAAGGAGACCTAATTTTACTATTGCCAGATATAACCTCAAGATTAGTCATCTAGTTTGAAGGTATCCTGGGTATGTAGATTTAGCCTGACCTTAGTATTTACTTCTATAATAATCTGCAAGGTATAGACACATGGAAAATACGACATTTTATTGCCTGTCACTGCAATAACCAACTGTCTCTCTAGTGAAGCCAACTATTTATTTCCTGAACACAGGACCAGCAAGGCTGCCTTTGCCTGTAGAGGGTAGGAAGGTACAGACCTCAGCCACTGATAAGACATCTAAGATTCTTGTCCCAATATTTTATACATTAGTTTGTTACAGTGATCTTCAGAGTTGCTTGTGAAAAACTTAGACTAACTGTATTAACCTCCTCTGTTATTTTAACATTTTGCATTTTATATCCTTAATTGAGTACTCATTATACATTTAGTTTTGAGACAGGACCTGATTCTATAGCCTAGACTGTGTCAAAACTCAAGTTACTCCTGCCTCACCCTCCTGAATACTGGGATTACAGGCAGGCAAGACTCTACCCAGTTCATAGCATTTTAAAAACAGGAACAAAATTATCTGAGTGTTAAAATTTGTAGTAATCAGAGATCAAAAAGAATCTCAAGATTCTGGCTTTGCCAAGGATTACTCTCCAAATTCCCATGGTTGGCTTGAGAACTGAGGCAAACTGTATAAGCCCAGGAAATGGACCCTTGACAAGGATAACATAGCCTGCTGCCCACAAAGCTGTGGGGCCACCTGCCTGGCCTTTGATGGCCATCTCTGCTTCTGCTGAGCATGATGGCTACACTGGTGTCACCTTCATTCTTGTCATGCCATTCAGCTGCTGTCTTCCCCCTTTGCAGACTGGGGCTGAATTTATTCTGCTAACTGCTGTGGTCTTACCTGTATTGCTCTCTTCACTGATGTTTGGGTTTTCCAGCAATGTTGCTTTACAGAACTCTGGGATCTTCTGTGGAAACCAACTTCTCTCTCTAGATTCCCACCACCTTCTTAGCACAAATCACTTTACAGAGACAAAGTTTGACAGTGGAACCAAGAGCAAGAAAAACATCTTTCTGAAAAGTGGCTCTCAAGTGTCAGGAACACATTTTGACTTTTGTTTCTTTTCAGGGACAATTTCTTCTTGGGAAGATCATTATTCTTCATGTTTCTGCCCTTAACCCTTCCTCAGGGGGTATCAATTTCTTGGGATCCATTTCATACTTAGCGCTGCCTGCCTCTGCCTAGTGAGTTGATCTTCTTCATTGACTGAAATGGCTCAGGAAAGGGAAGGCATCACAATCAAGTCTCACATCCTAGAACTTAAGGTATTAGGTATTAGCTACCATGCAGTTTAATGTCTAGACTCTAGACCACTAAGATATATATTCCCCCTCTTAACTGCATTGGTTTGCTATTATACTGTGAGGAGATTATTAACTTGCCAAAGAAAGCATTGAGACCCCAGTGCTGCCTCCCAGTGTTAAAATTCTTTATATGTCTGCTGAATGTCAATGTAAGGCAAACAATTCTAACTCCTGCTAGTTTCATGCGATTGGCAATAGCATTTCTTGGAAGTTCTTGAGAAAAGTGGGAACTGTTAAACGCTCTCTAACAACTGTTCTGTATTTATTTTTTTCCACCTACTTTTTTTTTTAACAATTAAGGCTTCTTTACTATTTTTCATTTTTGTTTCCTGTTTGCACAGCTTCTCTCAAGAGATGTTAGTGCGGAACAAGGGTGGGGGTAGTGATTTCCCAGAAGGCTGTTTGTTTGGTCATCATGGGTGTGATTGGGTAGCATAACCATGTGGAGGAGCCCATGCTCATCTTTTCCAGTGTCCATCACCTCCCAGTGCATCAAGCACCTTGAGGTCTACCCTGTTTTTTTCATTTTGAGGTATTAGAATGCACTTTTCTTATTCAAAGCTCAGAGGGAAGGCCTCCTCTTCCAAGGCCCAGTATATGGGACCTTTAGCTCTCATCAGATAATATCACAGAACCTTGCTGCAATGTCTTCAGGATGCAGTAAAATCATAAACATGGACAAATACCTAACACAACCCTCCTTACAAATGCATGCCATTTTTGTTATCCATTCATTGGGTGTGTAGGTTTTTGTTCCATAACTTGGCTATTATGAGTAATTCAATAAACTTGAGATAGAGGTCTGTAAACTTGCATGATCATAATTTTTTAATATTTAGTTAAAAAAGAAATAGATCCTTACTTAGAAAATCTTGGCATCTGATACCGCCATTATAAATTAAGCATTTCTCTATTGTCCTGTTCTCTTCAGATCATGGTGCAGTTTACAGTTGAGTACCATGCCCACAAAGGCCTGAGTACTGAAGTCTCCATCAATAGCTTCTGGCATGGAAAGTGATGTGACCTTTATGAGGTCATGTCTAATGGAAAGAAGTCATTTGAGTGGTGCCCCTGAAGGGAGAATATCATGAGCCCAACTTCTTCTTCCTCACTGTTCCCTTGCTAAGCACAGTGATGGAAAGATTTGAACAATCCCCTCCACAGTGGACTCCTGCCTTAGCGTCCTGTGCTCCTACAGGCCCAAATCAACCATGACTGAAAGCATGAAAACCTTTTTTTACTAAGTTGATATTCCCTGGTATTTTACCATAGAGAAGGAAAGCTGACTGATACAAAACAGAAAAACACAAATTGATTCAGTCACCAGTTTTTTTCTTTTTTTAAAGGAAAGTGTCTTCAAAATATAAAAGTAATTTCATACTAATGTTAATTTTATAATTTTTGAGTCATATATTATTATGCTACATTTCAATAAAGTTATAGCTTGCAAACAATATTTTGAAGTTAAGAATGATTTAAAAAGCTAAATTTCCAAAACCCAAATGGGATAATTTATTATTTACTTAGGGGAAATTATTAATATTTAATATTTTTAGTTAGTTAAGGTAAAAGGTAAGCTTAAATTATGAATTTGTTTTAGGAATACCCTAGAATTTATTTTTGGAAGTCACAGTATAAGAGATTTTTTCATGGATCTTTGGAGGCAGCAGTTTCTAAAGAACAACTTATAATCCTCCCATGAATGTCCAGCTTGCTTAAAATGAAAGCAAATAGAGGTTCCTTCTGTCTTTGTGCAAGAATGATGACACCAAGGAGGGCCCTGTGGACTATAGCATCCTAGAACATGTGATTTTAGTTTAACAATGCCCTGAAGGGTAGTGAGTGATACCCATGTCTGTCCTTTTGAACTTAGAAAAGCCCAAGAAGAAGTAATTTGAAGGTGGATAATGTCCTTGATTTTGACAGGCATCTAAGAACCACCTCAGTTACTTCCGAAAAGCACCTAAAAAATGCAGTTGTTTCAGTCTTTTTTTCTCAAGTCAGTGGGACTTCCCCTCTCCTTCTCGCAGTATATTTAAAGCTCTAATTATTTCACATCTGCAAATGATATAAAAATCATCTCCCATTGTCTTATGAGAGAAGAAATGACATCTGTTTTACAAGAAGAAAACAAAACACAGAAAGCACGAGAAAATAACCATGCTTTGATCTTTCTTAATTTTGATACATGGAGGCTTGTTTTAGTTTTTATCTTATTGCAGTGATAAAATGCCCCAACATAAACCTACTTAGAGAAGAGTTTATTTGGTTTACACTCTGGGTTATAATCCATTATTTCAAGGAAGTCAAGGCAGGAATTTAGTGTCATAGGCACAGTCAAGAGCAAAGAGAAAATCAATATATAAATGCAATAAATGGATTATTCCTTGTTCACTTGCTCTTATCCAGCTTTCTCCTCTCATATACAGTTCAGGACCAGCCTCCTACCCAACTAGGGAATGGTGTCACTCACAGTAGGCCAGACTTCCTGCATCAAGATCATTCCTCATTAAGACTCTCTTCCCAGGTAATTCTAGGTCATATGAAGTTCATAGGAAAAACTAACCAGTGTAAGCTTTAGCTATGCAAACAGCCAAATATGAAAGCCTCAAATAACAAGGAAATCTATTACATCGCACAAAAACTTTGTTGAGTTGATAATTCCACAGCTCACCAGCAAGGTTGAGGTCCCTGCATTCTTTTCATATTTAAGCTGTACCCCAACATCTAACTGTTCCAGGTGACAAAATGCCAACAGTAGTCTCATTGAGAAAAACATTAAGGACTGGGCAACCACCTGATTTTATGTTCCTGGCCAGAGCTATATAAAGTTATTCTTAAACCAATTGTTGGTAAAGGAAACTTCAATCTTCCAATCCAGCTAGTTGAACTTCTTTGAGGCCAATGGCAGTGGGTCCAAGACCTAACAATAATGCATAAACTGAATTAGTGGAGCCCATTCTATATGGAGAGATACCTTGTCCAGCCTAGACACAGGGGTGTGAGGGTGGAGAGGTGCCTTGGTCCTGCATCAACTAGATGATGGGACAGACTTAGTAGATGTCCTAGGGGAGGCTTTACCCTCTCCGTGGAGTAGATGGAAAGGGGTGGGAGCAGGAGAGAATGGAAGGGGAACTTGGATTGAAATGTAAAAAACAAATTAATAATAATAAAAAAAAGAATTCAAGACTGGTTATAACATCCAAACAGGGACCCTCTTCTCAATGAAGACGGTAGGAGGAGTAAAACTGTAAAGGGGTTCTTTAGAGTGGACTTGGTCCATGTGGCTCTTTATGCTGTGTTTTCTGTCCTTTCTTCACCTCAAATTGTCTGCAAAAGTAAGGAGATACACAAATGGCATACATATATGGCATACATAGACATATACAAGCTCCCACAAACAAGCAATTTTATCTGATTTGAATGCTTATTTATTAGCAGTCTGAGACTTTTTAAAATAATAAATATCAGAAAATTTCTCTCATATTTTATACTTTCATTATTTCAAAAATATAGTAGTTTTGATAACTATTAACTATTAGAGTATGTAATTCTATTATGTTACTATTCGGCATTAGCCTCATTAGTGTATAAGAATGTCACCCGAGCTTCTTAAAGGGGGCAGTATGTATTCTTGTTTGTTACAGGAAAAGGAATGTGATCAAAATACTAGTTCCCCACTCCTGGGTAACATCCAAGATGGTGACCATTATCACTGTAAAGTTGAGGCAAGCTCAGAATTTGAAGGGACTAACGATGAGTTATATTTTGAGTTATATTTGAGGTTCTTAGGAATCAACAAGAAACAGGTTTCTAGTAAAGGGCTAGAAGTATGTATGAGATTCCAGGAAATGAGAACTTAGGGGTGGTCAGCACAGGAGAGATGATATACACAACCGAACTTCTTTATAGCATCATAATCTATCTCTTGCTTTCAATTATTACCCTGTTTACAATGGTATTAATATTTGAATGCCTTCATTTTAGATTGGACAAGCAAACATTAAAAAATAACCTTTTATGCTTATCCCCTGTTCCCAAGTACACAATACATTTATACAAGTACACAATAACTTAAAAGATGCAATATTGGGTTTTATTTTTTACTCTTGCATTAGTCCTCAGTATTTCAGATCTCTCAATTCCAGTAAAAAGTGTTTGGCTGCAAGATAATTATAAAAATTATTTGGCTTACTCCATTCCTATTATTAACATTCAATATTAGGAGCTCAGTGTCTGTGTCTATGGAATAGGCAGAGAGTTGGCCCTAAGGAAGACAGAGTAAACATGGGAAAGCTAGGTGGGAGATGACGGGATGTTGAGAGAGTTACAGGCTTAGGGCAGCAGCCATGGCTATGGCTGGGATGGAACTCTACTTGGCTGCTTTGCTCTCTGCTCAGGGTTGTGCTCTGAGATTTCACATAGTACCCATGAAGGAGAGGATTTAGGTGGTATAGGTGGTATGGGCATGATGGGTAGATTTAGTATCTCTCAAAGAGAAAGCGAGTCCTTTTTCTGCTCTTTTTAAATTCTGTCAATGAAGCAATGGGGGGGGGGAATCTCAATTAGGTGTTATGGAGTCTCTGCTGTCAATCATTAATCTCTTATGTAGTCAGAGAGAGGGGAAAAAAAGATCTAGAAGTAATAGCTTCCCATGTATAGTACAGATAGAAACTTCTTTTTTATTTTTATATGAACTATAGTCTGCCCTCTGTATTTTGGGGTTCTGAGCCATAAGTCTACCAACTATGGATCAAAAATACTGAGGAAAAAAGTGAGTATATGAACCTGCACAGACTTTCCCCTCATTGCCATCACTCCCTAGAGCAGTGATTTTCAACCTTCCTGTTGCTGGGCCCTCTAACACAGTTTCTCATGTTGTGGTGACTCCAATCATAAAATTATTTTTGTTGCTACTTCACAACTTTAATTTTGCTATAGTTATGAATTATAATGTAAATATCTGATATGCAGCCCTCAAGGAGGTTTCGGCCCACAGCTTGAGAACCATAGTAATACAACAATTATTTATGTAGTAATCACATTTATTAGATATAGGTAACCTAGAGATAAGTAATAAATGTGGAGATTTGTGGTTAATGAAAATAGGATGTTTAATATAAAGTATTTGTTATCCATGGGCATTGATGCTAGAGAGTCTAAGAAGTGAATACCCAGGCATAGTTTTATTTAGGTTATAAAGGAGTGATCTGACTTAATGTTAAATACTACTGTGATAGGCATATTGATTCTAATATCAAAGATTCATAGCTATAGATGAAGATAGACATAGATAATAAAATACAGATAGCAAAGGCTTGAGTATACTTTTAACATAGCCCTCTTATTAGTACATTTAACCTCTCAATTCTTTGTACCTTTAAATCTATTTAATGTCCTTCATAGCAATTATTTTTTCTGTTTCTCTGTAAAACCCATTTGCTATATGTTAAAGCCTAAGAAAGAAAAAGATGTCTAAACTTTTCCAAGTCATTTTCTCTCAGATGTTAATGAGTAACTCATATGCGAAATAGCTCAGCAAGAACTAGAATTAAAAATCATAGAAGAGCTTTTAATGTTCTAGAAATAATACTTATTAAATACTGAAGAACCTGGGTACAGTGGCTTATGCCTGTAACCTTAGTACTTGAGAAGCTTAGACAGGAGGATTATCATGAGTTAGAAGTCATCCTGGACTGCAACATGAAACCGTGTCACAAAACAAAAAAAAAAAAAAAACAGCACAAAAATATTAAATATTGATGAGGACACATAGAAATGAAGCTTTTCTTTTGGGGGGATGACTTATAACCATTGTTGCCTAATTATTTGACCCTATACATCAAGAGTTAACACTGCTGATATTCCTCAACTCTGAAGTTTTCTTCCTTTCATGGATTTCTTTTAGGGAAATTACTACAACCACATAAAATTTTTATTTGAGACTGTTCATCACAAATGCCCCTCATGAACTTATTTACTTACTAATCACACATTAATGCCTGATCTTTATAGGACAGATGTCTTGATCTTAGAGGTGTGCCATTGATGACAACCAAGTCAGTGACTGTGTTGGGTCTCAGTTCTGGTAACGGAGCAGGCACAGTAAGTCATCCACATGTGGATCTGATTTTAAAAGTTATATTTGTGACAAAGTAAAGAAGTAAAGGGCAGTTGTGCAGAGGAGAAACTACGTGAGAGCCATCAGGGAAATCCCCCTCAAGATTGTGTTATTAGAGTAGCTGCGATCTGAGTGGAAAGGGGAAAGGATTCAATTCCCTCTAACAGGGAGTTTTGAATGAAACCTAGTACATCTAGGAGAGGAACTACAACCGAACAATTGCAGTGGTAATACCATACAATTTTGTAAATGAATTTCAATAGTTTCTGTTTTAAAGAAAAAGTCCAATATCCTTTGTATATTTATACAGCTTGTCTGAATGTAAGACAACATTCAACATTGCTCTAATAAAAAGAAGGGTATTTCCCTAAATACTGACAATGTTTATTTCTAAATGATCAAATTAAGAGTATATATGATATATATATATGTATTATATAATATATATATATATATATATATATGTATTATAAAAGCACCTGTAACCAAACTATTCTTTTAAACTATACTCATTCTTTGCCACCCAGAGAACAGCCCCACAAGGACAACCACCCTCTCCTGAATTATCCAAATCCTTTCCAAGACTATTGTATGTGGCCCTTTATAAATAATTACTGGGTGAATAAATATATACAGATGCAAAAGAAAGTATTTATTAAATACTTCTCATATGCCAAATGTCAGTTACTTAAAATATATGGTATCCCAATTAACTTCTGTAGCAACAGTTTGACAGGATGGAGCTTTTATGTGACCTGAAAACAGGCTTATAGAAATTAGATAATGTATTTAAATAGATAAGGAGGAGAACCAGAATTTAAGCCCAGGCCTGCTTTCATTAGATGGTAGGTCTCAATACTATCACCCCCAGCATCATTCCTACTTAGCCCCAACCCCTGAGAAGTCTGTGGGCCATTTCCACAGTGCACCCATGAGCACACACACACACACACACACACACACACACACACACACACACACACACACACACACGATGTGTTCAATAAATAAAGAAAAAAATTAAAAAGGAGAAACTTGTTTGGGGATATTTTGCATCTGAGAGTCAATTTCTCTTAGCAAGAATGTATTAGTTTTCTATTCTGTGACAACATACTGAGGATAATCAGCTTCAAAACAAGAAAGAGATTTGGAGCTAGGGTTGTGGGTCGGAAAGAACACTTACCTACTGTGCCTGGGTTAAAAAAAATAAACTCAAAAATCAGAAGAAAACAAAAACAGTAGCACCTAATAGCCCTGGGTATCAGTCTCAGCTAAGTAGCACAGCATCTCTACTGTTACAGTTTGAGCTGCATGTCTCAGAGGTCTGGGAACAATGACTTGTGAAGCCCAAACTTCATTTCTCATGTAGGAGTCTACCCACAAGCTGCTCATGAGCTTGTGTGGAGTCTTCATGGACTCTCCAAACTCAGCTGTCACCAGCTTCTGTAATATGTGGGTCCTTTTCTCCAAGACAAGTCCAATTCTTCAGCTACAGGATGCAAGAAAAACAAGAAGAAAGCCTCCTCCCTATTAGCTAGAGATTGTATCACTGCAAACCTCACTCACCTCATTGTCTAGAGCTCAGACACATGCATACCTCACTACGGGAAGGCTGGGTAGCTGGAGGAGAGGTGGGGTGCAGAGGTATGAGTGCAGGGCCCAAGCACACTTGGAGGTCTCCTTAATATCACCAGCATTCTGTAATTCTTCAGGTACTTCTAAAACACCGGTTTTGTGTATGCCTGTGTGTATGCCTGTGTGTGTGTGTGTGTGCGTGCGTGCGTGCGTGCGTGCGTGCGTGCGTGCGTGTGTGTGTGTGTGTGTGTGTGTGTGTGTGTTGTGTATAGAAGGCAAAAGAAGAGAATTTAAAATGACAATATCAGTAATTTTAAAGTTGCCATTCTACTTCATCATCTTGGGGAAACTATCTTTCAAAAGTCAGATGAAGTGTAAGAACCCAAATCCACCCAGAAAGGCTTTTGTAAAAACTGCCAGCAGGCACACAATCAAGCAATGTTTGATAAGGCTGCAGTGGAAGCCGTTAAATCCTTGGCTTATATGACATTAATGAACAGAAACCTTCATTTTGAAAGCATTATTGAAAGGGGTGTCAGCCTGTGCCCACTGAAGTCAAAACTGGCATTTTCAAGAATAATTATATGAAATAATATTTCCCTCACAGCTGCCTGCTGTCGTGGGAGAGCAGAAAATTCAAGCAAGACAGGTCTCCTCCTCCTCCTCCTGGCTTTATCTGCCTTCCACAGTTTAAAAGACAATTAAGCTTATTTTAGTTGGCTGACTTTTTTTCCCCATTGCAAAAATTTCCGGAAGGCATGTAATTCAGTGTTCTGAGATACCGTTGTGGTCTGAGCAGCATCCCTGGTTGTATAGCAGACACACTAAAGAAAGGAATGCTTTTCCTGCCAATGATGGTCGCAAAAACAAAAGGCAACATTTCAATGTAAGTACTCACAATAATTTCTTTACTTACATTTTACTAGTTTGATGCTCAGAGTTAATGGGGGATGTTATGGTTCCATAATTTAACAGAATATGGCACGTTAGGGCCCTGTGCTGCTGCTTTTTCTTTCTTTCCTTTTTTATTTGGTATAACATGGTGAGTTCCGGTTATAAAGGCATATTGAGTACTTGAATACATCTAACATATAAATGAATGATGTGAATACGGGTTCTTCAAGGCAGTGTTCTCTGAGCCACTGGGAGTCTGAGTCCAAATGAGGCTGCCCTGGTCTGCTAAGCCAAGGTTATTAGAAATGCAAATCGCACTAATCAAATTTCCCCTCTGAACCTTTTCCTTTCTCGTTCATGGCCCCATGCCCCCCCCCCGCGCACATGTCTCCTTCACCCACTTTCTCATTCATAGATTTTCCTTGAACACGCACATGTCTGCAACAAGATTATCTTAAAGGCGTTTCAAAATAGAAATAACAGCTGAGCAATAGTAAATGGATTATTTCACTTCTAATTTTAGAAGGATTGCTGCATCTTTGCCTGTTTCTCCCTGGGATTCTGCTAGTGTCTTGTATCTGCCTGGTTGTTTTCACTTAGGTATTTGCTTGAGATCCAATACTTCTAGGACTTTCCCTCTTTTCTCTTCTCAAAAAGGGGAAAATAAATAAATGGATCCTATGCTAAAGGAATCAGAGTTAGCACAGCTCAGGACCCTCACCAGCTTGGAGTGCCAAGGGCTGATGGAGGACCTTCTAGGTGCATAGTTAGGAGGTAAAGATGTGAGATGGGGGAGAGGTATGGAAATTCAGAAGTATAGAAGTTGGTCCCTTGGAAGGAGAGGTCTGGATAATTTGTTAAATCTGGCTTTCAGTCTAGGCAGATGTGTCTAACTTGGCTAAAGCATTTCTTAAAGTAGATGCAGTAGTAACAATTTTTACAGTGCCCTGAAAATCTACTTGTTGCAATGACAGTATAGGCTCTTGCTTTGACTGGGAATCTTGGGGATTAACTGTGACATGATTAGAGAGAGAAAACTGACACAGAACCTAATAAGAGTGTTGGTTAATATAAACATGCATGACAACATGACAGGGACTGGCCACTGAGAAGGCAGCTGCAGGGGTTAATTCATCTTCAGACTGAATCCTTACTTTCAACTTGGTAGAGTTGTTAAATAAGTTGTAGCATGGGAGGCATCTACAAGAGCAAAACTAAAAGATTGAAAGAATAAACCCAGGCAAGTAAAGGAAACTTGAATTTATTCTCCATAAAAGCTAAAAGAAGAAATTCATTACAATGTTAGCTGATGCCCCTTGACTCAGGGCGAGATTACAGCCTGATATACTCATAAGGTGAAACTTGTACAAGGGAAAGTGGACGTTGGTGCATCTAACTGTCTAAGCTCTTTAGCTCTGAAATGGCACATGTAGACAGAGTTTTCTTTTGTGATGGCCTGGGTGACTTGGGAGCTGGGTTTGCTGGCCCTGCCTACCTTCACCATAGAGAATTGTACCACTTATTACTAGCCTGGGAAAAGATCAAAACTTGGAATTTGAAGTGTGACTTCTGCTGAGTGTACTTTGTTAATGTTCCATTGTAAAGTTGCCAGCTGAGCTATCCTAAGTTGGGGAATCATCCATATTCTGATAAAGGGAAGACTGCATGAAGAAGGAGACTGAGTCACAGACATTACCCTAGAACCGTCTTCGAAATAATCAATGAAGAGATGATGGCTTTTTTTTCTTCTGTTGTTGCAGCTCTGTGGGTGAGAGTGTCAGAGCTGGGTTTGGGGCTGTTTATGTCATTTTTAGATTATGATATAAATCTTGCAGGCTTAAGGTGATGTATAACAAAGAGCTCCACATGCCAGGTAGGTTTCTTGTATAAATCCTACTGCAGGGGCAGCCTAGCTAGCTTCAGGACCCACAAGGTGGGTAGCAAGTGATCCCTGAGATGAGGACAGCAGAGGTGATGGAAAACCTGTGTCCTCAGAGTCTGAAATAATCTGTCTGCGTAGGCAGTTAGCTGCAAGGAACAGCTCTCCACTGCAGATGTTATCCTACATGCACCAGCAATTCAAGTGCATCTGTGGGACATTCTATTGGGACTGTTACACACCAAAGTGTGTTGAGTATTCAGAGAGGGCTTCTGGTATTGAAGGGTAGAAATAGTATCTATGTCACCTGTAGGAAGGGTGAGTGTCACCTGGCTCAGGTTAGAAACAGGAAGGAGGATGCTTAACGTTAGAAGAAACATGAGCGTATCAAGACGAAGACAAGTAGGATTATTAGAGGTGATGAAAGAGAAAGGATTTTGTTGTTTTTTGAAGATGCCTAGGTTCTCTCCTAAGGGCCACTTTTAAATGAAAAAGCTCGCTGCTTTTTTACATCCTGGCACAGCTCAACTGTGACAAGAGACTGCAGTCTGGAATGCTAAGAAGGGAGCTGGAGTGGGCATGGATTAGAATACATTGAATTGTCCCTCTCCACTAGAGCTCTGCAGTTGGAGGGCTGGATCTATGAGAACTTGTCTTGTGTCATAGGCAGGGGCAGTCTCTTGCCACTTGGGTATAGATAATCTGTAACTGACCAATTCTAGAAGTGCCCCCTGGGGGTGCTGTTAGGGAGACTAAGGTGTTCTGATTCTCATGAAGTCTAGCCTGGTCACCAATGGCCCATCTTTCTCAAGAAGCTTCTCTCATTGGTTATCCTGGAGAGACCTGGTTTTTGAGGTAAAAGGAGAACCCTAACAGCAATCACTTGGCTTCAGCCACCCTTCCCTCCATGCCAGCATTTCCCATGTATTCTAGACCTGCTCGTCCCAGGATTAAAAAATCCCCTCACACTCTTAGATTGACAATGTCCTGAGGCACTGTCTCTGTGCCCACTTCAGCTCTCTTGCTCCAATTAACCCTTGTTGCTGAGGGTTAGCTGAGCTGAGGTTTGCTGTGACGTTAGATAGGAACTTCAAGAAGGAGTAAGCTAGCCCCTGTCATCTCCATGAAGTTTTCCAAGTTTAATTTTATTTCCTTCAAAACCACAACTTATCTTTTCTCTCATTCTAAGAACAAAGTTGTGTGCACAGGCAAAAGGTGGGACATTGTGGTAGTAATGGGAAATGGCCAAGCAAGACATTCTGAATACAATTTGGAAGACTGAGGAATCTTAAGTGAGTGTATAGTCTTCTTTTTGTTGTTATAACAAAATCTGAGACAATCAACTTAAAAAGAAGAAAGGTCTCTGTAGGCACATAGTTTTGGGGGCTTCAGTCTGTGCTCTATTGGCTGTGTGGCTTTAAATCATAGTAGCAAAATGCATCATGGTCAGAGCATGTGGTTGAGGAAGACTGCTTGCCACATGGTAACTGGGACAACAAAGGAGATTAACAAATAATGGCTACAGTCCCAATACACCATCAAGGTCATACCTTTAATGACCTGACTTGTTCCTACTATCCCCACCTCCTAAAGTTTCCACCACCTCTCCCACAGTCTAGGGCCAAGTCTTTAACATAGTCCTTCAGAGAACATTCAAACTATACACTGTAGCAGTTAGTAAATGCTGGATTATTTCTTTTCCCAATGCACTTTAGCTAGAAAAGTACATGTGATGAGTACAGACAACTGGTCTACCATTGGCCTGGTCTTGGGCTTCCTAATACCCAGAACTGGAAGAAATCGATGTTTTTCATTAAATCACCCAGTCTGTGGCAGTTATAAAAGCCTGACATTCAGGTTGCTTTGCAAACTCACAGAATGTATGGAGTTGCAATACTCTGTAATCATACACCATGTAATACTGTAGTAATAAAATGTTCTGCTCTCTCTCTTATTACACAGTAGCACATAGGCTTTGGCACTGGTGACCAGGAAGAAGAGACAAAATTTTAGAGAGTTGGGTGTGTCCATAAGTCTGAGCTGTATAAATGGATGGTAGATGCTCTTGGGAAACAATATTTGATATAATGAGAAGCATGGAGACTAAAAAAGATACTAAGACACATTGCACCTAATATGTTACTCACACAGAAGTGATGCTGACTAGCAAAGAGAAGAATTGTGGATTTGAGACCCATGATAAATATCTGAAGTTGCAGCTCAGGATCCATAAGATTATGTCAATGGCAAAGATATCAGAGAATGAGAAGAGGTGTAAATGAGCAGAGATTTAAGAATATGCACAGAACAAATTTCATGACTTCATAAAAAGTCCTTTGTATGTCAAGGGATTGATGCTGCAAACAGTGGCCCAAAGCCAATTTTCAAAGAAAGGAACAGAGGACAGTGATTGAGAACATAGAAAATCCCAGAGACAGTTTTAGGAGAAAGAATGAGGTAACACTCACTCAGTGGGGAAGTAAAAGCAGAGAAAGCCATGAATAGATGAAATGGTAGGTTACCTGAAAACTCTGCCACACAACAAAACTAATCTCAGGAATGATTTAAATTTCTGAAGTATTTAGATAAGACATGAGATCACTATGTATTAGTTATACATATTAATTGTGTCTCAATATGATATTTCCTGCAAGTGCACTCATGTATTGATCAGATTCAACCCACCTTTATCTACTTCCCCTATCACACAGCCTGCCCAACCTCTCATGCTCACTAGTCTACATTTTGACTTCTCTTTTAAGGATGAAATTGGGTTTTATGTCTACTGGAGCATGTTAATCCCATAAAGATGTGACGACTTTGGGAGTTTTCTTAAGCAGCAGTGTATGTGCTCATTAATGATTCTGTGTGTGCCATGAATCTCTATGGATAATCTGTCAATCAACCAATCTGTCCATCTGCTGGTTTTCCTACCCTTCTGTGAGTAATGTGGAAGACAGGGAGGGGGTTCACTTTAATCTTCTCTTTGAGAACTGTAATTGAAACCCCAGAGAAGGAGTGACTTAAATTAGAAATGGTGACTGCATGTGATGGTGCGCATCTGAAACCCTATTCCTTTGGAAGCTGAGGAAAGAGAAAGAGTTCAAGACCAACCCCAGCTCTGCACAGTGCGACCCAAATCTCAGAGAAGCAATGATAGGGCTGGAGTTCTTGAGAGTGCCTGCTGCACATCATAGACACTGGAGTTCAGATCCCAGAACCCAAATAACCAACTGAGTGCCCAGCACAGGCTCTGACCTGAAGAGGCAGAAACAAGGACGATCGATTACTAGTGTCTGCTCACACATGTGCACCTTTACTTCCACATGGAGACACAGATCCATGAAGAATAAATGTTTTTGAAAACCAAAAACAACAAAATAACCTAAAAGCATCAACCCATGTGTATTTGGAAATTGCTGAAGAAAGTGCTGTGTAGACACACAATAAGTAAGAAAAGTAAATGAGATGATGGAAAAGATAGAGGTGCTAGCTTTGAGCATGCAAGATTACCAGTGGGAGTTAGAAGTATAATTTAGACCAGCTGAACCTGAAAACTCTTTTAGTCAAGGTCAAGGCCATAAATAAAAGGAAGAAACTACCATTCCCCCAGGTCCATGTAGTGGGGAAAAAAAAAAAAAAAAAAAAAAAAACCAGGGCCTGGCAGCCTGAAGCTCTTGGCAAGCCTTGTTGTTTTAAATGTCTGCAAAGGGCCAGCTGCTTCTCCAGGAATCTTTCTGGAAATATAATACCTCAGCTGTCTCCCCCAACAGACTGGATCAGGAATGGGAGTAGCCAACTATGTTCTAATTGAATCTGAGTCCTATTCCACAAGATGAAATCCATACCTTGCACATAGTTGAGGCAAGAACCTACAGTCAGATGAGTCATATATCTGTAGGTCAAAGCATCTCTCAACCCTTGTCTGAAATGTATTTATTTGCAGTAGACAGTGGTTAACACAGAGACCCACAACTGGCCAAGGTGCAGAGAATAAGAGACCAGAGAATGTTCAGCTCTAAATGGAGCACATAAACTGCACCCTGCCCTTCTGGCAGTGCTCAGGGATCATTGCCAAGAGGGGGTGGAAAGAATGTAAGAGCCAGGGGTGGATGACAGAAAAAGAACAGATTGGGGGTTGCATTTACCAAGATTTCAGTGCTGTTTAGGGGATGTTCCTGCTTGGGAAGAACTCTTCTCATGCTCTCCAGTGTTTTTTTTTTCCCCTAGGCAAAATTTTCAAGTGTTGAAGAAATCATTACAATTAAAGAGGAGATGTAGAATGATAAAATTCTGTGATGCAGATTCAGGCTCAAGATAGGGTGGGTGAGAGTGCACCTCTCCTGTGTTCTGCAGAAAACTATTTCAGAAAAGAAGCTATGCACTCAGTGAGCTGTTCGGTGCAGTAAGAGAGGAACTTAGACCATCAGGGAAGAACACTTGTGCCTGAACAACACTGAAGTGTGTCGAAGGTTAGTAATCCCATGCCCAATTTATAGCCAAAATGTTTTGTTGAAAAGAAAAAGGGAAGGTGGTGACACATACCTTTAATCTAGCACTTATGAAGCAGAACCAGGTGGACCTCTGTTACAGACACTCTTTCCCACCAACCTAATCCCACAACGGTGTCAGCCCCAAATGAATACTCTTGAGATTTATATTAATCATAATACTGTTGGCTGATGACTAGGGTTTCTTATTGGCTAGCTCTGTCTTAATTATTAACCTATTTCTATCATTATATGTATTGCCACAAGGCTGTGGTTTACCCAGTAATGCCTGGCATGATGTTACTCCTCTAGCAGCATTGTAACTCTGCCTACCTTTCCCAGAGTCCTATTCCTCTTCTACCTCTGCCTATCTTCCTCCTTGACCAATCAGTGTTTTATTCATTAACCAATAAGAGAAAAATATACACAGAAGGATCTCCCCCATCATCCATTTTATAACGTGAAAGTTTCTGTCACAGCTTGTTCTGTGGCCCTGGAACCCTGAATGAACACACAGACACTGTACTAATTATGAAACTGTTGGCTCTTGGCTATGGTTTCTTGTTGGCTAGCTCTGTGTTAATTATTAACCCATTTCTATTAATCCATGTATTTCCACATAGTTTTGGCTTACAGGAAATGCTGGACCTGCAGCTTCTTTGCCTGTTCAGCATCTGTGCAGGGAAGAGAACAATTTCCTGTTTGTCACTGCTTATATCCTGATTCTGCCTAGCTACATCACGTCCTGTCTATCTGTACAGACCTCCAGACCTCTATGGTTAGCTAGTGGCAAGTTTCTGCCCACCTATCTCACTCCCTGTCTAGCCAATCAGTCAATCAGTGTTTTATTCATTAACCAATAAGAGAAACATGTACACAGAAGGACCTCCCCCCCATCAGATCTCTGAGTTTGAGGCCACCTTGGCCTACAGAGTGAATTCTGTGACAGCCAGGGCTACATAGAGAAACCCTGTCTCTAAAGAAAAATCAAATAAAAAAAACAACAAATAAAACAAAACAAAAGAAAATCCATATGTACACACAATTCACACAACAAATGTTGTATTTGGCTTGTTTTAGAGCTGCAGCAAAACTAGTCATCTTTAAAGAATCATGAACCAAACTGCTGATTGTGAATTCTTGGTTTATTACAACTGAAGGTGTAAAACTTCCAGGTCAGAGGTAATCCTGGGGAACATCGATCACAAGCCTGACTGAGCCCTTCTGAAACCACACCTCTCACCAGCTTTGCCACCATCCATCCTCAGTGGCAGCCATTAGAGTGTACCAACAAGGCAGGCACAAAGTTCCACAAAGGACATGAATGAAGATGCAGGAAAGCCACTGAGCACCATGACAACCAAAGTTTGCATACTAGTACCCATACAATACGCCAAGCATCCCCACTAATACCTGTAACCCCAGCTCTGAGGGTAGTGGAGACAGGAGAATTGCCAGGGCTTGCTGGATTCTAGCATAGCTGAGAATATGTGAGTACCAGGTTCAGAGATGAGAGTCTACTTCAGAGGAATAGGTGGAGAGTGATGGAGGTTCAGTCGACATCTCTTCTAGGCCCAAAGAAACACAGTGTACAAAGAAACATGAGTGTACAACCACTCATGCATATGACTAAAAATAAATAATTCAACATTTTTAAATGAGAAAAATCTACAGAAATCTCCCAAACAGCCCTGCTCCCTTCCCCTACACAGCCTTCCCTAGTAACACTTAACATTAGTATTATCACAGATAAGCCAGTGTTTAAAAGTGTTAGCTGATGTTCAGAATTTAAGATTCACTCCTTGGATGCTAACTTCTACGGCCTTTGACACGTGTACAATACTGTGTATCAATTATTACAATAACATACACAATAGTTCCACTGCCTTAAGCATCCCTTATGTTTTGATTGGTTCTTCTTTTTCTTTTTTGAGTCTATGGCCTCTCTTGACTAATCATTGTACTATCTCTTACCTTTCCCTTTTCAAGAATCCCATGTACTTGTAACCACTTAGCACACAGGCTTTGTGCACCATCTTTTTTCCTTTATCTTCATAAAAGGCCTCTGGGTATTTTCGTGGTATGATCATTCATTTGTGTTCATCACTGAATAATGGTCCATGATGTGTATATCTTAGTTTGTTATCCTTCATCTATCCAAGAACAGTTACCCATGTGATTACTGAAGATAGTGTGCAGGATTTTTGTTTCTTTGCTTATTTGTAGGTTTGCTTTCTTAGCTCACTTGGGTGAAAACCAAGGTATACAGTTGAGAGACTGGATGGTGAGAGAATGTCTAGCCTTGTAAGAAATTGCTGCACTATTTTTCAGAAGGGTCATAGCACTCTCCATTTCCACCATCAAAGAATGAGAGTGCCCACTGCTTCAGAATCTCCTGAACTTGGGGTGCTCATTGTCCTAGGTCTTATTTGACTTACTCAGTGGAAGACATCTATGAGGTCATCTGCATTTTCCTCCCATGTAGAGGAGTCCTGGTCTCTGTCTCATGGTTGATCTCATCTGCAATTCACTCATGACAAGTTGTGTCCAACATCTTTCATATGTTGATTGGCCATTTGTACATCTTCTTTGATGAAATCCAGATCATGTATCCATTTTTGTTTGTTTGTTTGTTTGTTTTCTTGAGACAGGGTCTCACCCTGTAGCCCAGGCTGTTCTAGAACCCACTGTGTAGCCCAGGCTAACCACAACCCTGTGGCAGTCCTCTCACTTATGTTCCACGTGCTGGGATTTTTTTTTGTATGAATTTGATTCAGGGTGTTGATTTTCTTACGGTTGACTTTTTAGAGCTACATGTGTATTGTGCCTACTAGATCTTCTTCAGTTGTGTGATTTTTCAGTATTTTTTTCCTGGTCTCTTGATTGACTTTCATACTCATGACAATGCTTTTCACAGAACAGAATGGCAAGTAACTCATTAATCACTTCACTCATGGACCTTCCTTTTTGTTATTTCTAAACACTCATGGTCAGATGGGTTTGTTGACATACATGTATAATCCCAGCACTAGGGAAACCAAGGCAGGAGCAGCCACAAATTTGATGCCAGCACAAGCTCCATATCAAGATTCTGCCTCATAAAACAAAGTAAAAATAGGGCCAGGGAAATGACTTCACAGATAATGGTGACTGTCACCAGGTCTAATGACCCAACTTCAAACCCCAAGGGGTGCACCTGTTGGAAAGAAAGAACCAATTCCTATTACTTGTTCTTTGACTTCTACATGCATGCTATGGTTGTGTGTGTGTGTGTGTGTGTGTGTGTGTGTGTGTGTGTGTGTGTGTGTGGTTTGTGCGGTGTGTGTGCATGTGTGTGCAGACATATATATTTTAAAAAACATTCTAGTGGTGTTTTGTGGGTCCCTTGTAACTTTTCCCCATAGACTCCCATGTTGTGAGGGAGATAGTCTAACTTCTTAGTGTGCCTGTTGCATTCCTTGCCCCATTTGCTGAGTTGTCTGAAGTCTCATGTCTAAAAATAAATTCCATATATTTTATTCAGTTTCCTAATGTCCACACTGGGAGGTTTAATCTGGTGAACAGCTTGTCATCATTAGAAGATAGACTCTTAGGAGATTAACTTTAGCAGGGTCTACCTTATTCTAGATATCTTACTTCCTTTACTTTATTTTTTTTTGGATGTTAACATTTTTTTTTATATAGTTAAAAAATTTCTCCATTAAAGTGTCCCTCTACAGGTTGTCTAGTATACCATCGTATGAATGCAATTTAATTTATTCAGTTATCCTTTTAGTATCAGACTATTAAAGGACTTTTATTAGTTTAAATAGTGTTATTATTACACCTTTTAAAGTAATTTCCCCAGCAAACAAATAGGTCTTGGTATTCTGTAAGAAGTAACTTACCTGGAAATATGCCTTTAATTTATGTAAGTTAGAAGATTTTTTTAAAATACTGCCTTACATATATGATAGGTCTGTAGCTTAGATGTCAGTATTGCTGTGTTCCAGACAGAGACACAGGAAAAGGGGAAGCTGGGCCATCTAATTGGTTACTGACAGTGACAGGACTTGGGCTCAATTGTCCCACTTAAGTTCCTATTTCTATTGTCTCAGCCTGTGTTCTCTGAACCAACCACCCAGAAATCTTGGGAGTTTCTGTGTTCTGGTGTTGCATGTTCTTCTCCGGCATCGGACAAACTCTATAAGCTGTTCCAAGGCTGAATTCATGCTACCCTCTCTTTCTTCCATGACAGTTTTTATATACACCTTGGACCCACCTTTGGTAAAGCCCTAACCATTACGTATTCCAAACCTGATGGCCAGCCAGGTAGTGGCTCATCCATCAGCCAAACCCAAAAGGCCCTTAACCACCAGTTAATGCAGCTGGTCACCTGGCCACCATCCTTTACCTCTGCTACCTGGTTTCTTGGATCTGATACTCCTCCCTTCCTGGGTACCATTCTACCTGCTCTGCTTCCACGGTGGGTTAGTTCATGATGCTAGCAGGAGAGTGGGGCATGCCACTCTTTCCCTTAGTCACCTCTTTTATATTTCTTGCTTTAAGTGGCCCAATACCCTGTTACCAGGTCCGAGAGGACCTGGTAACATCATGCATGATATGAAAAGGCAGCTTCATCAACCTTACACAAAACTCAGTGTTTTTGTGACATGAGTGTGATCAGCATTACATTCAAACCTTTCCTAACAATTACCATGAACTAGCTTCTCTTCTGTCTTAGTTTGGCTTCTTGCTGTGATAAAACACCATAACCAAAAGCAACTTGTGGGGGAAAAGGTTTATCTCAGCTTACAACTGTTAGATCACACTCCCTCATCGAGAGACACCAGAGCAGGAAGTAAAGGTAGAAACAAAATGAAGCAGAAACTGTGGAAGACTCCTGATTACTAACTTGTTCTCCATGGCTTGCTCAACCTACTTTCATAGAAATAGGTTTTCTTATAAGACCCTCTTCCCAGGGGTGGCCCCACCCACAATGGGCTGGCCCTCCACACCAATTAAGAAAATGCCCCTACAGGTTTGCATATAGGCCAATCTTTTTTAAAATTTATTTATTTATTTCTAATCTTATGTGCATTGGTGTTTTGCTTACATGTATGTATGTGTGAGGGTGTCAGTTCCCCTGGTACCAAAAATATAGACAGTTATAAACTGCCATGTGGGTACTGGGAATTGAACCTGTGTCCTCTGAAAGAACAACCAGTGCTCTTAACCTCTGAGCCATCTCTTCAGCCCAGCTTGGCATATAGGCTAATCTTATGCAGGCATTTATCTCAGTTGTGGTTCCCTCTTCTCAGATAACTCAAACTTGTATCAAGTTGATAAATGAATTGACCAGGACACCCTCCTTCACTTTTTGGTCCTGAGAAGGATGTCTTTGTAAGCATTTCCTTTCCCTTTCTTTAGTTATTTCTTCTGTTCCTTTACTCACATGCACTACTCCAGGCTTCCATAGTCCTTACTTTCTGTAGTGTACGACTGTCATTTTGTGTCCCGGGAAGTCCTACACCTTTCGTGTCAACCAATGTAAGAGAACAATTCTACTGTGGGGAAAAGTCAGAAAATGTAACAAAGAACCAGAATTACAGTTTGATCTGGTCTTGATCTCTGCCATCCTGTGATACTTAAATGAAGTCTCACCTGAGAAACAGTCTATTTACAGAAGTGCTTTGAACCCTTAAGGGTTGATCTTGGCCCTGTGTGCAATAGAAGAGGATGTTTTTTTCAATGATCATAGACTATCAGGAATAGATGTCTTGACAGTTACCTAATCCTTGCAATTCTTCCTTTTGAGCTGAACTTCATTTCAAATGGAATAGGATTTTAATGTATTTTTCTACCTAGTTTAAGACTTTCAGACACCTGAAGACAAACCTCATTTCATGTAGACTTCATCTTTTCCAGAACATATCCTTCACATCAGGTACATATGTGAGTTGTATTATGACAAATTCCACAGGGTGGGCACCTACAACAATAGAAGTTTGTCATTCTCACCCATTTTTCAGGCAGGGAACCCAAGATCAAGGCGTGAGCATGACTGATTTATTCTGTGATCAAGGAGGCTAACATCTTTTGCAGAACTGTCCTCTTACCAGTTACAGGGTGGTATCTCTTTTCATAGGATAGCCTCTGCCTCACTGTTAACTTAATTGCCTCTGAATATCTTATCTGTTTGGTTTCTTGGGTTGCTCCTTCATTCGTTAACTCCTTCCTTCCTTCCTTTATTCCTTCCTTCCTTCCTTCCTCCCTTCCTTCCAATTTCTGAACTATGGAAGTAGCTTATTGATAGATTGCTTGCCCAGCATGTAAGAAGTTCTGGGGTCATACCCCAGCAAAATGTTAGATCCAGATTGGTACCATGCACTTTTAATCCCAGTGCTGCCAAAGTAGAGGCATTCAGAAATAGCCTGGGATATATGAGGCTTTGTCTGGACTATGTAGGGAATTGAAGGCTAGCCTGGATGAAACTATGGGATAAGCAGTTTCTACACTGCATTTTGAAGTAGAGTATGGTGCTTAGATTATCTGTACTGTTCTGTTGTCTCCTGGGCTATATCTTGAACAGGTTGTCTTAGGAGCAGATATAGATTTTGTTAGAAAATTATTGAAAACTTTCATTTTCGCTCAAGGTAGAACTTGACTTTTATTGTTTTCTTGATCTTTCTCCTCCTCCTCTTCCTTCTCTCTCTCTCTCTCTCTCTCTCTCTCTCTCTCTCTCTCTCTCTCTCTCTCTCTGTGTGTGTGTGTGTGTGTGTGTGTGAGAGAGAGAGAGAGAGAGAGAGAGAGAGAGAGAGAGAGAAAGAGAGAGAGAGTGCAGACTTTCAGAACACAAGCCTTGACTCAGACAGCCCCAACAGGCTAGGATCTGGCACCCAGTATAGCAATTAAAAAAATGAGCCATGCTGAATAGCAGAGGGAGATTTAATCAGTGCTTGTTGTGGAACAACTCCCTTTAGATGTCCAGTGACCCCTAGTACATTTTCATGGCATAGACTTGAGCTTTAATATGACTCTACAAAGAATTGAGAGGTATGCATAATTAAGTCCTGCTCAAGATGCATCCCTGAAGGTCATTGTCTCATCTTGAAAACGGGTACATAAGAAGCTATTGCTTGAAGGACAAGGAGATGCTCCATCATGCTTCAGGGTACAACCTCAGATAGTGGATAAGTGCCCATGTCTGGCTCTACTGCTCCTGAAATCCAAGATAACCATATATAACTAGAGATTTGTAAGTGTCCTTTGGGGATCTGGAACAAGGCATTGTGACATGTCCACAGTCTTTATGTCTTGAGCTTTAAAAGATAATGTCATAGGGTCATTGTCACTAGCCCTTTGTAGGAGTTTCTTGTGTGATTAACATGCCTACTTACAGAAACAGAACTTCACCAAACACAAAGAAGACAGATGGAAATGAAAGTAGAGAAACCAGGCTTTCATCTGTTTTTAGTTAGCTTGTAGGCCCAAGTGAGGAATCCGTGCTTTTTAGAAAATCAGCTTCTAACTGTGTGTCGTGTCTGTGTGTGTGTGTGTGTGTGTGTGTGTGTGTGTGTGTGTGTGTGTGTGTGCGTGCGCGCATGCGCGCGCGCATCATGTGTGTTCATATGAGCAGGCACACACATGCATTTATATCTGTTGCTTGATCATCAAGGTCTATTTCCTTTTTAGCTGACAAAGGAAAATAGCTGGCCCCTCCCTCCTCAGTGTAACAAACTTCCCAGTTCAACATTGGTTACTTCATTTCTGTTTGGCCAGGCACCCTGGGCCCAAGAGACACAAGAATAAATAAGAAAGAGCTCTGCCCTTGAACTCACAAGTTGTGGACAATTTGCATTCTAAAACACATTTGCAATGTGGTGTGTCAACTGCAGGAAAGAGGAGTACACTGCAGATCTGGCGCAGAGCAAGTACTGGACCCACAGAGAGCAGGTGGGAGGACTTGGCCATTAAAGAGTTCAGTTAGCACAGTGCCTGGTGGATGCTACGGCAGCTGTATCTGCTTTTGAGAATGATTGTACACAGGGGTAGAGATGTAAGAAAGACGAGCGATGTGATTGCTTGGAAGGGACTACATCAGGCTTGTTACTCTGCTTTCATTGAGGGATTTTCAGAGAGGAACAGTTTTATCAGGTTCTATATTTGGCTAATAGTTTTTGTGATGTTGTAGAAGAACAAGACAGAGAGACCAGTTGAAGCTCTTACTTTTTCGGTATTTTGGATAACAGGCAATAGGGGCTATGTTAAAGCAATGACAGTTGGTATGAGGGACAGGTGCTTTATTGGGGAAAAGCACAGGAGGGACTTGGAAACTGATGAAATCCAAGTTAATGACAAGGAGGAAGTGTCATTGGACTTGAATGGACCTGAAGCTATTGGCTAATTGTTGCACATAGATGAAGCACAGATTTAGGCATGGGAGTAACTCCTGTACCTGGATATACACTGACCTTGGAGACCCATAGGAGTCCACCTAGACATGGCTAGTGGGCTTGAAAGTAGGGTGAAGTGGGCATCTCTCACTAATTTCCTAGCCCAAGTTTTCTTCCCTGGAAGGTCCCCATTCAGAAGAACTGTTTCCTTGGAATTCATTCTGTCATGCCTAAGTGATGAAGCTATTATTGTACAGTTTAACAGTCCATTTGGTGCTGAATTTATTTGTATTAGAACAGCAACAGATTTATAATAATTTACAGTAATTCTACAGAATTACTGTCTTGGGGAACAATGTACTCTAGTAGTTGAACCTTATTTTAAAAAGAAAACTAAAAACTACAAATAAAAGAGCACTCGATGGTTCCTATAATTCATTTATTCAAAGTTTTTACTATATTAAGAGATGTTTATCAATGCTTTGATCCACTACTGACTCCTGTTATCCTGGTAAATTCTTTTAACATGCAAACCACTGCACATTCTCTTCCTTTGATGATGTCAGGAAGGGCAGAAGCTCTTGCCAGTATCTTGGTGGCCACAGCTCACCTATGGTTCTTGGCATCTCTTCCCATGCCCATCTGCTACAAGATCATCCTATTTCATGATGAAAAAACTTTTATGGGATACCTTTATTTCATCAGACTCATAGTGCATCATAGAACACACCTACTCTCATGTTTAGTAAGGCTGAACACCTGATGGAGTTTTTAAATGTCATTAGTGTTTTAATTAGCCTGTGTCATGTGGGTAAACTTTTACCTTCTCAGCACTTACTGTTACTGTGTCCTGTCTCATTTCTGTTCACACTGTCCAAAATTGAGAAGCTGAATTTGACTCAAATACCTATTGCAAATTGGTATTGAGTCAGAGAGAGCCTAGATTCCTGTTTCTTTGTCTTTCTAATTCTATTTCTATCTACTTGTTTTAAGTTTCTCTGCAATTTTTTTGGTTATTTTTATCACAGATGAGTGATAAAAAAGTCTTTAAATCTCAACTTGGGAACTCTGACAGCATGAAATGTATTGCTAATTGAAACCTCCTTTTGGGGTCTCCTATGAAACATCCTCGCTCTACTGGATGCTGGCATGCTATTTTAGACACACATCTCAGCTTACACTCAAGCATTCTTCTTCTGCCTCTATGCTTTTTCTCTTCTTCATAAAAATCTCAAGGGACTTGGAGTCTGAGAACATAAAAGGGAAGATTTTTCTCTTTTCTTTGACTTTGCTTTTAAAACATTCCCTAAGTTCTAGATGATCCCAAAGCTGTGTTTAAGAAGTAGTCAAACACAATTATTGAAGGACACATCGAGATGTTCATTCCATGGACTCTGTAACCCAAAATCATGTGTTTGAGGTACATGTATTGGGTGCATAAATTGAAGACTGTCTGCCAGGAAAACAAGACTCTCTCTCTCTCTCTCTCTCTCTCTCTCTCTCTCTCTCTCCCTCCCTCCCTCCCTCCCTCCCTCCCTCCCTCCCTCTCTCTCTCTCTCTCTCTCTCTCTCTTCTGAGACAGGGTTTCTCTGTAGCTTTGGAGCATGTCCTGCTACTCACTCTGTAGGCCTAGCTGGCCTCAAACTCACAGAGATCCACCTGTCTCTGCCTCCCGAGTGCTGAGATGAAAGGAGTGTGCCACCACTGCCTGGCTTTTTTTTTTTTTTTAATTGTTTGGTTGTGTGTATTTTTAGCCAAACATAGGCTTACAGAAGTTTGACTTGTTAATGGGATATACTGAAGGCCATCATGTTGTTCACTCCTGTTCTCTTACAGGCAACTGAGATAAGATGGGTTCCTAAGGAGTTGCTTGGCTGTGTGGAAGGTCTTGTAGAAGCTGAAAGGAGGAAATAAAAACCATAGGCAGTGAGCATTTCTTCTGAAATAATTACATGTGTTTTGCAACAGAAAAACGTCACAAGCTGTAGCAAATACAAAGGGATTAGTTGGTTAAGGACAGGGACTGAGAAGTTCATGGGAGGTAGAAGGGGTGCTTTCAAGTCATTTGAAGTAGGGAAAGGATAGGCTCTCTCTCTCTCTCTCTCTCTCTCTCTCTCTCTCTCTCTCTCTCTCTCTCTCTCTCTCTCTCTCTCTCTCTCTCTCTCTCTGCCACTCTGGGTTATGGAGTCTAAGGAGATGAATCTTAGACTAAGGACTAAGACTAAGTCTAAGGAATCCCAGGCTCCACCTCAGAGTCCTTAAATAAGTTTAGTCCTCTGTAGTAGTTCAGCTGGCCCTTCCCACAAAGGATCATTCTGTTGATGACAGAGCTGGGTAACATGGTCTTGGAGAAGAGAGATATTGGAGGATCCTAGTATGCCCAAAGAGGAGTTGAACTGGTGTCAGCACTCTGATATATGAGCAAGCTGGGTCTGGAGCACAGCTGAGGTAGCTGGAGATGGAAAGAGAAGAAAAAGATGGAAATGGGGGACAGGCCGCTTCCTTGCTGAGTAAATGGAGACACACATGAATCTTTATGTGGAAACCATTGTTACCTAGTCTTTTTATCCACACCTTAAAAAAACAAACAAACAAACAAACAAACAATCACATCAGCTACTTGGCAAGTCAGGACCTTTGTCTCCTTAATTGCCCCCAACAATATTCCTCACATTAATAATAATAGTAACAATAATGAATATTAGTAATAGTGCTAATAATTGCCCACTAATTTGTGTAGTCTTTATGAGTTTTCAAAGGGCTCTGGAGGTATATGTAGGTGACAAACTTATCCAAAGCCACCCAGATAAATAAATGAAGCTCTTAGTTCAAATTCAGGACAATGTGACTCTGAGGTTCCCTCTGGGTGCTCTTGGTGGCTATCTGGCTTGCCTTTCCCATGTTAGATCAATACACTGCCACAAAAGAGAGTGATTTGACATGGATCACACATGAACTTCCAATATGCTTTGTCATCTATTTGTGGGTGACACTATTTGTGAGAAAGTGACTGACCTCATGAGTTCTGTCCTCAGCTCTGCCTAAGGACCCACGTAGAAGCCTGTGTGGCTTCAGTTCTAATGGTGAATCCCTGCAGGGCTTGGTGCCTGGTCATTGGATGCCCAGGCATGTGGATAAAGAGTGTGTACCAATCTTTAAAAACAGGACAAACACAATAGAGTGATGGACACAGGTGAAAGGGTGACAATCAAGGGGCCAGTAAATACACAAGGACAAGAAACACTAGCAATGCTGCTCAAATCCAGAGGCCAGCAGCATCATTGAAATTAAGGATGCATTGTGTTGCTATTGTATGTCAGTTTGTCAAAAGAAAATTTGCTGTTAGTAGCTGGAGCCAAGTAAAGGCAAGAACACAGCCCTACTTGGAGGAGTATAGGAAGACACTGCTGTTCTTCAGGTTAATTTGATACCACCCACCAAAGGTTTGAACACTTGTATAAGCAATCTCAGTTCTAGAAATATACTTTCTGGAAGTACTGATATAAATAGATTTTTATCATCTTATTGTAGCCTTGTAATAATTAGAGCTGGAGAAATGGCTCAGCAGTTGAAGGCATGTGCTACTCCTGCAGAGGACCCTAGTTCAGTTCCTAGCATCCATGTTGGGTGGCTCACACACTGCCTGTGACTCCAGCTGCAGAGAGTCTGAAGCCCTCTTCTGGACTCTGTGGGTTCCCGCACTCATGTACACACACACACACACACACACACACACACACACACACACACACACACTTTTTTAAAAAATCTAAATATTAATTTCTAAGAATATCATTAAGCAATTTACCTTCAGAGATACCGAAACTTTTGACAATGTTATCCACAAGATTTACACTTAAGAACCTTAAAATGAAGTTGCCAAAATAAAATAATAAAACAATGATGATGGCAATGATGATGATGATAAATCTCACAATATTTTAAGTAAGTATGTGTGTTTATATTGTACGACATTCATAGATGTCCTCAGCTGCAGATTGGATGTGTCAAAATTAGTCTAGGCTGGTGCTTGAGACCTTTGAACTGACTGCCTGAATTCACATCACCTGTATCCCTCACTAGTTCTGTGCCCTTTGAAGATGCTATTGATAATACCAAAGTTTCTATCTGTACAAGGGATATAAGCAGCACTTCTTTAGAGGGCTCTTGTGAGTGGGATTGAGATAAATGCACAAAGCCCATGGACAGACACAGGGTAGCATAACAGAAGTTCTTTGGGATCCCTTACCTGGAATTTTACCCTCAGAAGCTTCTGTGACTTGCAGGCAACTACAGCAACAAAATATTAAGTGGAAAATTTCAGAAATAAGCTACTCATAAGTTTAAAAACAACTTTCATTCTAGTGTGTCATTATAATTTTTGTGTTATATTACTAGCTGTTGTTAATCTCGCTGTGTGTCTAATTTATAAATAGCCTTGCCACAACTGTAAATAAGGAAGGACTCTGGCATTATTCTTTTTCTGTTAATCATTCACAAGTGATTTTTTTCTGCTAATTCAGTAAAAGCCTGATGCAAACTCCCTTGAAAGCATAGAGAAATAGGTTTTGCTTTCAGTTTGTCCAAGAATCGGCAGCCCCATAGGTTGGTACCTGTAGCTGGAGCATAGAGAGGACAAGAGGGGTCCTACAGCTTATAAGGACACAACCCCTCAACCAAACAGCTCCCATAAGACTCTACCTCTGAAAGATCCACAGTGCCTCCAATTGAGCACCATCAGTGGGACCAAACCTTCAAGGACGATGGGTTGCAGGAATGTTAAACAGTTAAATGGTATCCAAGTGCCCTTCGGGAGGCAGGCAAAATTCTGCCATAAAGTGCTATGGCGGTAGAAGCTGTTTGGGAACAGTGTGTATGGTGACATTCCATTTAGTAAAATAAAATTAAAATCATATTTAAAGGTCTCTAAATGTGTGCACAAAAGTGGCCACAGCAATGTAAGAAGGAAGCTTTTTATATAATTAAGACAAACGGTGGAAAATAAAGGAAAGGGGGAAACACTATATTTTATTGCTCATGTCTCTATGCTACTTGAGTTTTGTTTTTGCAGTGAGGAGGTCAACATAATTTACCTTCCTGGCTAGTATATCATGAGCATATTGCATAACCTGTGATGGGTTAATATAATCACAGCGTTGGATTATCTGGTGGTGGCTGGCATAGTTTAAAAATGAATGTATTCAAATTTTGGTTAAGTTAGAGTCTACAAGTACAGAAAGCAGTGAATCAGGAAATCTCTACCATTTGGGGACGTGACTTGTTTTGAAACTCAAAATTCTTTGGCTAAGTTAAAAGACCTTGTTATGAAAATAACAGATTTTCATTTCCTTTCTAATTTTATAACTCTTGGCAATGCAACCTGTGTTTTGCAGTAGAATGTTAGCGAAGGAAATGAGTACAGACATTGAGGGAGGGTTTTGTTTTTTGGGTTTTTTTTTTTTTGGTTTTGGTTTTGTTTGTTTGTTGTTGTTGTTGTTTTCAAAATAAATTCACACTTAATGCTGCCTAGGTATCACAGTGCTATGAAATATGGGGGTACCGCTGAAAAGGGGACTTCTGGGGGCATGGAGAGGGGCTTTCTTGAGAGTTGTGAACTTCGGCACCTGTGTCCAAGTCACAGAGAGACCGAAATAGATAATAGATTGTGAACTGTGCTACAGGGGAGGTTTAAAGCAGGCTTCCTGGGATGCTTGGGAGCCCATATTGTGGACAAGACAGCGACGCCCGTGCAAGCACGCCACCTGGTGGGTGCTTGTGGAAACTTCAGAGTGGGCGGACTTGGTTGCAGGCTGCGTTTTCAGAGGGTGAGTTAATGACTAAAAGAAGACCTTGCATTTGTATCCACAACTCTGCAGGTTTCTTACATAAGAGATGGGTGAGGTAGTTAGTAAATGATTGTATGCTGTCAATAAAAGAGATTGCCATGGGGAGTCTAAGAGGGTGATTGTTTTTTTTTTCTTTTTTGGAAGAACAAAGAAAGTTTTTGCAGTTCAAAACCAGAAGAACTTTCAAAAATTCCTTTTCTTGTCTTTTTGGAGAAACTTAAGCTATACAAAAAGTGCATAGAATGCTGTAACCATGCCTTTAATGAGCCCAGAGTTGACAAGTGATAACATTTTAATATTTCTTTTTTGACTAAAAAATCAAAAGCCTTTCAAAATTACTTATTTTTAAAATCTTATTTTAATTAACAAATGATAATTACACATAATTATGGAATACAGAATGATACTCAATAAAAGGATGACTAGAATAACTCAATCATCAAAGTTGGGCCTGGAGGTTCACACATGGAATCCCAGCCACTCTTCCCTCAGAGGCTGAGACAGGACGATGTGAGCCTGGGAGTTTAAGATCAACCTAGACAGCATGGCAAGACTCTTCACCTCTAAATAGATAAATAAGTTAATTATGTTGTATCCCCATACTCATCTTTTTATGGATAGAATAATATTTGCAATCTGTGTCAGTATTAACTTTCATGGCCAAACTATGCAATAGGTCTCAGGCTTGCTCTTCCTACTGAGCCTACATATTCTTTGCCTTTTATCTCCCTATTACCTGTGTCCTTCCCAACACCCTGCTCACCTGGAAATGAGGCTAAGCTTTACTTCTATGAGTTTGACTCCATAAGGAGCTACACATAAGTGAAACCATGCAGTATTTGTCTCTCTGTGCCTGGCCTACTTCAGTTAGCCTATTGTCCTCAGAGTTCACCCATATTATCCTCAATGGCTAATTTTTTAAATACAATACGCATGTATTGTGTGTGTGTGTGTGTGTGTGTGTGTGTGTGTGTGTGTGTGTGTTGCTAGAGCCCAGAGCCTTACATGTGATAGGCACGTGCACTTTCCACTAAGCTACTGCCCAGGTGCTCATAAATATATATATATATGTATATATATACATATATATATATATATTAGACTAAACTGCATTCCACTAAATACGTTTCACAGTCTCCTTATTCATAGATGAATCTCCTTTGAACCTATCCCTAATCTCATGTGATTCCTAATTTCATTTCAATTACTATCATTGGTTGGATGAATATCTTTAAGGTCTTTTTTTATATTTTGAAGTTCAACTCAATACATTTCATCAAAAAATCTGTATTATGTCAGGTACTGTTTTTGGTAACCTAGGATATGTTAGGGAACAAAACAAGCAGAGATACTTCTATTCATAAAGTTTTCACTTTAACAAGGGGACATATTCAATATATTACTGTAATGAGGGGATATAAGCAGTATATAAGCCTAACGAGGGGATATAAACAGTGTCATTGCCCTAACAAGGGGATACAAGCAGTCCATTGCGTTAGAAGAAAAGCATGCAATGGGGAAAAAATAAAATGGAATAGACAAAGGAGAAGCAGAATTAAGGTAACACACGGGCAATCCATACAAAATGGATTGGTCAAGATAAGCCCTTTTGACAAGGGGAGATTTGAGCTAAGACTTGAAAGAGATACAGGAATTAGCTGAGAGGTTTTCCAGAAGAAAGGCATCTAGACTAGATGGACTGTGTCTGCATTTCTGATCTGTGAAGAGGCAAGTGAGGCTGCTTCACAGAAAACAAATCAAAGAGTAAAAGTGGATGAGTTGGAAGCATGCAGGTGGCTCCTGGGAAACTACCATGCTGTCACGGCGAGTCTTGGGAGTGTCCTTAAAACTTTAGGTTTTACCCTTGAGAAAGGTGAGAAGTCGACTGAAGCCTGGGCCAACTGGATGCTGTGCTGAGAACCTATCATAAGGGGAATGAAAGAGTGCCACCAGGAGCACGTTGTAGTCACCTTAAAAGGAGGCCACGGTGGCCTGGCCTCGTGTAACAAGATGAAGAGGTGAAGTGAGCAGGCTCTGCATGTCCCAAAAGTAAAACCAGCATTCTGATAGATTCAGAACGTCAGGTGGGGGAGCCTTTGCTAAATTATTATTATCAAGGTGAAACTCACATATCTTAGAAAGTGCATAATTTTAAAGCCGATGATCCTGTGGCATCTTTCCTTCGACAAAGTCACAGTTGTCACCTTGACTTAATTGGTGTTACATTTGCGCTGCTGTCATGCATGCCTAGGATAAATTGACTTAAAGCAAAGAAAGGCTCACATTGCCCATTGTTTCAGAAGTTTCAGCCTGGTCAAAGGTCTAGGAGAGAGGAAAGCAGCCCTCCAGCCCTCTAGGAGTCAACACAGCAGGAGGAAGAGGAACAGACAAGAAAGTGCTAATGTTGTTCCCAGAGTATACAGCATAAAACTCAGTGCACTGAAAATCAGATTCTTTAGTGATGGGCGGGGAAGGTGGCTCAGTAGGTAGGGGGACTTGCTGCACAAACATGAGAACCTGAGTTTGAATCCCCAGTATGCCTATATAAAGCCTGCCCAGGGAATGCCTCTAATCCTGATGCTGTGAGGATGGAGACAGGAGAATCCCAAGGCTTTGCTGGCCTCTAGCCAGGCTCTTCCAGAAACCCCATCTCAAAGGAATAAGATGGAGAAAGATTGAGCAGGACACATGATGTCCTCCTCTGGCCTCTATGTGCGCATGAGAATGTGTCCTGATACACACACATGTGCATATCCCCCTCAGTCACAGTTCTCTTCCTGTGACCCATGTCTTAGAGAATCTTCTACAGCATCTCCCAATACAGCTCCAGCAGAGTTCCAGAAAGCAGAAGGGTTTCTTCACCTGTTGAATGAATGAATGAATGGACAGAGATCTCAGACTGAGGTCAAGGAGATGCGATGAGAACTTACCTCTCATAGGACGTGCTTTGTTTTCCTGAGGCTTCTGTCATTGGGAAGTGAATGCCTGTTACATGCTGGTTCTGAACAGGATACACACAGTCCCTGATTTGTTTATGGAGCTTTAATTTAAATGGTGGCAAATTGTGGGAATGAGGCTGGGTCTTAAATGAAGACACTTATGGGATGATTTTGAGTTATGCCCAAAAATATAATTGAAAATCTTATTCAGCAACTGAACATCTTATTCTGAAGTAAACTCTTTATACATAAGCAGACCCCCTTTCAGCCCCATCACATTTGAGAGATGCATGTGTGTGCTGTGTGTGTGTGCCTGTATTGTGTGTATGTACACATGTGTTAGTGTGTGTGCTATGAGTGTGTGATGTATATGAGTATTTGAGTATATGTGTGGATGTATGATGTGTACTATGTGGTATGTGTATGTGAATGCATACCTGTGCATGATGTGTGATATGTATGCAATTTGGGGTGAACATATCTGTAGTTTGTGTGTGTGTGTGTGTGTGTGTGTGTGTGTGTGTGTGTGTGTGTGTGTCCCATGATACATGTGTGGCAGTCAGAGAACAGCTTGTAGGAGTTGGTTCCCTTCCTCCGTAGGTGGGGTCTAGGGATGAAACTCAGGTGAGGCTTGGTGGTAAATGCCTTTACTTACTGAGCCACCTGACCATCCCTAAGGGCCTCGCTTTTAAACATTAGAGCCAATTCTAATGTTAACAACCAAATATAGCATCCATCTTGCAGGTAGCCAGTTTTATAGGCCATCACCAGGCAAATGCTGTCACAACCATCACAACACCTTAGGCGGTGATTGTGGTGTGCAAGCCTACTTGCTGGCCTGCACATGTGCTGTGAAGATGTTTCCATCTTCCCAGTTTTACATATTCTTAAAGGCCTGCAGGACAGTTGTGCCCAACAGAACACCCTGAAGTGATGTTGGAATTCTGAAAGTGCTCTCCAGTGCAACCACCATCCCCTGGGGAAAACTAAATTCTTGAGATTCAGCCCACATGACTTAAGCGTTTGAGTTTTAAATTTTATTTAATTGCGATTAATTACACTTAAATTTAGGTGGCCACATGCAGCCATGAGCTATCAAGCCCTGTCTGCAGGTACCTCACCCCTGCAGAAACCCAGCCAGGAGTTGTTGAACAAAACCAAAGTACATCTTTGATGAAACAGTGAGTAAGGAGAAAATAGAGCAAGTCCACCCCAACACTGGTGAGGCCATGACAAAATTTCATGTCTAAATATATGCGATTTATAAATCAAGTTGACACGATCTTAAATAAAATATGTCCAGCCCCATCTCTTGCTTATAAAACATTTCTTCAGAAAAGCCGGGTGCAAATTTACAATTCCTAGATTCCCAGAGTTCTACCTCAGAAAATGGTGGTGTGTCAGGCATCTGGCCTCTGACCTCACACAGGTACCTGTCCCTGTGTGCAGCCTAGAAAGAGATGCCATCTTCAGCACCACCACCACCACCACCACCACCCCGCCCCCCGCATACCCTACTATGTGGATTTTTCTTCCTCATGGATGTGGTGGCATTGAAATGAAGATACTAAGCAAAGCTTAGCCACATGATATGAGTTCATATACTGATTTGAGGACAAAGCTCCCTCTGGGGACATGCACTATAGCCTGATTGATACCTTCTGGGATTTTGTGTAAGTGCGCACTTCATCATTGTCTATCCATTGAGGGATAATCTTTTTTTTTTTTTTTAATAAATGGACTCGTGTTGTATTCTTCAGAGGCAAATTAGAAGCAACGTTGGCTGCCACTCCGAAGAGCTGAGCGAGGGACAGGTACCAATGTGACTTTGATCAAAGGTTAATAAGCAGATTTCACTTCATTAAACTGCTTACTCACCATTACTGAATGTCCTCATAGTGTGTCCTGGAAGACTTTGTGTGCTTGGATTCATCATTTATGTCTAAAGAATTAGCAAGTGGAAGATAAATTACAGACTGCTTTTAATCCATGTAAAAAGTCAGTCCAATGAGTTCCATCCAATTGCAGTCATTAGTTTAAAAAAATCAAGCATAAAGTATATCTGGATTATCATTTCAATAAAACCTTCCAAGTGATTTATGTATTTTGGTACTGAAGTAGACAGAAGAGGGATAAAAGCGCATTTTTTTTAAATTTTGCACACATGCATGTATCAGTTGGAGGACAGCTGAAGCTTGGTTTTGTTTTGTCTGAGATAAGGCCTAGTGGAGCCCAGGCTAACCTCAGACTCACTATGTAGTCAAGGCTAATGTTGAACTCTTGATCTTACTACTCCTACTCCTCGATTACAAGTGTGAACAACAGATGTATTGGATTTTTATTTTATTTTTATTTTTAATTATTTGTTTATTTATTGGTTATAGTTGCAGACAAGCACGCAGGGTTACCTGGTAGTAAAACCCTGTTTTTACATTCTGTTACTAGTGTGCTACCCTTATACATTATAGCTCCCTCTTGTGGTGGAAAGGACCAGGTACATGGCATATCTGACCAGAAAGAGATAGATTGGGTTTGGGTGGACCTGGAAAGTGACCACTGGGATTGGGGTAGTCTGTAGGGACCATCTATGCGTGATTCACGTTTCCCCCTGAATGTATACTCCTTGTTTTCTGGGGCACTCGGTCCCCCAAAGCACTGTGATACATGACTGCAACTCCTTTCCCATGGTCACCCACAGTGTGTTTGCTCTTCTTGGCTTCTTCCCTATTGTGGTCAGATTAGAAGCTATCTTGTTTAAATTTTGTGTCTCAGAAGTAACAAGTTAGTCAATGTCAATGTAAATGTTTTCCTGAAATACTCAAATGTGTTTCTCACATCCCACCCTTTTCCTACATAAGGATGTCTGGAAACCTTGAAGGTAGTTTTAGGAAGTGCTTTCTTCTTCTTCTTCTTCTTCTTCTTCTTCTTCTTCTTCTTCTTCTTCTTCTTCTTCTTCTTCTTCTTCTTCTTCTTCTTCTTCTTCTCCTCCTCCTCCTCCTCCTCCTCCTCCTCCTCCTCCTTCCTCTTCTCTTCTCTTTCTTCTCCTCCTTCTTCTGTTTCCTCCTCCTTCTGCTTCCTCCTTCTCTCCTCCTCCTCCTCTTCTTCTTCTTCTCCTTCTTCTCTTTCTTCTTCCTCCTCTTCTTCCTCTTTTTCTTCTTCCTCCTTCTTCTCCCATCTCTGACCTATTTTGACTCTGCAAATATCTATTAGGTCCATGAAAAAGGAAATCCTTGAAAGAATACTAAAAGCTGAAGTGCACCTCCCCCCCCCAGTGCTCCATGGTTCTTAGACACAGATGATTTGAGATTCCATTTGAAGGCACTATCATGCCTGTGTGATAGACTCTGTAAGTCACTGGCAACGAAGGCTCCCCAGCATGACAGCTTGGGGTGTTTGTATTGATGGGGCTGGGAGGAAATTCATGAAGTCTGAACTTACCAAATGCCACAGAACAGCATGGGAGCAAGTCAGAAGCTTGGGATTGGAGACTGAAACTGGATACAAGTGAAGCATGGAATGGGAAACAGCCCAGGCTCTCTCTGTCCTTGTCTGGGAAGCAGAGCAAATGGATTTTAAGATGTTGCTTGTGACTAACTGAAAGTCTTCCTTTCTTCACTTTCTCTACATTCCTGCCTTCAGGAGAGCCTTGGATTAAGTGGGTGTCATTATAATTGTAGAGGGGTCCAATCTTGTGACTATGTGTTAGAATATGTAGTAAATTTTCAATCAATGTAAGACCAATCAAAGCTCTAAAATATTGTACTGGTGAATGATGAGTACTCCATGGAGAGAGGTAATAATTTTCTTGTTAGGCTTCTAAAATACATTTTGCATACCTTTTAAAGGTACAATAAAGATTTTATTAAAAAGATAAAATGACTATAAGAAAACACTAAATGAAATAGGTGCTACTAATATACACTTTGTCTTTGTTCATATGCCAAGTGTCATCAATTAGGTGCCTTACAAGCACCTAATTGTTTGTGTCTCACAGTGTTGTAAGCTGAGAAATACAATATGAAGGAAGGCCTTGGCAGCTTAGGCTTCTAGTGAGGGAAGACTTGGTCTCTACTGCTGAGATGGTTCCTTCTCACCAGCTAGGAAACATGCATGCTCATGGCAAGAGAGGCAAGCAGACTCCATTACCTCTTTTATAAAGGCACATGACCTTGCTACCTTCCAAAGTCCCACCTCCTCCTTTGACTATCATCAAAATTGTTAAGGAGGAAGGCTAGAGTCAGACCACAGCCTCTGGGTTTCCTACTCTGCTGATCTGAGGTATTTCATTATCCCAAGTTGATGTTCACTCTGTTAAGATTTGTGGAAGGATGTAGTTCCAGGGCTGGTAGGAAAACATTGGCCTATTGGCTATCTGCATTCACTTTAATGAAAATATACAAACTTCTGATTTATAGGAAATTCTGCAAGTTTTTTCTACTTCTCTCTGCAAAAATTTAAATTCATCTACTGTTGATGTCTGGGGTTCAAACAATGCAATGTGATTTAGTGACTCAATGTGGTCTAACCAAATCAGGTGAAGTCTAGCAATTTCAAAGAACACAAGTGTTCATCATTTTTTTTTAATCAGTAGAATCCTATTTCCCTCAAAAGGCAAATGATTACATGGAAATATTTTTCCATCATCTCTCACTGAAAAAAAAGAAGCCTCTTTCTTAGAAAAAAAATGCCACTACACTACATGAACATTACTCAGTCATGCAGACAGCGCCGATCCTAAATCTACTCTTGTTTGTGTGGGATGATGACAAAGCCATAGGGACAGTACATACTGAGGTTTAATGCACTCTCTGCCTTTAGTCTGTCATTTGGTCCCTGGGGAGGTGGATAGGAGATTGCAGAAATGGCAGACACTGAGCAGGGATGTCTGCGGGGACACGGAGAGCACACTGTGTGCAAAGCCAGGTAGCAAGGGGTGTGAAGAGTTCTTTGAAACTAAATATAAGGTACCTGTAAGGGTGTGTAGGAGAAAAATCATCAAGAGTGCCTTTGTGTGGGATATTAGTCACCAGTAAGGATTAAACTTGACAATTTTAAGCAGAGTCCAGGGTGGAGGACAGAGTTTCCTGACCACTCAGGTCCCTTCCAGCACAACAAAAACAATGTGTGAGTAAATGCATGATTGGGAGATATGTGCCTCTCTTAAGAGCAGGAGAGTTTGTCATGGCTGAATCCATCAGAGGCATCTTCTAGAAGACAGAAAGATTATTGCTGCCCCTTGAATAGAAGAAAAGATGGTGTTTTCCTAATGATGTGTTGGGGACTTTCATTGTTTGCAAGGACAAGGGTTTGTGGGAAAGGGCAGATAAGTTATGCTGTGCACCCATGTGTCCTCAAGGAGGGGATTAAGTAATAGCTGGAAGTAGGTAACATGAATCATCCCATCTTGGGAGAAAGTATCTGATTTTTAGAACTTCAGAGTGACACTTTGAAGGTGTTATAAGTATTCAGGATGTTTCTAGAATAGAAGAAGCAAGCTACGTCTTGCCCAGATACCATCTTCTCTGGGTACCATATTTGCCCTCCCCAAAAAACTTCTCTGTTCTGAATGATTGCTGCCCACAAGGAGCAGACATGTGAATGGTTGTTCCAGAGTGTTCAGACAGCTATTTCTAGATGCCATCTAGGCTGATAAATGCCACACACTCTTCTACATGCTTAGATTCCTTGACCACTGGCATGAGTTTCAACCCTTGGCTTAATCAGTTCTGAGAGAAGTATTTAACTGTGCCAGAACTTATCCCTGGTCTTTCTAGATCTAACTAGAAGTATGTTTATTGCCTCTATGCACCAGTGTGGGAGAGGTGTGATGTCTGTGTGGGTATAGATGGGCTCATCCGTGCATGGAGAAGCCAGACTTTAACATAGGAATATCTTCCTCAACCATTTCTCCACCCTAGTTTCTTGAAGCACATCTCTCATTGAAGAGTTCACCGTCTTAGCTAGACTAGCTGAGCAGCCTCCCACAGGGATAGATCCACCTATCTCCATTTCTCAGTTCTGGGGTTACAGGCACATGTACTGTGCCTGGCTTTTTATGATGATGCTGGATTTGAATTTGGGAGACTATGCTTGCACAGTAAACACCTTGCCCACTGAGTCATCTCCCCAGACCCTGGATATTACCTCTTTAATGAGAGGCAATTATGCAAGGAATTCAGCATGGGCCTAGAGTACTTCTCTAGTAAACAGGGTGACATGAATTCTATGCTGGGAGTGATGAACACGATTAGTTGCCCTGTTAGAACTTACAAGAAGGGAACGGAAGGCAGGCGATGAATATTTCACCATCAGCACAGACTTTTACTTATGTATGATGCTACTCAGGAGCTGAACTTTGGAGGGGGTGCTATAACCATTGAGTGCTAGTATAGTGATTCAACCCTTCTGAGAAGATGCACACAAGCAGAAAATACAGACAACATAGGGAAAGGAAAGCACCCATTAGCTTACTATGATGCCAAAGCACAGGCTGGAGGAATACATTTTAGGAAAGAAAGCCCCAAATTTGAAGTTCAAGTTTATTCTGCAAGATGTGCAGTCTCCGTGGAGAACTTTTCTTCCCACCTGTCCAGATCTGACAGCCTCACAGAATGAATTAGTCTGATTTATTTATTTATTTATTTAGCATAAATCCCAGAGGCTGTATCCACGGAGCTCTCAGCAGCCTAGTTCCTCTCCTAGGTAGGGCTCTCCTTTTCTATGATTGGGAACAGTTGTTTATGCTCAGGTTGGTGGCGTGTGGCCATCTACACATTGAGTGCCTGCATCTCCAGTCTCCCGGGTCAGTGTAAGCCGGTGCTGTAATTCCACTCCAGGAAGCTGCACGGCTGTTTCTGAACTGAAGAGGAAAAGCCAAAGAAATGTGATTGAGCGATCGGCAGCTAAAATGCTAAATGAGGGGCCCGTGGTTCTCAGACCATATTCCATGGGAAATGCTGAGAGCACAAGCTGCAGCCTTCTCTCTTCACTCGTGGGCTGGCTGATTGCCAGGGCATCCAGGCCAGCAATTGAGGGACTGAAATATAACCAGTGGCGAGACATTTGTACCACACGAGACCTGCCCTGCCTCGGAAGGCTCCAGTGGCTGTGGGAAGCAGAAGATCAGCACCAGCTGGGGCAGCTAGACTCTGCAAGGCAGGAGAATCTCATCGAGATGGTAAGGCAGACCTGTTTGTAACCTGGGGTTGGATGACTAGTGGCTGTTGGTGACCATGGCTATTGGTAGCCTGAGAATGAACAGTCACTTGAGCTCTGGGACATGTTCAGGTAACACCAGACAGGGAAGGATGCCCTTCACACAAGAGCCTGATTTTTTTTTCTTTTCTTTTCTTAAATGATGCCTTTCATGCCAGGGGTATTGGGTAACTATGCCTTGTAATGAATAATAATTAACAAGGAGCACTTGATGGTGTCTCTCAGGGAGGGAAACTTCCAAGTGACCTGGAATTTCAGCCCTGTCTAATACTATGTCTGAGTAGACCTTTCCCTCTGAAAATAGCTTTAATTTCCATGCGACTCTTGGAAGACCTGGTGGGTTGTTGTTGGGATGTTTTTCGTGGGGGTGCAGACCCTTTGTCCCGAGGCAGCCTCTTGAGCTGTCAGTGTTCTGTGAGCCTCACACTCTCTCTCCTGCAGACACTCCACAGGACTGAAGAAAACTTTAAGTGGTTTTCTAACTGTTGTGTGCAGGGGACAGCAGCAGGAGTCTCCAGGTCCAGGGAAGCTCTGTGGGACTTTAAAAGGAGTTAGCTCAATTCACTCCACACATTGTCAGAGCCAAGTGCACCTTGCCATGAACACAGGTTCTTAGAATTTGCAGGGAACAGGGCAAGAGCTTTTTCCAACTGTTTTCCTAGTTGTCCTTGACGTGGGCTGTGTATGTGGCTGGGGGGGGGGAGGCTCAACATGGAAGAAGAATCTGTATTAACAGTGAACCCTTTAAGTGTTTTCTTTAAAGAATTAAAGGGTGAAGGGTAATAGCAAGATTGCATAACATTTAAAAGAAAATAAAAACTACAATTGCATAGAAGAGATTCCTGAAATATACTTATCTAACTGCACAGCTGATGTGTGGGAAATAATTATTCTGTTTATAATCCAGATGAATGAAGAGTCTGTTGATGGAGTGTGGGGATTTTTAGATACATGCCTGTCTTCCCAACTAATCAGAAAAGTGGAAACCGAAAATCAGATTTCCAGAGATGCCTCACTCTTGCTGTCCCCCTGATCAGTCCCTAGGTCACTCCTAAGCATGCAGATCCAAGAAATAAAGCTGCAATGACAAGATCAAGGTTCCAGATCTTGTGTGGACATCTGCTGCCATCTATCCTTGTAAACATTTTAGCAGCCTCTTTGACCTATTGAGAACAATAAGTCTCACCTATTTCTCTCCAGCCATCAGGATGGAAAGACAAAACAAAACAAAAACAAAAACACATAATCAGCTTTTCCAGCCTGACGACGAAATGGGACTCACAGTGCTTTGATGTGTTATGCTGGAATTCTTGAAGCATAGTGATTTTTCTTTCCTCTTTCCCCTGAGAACATTCCTTTGGGGGTTATCATGGACCAGGCTAAATGTAGGGAGGGCTCTACCAACACACTGGGCACAGGCACAGGCATAAACACAAGGTCAGTCTTGCACAGTTCAGGTGCAAGATGAGGAGGTAGCCAGGGGCTGAGAATGATGAACTGCAATAGTAAACTTGGTGAATGAAGATCACCTAGTGATGGTGGAGTTAACCTTTGGAGTTGGGAGGAAGCTGTAATATGGATTCTAGCTTCAAGATAATTGTGCCTAGCCATCCTGTGGGCATGCTGATTAATTGAGAAGTTTGGAAAGGATTCCCTAGTTATACCCAGTCTAAACAGGCTTTTCTATTACAGGGAAGGCTCCCAAGCAGTAATCCCATCCCAGTTCTCAACTGAGAACTGTGAGTTGGAGGTGGAGTAGTCTGTGACAGGAAGGGAAAATTAGTTCATCATGAAGTCCTTTCCATGTGGGAAGGAAACCAATCAGGCTTCTCATCACACAAACCTGCCCAGGTTTTCTACTTCCCAGAGAGAAGGCACAGCCTGGAATGTTCTCCTTGACCTCGTTATAATGGGGAACTTGTCAGGGCTTGCTGCATATTATAGCAAAAACCAGTCCTTCCAGGACTCTGGCCTCTGATTCCTTTTTAAAATTTGTTTTATTTAGAAATGTAAAGGAGATGTGAATAATTAAATTCATGTTGCATGGTTGCAAACAATTTAGAGTTATTTCAAAACAAAGGAAAATCATGGATGCTCTCAAATAGTAGTTGACAAACGTGAACTTGGCAAATTTTATTTTTGTCTTTAAGTATGTATTTTAGAGTTATTTAGACTTGCATCAATGGAAGGGATGTTGAAGTGCTTTTTTATGGATGCACAGCTAGCTATTCTTCAATTTTACATTGGGTGTATGTGTTTATGTGAACTTGTGTACATGTGTGCACATGTGCGAGGAGGCCAGAGGTTGACATTGATTGTCTCCTTTAATCTTCCTCCAACTTTTTATTGTTGAGACAGGGTCTCTTACTGAACCTAAAGCTCATTTATTAGGTAGACTGGCTGAGTAGTGAATCCCACTTAGTCTCTCCTGCTTCAACACCAGACGTTTCAAATGCACATACTTGGGTCAAATGCATTTACATGGGTCTGTGTGCTTGCACGGGCTGTCACTTTATTAACTGAACCATCTCTTCATAGTGAATCCCTACTCATCATACAGTCTTGCAATCCTATAGGAGGAGTGCCAGGCCTAGTCAACCCTTGGCAGTAAGTTACCAAAAGTTTTGTGATCCAGCTTCAAAACTGGATCCAGCCTCTTTGACATTTCTCCTCCATTCCCAATGTTACCTGCTCAATTTTTCTGTCATTAGTGTGTTGTATTTGTCTGGGTTGGTTCATACAATGAAATAGCTAAAACAAACTAACTTTGTACAGAAAGAATGTTTCGTTAACTCCCAATCTGGAGGTTCAATGACCCAGTGTTGGCATCAGCCCGTGTCTGCTATGGACTTCATTGTGTACAAGACCATGGTGACAGAAGTGAGTATGAGAGTCGGAGGCCATGTTTCCTGGCAGGAAGGTTGAGAACTTACTGTCAGCCTCAGCTTTTATAGTAAATTGTTCTATTAAGGTCTGAGTCAGGGTCCTACAAGAATTGCCTTGATCCCTGAAGGCTCCCAGAGACATAACAACTCTCACTTCCTCGTTTGCTTCCCTGAGAATCCGACACACAAAGCCTTTGGGGTAAACTGCATCCAATCTATCCAGACTACCATCTAATTAGGATTGATGGGAGACTTCCAAAGCAGGCTGTGATGTGAGGAAGACATCTGTCTGCAGTGGCCACTGACCAGATGTGGGGTGTGTAAAGCAGGCTTGTGAGGAAGACATCTGTCCGCACTGGCCACTGGCCAGATGTGACCAGATGAGGGGTGCATAAAGCAGGCTGTGAGGTGAGGAAGACATCTGTCTGCAGTGGCCACTGACCAGATGTGGGGCATGCAAAGCAGCAAATGTCTGCATGTGAAGCAAGTAGCACAAGAAAGTGAAGGCAGAGCCCCTTGGAATCCCTGCGCCACTAGCCAGGGTTCCTGCTTCGAGTCTCTTCAGGTGGTTACAACAAACTGCCTTTCACTGAGTCCCTTACACAATAAAAATCACTTCTTACCCTTCCAGGGACCTCCAGTCCAAGGCCACATCTCCTGTACCTTTAGTGTTTGCTGATGCTTCATAGATAATACTTCTGCCTGTGTCCTCAAGGGGTGGAAGAGGCTAGGTTGTCCTTTGGGCTTCCTTATAAAGGTGGTTATTTATACAGCAAATCCCATAGGGCCTCATTGCTTCCCAATGGCACCCTATGTTATTACCATACCGAAGATCGGGATTTGGTACATGATGACTGGCTCAAAAAGAGCCATTCAGATAACTGGAGCATCTTTTACATAGAAGGTTCTCTATGTGGTTGATCAATAAATTATAAGCAAAAAAAGGAAAATATGAGAGTATATGTCTATGTATCATATGTAATATCACATCATATATAGATTATCTATACCATGCTATATATTTTGTATATGTTGGACCATAGATAACAGGCAATAGAATGTCTATCATATAGTTATATATGGGCATATGAAATATTTTCACACACATATATTTCTGTGCTTTCTGTCATTGAGCACATTCGTGCAAATGTGTGCATGTGCACGCGCACACACACACACACACACACACACACACACACACACACACAGTATGAAATCAGTCCTATCGCTTATTACCCAAAATCTAATGAAGTGATTGGATAGTTGCTTCAACTGTGTAGTGTAATCTGGGAGGACTCTATATCCTCAAAGTGTGAAATGGCCTTTTGATTGTGTTTCCAAGAATAGAACATGGACTCAGAGGACCAGAAGAATGGAGAAATACAGAACATTGTTCACATATCCACAGGTTGTAGGGTTAGGGGCTGATGTGTAGAGGACTAGAAATTAGTGGTGAGTGCAATATTGTTTTCTTAGTTACTTGTAGTCAAATGGGTAGTGAAGGGAAAGATGTGAAGGACAGTGAGTGTGTACAGACCTCCTTATCCCTAGTCCCAAACCGAAGCACACAAGATAAAGATGTGCATGCTCTCAGGAATACAGACAAGTTGGTGACTGTTGGGAAAGAGGAACTGAATGTGTTATTTAACTCTGAGTTTCTTCTTAAAGATGATACCAACAGCCTTAAAAAAATGTAATGCACATGTCAACCATATAATGAGAGCAAGTGTTTTATTAATTTTTGCAGTATACTGAGAAGGGTCTGTTCATGGCTTGAAAATAAACAAATTAGGACATGATTCATCTGGTGGAGCAGCTTCATGGATACTGATGATCTACTGTGGATGCTGCACTGGTCCCATCCCGTGAAGAGAAAAAAGAGCACAACGTAGGGTACTGGAGAAAATGCCACTGGCCTATGACTATGATGGATATGACTCTTTTGCCTGATGTTGAGTGTAAAATCAGCAACACAAGACTTGGAACCTAGACATTAGTTGGCTGATAGCTAGAGTTTAAATAGGCTTGAGACAAATGAAATCTCTAAAGAGATGCTGGGAACATTTATTCGTGTCTTCATCCCTGACTGCAGCTGAAATACCTTTCCCTAAATGTGAGCACAACAGTAGCGTGGAGGCTCCCTTCACTCCTTTATGTTGAGCTTGCATCATCAACCCCTCTCTTTTTCTTTCTGTTTTCTTGTTTGAATACTCTTCATTGATTGGCATGATAGGCTCCTATTAGTGTTCATTGGGCATCACCATGATTAAGTACCTCAATATATGAGTAATCTTCCCAATTTATGACCTATTACTATAAGAAAGTCTTCCCAAGTTCTTATTTATTGATTGTGGAGATTCTTTACAAAACTGCTTATAACTTGAATGTAATACCAGTGAAGAAAAACCAATACTCATTTATCCAGTCTAACACTCTTGAGAATTATCTATTTAAATTTGTGTGCAAGTGTGTTAACACATAATGAATTGTTTTTGAAGGCACAGAAAGTTAAATACCACACAAAAATTGATATTGCTGAATTTAGGACAGTATACATTTCTTCTCCCTGCCTATCTTCTTGATTTCTTTCACATGTTGATTTACTTCAGAAGGGCCCTTTTAGTAAAGATGATCTGTTAAGCTAACACAAGAACAGGAGAACACTCATAAATCATAAATGTACAGTGCACATGTTTGCAAAATGAATACCCAGCTCAGAGAATACGTGATCACTAGCTCCTAGAAGCCATGGTGCAGCCTCTCACAGTCCTGTTTACAACCCTCAAGTTCAGGTCTATTTATTTTTTGAGCTTTATATGCCCTTTTTTTCTTTTACTTTTGAAACAAAGTGGATGATCTTATTGCTTAAAATTCCATCAGTGGATGCTGCCTGTATGGGGATAGATATGAGGAGTGAGCTTACCTTACTGCTGACAGTGGTAAAACTGGGGGTCGGGCATATTTTAGAATGCCTTATTGTTTTCTCTTTTAAATGAGTTTCCATATGAGTGATTATAAATTTTTTATAAAGAAAAATATCATACAAACATTTTTCACAGGGACTGTGTTGCTTAGAGTAAGGCCCTTGGGATGTCCTAGATTCAGCTGAGATGGAACACCTTGTATATTCCCTGAAAGGCCAAGGCCAGGCCACTCTTGGGCCCCAGGGATTGGGTTCTGAGACTATCAGAGAGTTGCTAAGTAGCCTTAGAATGAAGCTCAGGGCTGAGCTTGTAAAAGTACCAGAGACTTTTAAATAGAAGAGATAAATTATAAATTGCAAGGACTAAAGTATGTCACAAGTTAATTTCTGCATTTCTTTATAAGAACTCAGGAATAATTCAATAGCCTTTTGAAGACTGTCACATTAAGATAGAATGAATGTTTTGGCCTTGGCAGAGGCTCAGTTACACAGATGTGCCAAGTTCCAGCATCAGCCACCTTGGACCTCTGAGAGCTTTTCTCTCAGATCTTACTATTACCCTTACCTCCCGTTATTATTATTGTTTTGTTTGTGTTTGGTTTCTTCTGCTAGGGTCTCAGTATGGAACACAGGCTGTCCTGGAACTAGTGAGTCTGCCTCAGCTTTCCTTACTGTTGGGATTATAGGAGTGACCAATCAGGCCTAATTTACTAGTGCTTTTAAATGTGCCAAAGAAATATATACTCAAAAACCAGGAAATACAAGTTTTTGTTTTACTTTAAAGGAAGATGGGAAAGAGCTTGTAACTCCAAATGTAAAGATAGCCTAATATGTAATAATAAAGCAAGAGAATCTTGGCAAGCCAAGTGAATTTATGTATTTCCCCTGAGTAGGAGACACGGCTCAGTGGTTATGAGTACTTCTTGCTCTTCCAAAAGACCCAAGTTCTGTTCCCAGAACCCCAGTCAGGTAGCTCACAAACTGCTTCTGACTCCATCTCCTGAGGTTCCAGCATACACACACACACACACACACACACACACACACACACACACACACACACCAAATAATTGATTGATTGATTATTAATTAATTAATTAATTAAAACCTTTAATAAATTTTCTTTTTCAGATTTCCAAAACTGTAAAAGACAAACGAGATCACTCAGGGCCATCTACGCATACATATATACAATGCACACACATGTGCAAGCGTCTTGGTAATGCTGTTAGTAAAGTTTCCGTTTTTGCTAAACTGTATCCTGTAATTTTGCCTTACTAACACACTTTTAATTTGTGTTCTTTGTAATGCTATTATCCAATTGTTTGTCCCCTTAATCATTATTCCATGGGTAGGGACCATGGCCCCTCTCATAATCTTGATGACAATAGCATACCGAATGTTTATACAGGTATTTCCTACTGAAAGTTGAGTGTTACGCATATTAACTAGCCACATTTTTTTCTGCTTATATTTTTCATCTTTCATCCTATTCCAATAAACAGTTCTCCATTATCATTTTAATACACATACATTTTTTCTAAGTTTTCCTCTAAATCAATTTTGTTTTTGTTTTTTATTTATTTTAATATTAATATTACATCTTTGAATATCCAAATGTCAAAATTTGCCAGGAAGACCTGATAACTACTGTCTCCACATCAAGGGGGAAAATGACCAGATTTTAAAGTGTTAAACCAAGTATGGTGGCACATGCCTGTCATCTCAGTACTTAAGAGGTAGAGGCAAGAGAAGGAGGAGATTAAGGCCAGGATGGGATGCAAGAGACTGTCACAAAATATTAAGACTGGTAGACAGAGCCACTCGGGAGGGAGCAGGGAGGGGGAAAGATGAACTTTTTTGAAGAGGACAGAGTTTTATGTTTAGTTTATGAGTTATTTAATCTGAACATAGAGATGGGCTAGGAGTCAAGAAATATGGATGGGTCTGGCAGGGTTTAACCTAAGATGCTTTGTAGCCCAAATCTCTGACTCTGAAGTAGGACCATCTTAAAGCACATGGATCTCTTACCCAGCTTTGTTCTTCCTTTGGTGCTGTTGATCCAGATGTAATGGCTTCTGCAAATTGGCTATAGTTTGCCCTTTGACTAGGCTTAGAATACAGCCAGCCTTGTGGAATTAATGCTCAGTCTCTAAGCATTGCACACTGGTATGATTTCTGGTCTCATTAAGTCATGACCCACTAGCAGCCTGCTCTCAAGTTTCTAACTGCTGGGAAAACCAGCCCTTGCTCCCTAAAATGACTTAAAAATCACACCACTGCCTAAAACAGGGCAGATCATAAACTATACTTTTGAAACTTTTCAACAAGTTACTTTATGTAACTGGAGCTTGTCTAGTCAGTCTCAGGTTGAACTACATTCTTAGATTAGCTTGCCAGTATGGAGGACAGGAGAAGTATAAAGACATTTATACTTGAAATGTTTGAAACATTTCATATTTCTACTCATTAATCACAAAAGTATTGAAATGATTAAAATTTAGAAAATAACCACAGAGTGCTTGCCACCACACTCAGTAACTGTTAAGAATGTACAATAATATCAAATCTCCCAAACTGAACCTTGGTCAACATAGAACTTAGGGCTACTTGAGGCTTTCACTATCCCTGTCTCTTTTTCTCTCAGTATGTATGTGACATAAGGATTTTGCTTTGCTTTTTTTCCCCCTTGAAAAATGTGTTTAATTTGTGGTGCAAGTATAGCCTTATTTTAGAGAACAGGGTTTAAAGAAAGGCTCTGAATTTTATGGAGTTTGCTACATGAGAGAAGACACAGGAGACACATACATTCACACCTACAGTAACAGCGTGGTGTCACAGCCAACTGGGTGGTCCTCAAGTCTAGATGGTAAGTGTCCCCCCACCCCCCACAAAGCACCCGTGGAAAGCTTGATCTCCAGCACAGCCTTACTGGAAGGTGGTAGGACTTTCAGAAGGTAGGGCGAGAGTAGAGGTCATGTCCCTGGAATGGATAGTGGACCTAGGCCCTTCCTTTCCTTCTCTCTTCACCAGACGGAAGGAGCTTTGTTCTAACATTTTATGTCACAAGGATGTGATCTGTCACCGCAGACCAAAAGCAGCAGAGCCAATGACTCAGGAACCAAAGCCTTCAAAACTGAACTCTTCTGAGAAGAAAATCAACCATTTCCTTTTCCCAACTTGTTTTTTCTTGGATGTTTATGAAAGCAACAGAAACTGGCCAATGGCTGGATAGAAACAGCTATTTCTGCAGGGGAAGGCACCATCTACTCAACCATAGCAGGAAGAGCCCATCTTCCTCATCCCTTGCTTTCCTTCTTATCACTTCTGTGGCAGGAATCTGTGGCCTGCTGACTGCTCACCAGCTAGCAGGCACTTGTTTCCAACATATACCCTCCAGTTCCCTTGCTTCCTCAGTAACTGGGTTTGAGGACAGGGTCAGTTGCATGTAGACTTTTCCAGGCCTGTTGTAAGTACTTCTTACACATTCTTGGCCACCTGAAGACCAAAGCCCTACTAACTAAAATCCTCTTCTCCTTCCACACCCACACCTGACTCGGCTTTTGCATGAGCAAGAGGTAATTTAGCTTAGCCATTTTGATTCTCTTCTGTTTATTGCAACAGTGAATGAGCCTTGTATTATCCTCCCACGTTTAGACTACATGGCTGGTGAAGAGGATGTTTAATGTCCAGGGGAAATGAGGTCCCTGTTTTCAACTTGAGTCTTCATGGAGGAAGGAAACAGAACACAAGGAAAGAATAAACAGAAACTTTACATCTGGGGAAAATTAACAGGTTGTTAAGTCCCCAAGAAGCCACATGGTTTGTATGGAATATAGGCCTTTACTCTTAAATAGCAGTTGTTACATTCTGAAAGGAGGAAAATGCAAAATGGTATTGATGAAAAGTTATAGGAATGCATGGCAGCATCTCACACTTAGCTTCTATCCTATCCCTGCTGTCTCCATGAAAACTCAAAGACAAAAATAAAAACATCTGCATGTCATGTTGCTCTGGTGGTCCTTTAGGATGTGTGGTCTGGGAGTGGTCGTGAAGGCTCTTGAAGATCTCAAAGGCTGGCGATGACTGTGCTCAGTGGCTCCAAGTGGCTTAGTATCAATTTTTGTTCCCTTTGAAGACTTTAATGATCAAAGTGAAAATAGCATTGACTAAGGGACACTGGGGAGTTTTCATACAGTTGGAATGATCCTTTGTGAAGCAGGAATTTGAGAGAGGTACTTCCTTTTTCCTTAATTGTCTTCAAAATGTGGGCAAAATTGGGACTTTGATTTTACATTGACAGTACAAACTTATCTGTGTCACAGGTCAAAATCTTACTCATAGAAGATCTTTAAAAAAAAAACTAAGATGTGGAATTATGCTCAAAAAACCTAAGTTGATTTTTAAATTATTGCTGTGAGCAACTAGGGCGTTCTCCCTGTGGAGAGTCTTCCCCAAGGGGACTTCTCTCCCCCTCTCTCCCATCTCTGCTTCAGTGTCCCTCCATTCTGTTACCCCTTGGTTCTGTGTGGTCTGGGTTCCAGGTTCTCAGCATCTACTTTAAAGAAATGAAGGAGAACACACAAACTGATGTTACGAGTATGTTTTTCCCCCGCCAGTTGTGTCCTGCCACCACTCCAGCCCCCAATAACATGCTGAGACTCTGTATTTGATACAATTCTGTTGGCCAGTTACTAATTCCTTACCAGCTAGCTCTGTCTTAATTATTAACCCATTTCTGCTATTCTAAGGATTTCCACGTGGCTCATCTTACTGGAGAGCAGCATGCCGGCATCTGCTCTCTTTCGGCTCTCCATCTTGACTCCTCCTAACTACTTCTTTGTCTCCTAGCCCCACCTATCTTGCTTTCCAATTGGCCACAGTGCTTTATTCATTAACCAGTATGAGAAACATATTTACAGAATAACATCTCCCATCAAAGTGACAAAGGAGTTTACTCAGCAGTAAACACAGAGACTACACTGCCAGACTACACTGGCAGAGACTACACTGCCAGGGAGCAACACCTTCCCCATTGTGTTTGCTCAAGAGCCCCTGGTCACTGCTGGAGACTTCCCTCTGTAGGTCCTGAAGGAGGAGTTGGTTGCATGGAATGGGGTAGTGGGGTTCTGTTTTAGTACATAGACTTGGCTTACTGTGTGTCTCATTTTCCTACAATGTATTTTATTTTAATAATATGCATACTCAGTCTTGTGTAGGTATGAGATGACAAATAGGAAGGGTTCCCCTAAACGTTCACATAAAGGATGTAATTTGTTTTACTACACAAACACTTAAAACTACTCCAGGCTGGACTTCTGCAGTGCCCCTAGTTCCAAGATAGGTCGGTCCCAGGATGGGTTTGACCACCAATGGCTGCTAGGGAGTTGCTAGGAACTGTTGGAGTAGAGTGTCCTATAACTTTGTGTAGAGAGGGTATGTGTATAACATGAAGCAGTAGGAGTCACGTGTTAGAACTATCCCTGCAAACTCTGTGCCTCAGTTCTCCTGGTTTTCCCTGGAAGACTCCTGCTTACAGAAAATTCAATAATAAATCAGTACATGCACCTGTCTCTCACTAGACCTTCTGAAATAACAGCCAGATCTAGGTGAGTGGAGTGTCTGCGCCCTACCCTCAGGTACCTCTGTGAGCTCTGTAATGCACACTGATTCAGTAGACTGTGTCTGGGGCATGGCTCATTCTGGTCCAGTTTCCACTTACTGTGGGTCATACAAGGATCCAAGGACAATGTCAATAGGTAGATGAGGAGTAACAATCTGCTGTCCTCCGCTGAGAGACCAGCATTTATACATATCTTCTTCTCATCTACACAGCCCTGCTCTTCAGGTCTAGCCTTACAAATTCCCAAACAATCAAACAAACATAGATGTGGCTTCACACTATCCCCAAGTTGGTTGAATATAGCCAGTGCATCCAGAGGAGATTTGGGGATCTTTGAGAAGTTCCTTGTTAGCTTTAGACATGCCATCCTAAGACTCAAAACAGCCCAAAAATGCTTTGCAACTTCTTGCCCCTACTAAAGTATAAAGATCCGGGATGAAGAGAAAAACTTGTAATTTTCAAATGAAGGAAAGAGAAGGCTCTGCCATGGTTTCACTCTTTGTGAGTTACACAGTATACTAAACTACTGCTATGACAACACACCATGACTGAGGCGATTTACAAAAGGGAGTTTATTGAGCTCATGGTTCCAGAGGGCCAGAGTCAATCATGGCCAGGAGGCACTGCAGGTGGCAGGCATGGGGTCTGGGGCAGAAAGCTGAGCATGCTCACATCCTCAACTGCAACCATGAAGCAGATAGAGTAAACTAGAAGTAGGAGAGGTTGTCTACTCTCAGTGTTGGCCCTCAGGAATAATATACTTGCAGCAAGAGTGCACCTCTACGCATCCCCATGCAGTACCACCAACTGAGGACCATGTGTTCAAATGTCTGAGCCCATAGGGGACAGCCTCATTCAAAACACTACACTGAGTCAAGCAGCACAAAGGTGAGAGTGTGGCAGTGGGGACCCCAGATTTGGATCTCAATGCTGACAGTCGATAGGTGGGTGACCTTATGCAACGTCCTTCTCTGTGTCTCAGTTTTTTCAAAGTCATTGCTGCTCTCAAAGGAGAATGAGTAAATACTTATGAAGTGCAGACAGTATTTATAAAGCTGGTGATGTAGTATTTATTTAAGCTCAGTTAACTCTCAAAGAACAGAGGTAGGAGGGGAAATGATGAGGATGGATGAGTCACAGGGGTCAGTTTTCCTAGTTGCTTCCTCAGTAAGCAGGATTATTGTGATCCCAAAATGTCAACTACTCTGGAATCTGCTTGCTGGAAAAAACACACGGTTGTCTCCAGTGTCCTTTGTCACCTGTGAGAAGGACATAGGGAAGACCCCCCCTTAGATGAAGATGCCGGAAGTCAACACTGCTTTCAGGCCCAAGGCTTGGACACCAAGATATAGAACGCTGATTCCTTGTATGTGATAATAAAGAAATACTTGTTTTTTGTCCATATTGCCTGAGACAACCACCCAAGACCTTTGGGATTTCCTGAGTGGTAGGAGTGTGTTATCCACAAAGCCCTTTCCCCTGCACCCCAGTTCAGGTAATAGTAACAGATGACTCCAGATCATCCATATACAATTTAGGATGTGACAAAAAAAATAGACTAAGCATTAATTTGTAGTTGAGATCTGTCAATTTCAGCCTTTACATACTCTTTTCAGCACCTCTGGAAAGGTGAAAGGGGCTAGGAATTGAGTTCACTTGCAAGTGGCATCCCATTAATCATTTATGAGGACACGTGGTTTTCCATCCATCTCTGAGATAGCAAGGCTAGGGAGAGGGCTTCCAGGTGGAGCACATATTGATGTTCTGCAAGGCTCTGGGTCTGTAGGAGGCAATGGAGCTGATACCCTCCTCACACTTTGCCATGCAGGTCTCTTCCATTTGGTATTCCTCTGCTCTAACCTTTATACTCAAAACTATCTTTGTAAGTGCAGTGCTTTCTTGAGTTCCACGCATTATCTTATGGACTACTGGAACCCGGGAGAGGAAGTTGTAGGCATCACTGTTAATTAGTTCCCTGGGTAAAAGTTCAAGCTTATAAGGTCCTTATTCCAAGAAGGTGTGGAGGCAATGGGGCATTATATGAATGGAGTGTGTGTGTGTGTGTGTGTGTGTGTGTGTGTGTGTGTGTGTGTGTGTTGGAGAGAGAGAGGGAGGGAGAGAGAGAGACAGAGAACAGAGAGAGAGAGAGAGAGAGAGAGAGAGAGAGAGAGAGAGAGAGAGAACTAAGCAATAACTTCAGAATTGAATTGCATGAAATCACACCAGAGCATTACTGGCCAGTCTGCAGTGGAATGGTGTGCACTGGGATTATTGTAAAATGGCATGCTTTGGCTTGATTTCCAGATGTGAACTGTGGCACTGTATGGTAGACCCTAAGGAGAGGCATGAATGTCCACATATAATACCACCTATTCTGGCAAAAAGGAACTTCAGGAAGAAATGACTTTATTTTAGATTATAATTTCAGGATACATCCTATCCCTGTAAGGGGAGGCCAAGACAGGGATGCCACACAGCCACAGTTAGCAACATAGAAAAAAATGAATGCATGTATTCTTACCTGCTTGCTCTCTTGCGCTCAGCTTAATTTCTTGAGAATTATTAGCCTGGGAAATGATGCTACCACACTGGTCTGGGTCTTATGGAATCAACTGATCTACCAAAGACGTACCAACAGGCCAACCCAAGTGTAGACAAGCCCTCTGTCTTACTTGGAGTTCTATTGCTGTGAAGAGGCACCATGACCTGGACAACTCTTAGAAGGAAGACATTTAATTTGGGGCTTCTTTACAGTTTCAGAGTGTCACTTCCTTATCATCATGGTGATAAATGTGGCAGCAGGCAGGAAAGCATGATGCTGGAGTGGTGGCTGAGAGATTTACACCCCGATGCACAGACAGAGGCAAAGAGACACGGGAGCTTGTATGGGCTTTGAAACCCCAGTGACACATCTCCTCCAAGGACACAAGTACTCCAAGGAAGCCACATCTCCTAATCTTTCCAAGAAGTTCACTAACTGAGGAGGGGCTAAACATGAAAATACCTGAGCCTGTGAGGGCCATTCTCATTCAAACCACCACATTCACTCCTTAGCCCCCCCCATAGGCTTTTATCCATGTCATAATGCAAAATGCATTTAGTCCAACTTCAAAAGTTTTCATAGTCTATCAGCTGGAGCCTTCTTTGTGGTTCTCATTCAAGTCACTGCACTCTCATTGAGACTCATGTCTCAGGTTTCTCAAGGTTGTGTCAAGTAGACAAAGCTAACCATTATCCCATAGCCACCTTATAATTTAGTCATGATGACATATGCAATTTGTTCTGTTGCTATTCTATGTCCAAACTTCATTCTAAGCATAGGCTTCAGGATGTGTGTGTGTGTGTGTGTGTGTGTGTGTGTGTGTGTGTGTGATATGTTAAGGCCAATAGTCAAGAGGTTGTTTCTAAGGGGGCATCCACCTTATTTTATTTTATTATTTTATTTGGCAAGGTCTCTCATTGGCCTGGAGCTTACCAAGTTGGGCAGGCTTTCAAAGCTGCACAGAGTTTGCCTATCCTTCGTAAGATGCTTAGCTCCCAGAAGCCCAAGTCATTCATCTGAAACTTCAGATGGCCTTCTAGTAGAGTGATCCAATTCCCAGGGTTCCTGTATGGTACCTTGGTCACCACTTTTTGCTAGCCCCATGATGGTTTAGCTTCATAGCTACAGGAAGTTCTTTTAATTTTTTTCATTCCCAGGCTTATTTCTTAGAATGTGTATTTGTTCTTGGATTCAAGGTCTTATGTTGCCCAAGCTTGCCTCGTACTGGTTAGGTAGCCAAGTATGACCTTAGACTCTTGATCTTCCTGACTCTGCCTCCTAACTTCTGAGATTACAGTATATAACACCACATCTGGATTCTTAGAATAGTTATTACATATGGTGGAAATATTTGACAGCATGATGGTAGACAGGAAACAGTACAATTGAATCAATGGTCTATTTACTTGTTTCTTCAAAAGTTGAAGAATAAGACAATTATAGACACACTACTAGGTTGTACTGAAAACAAATGACACCTGAGATTTTATTTGGGTCTCCAAGCCCCCAAAGTGGTCCTGTTCTAAGACCAGATCAATAACCCATCAAATCTCTTTGTAATTAGCTTGCATTTGTAGGATAAGAGTATTTGTTTTTATTTTATTGGATTAAGAGCCTTTTTCTGTCTGTGTGCCTGAGTTATTATATTTAAAAAATAACATGGTTTCATTTAAAGGTATGTCTCATTTTTAAAAGTGAATCCTTAAGTTTGAAGAATACAAGAAAAATTACATATTAAAACAGTTGCTAATGGGGAGCTTGCTAGTTAAATATTCAAACTAGTATGTGGGCTTTGGAAGTAGCAAGATGGAAGTATCCACTGTCAATGGATCAATCAATAGGGATACAAAAAATTAAAGGATAGAAATTAAGTTCTAAGGAAGATTGTTTAGGGTAGATGGGACAACTTTATGTAGAAGATTATAAATCATAGAGTGATTAAAAACATTTGAATATATGAAAGATTAAGGCCAGACATAGAGACTAAGTTCCACTGTTGCCCTGAGCACAAGGTGTGGACAAGAATGAGTTGTGTGGAGGATTTGAATATGACCATCTCCTCAAAGGTCTTCTGATTTCCCCTCACCACAGTAGTTAGAGTGGCCATTCTGAAATCTATCTGCTAGGTCTCTCCTGCACCCTAGATGTGTCAGTGACTGTCCGTCTCACCCAGAATGAACAGTGTACCATCTTCTCTGCAATCTGCCTCCCATTCCTTACTTTCTGACTTCACTTCTTGTCTTTCTGTACCTTGTTGATCTGTGATGGCCATGGTGATCTAGTGCCCTTCCTCAATAACTGTAATATCCCTGGGACTTTTACAGATACTCTTCCTTCTCTCTGGACAGGTGTCCCTCGGATGTCTGCATGATCTGATCTTTAGGTCATTATTGACCTGTGTGTAGGTCCAGTGGGCCTTTTTACTCCCCCACCTAGTCTCTGTTTATATAGATATAACTGGAAATGATCATATCAATGAAAAGAAAGTCATTGTTTCTATGGGTATAACTGGAAATGATCACATCAACAAAAAGAAAACAGTCTGAGAAAGACAGTGTTGGATGTTCTCTTATTTATGATTCTTAGACTTACAGAGACGTGTAAGATTGTTCATGAATGCGTGACATAAAAGCAAAAGTGAAACTATGTAGAGGGACAAGGTACCAATAACGTGATATAAGTGAGGAGTATGCTTAACATACAATACATGATTTTTTTTTAGTTAATGAGGCCCTAGGTCATATAATTGATAATAAAAAAAGAGTTTATACCTTACCTAAATACGTCATTATTGTGTCAAATTGTATTTGCATTCTATTCAAGTACTATTTACGAATGTTTCAGATAAATACTATGTCACCCAAAGCTTTGAAAAAGGAGTATATGATGTCTCTCCTCATACTCTGCTTTAGTTTGTTAAACCTTCCCTAGTGGAATCTGACACAGTGTCTATTTTCTGGACATTGGTCTATGACATCCTCAACTAAATAGACACTTCTTCAAAGCAAAGACATCTGTTTCTTGCTTACCAACTTGGCAGATTATGATAGGAGCTTATGATAGGGATTATCACCATCCTCACTACCTCAGGCCACTGAGATAGAAAATTACTGCCTCTTAAGCAGAATGTTCAGCAGAGCATTCCTAGATACAGGCTTGTGGTTTCACAACCAGTTAAAGAATAGCCAGGATATTCCTCCTGCTACAGTTTTACAGCCAGTTAAAGATTAGTTCAGGGCATTCCTTCTACTGATCCTTTTATCCTGCCCACTTGCAAACCCTGCTCACATCCTGCCTATGGTCCTATATAAGCCTCCCCTGACAAAATAAATTTTGGCAGCTTGATCAGAATACTGTCTTGCTGTCAGCCTTTTTGTATTCCTTGTTCTTTGATTCCCCTAGGTGTTTTTTGGTTGACTGCCCCACGGGTCAGGGCAAGGAGCACATTCAATTGAATGGATATATGGATAGATAGATAGATAGATAGATAGATAGATAGATAGATAGATAGATAGATAGATACAATAATATCTTCAATACAGTAACTGAGAAAAACTAAGGCATCAAGAAAAAGTTTAGATTGTACTAACTGAGAAAACTAAGGCACGGAGAAGTTTAGATTGCATTATTTCTGTTAGAAGTGAGTTCAAGCTGGGACCCTCTCTGTCACATTAAGCATAACTTCCTGGGACACACAACAGTCTAGAAAGGACTGCTGAAAAAGGGAAACTATTCTGGGAGGGCATGCCGCCATATTCAGTAAACACCCATGCATCCCCAGAGGAAAGCCACTTAACAGGTTCCTGCAGAACACATTGGTATCTTCTTTGCTTTGTTTCCCTCTTCTGTTTTGTGTATTTTTGAGTGTGTGTGTGTGTGCGCGCATGTGTGCATGCACATGCATGTGGCTTTTATTCTTTTTATTATAAGGAGGAAGAAACAGATTGACATTTCTGGGTCATTTTGTGCCTTGCCATCTGCCACTGAAGTTTTGACACCAGGAAGAGATGGGCAGCGTGTCAAGTTGGCAGTGTCTAGAATGTTATTTCCATCTGTAAACGTCAAGTGCTGCATCGCGGTCTCTTTGTACAGTGCCATGTTTTACTTTTAAAACCTTCCTTTTGTCTCTTAGACCTTTCTCCCTTCCTGTGGATTTATCCCTCTAGCCTTTCATTTGGATTTCTGGCACTGTAAATACATTTGGGAACAATGGACAAGGATGATCTTGTCCTTTGCTGGGCTCCACCTGTGACCTCAAACACTCAGCAGCCAGCCAGGCTGTCTGCCTGAACATCTTCCTTGGCACACTTAGAATAAGAGGTGCATGGTATTCAGTCCTTTGTAGGTATGCCTCAACTGAAGTGTCTGCAGGTGAAAGTCCCAACAGCCATCAAGAGGGCTTGCTAGAAGGCTTAATAGGTAAAGAAATTTGCTGCAAAGCTTATTGATCTGAGTTCAATCCCCTAGATCAATGTGGTAGAAAGAGAATTGATTAGAGAAAACTGTCCTCCATCCACACATGTGCTGTGGCATGGTTGCATGGGCGCATGTGCATGTGTGTGCAGGACACACACACACACACACACACACACACACACACAAATAAATGTACAAAAAGAAGCTACCATGAGCAAATGGCAGGTTTCTAAAGCTCTGCCCTCCCATCATGAGCACAGAGCAAAGAGGTGGGTAAAGCCCCTCCTATGGAGCAAAGAGTCCTTAAACTCAAGAGGAATCCCCCACCTCAGCAGCTTCTCTCATGGCTTTGTACAGAGCTCATTTCCTCATCTGGTTTCCTTCTGAGTCCTTCTAATACCATTCTTAGCTATGCTGGAATCCTCATGAATAATCGTCTATTCCAATCCTCCCCTGCCCTTCCCACTAATCCCCAAGAGCTTTGAGCTTTTGTTCATAGAAAAACAAAACAAAACAAAACAAAAAATATATATTACAATGTAAGGTAGCACCATAACATTCTCCAAAGCCCATTGTGCAAAGCAAAGAATAGCATTTCCAGGTCAGATGACACACACCTGTCATCTCAACCCTTGAAAGGTAGAAGAAGGAGAACCATGAGTGCAAGACCAGTCTTGGCTGCAAGATAGATAGATAGATAGATAGATAGATAGATAGATAGATAGATAGATAAAAGACTTGGAATGTAACTCAGTTGGTAGCATGCATGAAGCCCTGAGTTTGACTCTGATACTCATAAACTGTGTATGATTATGCACATCCATAGTCCCAGCACTCAGGAGGTAGATCAGGTGATCAAAGTCATCTTTCAGCTACACAGCCAGTTTGAGGCTAACCTGGGATACATTTTGAGATGCTATCTCAAAAATAAAAGGCAAGAGAATTGGGTATAAGTCATTATGGGGTATTAATGACAGCAAGTAGTTTCATCACTATGCACCCTTCTTGACTTTCATTGAACCCTCTTCCATGTTGCTGGTGACTAGGGACTGTTTCACTTCAGCTCCTGGATGGCCACACAGATGGTTTCTTAGATCTACTTGTGTGATTCCCTGATAGTCACTGACTCGCCACCAGGGTTGGGACTAAGATATCAAGTGACCCATGTAAACACAGATGCAGAAAACTCCCTTGACCTACTTGACTGAACCCTCCAACTCCACAATCTGCTAACACAACCCTGACTTCATGATCTGGTTTTCATCAACCAGAGAGACAATGAAATACATTAAGACATTTGCTTTTCAGGACATTGGCACTAAAGTTGACCTAGATGAAGAGCTAAGGGTTACCTCAGAAATAACTAAATTTTTGACCATTCATAACAATGATGTAAATTTCCATGCTCTAGTAAAAAAGTCCCATCTGTCTGTGAGGCAGGTGATAGACAAAGTTCATAATTGTTATGAATTCCTCTTGTGTTTGTTTCCACTTAAAAGAGTAAGAACACATGTCACACAAGCTGTGAATGAGAAACATAGCTGGGATGTGGTAAGAGCAGGTGCCACTCAGGCTCACTCCATCCACTGAGACCCAGGAGGGTAAGTTAGGAGCAGCCTGTCAAGAGACTCAGTAACCACAGGGAACTGACTGGCTCTTAATTTAAATCTCTAGTGAATAGTCTTCAGGCACATTTCTTTTCTCTTTTAAAAGAGACCCCTCTATGCATATCCTCTATGGGTATTTGTATTTTTCAAAGAGAATGGGTTAGTCTTGACTTATGTGGAATTTTTTGATTAATTTTGTTATTTGGCAAGTTCATGTGTGTATAGTGTATTCTAATGGCTATCTCTCTGTTAAGCTTTCTTATCTTCCTCCTACCCCTGTCATTGCCCTCTCACCTCTACCTGTCCCTTTCCCAGAGTAATGACTTTGGTTTTGATCCATTCAGTTGAGCTAGAATCATCTATGCGACCATTGGATTGGAACCATTTTCTGGAGCCTGGTGGAGTTATAACTTTTCACAATAATATTTAAATAAAATATTGTAGATGAAACCCAAGATCTCAATACTATGAAAGTATATTACCATTGAGCTGTGCCCCGTCAGTCTTTTGTTTGTGCTTTTCATAGAACCTCTGCTGGCTGTCATGAGATTCTTTTTATTCTTTAAAAGTTTTTATAGATTCCTATGTAGAGATCTCATCTAGTCCTATGATATTTATTACAAGCTAACTGAAAGGTGTAAGGTAGTATCAAAAATTATTCTTCTGTGATTTAGTTCTCTGATTATTGCTGTTACATAAGAATACAATACAATGTTCCAGCTGGGCATAGTGGTACTCCTTTAATCCTAGCACTTGGGAAGCAAAGGCAAGTGAATCTCTGTGAGTCTGAAGCCAGCCTGGTATGCATAGTGAGTCTCAGGGACAGCCAGGACTATATAATGAGACCCTGTACCAAAAATAAAATAAAATGTTCCACCCAGATATAAGTATCAGAAATTCATTATAGAAGAATCTGGATTTATTTTTTCCACAATCAGATCACCAGTAAGAATGAATGTTTCCTTCCAACTGTTACATTTTCCCCTCACACTGGAGCATCCTGTGATATCAGTGCAAAGCTGGATAGAGACAATGGCAGTGCATATTCCTTTATAATTTCTAACTATAGATGAAAACTATCAACATTCATCATGATGTAAAAATTGAAAAGTGAAGCCAAGTAAATTTAGTGATAAAAACAAATAAAATCAACTGGAATTTCACTAGCCACAGATAATCGCTACTTAATACTTTTCAATATTTATAATTTTAAAACTTCTAACTCTGCATTCCATTGTGTAACCTAATTTTTATATACAAGCATGTATGTAAGTGTAAACTAGGATCCACATATAAGAGAAAGTGTGGTGTTTGTACTTCAAACAGTTTATGTTCAATTGAAGGTTACAGTTTTGTGAGGTAAAAAGGGTTCATGGATGGTGGTGACAGTTATACAACACTGTGGGCACATTTAGTGACACTTGTCAAATGGTTATGATTGAGTAATGTATGATGTCTGTATCTTACCACATTTTTGAAAAGTGTTGGAGACATGTGCAATGATCTGGAGTTTGTCATTGGAGCACAGAGTCAACAGGACCAGGGGAAATGGTAGGCTCAGGATCAGTTCCTGCTTCCAGACACAAAATTAAATAAATACAGGGCATCCATTTCAGAATCCCCCTCTGAATGCCCTATGGGAAAAGCATTGTGAGAACTCGACTTGGTGATTGTTGAGAACTCAGTGTTGGGGACCCATCGTCCAACTCTGAAGCTGGGCAAGCAAGCTAAAACTTTATGAAAACCACTCCCAATCAGCTTGGTGCCAGGCTACAGGCATAGGAGGTGACTCTGCAGCAGGAAGGAAGGGATTACCTGGATATAGAAAGGGACAGGTTGCCTATGCAGGTAGACTAGGCAACCACTAGGACCAAGACTATGGATAGGATAATGTCAAGAACTGTGTAATTCGTGGTCATTTCTGGGTGTTACAGACTTGAATGTAACCCCAAATTCTTATGCTAGGATTCTTACTCAATGTGATGTTATTTATAGACAGGGCTTTTGCGGGATGGTAAGATTCAGAGGGTATTATCAGAGAGGAGAGGAGACATGTGAGCACACATGGAGAAAGTAGCTTTTTGCAAGTCCTTCCTTAGAACCTAGATTGACAGCCCCCTTAATCTTGAACTTCTGATTCCAGAACTATTAGCAATCTATTTCTTGGGGGCTGGAGAAATTGTGTAGTGAATGACATCGCTTTTTGATTTTCTAAGGACCTATAGTCAGTTCTCAGTACCCACATGTTAGCTCACAACCATCCATAACTCCAGCTCCAGGGGATCCAGTACACTCTTCAGACTTCTGTGGGCATAAGACATGTATATGATGCACATGTAGGCAAAACATTGATACACATAAAATAAAATAGATCTAAAAGTTAAATTAAATGTCTAAGAATAAGAAAGAAACACATTTATTGTTGTTTAGGCTACCTTCACTTTCCCTAAGATGAAGACTTCCTCTCTGCCACATACACTGCTTGGACTTAAGCAGTGGGTCTGAGAGACCATGGATAGCAACCTTGAGACCAAACCTTTCCCTAAACTGTTGGTTCTCTCTAGTGTTTTGTCATAGTAATACAGTCATTATGACTTCTTACTTTTCTCCTTTGTCCACTGCTGCTCCTTCCAATTGTGCCATTTTGTTTTAGCAGTCCAAGCAGACAATGGCACCTAGGATGTCATATGCAGAAACCCATGTCTGGGCAGGAGTCTGGGAAACTACAAGCAATCTCAGTATTATTTTCAGATTTAAGAGACATTCAGATTCGAAAGTGAGCAGATGTTTAGGCATCATGGCCTAAGTGCTTCCTGTGGTGAAGGTAGGGACCAGAAAATATTGGCTTGTGTATCTTTGGTTGATGTGGTAGAAAATTGGTGGTGGGGAAAATGAATTGTTCAGAAAAAAACTACTCATAAATGAAATTTCAAGTCTGTCTTGGAAAGAAAAAATGTCTTCATATCATAAATATTTTCCCTCAGGGATTATTGAATAGCTAGATGTTATTTGGAGGAAGAATAGGGGTGCAATGCCTATTTTAATCCATCTATCTGCATTTGGCCTTTTACTTTATGGTCAAATAGTCATGCTGACTTAAACACACAGAAATGGTAGTTAATCTTGATTAGAGGAAGGAACCAATGATTTAGATGCTGTTGGGAATGTACTTGCGATAAAGAGTAAAATATGGTAATCAGGAAAACAGTTGAAATATTTCACGCAGTTTTCTTGGGTGGTTGCTGCCCTCTGGAGCAATGTTGATAAACACGTGAGGATGCCTGCCATTGTTACTCTCAGCTCTGCTATTAAATGTAGGCTGCTGATTTGCTTTTCTGTGGCTTAAATTATTTCTGGAATGCTTTTCTTCTCACCCTGAGTTAAATGCAAAAATTCTCTGCCAAGCTTAAGTCAAACGGCTTCTGGCCGACTTTAAAGTTAGACTGCACCAAGGAAACTCCATTTGGTATGAAGGGTTATGTGAGCTTTCTCAGGATCAGATGTTCCTTTCATTTCAGTAGGACATGTGACAATTTGTTTCTCATAAAATGAGGGGTTTTGTTGTTGCTTGATGTCTTGGTCCCTCTTCTTTGAACTGGAGTTAGGTGTTCACAGACCATCTTGTCAATGGGACTGACAGGACTATGAAACGTCATATTAAGGAACTGTGAAAAAGCCTGGCAAGACCACAGTCATCTTCAGTGGAAGATGGAGGCTTTTGTCCAAGACAAGCTGCCAACCATTACCTGGGAATCAGGAGGAGCATGGCCACCAATCTTGACTAGATAATAATTGTTCTTTCTTTTGTCCCATTTTGTGCCTGTGTTCATTATTGCCATAGCTGTGATTTAATCTTGACTGTCCTCCAAAGTCCATGTGCATAGTTAGTCTCTAGCCTGTTGTGGATACCAAAGAAAAAAATGCAGGAAGACATTAAGAGAAGGGTCCTAGTTGGAGTGAACTAGGTCATAGGAACATTCTCCCCAAGCCCTCAAAAGTGATAGTGAGACTCTGGCTCCTACCCTCTTTCTTTGTTTCTCTAGTTTCCTAATGTGAAGACCTCCTCTCTACTATGATGCACTGTGCTTGGACCCAAAGCAATGGGAACAAGTAACCATGGTCAGAAACCTCTGAAACAAAACCTTTCCCCATATGAAGTTAGTTCTCTCACAGTCGCAAAAATCACCATGACTTCTTCCCTTTCCCTCATCCCCTCACTGCTGCCTCTTCCAACCACAAATTAGTGCATTGAAAAGTTTCTTATACAAGGACAGTTTTTCCAGTACAGAACCATAGTATGGGGATATGTAGATCTGGGAAAATGTAGTCTGGGGATCTTTGTGTCATGGGAGCAGCCGATTAGATTAAATGTGATGCTGATGAACACACAACCTGCAACTGAGAGCTGAGCCAATGGGGCCATGCATTGCAGCCCCCAAATGGAGAGAAACCCTGATATTTTACATAGCTAGACTTGCTTGGAGAACTGGACTAATGTGTTTCTTCTTTGCAACTGAAGCCTCTACTCCACCCTCCCGCTTTCTAACCACTACTCACTAGGAACTCTACCTACTAAGCTAATTTTTGCTTGAGGATAAATATTGGAAGAGTGGTTGGGTTATTTTTTCTAACCAGTGAACAAATATTTCCCCATACAGAGAAAAACTGTGAGTCTGCAACCGGTTTATAAGCCAAGGCAGTGGCAGGCAAACTAGGAAACGATCTTGGCTTTCGTTTGTATCTACAACAGACTTCAGCAATGAGTGTTTTCATTTATTTTAAAAGCTTACAGTATCAGAGAATCTAAAACAGCTTTTCTGGGAGGCTTTGATGGCACCCTGAGCTTCCCCAAGTGTCTGTTACGATTCATTATGCATGCTTCAAGTGGAGGCAAGGGGATGAGAGAGAATTATCACAGAATTGTATGTGCAAGTTTCTGAACAACTCCTAGGACAAAGTAGCTCCCATATTAGTTCAGGAGAAATTCACTTAGAATTTAGAACATGATTACATTTTTTTCTTCTTTATTCTCCATCTTTTCAATTTTTCTTGTCATTTGGATTTCAAAAAAGAAAATCTCTCTCTCTCAGGTGTGTGTGTGTGTGTGTGTGTGTGTGTGTGTGAAAGCCAGGAGATGGCTACAGTTACCTGATGGTTGTGAAACACCCACTGTGGACTATGGGTCCTGGAATAGAACTCCAGTCCTCTGTAAGAACAGCAAGCATTCCTAACTGCCGAGCCATCTCTCCAGCCCCTGTTCTGGTTATTTTAGTTTAGAGAAATGCCATTTACCAAGACAGCCTCTTCTTTTTATTTTTTTTAACCTGTGTGTGTATGATTTGTGTGTACAGGTGTGTGGGTGTGTAGGTAACACACATGTGTATGGAGAACAGAGGTCAACATCAGATCGTCCTTGCCCTGCACTCATTTCTTGCACTTCCTTGCACTCATTTCTTGCTAGAGTGTCTTTCACTGAACCTGGCCTTACTAATTCACTTGGTTGTTTTGTCAAAAAGACCCAGGAGTCTTCTAGTCATGGCTTCCCAAGTGCTGGGTTTATAGCCACACTCTGCTCACCTGGCTTTTTTCATGGATGATGGGGATTAACTTAGGTTCTCACGTATTCTCAACATGACTTTACTGGCTGATCCATCTCCCCAGCCCGGAAAAATATCTCTTTATCATATCATCACAATACTGGAAAGGGACAGCAAGATGTCGCAGTGGGTAAAGGTGCTTGTGGACAAGTCTGATGACCTGAGTTCAAAGCCCCTATGGTGGAAGGAAGGGAACAAACTGCCACAAATTGTCTTCTGATCTTCATGCAATGCTATGTCATGAAGGAGAGCATGTATGCACACATGCACACAATAAATATATTTACAACAGTTCAAATGGGTGGAAGAGTGAGGATAGCATCCCTTGGACACACCAGTCCTCACCTGGTGTACAACTGAAGTTGCAGCCACTATCACAGGGTCACTGCTGTTCCTTGGTTGCAATAGGCAAGATGGAACAAATTCATCAAAACCCATCAGTCTTCTGGAAGTGATGTACAGACTGATGTGAGGATGGTCAAACAAGAAAGAAAACAGCCCATTCTGTACATGAGAAGATGCTGCTTTGGAAAATTCCTGGGAGTTTAAGATTCAAAATTTTCAAGATGACCTGGAAAGCCTGTATGACCCTGTCCACCATCAGTGTTCATTCAGTTTTCCCCACAGAAGACACAATGTAGAATGCATTTAAACACCCAAATGAACTAATAAAAGACTTCCAGCTGGGTAGTGGAGGTGCATGCCTTTAATACCAGCACTCGGGAGGCAGAGGCAGACAGATTTCTGAGTTCATGGCCAGCCTTGGTTACAGAGTGAGTTCCAGGACAGCCAGGGCTACACAGAGAAACCCTGTCTCAAAAACAAACAAAAACCACAGACAAAGAAACCAAACAACAACAAAAATCTCCCATGGTTGTTAATACATATGACACCTAGAAGCTGTGTTAGTATAGACAGAGATTATTAAATGTTTTCCATCTTTTCACAGAGAAATTTTTATGTGCCTCCGTGTACAAAGGTCTATACAGTAGATATTTGACACAAACACTCACTGATAATAAATAATAGGAAAATTGACATTAAAATAACTCTTTGTTGCATACCGTCTTGTTTTTCATTAAAGACAGAAGCAAATTTGCACATTGATGGTGTGATGCATTTATTTATTTTGTGTGAATAACAAATCTTAGTGGGATATTTTATGCTGAAGGACTTAGAGCATCTTCAGTGTTCTTCAAGTTGACTTGTATTTTGAAATCAGTGATGAGAACAATGGTTCACATAAATATATGGCACAAAATAGTATAAGTGTGTTTGGGGCCATTTCAGAAAGAGCTGTTGAAAATTCCTACCTAATCTTAAGGCACAATTCATTTAATAGTTATTTTTAATGAAACTCCTGCCAGCCATTCAAATAGCAGCATTTAAAATAAAGTGTTTTAATCAAATAAATTCCTAACTTTTACAGTGTAAATGTGGCGCTGAGGAATGATGGTACAAAAATATCAAAAGCCTTTGTTTTTCAGGATGAGAACATTTATATTGCTAACAGAAGAGAAAATGTATGTACAGTAAAGACACTGCTATTCATAGCACGCAATCATCTTGAATCTGAGCTAAAGTGTGGCAGGCAATGTCGACTGAAGGTTTGGGACTTCCAGGCTTGTGAGGGCGAAGTGGGTGTATCATGTGTCCAGAACTAATGCTGCAATGATGTCACACAGTGCAACACAGTCAAATGCTAGCAGAGCACCTCAGATGCATTGTATGTTTGACTTTGAAGTAAGTTTTGGTCACTGTACATTCAAAAACCTTTTACTGTTGCTTATCATTTTCTTTCTTTCTTTCTTTTTTTTTTTTTTTTTTTTTTTTTGCAACCACACCCGCATTCAGTTATGTGAATGGCCACTCAATAGGGAGTCACGGCCCACAGTATAAGAAAGTATGATTTACAGACTTGGGGATAGCTCAGTTAGTATAGAGCTTGCCACACAATAATGGAGACTTGAGTTCCATCCCTAGAACACACATTAAAAGGGCCAAATGTGGTAACAGGTACTTATTCTACCATCTCTGGGTGCACAGATGTACACACACACACGCACGCACGCACGCACGCACGCATGCACGCACACACACACACACACACACGTATTAATTAGGCTACTTTCAGCAGCCCTAAAATATTAGTGATTTAGAGAATTTCTGGTGTTTTGTTTGTTATCGCCAATGAAGTTCAAACTGTGTGGCTGTTTGTCTGAACAGGGATACAGGGGCCATCTACCTTGCTTCATCACACTTTATCATGTGGCTCAGAGGGTGCCAAAGTTTATTTTACTGAAGTCAAGGAAACATGAAAGCACAAACATTTTTATTGGCTTGGGTGGGAGAACTGAAGTGCCATTACTTTTGCTTACATACCATTGACCCACCTACCAAGAAGGCTGGAGATGCAACTTAAATAAGTTCTCAGGAGAATGAAACTGGTTTGGCAAAATATTATTCTCTTTAAGCTCCTTACCTAATCTTTGTTGTTCCTGCTGCAGCTTTTATTGCCCTTCCCACGCTTTGAATAGAAGGTCCTGTCACAGTTATGCTTAATTTAAAATACAGAGAAACATTTTTTTAGTGAAGTTTTTTAGCTGTGTAGGCAGGAAGCAAGGGAGGAAGGAAGAGAGAGGGGTGTCAGGAGGGGAGACAGAAAGAGGGGGAAGTGAGGGAGATAGGGGAAGAGGGAGGAGAGAGAAAAGGGAAGAGGGAGAGAGGAACACACACACACACACAGAGAGAGAGAGAGAGAGAGAGAGAGAGAGAGAGAGAGAGAGAGAGAGAGAGAGGATATGAGATGTGTGAACTGCTGCACAAATACCCTAGCAATATACTCCCACAAGTTTTGAAATGAAGTTAGCAATTTTGCTATGGTAAAGCAATAGGTTTGTGTCTGAGAGCAGGGACCCACTTCAAGGACAGATCCTGGACATGGAGGGTGGGACTTGATGTTTTAATAGAACTGAGGTTCCAATTAGAGGGGAGTCAAGGATCGTTCTCACTTTCCCCTAAGGGAGCAGATGCATTTGGAATAAAGGGTAGCCAGAGGTAGGAGATGTTCTTCAAACAATTGGAAGTTACATCCATAATTGAGAACAGATCAAGGCTTGGCCACTGACTATCAGCCATGTCTTTGAAGTCATGGGATCAGCTCAGCTTACCCAGAAAAGCACAAAAGAAGGGAATTAATGGATGCATTAATGGCCTCAGGCAGTCTGGTGCCTAACATCCTGGCTTGGCATTTAGAAAGTACTGGTGAGATTATCATTGGGGAAGACACAAGTTGGATTGAAAGGGGTTAAAAATAAAATATAAAATAACAGGAAGTAAGAGAAATTAGTCTCTGGATAATGAAGGTGTGTATGTGTGTGTGCCTGCGTGCATGCATGTGTGTATGTGTGTGTGTGTGTGAAACATACATATTACATTCGTGTATATGTGTGATGTGACTATGTACCACAGCATCTGAGTGAAAGCCAAAGACAATTTCAGGATTTAGTTCGCTTTCCCCCTACTCCCTGGGTCCTGGCCATCAAATTCAGGCCCAGCTGGGGCAAGTGCCTTTACCTGCAGAGCCATAACCTGAGCAGAAAGCAGTACCTGTAGAGAAGGGGGTCTAAACATGGATCTCACTCTCACTATGAGCCCTAAGCAAATGCTGAGCTGAGGAACACTAACCTGGCTGGCAGCACTGTTGTACAGTAATGAATTCTTTTCTGCCTTCCATATCCCAAGGAGTTTGTTGTCACTGGCTCCATTCTAAAGGGGAGTGTTTGAGCTAGACCTGCATAGGTGAGGATTTAGCAGATGACGACAGGAGTGGGAGAAGAATAAATTTCACTTCTGTAATGAAGAAACCATCCTTCTGGAACCACTCCAGCCATAGTCACTGAATTCTTTAGTACTGTGTAGAATATCCCACCAGGCAGCCTGGGTCAGGCAGCGATCCAGAGAGTGCCCATTTCATGGAGTCTGGCCTTCCAAAATATACTGGGCATGGCCATGTGTGGGAGCAAACTTTCCAATAGGAGCATTTCCATACCATGTGATGTTGATGCCCATTGCTGCCTACAAGGCTGACCAGTTCATTCCCCTTTTATAAATCAAGAGGCTGCAGGCCAAATAGCTTAAGAGTCTCCAGGGTCACCAGTAAGTCTCTAGTGTCTGAATATAAAGGTAAACCAGAATGCATCTCATGAAGCTATTTTGCCCAAGTATTCTGTCCTCCCAGAAATGAGACTTTTGTCATTCTGTCATGAGTCATGTTGATCTCATATCTCCCAGCTCACCTTTGAGCTCTGCTGAGACTGCGACTGTTTCTCACTTTTCTGGTTCATTTGCATTTATTGACTGCTATCCCCAGGTGTGTGTGTGTGTGTGTGTGTGTGTGTGTGTGTGTGTGTGTGTGTGTGTTTTCAAACTAAAATCCCAGCAATTTCTACAAAATTTTCCTACTAATAACTTACTACATTTATTCTCATGAATTTTCTTTTTGATCACCCTTCATGTTGAGGTACATTTTTTTCTCTCCTGATATAACATGAGGCATTTGAAGCTGGCATGGGCTGGAAGTAACTCTATGGCAAATGGACATACCAGCCAGAAAAATGTTTTGCCGTGCACTTGACAATTTGCAGCAGATGTTGCCCTTCTCTCTGCCTCTTCTTCTGCCCTTCCTTCTCATGGTAAATATGTAGGGAGCAAAAGATATATATAGTGCTTTTCATTTATCTGGGACAAAGCTAGTGCTTTGCATGAAAACTAAGTGTCTCTGGCAAAAAGGAAACAGGCTGTCTCATAAAAATACTTAGGAAGCAGACTGGAAAATGAGGACCTTCTAGAGCCAGCCAGAATTAGAATCAGGTCTAAGGATTGAGCCACATTCCCTTTGTGTGCCATGTATTCTTCAGGTGAATTATATTACGCTTCTGCAAACAATACAGGGGATGGTGTACCTGAGGGAAGCAAGGTACATCCCAGATGCATACTGCTAAACACATGCGTTACAATCAAAGATTCTAAAACAAAATATCATAGACCAAAATCATCATGGCCAAATTAAATAAAACAAGCAATTAATTAAAGTATGCTTTTAAAATTCATGTTTATGGGCTGTCTCCCCCCGAAAAGGTGAGAGTCAAGGAATCAGCCTTAAGTATGAGGAAGTCGAGATTTTTATAACTTAGGAGTAGGGAGTTTCCGAATGGGGGATTTTGTAATTAAATAGGTAGCATTGCAGTAGGAGAACATAATAACAAGGTGATCATAACAAAGTAGTCATGACAACAGGTAGTTATAATGAGGTAGTCATAACAGCCTTTGGATATGGAGGTTACAAGATGGTTGTGATAACTTATGGAAACAAAGACATGGTTGCCATTTTCTGGAACAGGCAGTAAAGAACCATTTGTAGTTAAGTTTACAATGAGGCATGACACAATACTTGAGAAACAGAGGTTTAATCATAAACAGGAACGGACCTAGTTTGTCTTTATTGTAAGATGCCTTTCAAGCCAAGATGGAGGCAGGCTGGTTCATCGTGTGCTGCAGAAAGCACTTGTACTTCACAAAGACTCTACATTCCATCAGATTTTTTTCTTGTTTTCTTCAAAACCTGGGTATTTTAAAACCTCCTACATGCATTTGATTGCATACATAGAAATTTGTATGTAATACTACATCTATAGTAACTAGGACTTGGGTCTCTGAGAAGCTTCTAGCTGTCCCTGACTGACACAACTGCATGAGTTCACATGCCCTGTTTCCTGGTCCTTTGACTTCCACATCCTGTGGTTAAGCTTAGCTGTGATCTCTTTGACAAACAGAAATTCTGTGATAGATGACACCTCTCAGGAAGGAGTCATGATGTCCTCATGGAAACTGTTTCTTCAGCTTTGTTTCCAGAGCCCAACCTGCTACCTGGAATATTGTTTACCTATTCAATAAATTGTTAGGAAATACATAGGCATTGGTGACACAAAATGACAAAAGTATCTTTATTTTCATGTAGCTTAAAATTCAGTAATGCAAGCATCATTTTCAATACTAAAACCATCAAGAAGACAGAATATAAACTGGACACATGTCCTTTGTTAGGTTTTGTTTTGTTGTTGTTGTTTAAAAGGTCTCACTATGTTGCTCAGGCTGACCTGGAAATTTCAGTCTTGCTGCTGCCTAACTCTCTGATGTGCTGGGATTATAAGCATGTCCCATTATACTCAGTTGGCATTAAAATGGAGGGTGTTAGAATGCTGTGAATATTCATGTTTCTGATTCAACAAACTCCTCATATCCTGAGGTACACACCATAACATTCATTTTACCTGGAAAGTTCAAGAAGCTTTGACTGGCAGGTGTAAGCATGAGATGAAATTCAGATACTTAAATACAGGAGTGGGAGCCCTGGCTATTAGCCTTTCTAAACCTGGAATTGTTGTATTTGTGTAAGAGAACAAATCATAAAAGACATGGGGCTTCCCATTGAATTACATCAAAAGAAATATGAGCAAAAGCAAACTTTTGAGTAGTATTGCTAAGATTATTCATGGTATTAATAATTCCAGTTACACATTGAGAAATTTGTCACTTAATATATCATATGTATAAATAAAATTATATGTACAATATAATTTATATTTAAATATGTTTTCATATTTATAGGGTTAAGTAATAGCATAGGAGTAAGAAGTCAGTCATAAAATATTGCATTTACTCTGTAACCTAGATGTAGAGTCTGAGGCTGTAAGATGAAGTACTACCTCATCCAGGACCCTTCCCAGCAGGCGAGTAAATGTGTACCTGGGACTCTGGAGGTTGAAAGCCTGTGCTGGTCCTGTCTCTGATGGTTTGATTGTTGTGAAAACTTGGGCAAATAATCTTTCTTAATCTAGGTTTTCTCATGCATGTGATAGATCCAGCTCATGAAGGATTTGTGGGTCTTAATGAGATCACACATAAACCATTCAGAATGGTGCCTGGCTCCTTGTAATTGCTCAGTACAAGTCATTGTGTCTGCAACATCAATAGAAAGTCTGGAAAACACTTCTAAAGCAAGAATCAAGAGTCTCAGATGCAATGAGAAATTCTCTAAGCATCCCTGATCTTATTTCTTGCCTGGGAATCCCTAAGCAAATGCCACTTTTTAATAGGATTTGTTTTTATTATCAGAACATCCTGTACTGTAGCTGAAGCAGAAAAGCCATGGATTAAACTCTGGCTGATATAATTCAACTCTGATACAGGGGTGTGAGTTGGACTACTAAAGCTGCTTCAAATGCAACAAGCAAGGGTAGACCCTGAGGACCCGTGAACTACTTTGTACTTGGGTGTACTTAACCCTGTATTCCCAGTTGCTTACAATCAAATCCAGGAGCCTACTCAAGAGTGCACCATAAACTGACTGTAATATAGGGCAGCATGAGACCACAAGTCACATCACTGGCCATTGTTATAAATTTTGTGTCCTCTGCTGACCACTGAGGGAAGTTCTCTGCTTTCCTTCATGACATGAGAAATATCTTCCGGGTGATGAAAGATTAACATTCTGCCTACCTGTAATCACCATGCTAAGCATGAGCCGGGCTGTGCTGCAGGTCTGAGCCTCACTATCCCCACTGGGATAGTGCGAGCTTCTCTTTCTTCCTGCTGTATTTCAGAAGGACCTTAGGAGGTAGCATTAAAGCCTGGGGTCAGCTCTAACTCGATGGGGAATTCCACATCTCTGTACAAAGTCTCACTCATTTAGGGCTCATTTCTAGCTCCAACCCTGGAGTTACTCCAAGTTCTTATTCAATACAGGCATTGCCACATGCTTCTGGGATAAAGAAAACCTCCTTTTTGGACCCTCAATCAAAAGTGTATGATCATAGCTTCATATGTAACAGAGGTGTTGCTGAGTGAAGCAGAACACAGGTGGGGGTAGATGTTAAATTACGCAATGAAACAGAGAAGAAATCACGTGCAGGGAGTACAAGAGATCACTTCACACTCTCAGCTGCCATTCCTCTTAGTCTACCAGAAGCCCTTGAACAGTAAAAATAGCTTGTTTTCTGCTCCTGGATATGCCTGCCTTGCTGACTTTCCAACAAGGAATTGGGGTAAAGTTGATTAAGGTCTTACGTACACACTGAAGAGTTGAATGTGGGTTTCAGGAGAGAGTCATTGAAAAGTTCCTGAAGTTTGCAAACAAAGGTTTAGCTTTTAGTTAAGATACAGGACATTCTAGGAATAGGGTGATTTTTTTCTCAGAATAGTGTTTACTCTTTCTATCCTGCTTGGATGTGGCATGATATCAGATGCATGATGAAAAGTGTTCACAGATGCGGAGTTATTTTTCCGGCCATATCACTCATTGTAAACTGTCAAAGGTACACAGCTTTAATCCCAGAACTCAAGAGTCAGGCAGATCTTTATGAATTTTAGGCCAGTCTAGTCTATATGGGAAGTTTCAGAGTAGCCAAGGCTATATAGTAAGACCGTGTCTCAAAAACTAATTTGTTGAAGGTGTAAGTTGCCTTATATAAGTCCACAAGCTGGTGTTTGTAACTTAAAAATTGCTTTGTGGTATCCATTTGTGTGATGTTACACAAGCCAACAAGCAATGCAAGTAAAATAACATTTTTCAAGCAACAACCAGGAAGCTAAAATGTTGCACTTTTTATTAGTAGGTTTCTGCAGTAATTATTTCCTAAAGGGTAATTAAATTTGTTTTGCCAGATTTTAAAGTTCATGTTATTAGTCAAGTTTGTTGAATTCCTATCCTTTCCAAGTACTGATTATGGACAAAGTATTTCAAGATCCTGCTTGCATTTAACCCTCTTATGGAATATCACATTTGCATAGTCTATGTAATCTAACATATTGACTTCGATTCTTCCAGTGTCTATAGAAAAGTATGCTCCCCATAGCTGGGAAACCAGCCTAGGACAAACCAAGATCCCCTGAATGTGGGTGTTAGTTAGGAGGACTGGGGCCTCTAGTAATGGATCAGTATTTATCCCTAGTATTCGAATGGACTTTGGGAGCCCATCCCACATAGAGAAATACTCTCTCAGCCTAATTTTAAAAACAAAAGAAAATTATGCTCTCTGCATTGGCATAGCCTCTTCCATTTTTTAAAACTTACTATGGAATATTTCAAACACACAAAAAATAGGAGAGTATATGAATCTATGAATCTATAATGCAGCTTCAAAATGTTTTGACCCTCAAGTGTAACTTTGGTCTCTTTTGCCATATTGTCCCTCTTTGCTCTCTCACATTAAGAATCCCAGTTAACTACAATGGAAAGGCTGAATATTCCTCCATGTTTCTTATTGCTCAGTCCCCAAAGTACACAGGACATAGTCTCAAAACCAACACCCAACATGGTCATCAATAACACAGTCACAGAACATTTAATAGTAGCTCTATTCTTCTCTTCAGATACACAGGCATCCAATATGTACGTTCAATTTGATTGTTTTGATTTACTTGAAAGTTTTAGCCATTATTTTTTAAAGTTAGTTTTGCTTATGATTGTATAAAACTAAGTCAAACCCACTAAATGAAGTACTTTAAAGGAAAGCTAGCCTATAATTATGAACACTTCAATGTAGAACATTCATTTATTTGTAGTATTTTTTTTAGCTTCATAATTTATTATGGTGAGTTTTTTACTACCTTTGTTTCTGAAACATATTGTCTGATTGGGTGGGGTCCACAAAAACATGGTTAGTGACTTTGTGATGGTTACACAGCTCAATTAACTAGTGTCTGTGGATGGGTTATTTCCAGTTTTTGACTGATTGTCCAAGCTCTGTAAATGCATTCATCTTTTTCATGTGTATATACATATGCATCATACACATATAAATGACATTAACTATTTCATGCAGTATAGAACATACTTTTTGTTTCTTCCCTACTATTGTATTGTGATTTTCTTATGAAGTGGAACCTTATTTTATTTGTCCATATTTTCTTGAGCCCAGAGCAGAGTGTTATCCATAATAGGAATTCAAGAAAGACAATTTGCTAAGTGAAAGAAAAACAGAGAGAGAGAGATCATAATGAAGTCTGTTAAAATATGATTTTTCATAAACAGTTGAATAACTGAAAATGCAATCTTAAAAAAAAACATATATGAGGTGGGGAGGAAGAAGGATAAGGTGGGGAGAATCTTTGAAATGCAGAACAGAGGCCAGGGCAAGGATAATACCAAGTGACAGATCACAGCTTCATACAGAGCAAATGGAAACCTCCCTTAGAAATCGTGGGGCCTGAGGCTGGAGAGATGGCTCAGAGGTTAAGAGCACTGTCTGCCCCTGCAGAGGACCCAGATTCAAGTCCCAGCACCCACAGGGTAGCAGGTCACAACCATCTGTAACTCCAGTTTCAGGGGATCTGATACCATCTTCTGGTCTCTATAGGTATCAGGCATGCAAGTGGTGCACAGACATTCATGCAGGCAAAATATCCATATACACAAAATACCAACTTAAAAAATAATAGAAAGAAATTGTGTGGTTCAGCTCTAACAATAAGTCACTAGACATGTATCAGAATGCCTGACCAAACAAAAATAAAAACAGTAAAACATGAAGTGCTGGAGAGGATGCAGAGGAATTGGTTCCTCATCTATCACCAGCATATAAAATGGAGCAACCATTCTATATGACACTTTCAAAGTTTCTCATAAAACTAAACATGTAGATCAGCAAGTAGAACCACATCAGAGGCCATCAGAGGCATTACAAAAAATAGGCACACATCAAAATGAATAGATGGTTAAGTCAGTTTACAAAAGATCTCTGTTAAATAGATGTGTGTTCCAGTTGAAAGTCCCCATATAGAAAACTAATGGATAAATGAAGTCTCTCTCATAGGTTGCTAAAGCAAGGATATGTTCTGTATAGTTTTCTAGCCTTAGTTTGATACTTATGATGAAATTATAAGATAAAGAAAGCCTTTTTAAAGGTGTATTAAGTTATTAGCTTGGAAACAGTTCTAAACACTACCCTGGCAATGGTTTATCTTTGTTCAAAGCCTTCATGTAATTGAGCATGTTTTTTCAAAACCAGTACTATGGAGCAGATGCTTAGCACTGAAACCAACCAACGAGCCAAACAAACAGCAAAAGTAACGCCAGAGTTTGTTTCTGAGATTTTTCTGGGATTTCACAAAAACAAACAAGCAAACAAAAAAATCTTTGGTTGCCTCAAGAAACACCGATCATAGAAGTTGGTTTTATCCTACTTAATACCTGTCCAGTGCTTACTTGACTGGGGGCTCCCCAAGTTTTTATTGGAATGTTTTTTTTCATGGCTATAGTTACATCAGAAAATGTGTCTTGGTTTCTAAGGGTTCTATATACTGTTGTCAGGTCCCCTGGTGGAGAGACAGAAGCACAGCAAGTTTGTCATCCATTCCTTACTTTGCCTTTTTGGTGGCAAACCTTGTCCAGAGTCTTAGAAAAAGACTTGGATAAAGTGAACCTGGCTGCATGGTGATGAATCTCTTACAGTTCACACCTGAGGTCGACTATCCGCAGGAGGTCTGGGTAATAATAAGATGCCAGAGAGGCATAGAACACAGAGGACATACTCCCAACTCACAGTAAGGCTTCTGGGAAAGGGTTACCCACTCCAGCTCTTAGTAAACATGCAGGGGGAAGATGTGAGGATGAAAGGAGTGCATTTTGGGAAGAGAGTGCACAACTGCTTTCAACAAACCACCTATATCCTGTCAGATCAAGTGAAATCATAATTCCTCGCTTTTAAAGGCCAAACTGGCAATTTCACATGGCACAAACTACTTTCTTGTGGCTGCAGAAGGGAGTGCTGAGACGAAACAGCAAAAGGTGCAGTGTGAGCCAGACAGGACTAGACGTGGAAGAGGCACTCCCGCACAGTTTGAGTCAAACAATTCAGGCCTTGTGAATTGTAGAATGTTTAACAGAATCTCTGCTTTCTGATATAACAAAACACCTTTGTCAGGTGACTTCCTGGGGTGTGGAAGTAAATTAGTCCAGTTTAGAAATACTGCAATAAAGGATTTGAACCCAGAAAAGCCTGGAAGCAAGTCCTTGAGAATATTGCATTTTTTCCAATAGAAAATACATTTGCAAAGACCAGTCAGGGATGCGGAAACATGTGGGGTTCTTGTGAGAATCAGACAGGTGGGGGATGGACATAATAACAGTATGAAGGAAGGATGGTATGGCTTGAAAACTTAGTTATGAGAGTTTGGTAGGGGACGTTGGAGAAGTGAATAAAATTAGAATTCCAATTTCGAAGTCAGAGGGAGGGGGAGGAAGTAGAGCAGTCAGGGCAGAGTCATGGCATAGTCAGCAGCATCACATAAGGCAGGTAGCTGTAAGGATAGAACGGCCATCTTTGGAAGTGTTTCTGACCAATGAGCACCAGGGTGCTGTCTTCAGTCTTTTCATTCTCTCCCTGCACATCACCTTTTGAAAAATTTTTATTTATTTATTTTTTCTTATTTTACATATCAATCCCAGTTCCCTCTCCATCCCACCCTCCCATGTCCCCTACCTGGCCCCCCAATCCTATCCTACATCCACTCCCCAGGGAGGGTGAGGTCTTCCATGAGGGCCTAGGCTCTCCCCTGTGTCTCTATCTTAAGGGAGTAACCCTCCATGGAAAATGGGCTCCTGAAGTCTGTTTGTACTAGGGCTACATCTTGGTTCCACTGCCAGAGGCTCCATAGACTGCTCAGTCCTCCTAGGTGACACTCACATTCAGGGGCCTGGTTTGGTTATATGTTGGTTCCCTAGCTGTCAGACTGGGGTTCATGAGTGGGAACTTGCACAGGTCAGCTGTTTTTGTAGGTTTTCCCAATATGGCTTGACCCCTTTGTTTGTCACTCCTCCCTCTCTGAAACTGGATTCCAGGAGTTTGGCTCAGTGCTTAGTTGTGGATATCTGCTCCTGCTTCTATCAGCTACTGGACGAGGGCTCTAGGATGGCATTTAAGGTAGTATCATTCTCACTATAGGGGAGGGCCATTTAAGATAGCCTCTCCACTATTGCTTAGGTTCCTAGTTGGGGTCATCCTTTTGGATCTCCACATTAGGGAGTTGTACAGATATCCTGCACATTATCTTATAGAAAACAACCATAAACACTTAGATCTTCATCTTGACTAAAAGTGAAAATAACTGGTTTTCCAGGGACCTCAGATGTGCCATGCTCTTTCCTGCTCCAAGTTGTCTCAAAGTCTAATTTTTCTGCCTGTAAATACTTCCAACCACTCTTCATCTATTCCTTTCTTGGAGATCTTAAAAATTACTTCATCAGAAAAACCTTCTATGACCTCTATCTACAGTCCTAGTTTATCATTCTTTCCCAGCAGGTGTTTGAGCATGCATGCGTGTATGCATGTGTGTGGGTATGCATGTGGATGTGTGTGCATGAGTGCATGAGGTACCTGCCTCTAAAGAATCCGTTTTGCTATGCCTCTATCCTGTAGTCTGTAAGCTCAATGGGAATGAGGAGGTGTTTACACTGCTGTTGCTTGCTCTATAGCAGCTGGCATAATGCCTGTCATATATAGATGGTCACCAGGGCTGGGAAATATAGCTTAGTGGTAGAGCACTTGCCCGATGTGCAAAATCTTAAGTCCCATTCCAACCACTGCAAAATAATACAACTTTAATGATCATATTGTAATATGGATGTATGAATGGTCAACGAAGACTTTTAACCCACTGTCCCAGTTTTTGAAACTTTTTCTGATGCTTTATGAAGTTGGGGTCAGGAACAGATCCTCTCTCTCTCTCTTCTCTCTCTCTCTCTGTGTGTGTGTGTGTGTGTGTGTGTGTGTGTGTGTGTGTGTGTGTGTATGTGTGTGTGTGGGGGTGTAACACAGAACTAAATTTGCAGGAAACTCATTCATCCATTTCACATTCCCACTAAGCAGAACTGAGGAGAAGGGAGAAAGAGAATAAAGGTTTACCCAGAATTTTGTGTTCTCGGGGCTTCCCTTTGGACAAACTGTGCCCATCCCACTCAGGGAGACAGAGAATGCCTACCCAGGGGCTAATGGGGAGAAGTCCCAAAACCGTCTCCTTGGGCACTAATAGCCCACATTATTTTGGCATGCACTAGTTAGCTTGTGTGGCAGGATTACATGCTGTGTTTTAAAAACATGATACAGAAGGAAGGGAGTTTTGGAACACATAGGCCTGGCCACAGCCACTAGTAGAGACTGATGGAACTGGGATGGAACTGAGAGACATACAGTAAATTAACTTGGATAGTCTCTGATCGATGGCCTCTGAATGCGAACTCTCGAGAGCTCAATTGCTAAATCATGACAAAGGCACAGCTGTGGTTCCTCAAGGAGGTGAGCAAGTACCTTTCAGAGAGAAAGAGCATGCCTATAAGATCTTTGTGCCTCAGGCTGATGCTTGAAGTATTGGTGGGTAAAGTGAGAGGAGGGTTCTAGAAGATACTGCTACAGAAATGACATGAAAATACAGACTTTGCATTGTATTTCTAGTCCCTTATTCACCACTGTGACTATTACTGTAGCATGGTGCTCATACTTCTTGTCATAGTTATTGGACTCTAAAGGCCTCTTCCACTTCCCAATCCTTGTGTGACATGATTAGTTCACACAGAAATTGCATCTGTTCTATTCCAGGCTCCCCCTGTATCCACAGTGAGCTGTGATGCTATTTTTCATTTTTAATGGAAACTTCCTCTTGAATGCTTTCAAATTATAGGAAAAAATGAGCTTTTATATTAAACAACAAAATGTTTTGATTTATAGGAGGAATTATCTCATATGCAGGCACAGTAAAAAAAATCTATCTTTCATAGACACATTAAATCCATATTTTATAAAATAGTACCAATGGTGTATTTGTGTGTGTTTTCACGTACAGATATATAATAATTTAATGCTATAAAGCTTCCAATACATAAGTAAATGTTATGTAAAGTCAGCAGCCATATACTTTAATTATTCCTATTTTAAATGATTTACTTCTGTGTTATATGGAGATACTTTGACATCAATTATCATTTCTTTTATGACTCTATAGTCTGTCTTTTTGTAATGTGCAAGAATCTTAAGTAAAAATAGCTCTTTGGAAAACTTGATTAATGCTACAAGGGTCAATGTGGTGAAGATTTGTGTAAAAATGTGATATATTTGTAATGTTCTATTTTCATTATGAGAGCTGTAAAACTATGAATAATCTTACTTATTCCATTTATTCTCTAGTTTATATAAAATTATATCCTACAGTTATCCTGTCACAAACATAATTGACCAGCCTGGTGCCTGAAATGCATTCCACTTTATCTTCTCAGCATGAATAGGCTTGAAACCTCCTGGTCTTTTTTTTTTTTTTTTTTTTTTAAGCAGCCCTGATGGTTGGGAGAAAACCATACATAGAACAAAAGCTGAAGCCCATGCAGAACAATGGTATATGCAGAAAACAAATAAATTCTTTCCCCTTGACCTTGGAACATGATTTCAGTCTCATACATATGTTTATTCCCCAGTTGTTGACCCCTCCCTTTTGCCAGCAGCTGCCCTAGGGACTGGGAATGCAAAGGTGGGCACAGGCAGGCTCCTTGCCCTTCTGGGGGTCTAAGGTCAGGAAAGTAGAGTGCCAGCATTCAAACCAGTAGCAGCCATGAAAGAACAAAACAGATTCAGGGTAGAGAGCATAATTGTTAAAGGTGGCTTCCCCAAACAAATGAGTAGAGATCGGTATAACAACATCCAAGCATCTGAAAGAACTAGCATGTAGAGATCCTGGGGAAGGACAGCCTAGAAGGGGTCATGTGTGTCACATCCACAGGGCTAGAGAACCCTGAGTTAAGAAACATGGTAAGACATGGGAATGGAGAGTCAACAAGGACCAGATAGATCATGGTGGCTCCCACAGGCCATAGGAAGGAATCTGTGTTTTTATCTCAAGCATAATGAGAGGTGGAGAAGAGAGTTAGAAAGACCACCTATCTGGATACTTAGACCACTTTAGCTAGTGAGTAGGCATAGAGTATGGGGTTCTCAATGGACACAAAAGATCACTGAAGCTCTCTGCGCAAGAACTTTGAGCAACTGAGATGACCATGGCAGTGGGAATAGAATGAAGAGCTCCAGTTTTGACTAGAGTTTTGAATTATGGCTGGTGTGGACAGTAATATAGTCAGTACAGACAGAACATCATCAAGGTCATCCCTAATTTTGGTACTTACACTACAGAGTTAGTTACCTTCATTCAGGTGTGTGTGTGTGTGTGTGTGTGTGTGTAGTGGGGAAATAGGGGAATTATATTCACTCCAGCATTTTCTCCTGTGCCATAGTCCATCTAGGCTTATGCATCCTCTAGTCTAATCTCCCCTGTATGCACCAAAAAGACCAATATACATGGAGCTTGACTGACCCAAAGTTCCCACGGAGCTAGAAAAGCAGTCTGGTACTGGAGAAAGATTCCAAGACTTGGAATCAGAGAACCTTGACTCAAGATCTATCTTGGGCCATTCTCACTTTCAGCTTCAAGTTCTTTATCTGGAAATTTATGAATATGGTAGTTAACATAGAATAACATAAGACTTCTGTGTATGCTATAATCATGGTTTCTTAACATTGACATAAGACTGTGTATAAAATGTAGTCTTGTATTGCTTAACAAAGATTGACATAAGACTTCTCTGTATGCTGTAGTCATGTGTTACTAAACAATGGGATAGGTTCTGAGAGATGCATCATTAGGTGATTTCATTGTTATGAAAACACCATAGATTGTATATAGATTGTGCTTACACAAAACTTTATGATATAGGTTTGTCTCTCATTGTGACCTCTTTATGTAATTGAGTGATTCATTACACACAAGATTTATGAGGATACTAACTGCTGAACACAGCATACTATTTAACATTAAGTAAAATAGGTAGAAGGGATGTTTAATATGCAGGAGTGCATGGGTTTGATGCCAACAACAACAAAAATATTAAGTAAAGACAAAGTAGAGTATACTGTGACACAATAGTTAGACATGCTATAGTAAGGAAGAAACCAGTAGCTACTTACCACTTTCCAACATTACCTTCTGAGGATGATTTTATGATGTACACAACAGCAGCCTTATATGCACCACCCTTATGGCCTTACAGTATCACAATGGCTATAGCTGACTTTTTACTTCCACTAGATTTCTTCCTTTGTTCGTTCCTTCCTTTGTTCCTTCCTTCGTTCCTTCCTTCGTTCCTTCCTCCCTCCCTCCCTCCTTCTCTCTCTCTCTCTCTCTCTCTCTCTCTCTCTCTCTCTCTCTCTCTCTCTCTCTGTTTCTTTCTCTCTTTCTTTTTGAAACAAAGTCTCAGTTTGCATCCTAGCCTGACCTAAAATTTACAATCATTCTGCCTCCACTTCCCAAATACTAGGATTATACACTTGAGTCACTCTGACCAGCATTTCTTTAGTTATGCGACCACTATCATATATGAGATCTCTTATTGGCTAAACTCCTGTTACATGGTGCCAGACCAGAGACAAGGAGATTGGAATACAATATGTGCTTTCTGCTTTTAACTAAAGCTTTAATCTTATCTTGAGTATATCCATCAGGGATTAAAAATTAGTTCTTCCTATAGCTAAAGTCTTTGGGAAAGCTTGCTTTACATCACAAGTGGTTTCAATGGAGAATCTTTAGTTTTCATCATGCCAGGATTGCTTGGCATTCAGTACATAGTGAGAAAAACATTATCATGAACTAGCAATGTTTTTTCTTCACATAGCCATCATTGCCTTCCCTAAAAAGCACAGAGATAACAGGCTAAACTTGCCACTAAGAATCCTTTGGTTTTTATGATTAAAACACATTTCTGAGACCAAGTGGGTCTTTATTCTCCAGATTCACTCCAGTGACTGAACTACTAGGAGAGAATGAATATGCTCAGCTAATTTTACATATTCTGCATTTTCTTAGTCATTGTTAGCTGATTCTATATTATTTATTTATTTTGGTCTGGAATACATTTAATTTGGAATCATTCCCAAGACATGTAAAAGTGAGTGCCAACATCTTTTTCAAGCACAAATTGGCTTTAATAGTGTTTATGTTGAATGCAGGCAATTTAGTTATTTCTTTTTGCATAAATCTCTTCTCGTGCTGAGCAAACCTCCATGAGACTGACACTTATTATAGCTTTTCTCAATCGATTAATATTTATTGAGCCTGGAGTATGCATGGAACCCAGCACAGAGCATGGGAAGAATGCAAAAACTTGCATGCAGTCCTGGTATCTGGCGTGCAAATTAATTATTGAGAGAGTTGAGCAGAAACCTCTGTGAGAAAAACATCCCAGCCAAGGCTGGAAGAAGCCCAGGGTGCCCCCACCTCACCTCTTGCTCTTCTCACTCGATCGATCCCTTGCTCAGATTCTTTTCCCATTTCCTTCCACGTGATCCCCATTGATGTGGGGGATGATCAAGTCCCTGGGATTTTTGTTAGAAGTTGAGAAAGTCTTGATCCTTAAAGTTTTGACATAGCCTGGTATGCAGATCTCTGTGACCTCTACTTGACATTTCTATCCCCTGCCGTGTCTATGAAAATTTGAAGGTTCACCAAAGTTTCACATTTATTAGTGCTCGTACAATGTTGAAAGTTTTTAAAAGGCTGTGCATGTCTTCTCCTTACAGTGGCTGTGAGGTATGTGTTAGCTTTTTGTTACTGTAACAAGCATGTGATCCAATCAGTTTATAAAAAAGAAAGGTGTGGGTTCTGGAACAATGACTCAGAGGTTACAAGGTATCAATTTATTCTTATTTCCCAAGAATCTCTATTTGATTCTTATGATTAATAGGGAGCTTTAATCCGGCAAATAAATCTTCAAGTGCTTACAGGAAAGGGGCTGGAGTTTCTGTGTCTATAATGGGGCTTTTTTCTTGAATATTTTGCTCCTAGCTTTGTCAGCCATTGCCCATCTTCTAGAATGGCATGAATGGCAAATCTGATGCATTTTCATTTTCTACTTCATACATCTTTCCAAGTAAGTATTTTGTGCATGTTTCAGTACAACTCTGAGACATGCAAGGAACTCCCAGAGGAGGTGATAACAGAGAAATCCTGAGTAGCCTAGATAGTGATCACGTAATTGCAGAAGGCATGTCTCCCAAGCATTGCTTCTACCTACGCACAGAATCTCTGTTCTCTTGTTCCTGTTGAAATGGACACAGATCATGGTGGTTTGCATGCATGGGTTTGTGGCAATCCCTGACCACAGGGTCATAGATTCTTCTTCCATTCCAGATATGTTTTATACTCTTCTATTTCACGTTTCTTTTCTTTTTTGTCAGTTTATTTTTCAGTAGTTTCATAGATGTATGTAATTTGATTATGTCCACCACTATTACCTTCTCTTATACCCCTCCCACTCCTATTGAATCTTTTTTTTCCCAATTAAGCTTCTATTTCTTGTGTGTTGGTGAAAGGGCACTGGTTCTAACTAGGGTTGCTTGCATGAGCATGGGCAGGAAGCTACCTACTATAAAAGGAGAAATTTAGTAGCAGCTACACTGTTGAAGAAAAGTGCCTTGCTTTCCTCCAGAAATAATTAGCTGCCAATATCCCCACAAGAGAAGGGTGTGAGAGCTCATGATCCACTCTCCCACCCATTGTAGAATATTTGTGAGCCCAGTCTTGTACAGTTAACAATATATGCTCTGAGTTCATGAGAACAATACCCATGCCATGTGTAGAAGATGTCCCATATCACTCATCCCCATTTTCAAGCTCTTACATTCTTTCTGTCCCCTATTTGTGATATTCCCTGAGTCACAGAATGAGTAAAAATAGGATTATGCACTTGTCTTTTATTATTAGCTCTTTGGGCAGCTATGAGTTTCTGCAGTGATTACCATCCACAAAATGATGCTTCTCTACCCAACACATTTTGTTTTGTTTTTGTTTTATTGTGACTGACACTAGGATTGTAGCAATTGAGAACATGCAGAGTAATAATTTATTAATTCTAATAGATGAGTTTCTGAGACTTTTCCTACATAATAATGTGTTATCTATAAACAATGACAATTTGACTTTTCTAATTTGGATGTCATTTGTTCATTGGTGATTTGTTTGTTTATTCCTTTGTCTGCTTGCTCTGTTTAGGACTTCCAGTATTGTGTTAGGCTACAGTTTTGAAAGTAGACATCTTCCTGCTTTTCTTCATTCAATAAAAGTTAGCTGCTTCCTTCTTACAAGTGGGTTTATTGCCTGAGAAAATCCAACCTGTTATCTTCATAGCTTGCTAAAGGAACATTCTAAAAGGATGGGCAATGATGTTATTGACAGAGTAAGGAAAGTGAGAAGTGAGACCTGTCCCAGCCATGTGGAGGTCATGAGAAGCCTGTTGCTGACAGTCTGTCTATGAAGGAATGAGATCCAGGGACAGTGGTTGCAGATATTGTGAAATAATTATTATGAAAGTCTTAGCATGGCACAAAGAGGAGGGTGGTAGAGTCCAGGCACATTTCTTTTGTAATCAGTTCTCCTTAGAGGCATTTGTGCTATTGACTACCCAATGCACAGCAATTCTATTTCCTAGCCCACTAGAAATTGTACTGTGTATTTTGCTTAAATAGCTTTAAAAAAGAAAACAAAATAGCTGTAAAATGAAATTTAAAAGAATAAATCATTATATATAAAAAAGAAAACAACTTGATTTGCCAGTCATAGTTGCTGTGTAAACTCTAATGTTTAGTCTTCTTTCAGTGAATAGTAAAACCAATATCTCTTTGTGGTCTGTGTTTCCCTGAGACATCATCACCTTTTTATCACCCTAAAGTCCCAGGACTGTCCCCTCCCTTCCCCCAAACTCTAATCATCTCCAATATCTAGTGCATATTATAAACCTAGGTTGCTCTTGTATCACCTACTTATTGTTCCTGAATTCTCTAACGAGTCTCCAAAAAAATGGAAAGTAACATCCATGTGGTAAGTTCAACGCATGCTTTAGCATATTTGTGCAAGCAGAAATGGGTCTTTATTCAACAGAAAAAAAGTAGGCAGAAAGTAGATTTCATATAGGGAAGGGGTCAAGAACATGGTTGGACTGGAAGGTACTGTGTCATGGGAAATTTGTCAAGCATGGGACAGACACTGTGTGATCTCACTTATAAGTAGGATTTAAAGATATTGATTTTGTTAAAGCTAAGAGAAAAGTGATTGCCAGATATATGTAGAAAGAAGGTGGGTAGCTCAGAGATTAAGAGCATTGGCTGTTCTTCCAAGGATTTTGAGTTCAATTCCCAGCAACCACCAGGTGCCACACACCCATCTATAAAAGAGTCTTACTTTCCTGCACAACAGAATTATTGAAATGATGATCACCTCTTTAAAAACTGTAAAAACAAAACCAACAGACACTTCAGGGAGAGCCCCAGCTACTGACCATCATGGAAGTTATGACTTTCCTGACATTTTAGCTATAACCATGTTTCCCTGGTCATTTTCCAAGGTCTTATTTTCCTGTCCTCTGCTAGGATTTTTTTTTCAGCTCCCAATTCTTAGATTCAGTCTTTTGTTATAAAACCAAACAAAGGAATGTGCCTTTATACATCCTATGAAGCAAACTCCATAAAATGCCTGGTATTTGATACCATGGTCAAATGACCCTAGTGGGATTGTTTATCCCAATCACTAAAAGGCTGACAAAAATAGAGATGGTAAATGCACCAGTGAAGGAGAAAAATAACAGAACACAGATGCTGACACTGTAATAGCAAAAATATGAAATCTTTTCATCTCAGTATGCAGTCCACTGTAAAAATCTGGACCCAGAGAGTATGATGGGCTTAGAGTGCATGAAGACTATGCTCACCATAGTGAGGGATGATCTCCATTCTTCATGCAAAAGGCCTTTATTTCTGACTCCAGAAGAAGCATCACTTGGTGAAGACTTGTTCCCCAGATGACCAGGGGATGACCTTTATTTATCATTGACCAGTACCTTTGCTGATCTGTATGGTATGCCCAGCACAGAGCACCGGAATAGTTGCTTACTTTAACCACAGCATGAGAGCATGCAAGTATATTTCGCAGTACAGGGAAATATGTCCCCCAGATGTGATTATATTGCCTCTTTGGCTCGTAAAAGAGAAAGGTAGATATGTCCAGATTTAGTGGGTTGTATATAAATCTACACACTTGCCTTCTCCTTGGAGCTATTAAAGGATATATATTTTATGATCCTATTGTTTATTAATCTCCCAGTGAAACTTTACTCTGCCCATTGTAGAAAGATATTGTTATGTATGCCTATTTTTCATGCTAGTTAAGTTCTTTATATATTGGACAAGGAAGCATAGGAAATCTAAGCAGTCTGTCTCTTTCTTGGTCTGTTGGTTTAGATATACTACCAAAGATCTTACACTTTCCCTCAAAGAATACTTGAGAGTTTAATTTTTTCCTAGACTAATGAGATTTCCCTCACTCTATAGGGATTCTATTAGGTATAGTTTTAGACACCATATATACCATAGTAGTATCATAAAGACTTTCTAAACGGGGTTCTTTGTAAGAGTCTTTTGGTTTGTTTGTTTGTTTTTTGTTTTTTGATTTTTGTTTTGTTTTTGTTTGGTGGCTCAATTTAGGCAAATTATTGAAGATAACCTAACCGGAATTTTCTGAGAATAAGACATGTATTAAATTACAAATCCTCCTTTTATGAATTATCCAGAACTTAGCATGCACACCAGGGAACTGGTTTTTAACATTTGTTATTAAGTACATTTTTACACTTAAAAGTAATGGAGCCCTGTGAAGGAATAAAGCTCCAGCAAACAGCACATGGAAGCCCTCACCTCATGGTTTGCATAAGAGAAGACAATGTGACTTCATGGTGCATTTTCTTCAAAATCAGAACCAGGGACATCATCCATTTCTTAGTCTGCATGTGCAATGGGTTGGAATATCGTAGATGAATTCTGGAGTCTCTGAGAAGATTGAATAGACAATGTGAAATGCAAACACAAATTGTACTGGTTGCAAAAGGAGTTGTAAAGCCTATGGATGTGGTGGTTCAGGAAATAGCTATCCTTTGAGTAAATTGGGATTTGCACTGGATGGCCATAATTTGTCAAACATCCACCCCTGTGGCTGCACTGACTCTTGTTACAGTGGATGCCAAGCTCTGGGGAGTTTGTCATCCAGGAAGAGGCAGACATTGTCTTTGAACAAACAAGCATACAGAAGTACAGGGAAGGTACTCCAGCAAAATACACTAGGTCTTTCCATTCAGTAGTCCCTGACAGGGAGAGATGAGCTCGAAAATGACACAAAAGCATTTTGTGTCATGTTTAGGATTGTGCAAAGTGTAAATGTAGCTTCTTCTTCAAATTAAAAATGCATATTTTTTTCTAGTCTTGGCAAGACTAGGTTCTCCAAAATGTTAGAACTAAAGACAAAAGAATGGGTGGATGCTGTGCTTATGAAAATTAAGAGACAGCTTCCATAGAAATAGGAAAAAACCCCAAGATTTTGCAGAAGCTTTCAGAGCTATAGAGGAAAAGAAAATAAAACAAAATGAAAAGTTTAAAGTAGAAGGCTCAGAGAGGGCTTCTCTGGGTGGTGGGAGAGGTAAATATAAACCAAGGAATAGATTATATAGGAAAATCTTATAAGTTAAAACAGAAATTGATGGGAAAATTTTGAGAAGCACTCTGCGACAAATACAAACTCAGGGTAAAGCAAGCAGGAATCTGAACTGAGAAGTGATGATTCCATTTTAGCAGCCACTTCTTTGGAGGAAGGGGAGTGGAACGAGGTGCTAGACCCATGTTTGGTAGACAGCTGATGCTTGTTTCTGGTGCAAGTCAAAACCTCCATAGAGAAGCTAATTCTGTCCTGAAAGCTGTCACTTCCGACCCAAGAGAAATTATTTTACACCTGCAAATAGTTTGTGAAAATGTAGCAGTCCTTGAAGAAATTTGAGACACAGAGTCCATGTTTGGCAAAAAGTAGAGATAAACCTCTTGTTTTTTGGGGATGCTTTATACTTTTAGGATTCTTTTAAATGTGTGTATATGTGTGTTGGGGGCAGGATTGTGAAGGTGAGTGTAGGTGTTTTGAAGCAGAGTACTGTAGAAGTACAGTCAGAAAATATCAACTGGTACCAGCTAACCATGCTTAAGACACCTTCTTAATGACCTCTCGGCTTCATTTTTGGAAGGGCTTGCATAAGTAACTCCATTTTTTTTAGTACCAGCTAACCATGCTTAAGAACCTTTCTTAATGACCTCTCGGCTTCAATTTTGGAAGAGCTGACAGAAGTAACTCCATTTTTTGTGTAAGCTGGTCGCTGAGATGTGTACTTGCTGTTAACTCATGGTTTTCTGGCTTTGTCATCAAGTCTGTCATAAATCCATCTTGGTTCAGTAACTCCTCCTTCTTGTTTCTTTGCTGACATCACTGATTACCAGCCCATGGTTTGGTTTTAACTGTCCTTCTTGCTGATCTGTCCCAGTTAGTCTGATCAGACACAGGTAGTTGCGAGTTAATGCCAAAAGACCCTTTGGGCCAAATTCAAGCATCCAAGAGGTCAAAAGAGGCACTTAAGCTAATTTTACCCAGAATTCTGTCCCTTCTCTTTTGATGTAAGTTGTTCTTGCAGAACACTAACATGCAACAATTATAAAACTTTACAAGGAAATTACAAAAGCAAGTTAAGGAAAGTTTAGTCATTTATGAAACAGTCTATTTTTATCACACACTTTTGTCAAGATTCTATAGGTAGCACTGGTTGATGCTTTTTATTTTTAGAATGGCACTGTTGGAATGTGAGGTGCTTGGGCACATATAATTATTGCGCTTTACACATGATTGTAATGTAATTAGGATGACACTGGCTTAGTAATTCCCAGTCTAGCTTTGTATTTAAGAAGATTTCTATAGCAGAACACACATTTTCAAACTAACTAAAAGAATATATATATATATATATATATATATATATATCTGTACATATATATATATATATATTTACATGTGTGTGTGTTAGCATTCACTTTTGAAGTAAATTTAGACAATTTACAGCTTTAAAACTATGTAAATTTTGTGAACAGTAATTATCAAAAGTAGACTATTGTCTTATATACAAGTGCACCTCATATATACAACAGCACAGCACAATTATTTAGTTAGAGAAAACAGATGCATAGAAGCTTCTCTGTAGCAGTACTACCCAAGTAATAAGATCCCTCTATCAGAATGGTTCCAAATGCAAACAGCAGAAATGCCAAGAGCTTTCTTGCATTTGACATATTTAAGGTCTAGTCTAGATGCAATATGTGCTATATAAAAGACAGTCTTTACTGGCTACTTTGTGTGTATTAAATCTGTGTGCCCTTAACACTACAGATTTTTCATAACATTTACATAAAGCTTAGACACACCGCATTTTAAGCTCTCTGATGCATGTACATCTAAAGTTACAAACATACATGGGGAGCCAAATAGAATAACCTAAAATGCGTTTATTTAGCCAGTATTAAAAAGCAATCATGAGACACTTTGCAACAGACTCCATGTTTAATGGTTTAGTACATGGTTTTATTTCGCAATGAAAACCACTATATAGCAGAAAACAAAAGAAATGATCTTGATAAACACAAATATTAGTATATGCTCTTTAAATCAGTTTCTGTAGGTGTTGCTAATGGCAGATCATTTTTTTTTCAGAAAACCCTCATTTTTATTCATCACGTTTTAATTTATTTTACATACCATCCACAGTTTCCCCTCCCTCCTCTCCTCCTGTTGCCTCCCCACCTCCTCTTCACCCCTCCCCCCACCCCCTCCTCCTCTGTCTCTATTGTCTCTATTCAGATGGGGTAGGCCTTCCACAGATATCAACAAAGCATAAGCCCTCCTGCTTTAATTGGACTCAGGTTCTAGCTTTACATGGGTGCATTAAAATCTGGACCTTGGGAGCTGCTTTGAATAACCTTGATGTTTAACTCATCTGGTCAGTCCACACACCAGCACACTTCATTTCATCTTCCATAGAACTTTTGTGACATACTTCAACCATCTGCTTATCAATTTAGATTTTGGAATAAAAGTTTTAGAGCAAAAATTTTATATGACTATATAAAATTCTTCTCATTCAAAAGTATTTTTCTCTTTAATTACTTTTTGACAAATATTTTCACAACTATAAGTTTTCATAACTTTCTCCCACTCCAGGGATTGTTTATACCTTATGTTTTGTCACAAAATTTCATAAACTGATCATCTGCAACTTTCTGACCCCCAGAATCTAAGAATTATCTGTCCAGAAAACAAAGCCAGGAGAGCATCTCCTTTTGTATACACTTAAAAATTATGTTTTCTTCTTAACAAAATGATGTTTTATATTTGTACGAAGTCACAGGAAGTTGTAATTGAAGCATAGACAACAAGAACACTGGTACTTATACATACAAATACAGGCAAGACATGTTAACATTCCTGGGATTGTTCTATTTTCTCTTGTCAACAAATATAACATTTCTTAAACAACTTTTCTGTGCACTAAGTGGAGTTTGGTATAATTTAACAGTTTTAATTTATGGGAGCACTTATTTACCTATAAACTAACTGGATGCCATGAGAACAATATACAAATATAACATTTAATGTACACATGCACAGCTGTACATGAAAATACACAAACAGATTTTATAGCTCAGAGTCATTTGACTGTTGTTTAGACTACTGCCCTAATTATTTCCTCCACAGCACTAAACAACCCTTAAAGACAGTAGACACAGAAGGAAACCTAAATGTCATAAAGAAGGGTCTAAGAGGCCAATGAAAGCAGAAAATTCCAAAGGTGAAGCTTGTCATGTAGATGTAGTGCCCTTGTTTTAAGAGTTAACCAGGCAGATGTGGTTACACACCTCTAACCCCTGCACTTGAGTGGTAGAGGCAAGAGGGTTAGAAGTCCAATGTCCTCATTGCTAAGTAAGGATTTTTTTTTAATTTGTTTGCTGGTGGCATGTACACACTTGTGTTTGCACGTGGTTAGGCCTGTACATATGAGCAGAGGCTAGAGGGGGAGGTCTGCTATCTTGCTCTATCACATCCCACCTTAATCCCTGAAGACAGGCTTTCTCACTGAACCTGGAGCTAGTCTGGCAGCCAGGAAGCCCTGAGAAACCCTCCTGTCTCCAACCCCGAACCTACACCAGGGTCGCAGGCATGTTCGCTGTCACACTATGGGTGTCGGTGCTGGAGATTCAACTTCAGGTGTTTGTGCTGCCTTGGCATGTGCTCCTCACCCCTCAGGCCACTTGTACTCCTACACAGAGATTCTGAGGCCAACGTGAGTTAAATGAGACCTTATGTCAAAAACAAAACCAAACAAACCAGCTAATCAGGCTTGGGAAAAGCCCTTTCAAATGGAAATCTCCTTTAGAAGCAGCTTTAATAAGGAAGGTAGCAAAAGCCACTGTAGAGAATGTCACCCATGCCCATCTGAACTGAGAAGGTCTGCCTTCAGCTTTCTCTTCACATTTTTTCATGTAAAGATACAAGAACCCCAGAACTGTCTGTCCAGAATGCAAAAAACAAACAAACAAACAAACAATAGAGTGTCCCCTGTTGTACCCAGTATGCACCCACAGAAAAGCCCAGTGGTTCAGTGAACACAGAGAATCTAACATGGCTTTTTGTAGGTAATGCTGGATCTATCCTAATAACCTTGCAAGAATCTGTAATTGTCATAATGTATATAGGCAATTAGATACCAAAATACTTAACCAAACATAGAACAGGTATGGTGGCACATGCCTCTAATCCAAGGCAGATAGATCTCTTTGAGTTTGGGGCCACCCTATACATAGTGAGTTCCATGACAGCGAGGGCTATGCAGAAATACTCTGTCTCAAGACAAAACAAGTAAACAAAAAATTTAGCCAAACAACATTGTATATAATCAAACATATGATATAACCATCAGCAATGAATATTTGAATTACCTTAACATTGAGTAGTAACTTTATAACAATGGCAGAAATAGCCACTGTTACTTAACATTTATAAAAATATTTGTATCTCCTGCACTCTCACATTCAGCCTAGAAGCTATGCAAAACAGTCTTTGCATATACCCAGTCTCCCAAGTTTTATTCTCTTAGTTCACAAATCTACATTTTAAATTTGCCTAGTGTGAAGTCATCTAGATACTTCTGAGATTTGGCAAAGTCACATTTTACAATTTACCCCTCTAATGCAAAACATCTTCCACCTTCCTTCCTGGCAATCCTTAATATTATATTCTGAGCAATAGCAAAAGACTATCCAACCCCAAGTGCTATTGCTCTGAGAGTCTGGGCATCTCCCAGAATTTCATCATGAACAGGATGGTTCATGTCATTCAAACGTAGCCAACATCTTGACTGAAGGTATACCAATAGTAAACTGATAGTTTTAATGTCCACTCATTGTATTTGTTTTTTCAGCATGGTTTTATTGGTGAAAACTCTTTTATTCCTGAGATTATTATAAAACATTAAAATAATATGCAACACAGCATATGCTAATGAAGCTTCAAGATAATATAGAATTCATCATGGTCTTGGCCATTTTAGACTCATGGTAAAACTATGGTTCCATCATAACTACAATCTCATCATAACTACGGAATAGAAAATAATATCAATTGGATTCTAACTTGAACATGTAAGAGGAAGTTTTGCATTTCATTAGATGCATTATCTTTTAATTGGGTGTGTGTGTGTGTGTGTGTGTGTGTGTGTGTGTACAATTAAAGAAAAAGAAGCCATGAACTTGAAAGAGAGCAATGGACTGTGTACATGGGTCTTTGGAGGAGGGAAGGGAAAGGGGAAATGAGATTACTATATTTTAAACTGAAATTTTTTTAAACTACTTTTTAAAAAAGTATACCAGATACATTTGTTAATATCCATTAATGTTGGAACTGTGAAAAGTAACAAAAGCCCGGATGAGGGCATTAAGTGGCAGAAGTGAAGTATCAGTCTTTGAACACCATCTTTTGCATAAACACATAGACGACAGTAGAAAATGGGCGAGGACATCCATCTTCTCCAAATAGAACTGTTGAAATGTCAGGAAAAGAAATAGCAGTACAAACGTTTTGAAACATTAGCTCTGCCTCTTTGTTTGATCACAGACACTGTGGAAACTCTTTGTAACAGGAGGAGAAACAAAGCCAAGTGAGCAGTGCTTTGCTGCAGCCCTGCTGTGATTGCATAACTCAAGTACCCTTTTCCCAGAAGCCCTTGTGCTGGGGGGTTCAAGAGAAGAGTCTGATGGCCTCATGTTTCCCCCTTACCTTCACACCTCATATCTTAGCAGTGCTGGTTGTGTCCCCACCTTCTAGCGAATGTATATACCCGGTTTATTCATGTAATCCTTGGGTGATTTGTTGAAAGGGTGCCAAAACCAGGTAGATGTAGAGAAGAACAGTCTGTGGAAATGAAGGCTGGCCTCAAGTGTCTGGCCTTTCAGAAAATTAAAAACACGGGTTCTAGAGCCAGTGACCATGCACCATTGAGAATGGGGCCCCCGTGTAGATGGGCAGACAACACTGCAAACCTATAAGGTGTTGTTCTTCAAATGGCACACTCTGCCAGGATGCAGCTCTAATCCTTGAATCTGTCTCCATAACCCGAGAGAGAGACTAGGGGTGCATGGTAAGGTAAGGCCAAACTGGATGGTCAGCAACTCAGGAATGGTGACCAAAGAGATGACCAGAAAAAGTGAGAAGAGGGAAATACAGGTAAACAGAATGTCACCTCAGAGACAAATATGAAGGGGTAGTGGTACCTGCTGGTACCATGTGAGAAACCTGAGCTCTAAGGTACAGCCCAAAACAAGTGATAAAGACAGAGGGCTACAAAGAGTGTTGCTCTTAGAAAAGAAAGAACATGTAAACCATGCTTTCTCTTCCCCTATCCCTTGGTCCATGGTGGGCTAATAATTTATTCTGTGGTTCAGGAATTTGTAAGGTATTTATGCTGCTTTTGAAGAAGTGATAAATATTTATGCCACACTAGGGAGGCATGGAGGAATGAAGAACAAGGCTGTCAATAGCTAAGTCAAAGATTCATAAACGGCCCGACAGCTGCTCAGACCGCGTGAGTGACAGCTACCCTCCCAGCAGAAAGTGATAGCTGTACGAAGACCAGCAGAGGAAGCTTGGTGTCTCAGGTTGTATTCAGATTTCTTTGCACACCATCTGGCTCCCTGCCATGTGCCAACGGATTGCCCTGCTGTGGGTGGAAACAGCTGAGCTGTGTGCATAGCTTGTGATAGGATTTTTATCCGAGTCTTTGAGAATGGAGGTTGATAAATTAATGGTGAAGGGGAGGATAGTGTTGGCTTGCACAAAAGCAGCAGGCTGTGTTTCATTCCCATGGTGAGGCCAATTAGACAAGATTCTCTGCATCTGGTGCAGTAGCTGAAATGTTTAGCCCCACCTATCCTCCTAGCTTAGTGACCCCCATCAGTCTATGCTCCACAATTGCCATTCTTTACCCAGTGCTCAAGGATACTCCGGTTGCATGTCTGCAGACCACATGTGGTGGGAGCAACAGGACTCTGTGTCCTGTGGGGAAAGCCCTGGGCAGATGTGTTGTAGATGGGAGCAAGAGTGGGCATCATAGAAGGAAGAGGGCTATGTGGCAGCACTGAGAGATTTGAAAAGGAGCAAGAACAGTGGCTGACACCGAAACAGAGAAGACAGAAAAGGCACGAGTCATGAAAGAGGATGTAAAGCCTTTATATTTCTAGTTTCAGCTCCATCATAGGATTTTGTTTTTGGGGGTTTTTTTGGTTTTGTTTTTAGGGTCTTTTGTTTGTTTGTTTGTTTGTAGTGTCATCATTTTGTGGTAGATTACTTTGTGATTTTTTTACTTTCTGGATATTAAAGTAGCAAGAAACTTCTTTGGATCCAAATGACTCTAACATGAGTTATCCACTGATGTAGTAGGTTATGAACATTGAGCTCACTATTTGTTATTGTTGATTATTTGCTTTCATCTTTCCTTATGGGTGTGGGTGTGTGTCTGTGTGGGCTCATATACACTTGTATGGATGCCCACAGGGGGCAGACTAGGGCTTCAGCTCCCCTGAGGCTGGAGTTACACGTGGGAGATGAAGTGGGTACTGGGAACTGAACTCAAGTCCTCCACAAGAGCAGAAAATACTCTTAACCACCGAGCGATTGCTCCAGCGCCAGGCCTTTCTTTTTAATTTCATTGACCATCGTGGCAAAATGAGTTAGACATGGCTGGTCACTGAATACATTTGTCACATTGGACCATTTAGAAAACCGATTTTAAAAAAATTGTCTTTGAGGGAAGAGTTTTGTTTTGGGGGAGAGGTCGCATTGACTTATTGTGTAAGCTCATAAATTAAATATCACACATCTTGGTATGAGTTATGAAAAATCCATCAACCAACAATGAGATAGAACCATTCTTTAGAAAGTATTGCTGTTTTACAAATCATTAAAGTGTTAAAATCTACTTAAGATTACATGAGAATTTATTATGTCTTATATGCATACAAAGGGTAGTAATAAAAATACGAGGACACCTTCATTTAACTTAGTTTTATATTACATCTTAGAACTGCACCTTACGTCCCATGATACAATTATTTTTAACTTTTTATTTATTCTTTGCATCTTTCACATCATGCCTCTCAACCCCACCCTACCCCCCCAGAATGAAAAAAAATTAAGAGAAAATGGAAGGTGCAATAAACCCCTAAATCCATACTTTTTATATGCAGGTGCGCAGGGCAAAGAGCCATTGGTCTGGCTTTAGGCCCCTGGTTTTTGCTACACTATAGACACTGGGCCCTCACTGTAACTCTTCCTGGACATCCTATTGCTGCCCTGTGGCATGGGGATCTGCAGCCCTGGGTCTACAGTGCACCATGCTCCAGTAGATCACAAATGGGGTGGATATTGAGATGGGCCAACACATAACCCTGGTTCTGGGCCTGTGTAGTTTCTGGATTGGTCAGCTCCCAACTCTTCCCTTTCTTCACAACCAGGGTGAGTTCTCCTGCATTGCCCTGGCCAGTTCACCCCTTGGAGCAATGGACAAGTTGGGGACCAGTTCTCCTGTTTTCATGTCCTCAGGGCCAGTTCTCTCACACCCATACTTTCAGGGCCAGCTCCACTGTGTCACTCAGGTGAGGTATAGGGGCCACTCTCCTGAGTGCTGAAGCTGATAAGGGCAGTGACAGCTCTCTCTCTCTCTCTCTCTCTCTCTCTCTCTCTCTCTCTCTCTCTCTCTCTCTCTCTCTCTCTCTCTCTCTCTCTCTCTCTCTCTCTCTCTCTCTCTCTCTCTCTCTCTCTCTCTCTCTCTCTCTCTCTCATACTCTCTCATGACTCAGGGCCAATTCTCCTACCTGCCTCAGACATTAATGCAGGGTAGAGCAGGGGTGGGGGTCATCTCTCCCCTGCCCATGCTCCCATATGATAGATGAGCAATGGGGACAGCTCTCCCATGCTCACAACTTTGAGACTAGCTCACCTACAACTCTGCCAAGAGGATCAGCTCTAGTGTGCTGCCCAGGAGAGGTACAGGGTCCACTTTCCCATCTGTTGCAGGCCATGAGGGGCCAGAGGTAAGGGAGGGAAGGGTTTTATGACCAGAAAGCTTTCTTCTTTCTCCCTACCTCCTGTTCAAAACATTCCATCGTAGCATTATTTAATATATCATTTATATAGATCATGCATTTCTTAGAAAAAAAGAAGAGAGAAACAAAGGAATCCAGCAAAGAAGGGACAGGAAGGAGAGACCTCAAGGGGCGTGAAGCTAAGGAGAAGCCTTTAGAGCAGGGGCCTGTTGCTGTGGGGGCTGGCCTGTGAAGTTCTTTGCTTATCATGGTTTACTTATGGCTGTGACAAAATGTCTGGCAAAAGCAACTGAAGGAGGGTAAGGCTTTATTTTAACTTACACTTTTCAGGAATACATTCCATCCATAGAGGTGGAGGAAGGGTGGAGGAGAGAAGCAACAAAAGTGTGGAAGCTGGTCACAAGGCATCTGCCATCAGGAAGCAGGGAGATGGGTGCTCTCATTCATGCTTTCTCTTTTGTATCTTTCTAGTCAGCCCTGGACCCAGCCTATGAGATGGTGTCATCTATATTCAGGGTAGGCCTTCCCTCCTCAGTTAAACCTCTTGGGAAGCTTCCCACACAGACATGCCCTGATGTGTCTCCTAGACAGTTCCAAGTCCAGTCAGGTTGACAATGAAGGTGACCCATTACACCCTGTCAATAGAAACTTTCTAGAAGTCAGTGGCATCTTATTAATTAGTATGGTGGGTGTTTAGCAGTGTCCAATCAGAGGATGCTGTGGATTCTCAGGAGAGGAATTAAAGGTGAAGTTGCTACAGTGGGACAGTAACACTTTCCCTCCCATCTCTTCTTTAAGCTTGGCATGCACTTTCCTGAAGGTATCTGTACTGTGTGCACACATTTTCTTTTTGAAAACAGAGAGGAAACTGAACACTGGGGGACACCAAAGATGAATTTTGCTTTTGGATTTCTTTGCTGTTACACCCAAAGCCAACTTTGCTTTTTAATTAGTATAAAGGTTATCAAGTTTTTTGTCAACAGTATTTCTTTCCTACCGATTGGATGAACTAATAATCTTTGAGGCCACTGGAAAATAAATATTTTAGAAAAGAACCCTGAAACCACTGTGATCGGCTAACTTCAGAATAAGTCCTTCATCAAAACTGAAAGAACCCTGCCTTGGTTTGATGTATTGAAATGTTCAAAGCTTTCTCCAGCTGGTCAAAGGCAGAGTGTGGGATTCATGTTGCCCAAACAGCCATAAGTTTATTAAAACCCAGTCGGCAATTTCTTGTCATTTTCTCTTCACTTTTATCTGTAATGAAGGGGAGGAGTACTGAGAACATGAAAGTATTTTAGCTGTTGAATAATGACTGTGTTGTCTTGGTAGGCACAGTGCTGTTATTCATACACTGATATTCACAATCACTCCACCTGCTTTGAGGGTCAAGGGAGAATCCTTTGTTGTCTATGTAGGAAATGCTTGAATTAGAGAGGATTCAGCTCTTTTGTGAAGTGTATCACTTACCCTTGCCCACCCTTGGCTCAGTCCTTACAACACTAGAATGATGTGTTCATCTTACACACACACACACACACACACACACACACACACACACACACAATTCAATTGTGAGGTCCTTATAGTCAGAGTTTCTATATAATTGAGCCAAGACTGTGAATTAGCCATTTGTGTTTAACATGCATACACTCCCTTTTGTAAATCAAGGAAGAAAATATACACTAGGGATACGAAGTATACAGTTTGCTCTTGCAAAATTCTCTATCCATTCCTAAACATATGTGTGTTAGATGCTTGATATGTATGTTTTAAGTGAATGAAGCACGTTTTTCTTCTCTTTTTCCAATGCCACCAATGGCTGCAAGCTAAAGCAAGGCACTGATGAGGCTCCTTTATTTCACAGGCCCTCCCCACTGAAGAGTGTCAGGAACACTTGCTGTGCAGGCTGACTGCCTACCACATTGGTCTTTTGTTGAAAGTTAGAGTCCTTTTTACTTGCAGGAGTATCCTTTATTTAGTTAAGTACAGAGGCAGGCAGAAAAATACCTTACTCCCAGTGGTTTCTTTATCAAGTAAAAGATGGAGTGGAGGGTTGAACAAGATGACCTCTAGAAGTTCTGGTTGTTCAGAAGTGCTGTGATTCTCCAGTTGCCCTTGTAATCTCTGAAACTGGGATTAGGATACACCCTCCACTTTAAGTAAATGTAGAGGCCATGGCTGATTATGCTCAGTAGTAAATTAAAATGAGTGGTGAGAGGGTAGCTTAGTGGTCGAGCATTTCCCTAGCGTAGCACACAAGCCCCGAGTTCCATCCCCAGTACTGCAGAGTCAGTCAGTCAATCAATCAATCAATGGCCCAATCAATCAACCAAATAAGATTGTGTTGTAGATAAATAATTTGTCATGGGGCAGCTATAGTCCAGTGAACAATTAACTCCCTTCCTTGTTCTGAGAGACAATTTAGATTCAGAGCTAATATAAAATTCCAAATAATGAAGAAAACTACAGAGTAAACCTTGTGCACCATAAACAGTGTGCCTCAGTTTCCCTCACAAGCCTCTCTTCCACATAGACATGTGCTAAAAAGTGTCTAATGTGATTCCATGATCTTTCTCTGTTTATGCACAAACAAATGTGCACATTTTTGGCTAAAACCACCCTGTAGAATCGCTGCATAAAACCTTCTATTTTCAGGTACACTGCCTTCGAAATTAATTTTTTTAACAAAAACACTGCTGTGGACTTGCTTATGGTTGTACTCTTGTGCATATTTGCAACACTTTTATGAAAATAAGTCTTGAAATGTAAGAGTCAAGGATATTTCGTACTGCCATCCAAGCAAATTCTGCCAGGTTGCCTTTTTAACAAATGTTCATCACCCTGATCCCCATCAACTCCTTATCAGTCTCTTGAACTGGTGCCGAACTCATGTGCCCCTCAAAAAGTACTTATTTGGAAGAAATCTGTTTCACCTATTGAAGTCTTTCTTCTTCTATTTCTTTCTGATTAACAGTCCTGTACTCTGAGTGTTTGCTGTGAGGAGAAACTACTTGACAGGTACTGACTCCTGGATCTAATCTCTGCTTCCCTGAGTTTCTCCCACACATTGAGACTATTTCAAGATTAATTGAAGAACATTACATTAGGAAAAAAAAAGACTATTGGGATACAGTGATTCATGAGTCAGGTGTCTTCAGAGCACAGGTGCTGTGTCTTCGCTTGTTTTGACTTAGTGCAGTATCTCTTTATTATTCTCACTACCTTGCCTGTTTTGAATGTAATGAACTCCTTTTCTTTCTATATTGTTAAGGCTTATGTAAAATTCAAAGCCTACTCATCTAATGCTCTAAACTTGCCTGTAAGTATTTCAGTGGCAGACTCTCACATGCTTCTGATACAGTGTACTTTTATTTTCATTCAATTCAAAATTCTGATTCTTTCCTTAATTCCTTTTTAACCCCATGGGTTTATGCAAATTAGTTTTATATTCCAAATATTTGAGGATTTTTCAGAGTCCTTTCTTTTACTGTTTTATATTTGATTTTATTTTAGTCAGAGACTACATGAGTCAGTATGAGACAGTTATATGACTAGAGTTATTCTCACTTTACTGTAACTTATTTAAAATTCAGAATATGGTCTTTGGGGTGAATGTTCTATGAGATCGAATAAAAGGCTCACTTCTGCTAAGTCTTTGCAAGAACTCCATAAGTCTTAATGTCAGTGAAATCAGCTGTCTGTGTCTTTTTCAGATTTTCTACACACATGCTGATTTATCACCAAATAATTCTGTTCATTAATGAGAAAAAAAATTTTAAGTCACTGAATAGATGAGATTTTTGATTTCTCATTCTGTTTGATTCATTTTTGTTTTATACATTTAAGATTGCTTATTAGATGCATATATGTCTAGTACTAGTCCTTGCTTACTCTGGTTATCATTATATGATTAGTCTTAAATCTTCACATTTTGAGAAATGTTGACCCTTACAGTTTAATAATATATTTTGCCCTTCATGTACAGAGGCTGCAAGAACAAATAGAGTAGGCTTCATGGATGGATACTGATAAGATTTTTTTTCTATTATGTTCTCTGTTTTCGTAGAGTTCACTAATTTGTTTCTAAAGTTGTAATTAATCTACTAATTCCCTTCAATGAATTTCTTGTGTCTGAAAATCAGATGCATTATTTTTGCATTTTATTTTTCTTACTTTTTCATAATGATATTTTTTAACTTATGCATAACTACAATAATCATTTTAATGCCTGCATATAATGCAATGACATATATCATTTCAGAATTGAGTTCAGCTGATTACTGTCCTCATGATAGCTCATGAGTTTTCCCAATTCTTGGCAGGTCTTGTGGTTTCACCCTGGAGGTCAAACACTGTGGACTTGATTTTGCTATGTGCTGGGTGGTAGAGTGTAACATGTATGTTTTCTGCCAGCCCGCCCACCGCTAGTCTGGTGTGCCGGCCCCAAATAACACTCAGAGACTTTGTATTTGATACAATCCTGTTGGCCAGTTACTAATTCCTTATTGGCCAGCTCTGTCTTAATGATTAACCCATTTCTACTTATCTAAGTATTTCCACGTGGTCATCTTATCGGGGAGCGGTGGGCCCAGCATCTTCCTTCCTCTCCGGTCTACATACTGACTCCTCCTAACTACTTCCACTTTCCTCCTTCTAGTCTCCTAGCCCTGCCTATCTAATTTCCTATTGGCCAACAGGGCTTTATTAATTAACCAGTATGAAAAACATATTTACAGAATAACATCTCCCATCATCTCCTCTTTTCTGTCTAAAATAAAAAGAAGGATTTTAACCTTGACATAGCAAAATATATCATACAACAATTACCAAATAAGAATCACAGTTAACAATATTTAGTCCATTAACATTTTATAAGACTTAAAGAAAATATCATCTATCCTATCTTTGTGAGTCTAAAGTCCTATAGGATTAAAGTAACTTATCTTTAATCCTAACTAACGAAAACTATAACCATAACTATCTGTCTTCAACTCCTTCAAAGACCACAAAAGGATAATATATAAACTCTAGAAATGACAGAGACAGCTCATTGCCAGGTCAGTCACCCGAAGTTCTTCTGTAATGTCCCATCTTCAGCCCATAGGCCATAGTGTGTCTCCAGACTCCTCAACAAAGCAGGAAACTTTAAACTGTCCACCTGTATTGGCAGTTTGTCAGGCATTTTTCTTTGTGTCCTGTAGACTGTCTGGCAGGCAGCCTCTTCCATGAAGCAGGAATACTGTAGCAATGTCCATCTTGCATCAGCAGTCACCTTTTTATGGGTCCTGCATGTCCAGTTTCTACAACATAAAGTCAAACAGTCCAGAAGAGCAGTACCTTGTCCAAATGGCTAGTCTTGCCATATTAGAAGCAAACTCCATAATGTGTTTCTTCGATGTCCATCTTCCTTTTTGATGCAGGTGGTGTTACCAGGAGCAGTTGTGCCTCATTGTCAAGAAAAACCCTAAACCATTTTAAGTGCCATATTCTGTAAGTCTTTGAAAGGTTTGAAGAATGCCTATTCATCTCAAATATCTCTGTATATCTAGAAATCTCTGTCTATCTAGAAATCCTAGCTAACTTAACTCCAAGTTTTAACTATCATAGGTAACTCTCTATAATCTGTAATAAATTATACATTACATTTTCCAATGAGCTATATAAACACAATACCTAAACAAGAGGAGAAATATACATATCACAAAATTGACCTTAATATCAATAAATGAAAATCCATTCCAAAACAAAGCATTCATATCTATACCATAATTCCCTTTTTATCTTTAAAAAGATTCTTTGTGGTCATTTATAACCAAGCCCATTTAAATGAAAACAAATATTTATAAACAATATTTGGGAATTTGGGCATCGTTCTTTCCAAACTACTTCCTGCTGGTAGTGGGCGCTGTCATGGGGGATCCTAAGAAGATGCAAAAATCTTGGCTGTAGTCTGCAAGGCTTTGTCTCAACTGCTTTGAATGTTGGATCATCTGGGGAGCTGTTTCAGGGTGTCTGGCTTGATAAAACCACATTACTCTGGAAGGAATCCACGGCTTTTCATTTTCTGTGGAGACAAAAATAGAAATCCTTTTCCCCAGTAACTTGTCCTTAGGCTTAAATTTTGGAGTCAAAGCATTTTTAAAATATATAAATTGAATTAATCCAGCAGCATTTCTTCTATCAGTAGTTGTTATTTTCTCAGCAGTCAAATAATTTAAAGACAGCAGAATCGCGTATAGTATGCAAAATTTCTCTGTGCTTTCCATCTTTACGTGGCTTTTTTATTACTCTATTTCTTTTACTTTTAATTTTACATATTTTGAGACAGGCATTCTCTGTGTAACTTTTATCTGTCCTGGAATTCCCTCTGTATACCAGATTTACTTTTAAATCACAGAGATCTGTTTGCCTCTGCCTCCCGAGTGCTGGGATTAATGGCATGTGCCACCATATGCATCCATTCTACTTCCTTTTTTTCTTTTTTAAACCATTGTATCCTGTTTCTCTCCCAAGCCAGCGTATTTTTTAAAACACAGTATAAACCTTCATTGCAGCTCTCGTACACACCAATGAATTATTAGCAGAGCTCTTTTAAAGCAAGGCGGTTTTTTGCCGCTTATGCTAATCTTGGAAACCTCCCTTAAAGGAGCTGTGCAAATCTCTGTCTACAGCAAAACAAATCCAACTGAGAAAATGCTGCTACCAAGAACTCTTGCTAGTCTCTGTTCCCTTGTTTCTAAAATCTCTTTTTAAGCTTTTATCAAGTTTTAAGTGAAAGTTCTTATAGCCACGTTGGGCGCCAACTGTAGCATGTCTGTTTTCTGCCTGCTTGCCCGCTGCTGGTCTGGTCCCAAAGCTGCACCAGACCCCATTTAACATCTCCCATCAGTAGAGTTTTTTAACAATATCCTTGAATTTTAGTCTTACTTGTACTTACTTTTCAATAGTTTGGAGTTTTGAGACTTGCTTCTTCTTTATGATTGCATTTATTTATTTATGTAGGTGCATGGGTGGGCATGCCATGGTGAGTATCAAAAAGACAGCTCATGGGAGCTGATTCTCTCCTTCCATCATGAGGGTTCTGGGCTTGGTACCACATGTTAAAGGACCCTCTCCCTAATATTGACATTAAGGAGTCTGGCTCTTTTTGGTCCTATCATGGGTCAAAGTTTATTCTACTGGTTCTTTTCAAGTGGCATCTCCTATACGTGGCTGACTCACACATGTGTGCTGATCCATCCTCAGCTCAAAATTCAGGGAGACTTTCTGAAGCTCTTCAAAGCTTTTCTGTGAGTGCTCACTCCTGCTTTGGTCCTTCTGAGCTCCCAGCTTTCTCCCCTTGGCTTAGATTCCTGGACTATTCCTGCTCCCCCTTTGCTCTACTGTTCACTGGGCTCATTCAGTGTTCATCTGGTTTGTAGCAGCATCTATGCTAGGTTGCTGCCTATATTATATAGGACTAGTTAAGCCTTGAGACAAAATTAGCATACCTCAGGGGTGGGCTGCAGGGTCTAGGAGTATTGTAGTGATGACCCAAAAGAATATGAGGGTGAGGTAGTGTCCTCAGAAAAGATTTCCCCAAAGCCCTTACACAGTATATGGTCTGGATGTTCTTATTTGCTTCTACAAAGAAGTAATTATCCTGAAACTTGGTATGTCACCAGAAGAAATGGCTCTGGGTTTTCCAGGTGATATGTTTTTCTGGAACATGACTAAGAACTCAATGTATAATATGACCTGAGTTACAGGAATATCATATAGACCCAGTTATGCCATGATGTCACAACACAGAGCCAAATGTTCAATCTCAGTTTCTACACTGATGGAGCACTTTGAAGATCTGTTGACCACAACTAATAGCAATAGAAAAATAACCAGATTTGTTGTGAAGTTGAAAATGAAGACATCAAATTGAAAAGCATAAGGAAAAATATTTGAATCTATAAAACATATCTGAATATTTGAATCTAGAGACCCCAATTAAATACCCAGACTATGTCCAACTTGGATCACTCAAATGTCTTTGAGTCTTTGTTGGCACATCTCTCCTTAAAAAAATAATTTTTCTAGACCCACTAGCTTTGCAGGAATACATAAGAGTTAGATACATAAGATGTGCTGTATTTTTAAGACTTTACTGTGTTTTTAAAAACATGTCATTTGCTTTTAAAAAAAACTTGTAACTATATATACTGAGGAGGTTATATTTTAGAATATGTGTATACATGTATACATATGTGCATGCAGTAACAATTAATGAAAGAAGTGGCCATGAATTTGAAGGAAAGTAAAGAGGGTTATATGGGAAAGTTTGGAGGGAGAAAAGGGAAAGGAGAAATATTATAATTTTATTAAAAACTCAAAAATAAAAAAGAACATTTTTAAAAATGTATTTAATTTAGTAACTATCCTATTTTATGTATCAATCCTAGTTCCCTCTCCCTTCTATCCTCCTATCAACCCAACCCTCCCCCAAACCCACCACCCACTCAGTCCCTAAGGATGGTGAGGACTTCCATGGGAGATCATCAAAGTCTGTCACATCATTTAGGGGAGGGCCTAGGCCCTCCTCCATATATCTGGACTGAAAGACTGTCCCTCCATAGGGAATGGGCTCTCAAAGTCTATATGTGCACTAGGGATAAGTACTGGTTTCACTTGTGAATAAATGAAAGGCAATATGAATTTTTAAATGTAGCTTTAAGCTCATGGGTGCAAATTCTTCAGCACTTGTTAAATAATATAGAAGCCTGATTAGAGACACATATTATTTCTAAATCTCAAGCATAATACTCCATATCTAGTCAGAGGTTTTATATATCTGTTTCTTATTTGAAGTAGAGTACATATAGTAAAAATATCACATTCAAATGCTTTGAATGTTAGCATAATTGTATGTATTTCTTGACCAAGAAAGTAATCCATTTCCATTTGTAGGAGAACCCTGGCTGGTTAGTTCAAAATTTCATTTTCTTTTCATATGTTGAGTTCATCAATGAAGCTTAGATTGTATTCATGTTTATTGGTTCTTCTTAAAACTTTATTTGTTTGGACTCAGTTAAATAAAAACATAAAAGTATAGTTTATACCAGTTTCTAGAATGATCTATTCAGGAGTTAAAATGAATAATTCACTTTATAACTGAAGTTTGGTCTCATGAAACTTTTTACACAATCATTTGAACAAAATCTTTTACTGATGAGATAGAAATTACATGAACTAAAGAAAGCCTTAGTGAGATCCAATGTTGCTAGGGTAAAGTGTTCCAAGGACACATTTTAAAATGAGGACCAGAGTCAAATTTCTCTTCTTTCACAAATTCAAATGAAAATACCAGTTAAAATGCTCTCCCAGAATTTAATAACATAGCATTAAATTAATAGATGTTAATGGAAGGGTGAAGGGTTATTACATCAAAGAATGTCCAATAGCAAACAAATTAGGTAAGGTTTTCATTTACTGCTTTGTCCTGACATTGAGAACAAAGAGAAACAAATCAATATTGTTGCAGTTTAAGCATTTAGCATTCACTAGGACTCATTTGCTAAGCCCCAGTCTGTACCTGATATGGTGTGTTAAACATGCTGGTGTCTACAGGCTTATATTTTAGATAATGTTTAATTTTATTGCCCAGGTTTAGCTCCACATCTCTGAGATTTTTAATGAATGAATAATTTCACAATATTTTAGATGCCTCCATTTTTATTTATTTCTGTGCACTTTCACTTCTAGTGAAAGTGTAAGAAATGAATCCAAGCACATGAGAGGATTATGCATTTGAAGCCAATTTAGGATCATGAATTAGGTCCAGATTGGGTAGTAGAATGAGACTCTGTCCTAGATGCAAAAACAGCTATCACCAGTAGCCTTTATTTTTACTTAATAATAGAGCCAGAGTTCCAGAGTAGTCATGTTTCTAGCTACTGCTATTGATATCTTACTGTGTCTAGTTTAAAAATAAAACTTACAATAGGTGCTTGTCTAGCCAAAACCATTGTGTCCAGTCTTTACTGTCCATGACTTGGGTACCAATGGCACTCCTGGAGCCTATCCTTCCAGCACAAAGGACCACTGTGGATTCAGTGCAGCCTGTGGGACCAACAGCATCAGCATCTCTTGGGGAACTTACTACAAATGAGCATCCTTGAGGGTCTACCTGGGCCAACTGAAACACTGCAAGGAAGCCCAGGTATATCTACTATAATAAGACCTTCAGGTAATTTTAATACATGTTCAAGTTTAGAAATGTCCATTTAATATTTTCAGTTCTGAGACTGTACTAGAATAATTTTTCAAAAATTGTATCTCAGAGGCTGAGGCAGGAGGATGACAAATTCAAGGCCTACCCATGATGCAGGAAGCCTTGAATGAAACCCTGTTCCAAAATAAAAATACAGAAAGAACTGGGTATGTTTCTCAATGACAGGGCACCTGCCTAGTATGTGCAAGGTCCTGGCTTCTATCCCCAGAACCATGAAAAAAGTAGGCAGGGTTTGGTGGTACATTCCTTTAATCCCAGCACTTGGAAGTAACAGGTAGGTAGATCTCTGCGCGTTCAAGACTAGCCTGGTCTACAAAGTGAGTTCTGGACAGTCAGAGATATATAGGAAGACCATGTCTAAAAAGGGAGAGAAAGAAGGAGAAGAAAAATAACCCCGTGTCCTTTCTTATGCTATTTTTTCATTATTTCTCTGTCTCCTTCCACAACCAATATATAAATAAACCAAAAGCAACATTCTGAAGCTTTTGGTTTCTTCTCATGTTTATCTTGTTTCCCTAGAATATTGGGGGCAGCCTGCAGAGCTGGTCTCAACAGTATGGCACAAGTAGTCTACAGAAAACATCTCATTTCACTGACTTTAATTCTTCATTGCAACCTTAAAAATCAGCTGTTTTTTGTTGTCCCTGTTTTACAAGCAAGAAAGATTAAACGAAGACAAAGGTCATCAACCATTCCGGGCTGAGCCTTCTTGCTGCATCTTGCCAAAGACAAAGATCCTCTCTAGGATTTTCAAAGTCACCTCTCTGATTAAGATGGCTCTTCTCACACAACCTAATTGTCTTCTAAAAGACTCTGGCTCCGAAAGCTATCATTGGGGTGGGGGTGGGGTGGGGTGACTCTTTAACATGAACTTGAGAGTTGTGCATAAACATTCAGAGGGCTGCAGAGGGAAAGCAAGCAAAAACTATTCATCCATGTGCTCACAACTCTCAATCAGTCATCACCTTCTACTACCTTTAGCCAAAGATAGGGGCACCTGCAATTACACTGATTGAACCTGAAGATGGGGACAAGTAGTGGTTTTGACAGTCAGGATTTCAGCTTCTAATTGAATATCAAGTGTGTGAATGTTGTTCATGTCATTGAGTGAAGAAAAAAAAGTCATATGCGTTGCCATCATCATCGTTTGTAGATTGTGGTTGGAAAGGAGGATAGGCTGGTTCTGAAGCCTGGGTACCACTGTGAGTTGTATAGCATGCCATAACATAATCTGCTAGGTGTTGAAGGCTCTATTGAGGGATAAACACAAAAACTCTGGGTGTTTTCTCCCAGAGAGTGACCCCTTTTTAGCACCCATGTATTAACAATTCCCGAAGGACATGCAGTATTGTTTTTAAAAGTCCCAGGGCTTGTGTGTCTTCGTGCCCTCTGCCCCTGATGGTTCTTTCCCCCCATTGCCTTCCAGTCACAGCAGAAGTGCATTGTGATCTTCGCCTTGGTCTGCTGCTTTGCAGTTCTGGTCGCACTGATATTCTCAGCAGTGGACATCATGGGAGAAGATGAGGACGGACTCTCAGAGAAAAATTGCCAAAATAAATGTCGGTAAGAGGTAACAACCAAAAATTCTCTTTTAGGGGGTGGGTGAGAAAGTCAGGGAGGGACCTGGGCAGGGACAAGAGAAATGTCTGCTGGGATCTGTTTTCATCAAGGCTTAGCAGAGGCTTCCCTCCCTCCACAGAGACGCTTGCATTTGTTAGGTCAGGCACTAAGCAAGAATGATTTCATCCACTTGACATGATGGCCCTAGTCTATACAGACAGGTGGTTGACCAAATGAAATATCTGACAGACTGCATTTCTGGAGACTTTTGTGTATGATGTTTCGATCCACTCCCTGATAAAGCCTACTGAGGATGGACAGAGAACAAGTTCTAGTTGTTTATGCAGTAGGAGTTAACACATGCATATCAGGATGCACTGTATCATGTAAGAACAGGAGCTCCCCCAGTTGGCTAGCCATGGCTTAGCCCATGGTTGGTTGTGTATGTATTCATTTTAATCTAGACTCTGCAATGGCTTTAATAACCAGTTACTACCACAAGTCTTAAAATTTCAGTAATTTGTGTATGTCAGAGGTCCCATACAATTCATTGCCTACCGAGAAACCCCAAGGACTTAGCAAGGAGTTCTGAGGCAATTCAGTGAGTCTATTGTGATAGACCATGGCCAGAACTATAATGGGCATGTCCAAGGCATGTGGGGAGTGACCTGACACAGTACAAGATAAAGGATATCTGTCCTTGGATTCTCCACCCCTCAGATGGGTTAAGGTGATTTTAGTCTCAGTTCCCTTAAAAATGGCAGAAATTATCAAAAGTCTGTCCCACAAGGTCTATGTGGATCCAGTGTGTTGCCTAAATCCACTGCAAAGCAATGAGAAATGAAACAAACAATATAAAAATGTTGAGTCTCTCCCTGTTTGTTTCAAAGACTCCAGAAATCTCTCTCTTCTGTGTTCCCTACTAACCTCTCACTTCTGGCTTGACCTGAATCTATCTTTAGCTTGATTTTAGTCTTTGGTTCTATGGAAATGTGGGAATATCCACCTCACGAGAACACAAGGTCTATTCAGACATTCAGAGCTTATTGTAGCAAGGGTGTCAACCCCACCACTGTGCTTTCCAGAGATTTGGGGGCAGGCATGGCAGTAGGAGGAAGGCAGCTGGGGCCTCTCTAGGAGAGGCTGCCTATGTGGGGCATCATCAGGTGGCCAGCTTGATTTGTGACTGTTTAGAGAAAATGTGCTTGGCTTTCTCTGGTTGACCCCTGGTCTAAAGTAGGGGGAAAAAATCAAGAAAGCTGGAGTGACTCACTATTTCCTAGCCACTGGGGGCCAGTGATCATCTAAATTATTGTTTAGCTGCCTGACCTGTCTCACTTCTTCCAGGCCTGACCTGGTGGTGCAGGGAGTTGGTTTCCTGGGCAAGTTGCTACAAGATATGGCCAGAGTTGAGTTGTGTTCTCCCTATGGAATGGCTGTTATCCCTTTGTATATTCAGTTTTCATTCCACCAACTTTTCCCTGTACTCGCCTGCTCATTTGCTTGCTTTTTTTTTAAGAAAGGGTCTTATGTAATCTTCCTCTGGCCTTGCCATGCTAGTGTTCCTGCCTGTGCCTCCCAAGCACATGAGCTACCACACTGGCCAGGCTCTTCTGTTTTAATTTGCCCCAGCCTTCTGCTAGACCACAATGCTTTCTCTGGTGTCAAGAGTGGCTAGCCTCCTTGAAGTAGCGTTTACCCTAGTCCTCCCATCCTTGTCCTCAGAGTATTTGGGCTCCATGTACTCTAGCTCTTTTCCCTCCAGGCACAGATGCCAGTGGTAAAAATGACCAGGCTGTTCCACTAGAGAAACACCCCTGAGTTCCTGAGACTGATGAGGCCCAGCGGGAGGAAATGCTCTGATCTATAGTTGCTCCCCAGAAAGTCCTCATCAGTTTCATCTTCTGACTTATTCAGGCTCCTCCTCTCCCCCCTTCATCCCTCCTCCAGCTCTTTTCAGACTTCACTCTATGGCAACACTCATTGTGTTAAGTAAAGTGACACTACTCTCCATGGCTGTGATCCCACAGAGGTACGGTTTCTCTGTAGGCTTCTCTACTCTTGGTATTGTTAGCAGAAACAGAGCCATGTGCCCAGTGCAACCTTTGCTGGGATCTGTTACTTAGAAATTAAACTTCCCATGTTTGTCTGTCTGCTCACTCCTGAAAGTTGAAAGCAGCCTGGCAGCTGGCAGCTCTCTTCTCAGTGTTTTGACAGCCTCTCCCCAAGTTCTTTTCATCCCGTGCTCTTCTCCAAATATCTCCCTGTAATTCATCTTGTTCGGCTTGCTAGCCCATCTGTCCTGTAATGGCTCTTGGGTCTGAATCTCACACTGCTCAGTCAGCTGTCCCAACTCTTACACTTTTGTTAATGTGTCTCACCATGATCTGTTCTGTCTGCCTTGCTTTATTCCTTTGTCGCACGGCTTGCTTTTCTCATGTGTGACTGGACTAATAGGAGGTAACCTTACACTCACCCATCATTTTCCCATGTAGAGCTATAAAATGCAAATTGTTCAAAAACTGTCCTCCCCATACCTTCTGTTTAAGTTTAAAGATGGAATCTTGCTGCATTACCCAGGCAGCTTATTCTTGTGGTTTGGTTTGAATCCCTCTGCTGTTTTTCTCTTTTGAGACTTTTCTGTTGTAAGGTCACTTGCCTCCTTGTTATCTCAACACTCCTGGTTCAGAATTGCTACCCAATTTGATTATCAGTATTTTTCCTACTTTCCTACTTCCTACATACAATTGGTGTACATGGTCAAGTCTTCTGTGGCAACATTGGCTTCTGTTAGTGCCTTTGACACTTTTTATCCTCTCATTGCCTACCAGGCTGCATGAAAAAAAAATCATGGAAACAAGAACCCCATTATCATCCACACACCTGTTATCTTACATAGTACTTTATCACTCAACACTAAGCTTTTACTAGGCAGTAATTTTCATCTGATCCAGGTACAAATTACTGGAATAGTACTGTTCGTTGGGGGTAATATGTGAGACTTGGGTTAATTTTTTGTACTTCCATAATAAATTTTTCTGTGGGGTAACAATTGAGGATTATGAAAGCAAAGACTAAAGTGTACATTATACAACTAATGGATGTCATGAAAACAAGTTATCATGTAACCACACAAAGTTTTGATCTCTGCTTCTTGATGGCAGAGTGACTGACAAAGAAATAGCTTAAAGACAACAAACTTTGCTTTTTAATGATAGCATCCCCTGTTTGCCTTAGAGGATGATATTTTGCACAGGTTTTCAAAGGAAGGCATAGGAATTCCAGACAAATAGGTGCCTTGGCTACTCAGTGATATAGAAAGCAACTGTCTTAATTAGGGTTGCTGTTGCTGTGAAGAGACACCATGATGTTTAGTCCATTATCTCCATGTGCTCAGTGGGTAAAAGCATTATGTGTGCAGTCCTAACAATGTTGATCTTAGAACCCATAATAGTATTCTTTCAAGTTGTATGTGATCCCATACATCTGTAATGCTAGCACTCATGCAGTGAGATGAGAAAGAGAGAAAGGACAGCTACCTAGAATCTCATGGCACAGCTAGACAGGAGTGCGTATCACAGCAGGAGAAACAAGAAGGTACTTGCTTCAGCAAGAGGGAAGAAGAAGAAAAATGGCTCCTGAAAGTAATCCTCTGACCTTCACATACACACAGTGGTACACCCCTGCAAAGTGCCTTCACACACCTCTGTACACAGGTGTGCAGGCAGGCATGGTGCTGAAGAAGGAGCTGAGAGTTCTACAACTTGATCTGAAAGCAACAGAAGCAACTGTGTGCTACACTGGGCATGGCTTGAGCTTATAAGATCTCAAAGTCTCCCTCCACAGTGCCACACTTCCTCCAACAAGGCCATACCTACTCCAACAAGGTCACCTTCTAATAGTGCTGCTCCCAACTCAAGCATTCAAACACATGAGTCTATGGGGGCCGATGCTATTCAAACCACCACATGCTCCTTGTAAATTGTGGCTCCTGTAGATTGCAGGATCAGTGGATCTCAGGAAGACTATGACGAATGTGCCCTGTACTTGACTGTTATTGTGAGCAATATGACATGTTCCTCTCCTAAAGGCAACTTTCTCTCTTAACCTGGGACCAAGTGCAGGAGATCTCACGAAGGAATGGGGTTTGTGCAACTCTGGCTAACCTCATGTGGCAGTAGGTAGGAGCTAATCCCTAAAATACAGAGCCAGCAGGAGCAAGGAGAAACTGTTCAGAGCTACATCTTGGTCAGTCACAGACAAAGGGACTTACTTCTATGTTCTTTCAAAGGAAAGAAATGTGTAGAGGAATTTCTAAAATGAAATTGAATAATGTAAGATTATTTTTTCTGTCATTAAGTAAATAATTTTCAACAATAATTAGAAACAGAAGATAAAAGCTTAATTCTAAATGAAGGCAAAGAGAAGCCTCCAAACACATTTCAGAACAGACATTTTAATGCTATAAACTCGACTTCCATACATAATAGCACATATTAACATTTTTAATTCATCATTGAGCCCAATAAAATTCATATTTCCTAAATATGACTAGTAGTCACACTCAGAAAATGATGTTTACATAGCCCCCAGCTAAAAGAATCTGAGATTATTTTAAATAATACCTTATCTTCAACATGTTGTGCCTTAAAAGGGGAAATCCAGGTGAGTGTTACACTTCCTGGTGGTCTATAATTACCACTCAGGGAAGCAGCAGAAGCTAATTATTTCAAAGTTTTGATTTTAATGAAACTTAATATACAACTAATGATACTGACATTTCCTGTTGCTGGGTTGGTGCTCCAAGAAGATTATTTGAATGTGGTATACATTTCTCAAAAAGTTCACTGAATCTTTATAAGCAGAGCCATACCTGATAATCATGACTAATGACAAGAACAGATGTCAGCAGCAGACAGCAAGGACAGTAGCTCTGTGCAGACATTGATAGGATGCCAAGGAGAACCAAGGCTTAACCAGAAAAAGCAGTAACATTGACAGAAAATAGTGCTGTGGCTATGTTATGCATTCCTGTGGAGGTCAAAGCATGCATGCAGAGGTCAGAGGATTACTTTTAGGAGTCAGTTTTTCCACACACTTTCAAATTTGGGTTGCCAGCCTTGGTTTCAAATGTCTTTACCATCTGAACAATCTCACTAGCCCCTTACTGCATCATTTAAGCCCAAGATTTATTTGAGGGATTGGTTTAGAAGATTATTTTTCTCCACGAAGTTAATTTTTTTGGAAATTCCGTGGGAATCGTTCTGCTCCCCTATGTGCAATCTTCTGCACACATCTCTGCCATCTCTATCAGTTCCGGGTCTAGATGTTGCCCATCTTTACCAATGTCCACCCACTGCTCTGGTTGCTCCACATAACTTCCTGATCCCCTGAACACCAGATCTCAGAGCCATCACTTTCTTGGCTGAATGTGCCTCTCTGCCTATCTCCATTTCACAAGCCTCATAGAAGACCGCCTTACTTTAAGATGTGTTCTCAGGCTCCCTTGCTTCTTGGGGCTTCCATGCTGCCTATAGCTGACCTCTGGCAGAAGGCTCTTGCTACTGACAGACACCAATGTTTGCTGTGGAATAATTCTTCTGTACACTGTGAATATGTATTACTCCCATTGGTTTAATAAATATGTTGACTGACAGCTGAACAGGCTAAAGTTAGGTGGGAAATCAAACTGAGAATGATGGGATGACAAAAGGCAGAGTCAGGAATCTCCAACCAGATGCTGAGGGAGCAGGAGACCAATGTGTCATGCTAATAAAGGTACTGCCATGTGGCAGAGCATAAATAAAGACTATGGATTAACTTAAAATGTAGGAGTTAGTTTGCCTGAGATATTGGCCGAGCATTCATAATTAATATTAAGCCTCTGATTGGTTATTTGTGAGCTGGCTGGTGGGACAGAAAAGTTGAACTATAAGTGTTAGTTAGGGTTTTCATTCCCAGCCCTTCAACTCATCTCCATCTCCATGAGAATCTTGTGTTGCAAAATAAGTATCTTGAGGTTAGTAAAAATTCCCATTAGAAATCTGGACTAGGTAGGTGTGGTCATGCATGGCAGTAATTCCAGCACTCCAGAGGTTAAGGCAGAGGACCATAAATTCAAAGCCAACCTGAACTACAAGGTTAAACACTTCCTTAAGGAGAGAGAGAGAGAGAGAGAGAGAGAGAGAGAGAGAGAGAGAGAGAGAGAGAGACAGAGACAGAGACAGAGACAGAGAGAGACAGAGAGAGACAGAGAGAGAGACAGAGAGAGACAGAGAGAGAGACAGAGAGGCAGAGAGACAGTGAGACAGAGGAAGACAGAGAGAGACAGAGAGAGAGACAGAGATGGAGGGAATGAGGAAATATTAGTAAAAGAAAAAGGGAAGGGGAAAGAGGTGAGAAACAAACAAACAAAAAGAACAATAGACACTTTCAGTTCAGCTCACAACATTAACTGAGCTGTTGGATGTAAAAAGTCTTGAGTGTGGGTATCATCCTTCATGTTGCTGTTTATTTTGTTTGTTATTAAACAAAACAAAACAAACCACAGAAGCATGGCTAAGAGGGAGACTTTCCTCCCCAGTTTGAACACATTAGTAATACTGGGTCTTGAGTGTCCTAGAACTCCCAAAGCATTCACATCAATGTCTTTCAATCTCTCAAAATGATCTTAAATGAGTGTTGAGTTTGGCTCTTGCTTTGTGGTAAGTGAAAGTTGAATCAAGGGATGATTTAACAACTTAAGACACACTCAGTTGAAGTGGAGTCAATCTAGACTAGACATGTAACATTGCAGATTGATTCTATTGCTTTGTACCTCTTGCCATTCCTTTCAGGTTTAGGAATCAATAATTACACCCAAGGTGAGTTTGGATCCCCAGCATTCAAATTAAAGTCAGTGTAGCAATGCACATCAGTAATCCCAGCAACTGGAAACATGAGGATCCCAAGGGCTCACAAGCCAGCCAGTGCCAGCCCAGAAAGAGCACAGGTTAAATCACACACACACACACACACACACACACACACACACACACACACTACACACACACACACCACACAAAGGTGGAAGGCAATAAGGGGCCTCATTGTCTTTCAATGACCTCCATAGGTACAACCACAGGTAAGTACCTTGCACGCGCACACACACACACACACACACACACACACACACACACAGAGAGAGAGAGAGAGAGAGAGAGAGAGAGAGACAGAGAGACAGAGAGACAGAGACAGAGACAGAGAGACAGACACACACACTGAGAGAGAGACAGAGACAGAGATAGAGAGACAGAGAGACAGACACACACACACTGAGAGAGAGAGAGAGAGAGAGAGAGAGAGAGAGAGAGAGAGAGAGAAATTACACCTTCATAGGGCACAGTTTTTATTCTTATTAAAACAATTTCCCATTAGAAGTTGTTCCTCCTCCTCCTCTTCCTTCCTCTCACTTTTTTACTTCTTCTGGCATTTGCCTGACAGGGAGACTAAACAAGCCTTCTCATATAAATGCTTAATCACCCCTTATCTGATTGACTCTTTGGTTCCTATTACAACTGTGGCAAAAAAGAAAAGAAGAGAAATATGGAGGTGGCATTTGTCTTTGTGAACATTATCATCAAATTTGCATTCCTTGTTTGATCCAGAGATGCTTGCCATGCCCAGGAGGACACACTCCGTGTTACTGCAAACACTTGAGAGAACACATCCAAATCAGCATTGTAAGCTGTCTGCTCTTCCAGACAGCTTGCTTATCTTATCGACATTTGAGTTTCTGGTGACTGGGACACTACCAGTGTTTGGAGGATCTAAGTGCTGAAGACAAAGAAAGTGAAAAACTATACATGGAATACTATGTCCTCTAATAGTGCCCACAAAGAGTGGGCAGTCAAATCAATTATAAACTAGACTATAGAAAGAACAAGATGGAATGAAAAGAAAGAGGAACTGTCTCAGGGAAGGAAAACCTCACATCACTGCTGAACTAGTTAAGAAAACCTATTCTGGGTTTGTATTTTTCTGTCTGAAAAAAAAAAGGCAAACACTTAAGACATCCTATCAAATCTCCTCTCCCCCTAAACTATGTAAGTTAGGCAAATACCAGAAGATCAAAGGAGTTGATGGCATGTTTCATTAACATGTCTGCAAAATGCCCAACCATAGCTTCAGAATTTTTAAGCCTTTGGGATTATGTGTCAAAGTTTAACTGATGGATGGGACAGGTTCTCTGTCAAGAAGGTCTGTTGTGGAGGGGCTGTGTTAAATCTAAAGCTACAAAGAGAAACTTAGTCACTACCATTAAGAATATCTGAAATGGATGAATTCAGGCACACATTTATCACCCATCACCTTGTAAACGTTTTAAATGGACAGATAGCCACTGCCAAGGACACACAAGAAGGAGCTGATGGCTCGAGGGAGCAGCCAGGCTGGCCACTGGATTGAAATGCTGCTGGCCGTTTCTTAATGGGAGCCACAGCAAAGACTTGATGAGATACAAGATCAGCTCTAAAAACAGCAAGCAATGGGCTCTGTGCTAGAGTGCAGAATGCAAGTAAGATGCAAAGGAAGGGGGATAGACTATGATCACTATCGAGGGCCAAACACATCAGATTTAGAGACCTGAACTTTATTTTGAAACTCATGGAGAGCCACTAGACAGTTGAGAATACGGAGCTGGAGGACAGGATAGTTGACTCTGATTAGCAGCACTTGTCGATCTTGCTGAGAACTCAGATCTGCTCCCCAGCACCCACCTGGTAACTCATACCTCTCCATAACTCCAGTTTCAGGAAATCCAGTGCCTCTTTCTGACCTCTGTTGGTGACAGGTACACACACGATGCACCAACATACTTGTAGGCAAAACATCTGCACATATAAAATAAATCTTTTAGAAAAAAATTGTAAAGAATTATGGACACAATTCTATTTGCTTTTCTGAAGCCAGGAGTAGAGATGATGAACAACCTAGTAATTTTCATGGCCATATGTATGAAACTGAAAAAACAAATGTGTCTTTTCATGCTTTGATTGGGCTAGGAAAAGCCACATAGTCCATCCACACACAAATGCTGCCTAGCTGGGAATTCAGGCTTGATTCCTAGGGACCCAGAATCAGCATTTATTGCTACCCAAAGGAAGAGTAACTTGCACAATAACAGTGACACTACTTCTCATTTGTTAAAAAAAAAAACAAAAAACAAAAAAAACAAAACAAAACAAACAAACAAACAAACAAACAAACAAAAACAACAGCTCGGTTTGATGCCCAGAAACCTGAAAGTCTTTTTTCACTTTCCTGGCTTCCTGGAAAAAAACTCACAGTAAGCAGATTCATAGGAGGAAAAGCTATAGCAAATAGACTGAAGTGGAGAAACAGGGAGTCACAGAATATATGAGACACAAGGAAGCCAAGGGTGGCCGGCTTATACTTCACCTTCATAGTAGAGAAGGAAATGGGGCCTGGTGTAGGGGAAAGCCTAGAGGGAGAGGCGATGATTATTAGGGAGATAGGATGGGCTGAGGAGGCAGAGAGGAATGTGATTCTATGGGATTTGCATAAGGCACAGAAATGGACATGTCCTTATGTAGTTACAGTCTTGTCTTCTCTTTGATAGTCCTTTTTGGTGGGCCAAATGAATTCTGGAGAGAGCCTCTCCCTGTGTACAGTGGCTGGGAGACAAACATGATAAGACTAGAGGGAGGAACCTTGGTTTTGAGGCAGCTTCTAAGGCTGCATTATGAGCATGTCATTCTTTGTGGTATCTTTTTTTTCTGAGCCCCATTAACAGGATGGTTTTGAACAAATAGAAGATGGACAAAGTAGGTGAGTTAATTTCTGATCAGAAGTACTGCAACTATGATACAGTAAGACTCTGAGTTCTTGACTCTTGGTATAACTTTGAAATGGCTCTCCATTGTGAATGTACTCTGTCAGAAACATACATGTCCATGTTTGTGTCTTCCCCAGTGTCAGCATTTACAGAGTAGCAATAAGCTGCATTGGGTTTGTTGGCTACAATTTACCAAGTAGTCCAGATTTCTTTTGACAGCTGGCTAGGGCAAATACAAGTTCATTTATCCCAACCTGATTATATATCTGACTGCACATGAAACATCACACAGTAAATCTCTCCATGTTTATATACATGCATAGGTTGTAGAATAGCTTCAAGTAGTTCAAGATCAGAGAAAGAGAGAGAGGCAGAGAATTTGTTGAGAGGCACAGGAGACTGGTATAAGAGCAAAGCAAGTCTCTGTGGTAATTAGATGAGGGATCTTTTTCGAAGTCTGCTGGAGGCATAACTGAAAAATCAAGCCATGCCTTAGGGTTGAGCTGGGCTGTCTAGGGGAGCTACAGGACCATGGCAGCCACAGAGTCAAAGGAGAAGACCAAGCTGAAGACTCCAGAACAAATGGAGTACTCCTGGATTCTTATGTATACACTGGGTGATCAGATGGCAGACCAATGATGGTTGTTGCTATCACAGTGATTGCTATCCTCTCTATGGAGTGCAGGTGAGGGTGCTGTGTGTTTTCTTTCATCTGGTGTGTCCAGTAAGCCCTCAGGCCTGGTTTTCTAGATATGATTTTAATATACCAATGTGCTCACATGGCACAGATTTACTTTGGCCAACTACTAGGATGGCAGTCTTCTGAATTTTAGTAAAAGTCAACAGTCATTGCCTCATAGATGGTACAGGACAGATGGCGTTATTTGTGTGCTCACTAAGGTGCAGCCATTCTGTCTGGATTTGTACTCAGATGGGGCTAAATGCTGCAAATAGTTTCCCAGGGCAAAGCTTGGCCTGAAAACCCACTATTTCATATGATAGAAACTAACTTAGAGCAGGGTCTCAGCATTCTAAATAGTTTTTGAGAGCTTCAGGACTTCAAGGAAAAGGCATGCCTCCTGAGAGGTCTAATGTGCATATGTCTCTGTCACTCTTATTATCTTATTACTCTAGATGTCAAAGACTTCATGCTCCAGGCACGATGAGATGTATTTGCTGTATAGCAAGGACCTAAGAAGGACTGGCACCTTTATTCCTGATCATGAAAGATTAAAGCTGTGTGTGTGTGTGTGTGTGTGTGTGTGTGTGTGTGTGTGTGTGTGTGTGGTCATTCTTCAGCACATTGCACTTAGTGTTTTTGAGAAAGAATCTCATTGATTTGGCTAGATTACATGACCAGCAAGCTACAGGGATCCTTCCTTCTCTGCCTTCCCAGTGCTGAGTTTAAAAACACATTGATGCTATCCCAGGTTCTTGCACAGACACTAGGGATCAGACTCAGGTCCTTGTGCTTATACAGCCAGGACTCTATTGAGCAAGCCATTTTCCCAGCTATGAGTTATTCCAAGCACCCATAGAACCAAAATTCCTACCCATGGCATTAGCCCATCCATCGCTTGGGCCTCAGCTTTCCTCTCAAAGCAGATGGAGTGCACATGGAACCTGCAACAGACGGGGCAATAACCATCTAGACTCTAGATTCTTAGAAACCCTGCTTATTTTTTTGTGGAGTATATTTTAGAGGCAGGGCATAGTTTCTACCTTTATGTACAGTAAACATCTTATCAATGCAAGTATGTGCCCCACAGCCTACTTACCTTTTGTTTAGCAAGGAGTGATTGAGACCATTTCTGCTTAGCATGCAAACTATTTTTGTAATGGAAATGCAGTTCTGCCTTTGATTGCTATAATGAAACTTGTTTGCATTTTATTTTCCCAGCCTGACTTTATCCAATTTTATTTTTGTGTCATGGACTTGGACTTGGTACTCTCTTTATACTTTAAGGCACTCCCATTTCCTAAAAATAGTCCTGAGGGTTACCTTTCAGCGCAGTCACAACAAATTGCTCTGTGAGGAAGCAGAAAGTGAAACCTGTTTGCATCTCTCTCAGTCAAATTTTTGTTTCCCATTTGATGTATTTGGTAAAGTAAAAGATCTCAGCACACACCAGGCAATGGTGGTTCACACCTTTGATCCCAACCCAGAAGGATCTCTGTGAGTTCGAGGCCAGCCTGCTCTACAGAGTGAGTTCTGGTACAGGCTGCAAAGCTACATAGAGAAATCCTGTCTCAACACCCCCACCCTCCAAAAAAGACATTAGTGCCTGGTTTCCAAGATTTGACTGAGGACATATGCATTCTCTTCCTTTGAAAATAGAATGCTTCTCCAGGATTCAACCTGGGGAACACTCCATTCGCTGACTTTTTATTTCTTTCTGAATGATCTGACCATTTAGCCAACCTCTGATCCTAGATTCTTAATTCATTAAAATAGTTCAGGGCTAGAAGAGGCCAAATCTTGTTAAAATGAAGTTTTTGTTCTACTGTTACACTAGAAGCAAAAATAAATGTTGTGATGTGGTTTCTTACTGGGTAAGGGCTTTAGATTGACATGTAGAATTCTGAACAGGGGCAGCCTCCTAGTGAATTTAGGAAAAGCCACAGGCTTTGCTAGCAAAGGGCCACCTGGACTCTGTTGTGTCCCCTCTATCAGAGTTACCCGATAGATACTAAAGCTATAGAAGGCAGAGCAGAGCCATAAATGGTACTGTCCCCTGGTCTCAGCACTCAGGAGGCTGCCTATTGATAGACTGGAAAGTGACTGTCAGGTGTCTTCTTTGGAAATGACATTTCCAAAGGAGGGAAGTAAAAAACCAAAGAGAGAATTAACCAGCCTAGTTGCCTCAAGCCATTCAAGGTCCTTTGACTTATGGAGTAAAATCCCAAATCAACAGCCATCTGAGGCTTCCTCTCCTCCCTTCTCCTTGTTTTCCCTGCACACTTTCACTTTTGTTGAAAGCCCTAAATAAGCCCTTTTTATGGCACAGAATTTCTATCACTGAAAAAGAAATAACAGCCTTCGAGTTGGCTCATCTCATACTGGTTTGTGCTGCCAAGCCTGATAATTTGAGTTCTGCACACACTCGAGTACTTGCACAAATATACACTAAATGCAGTAAAAAAAAAATAACAACAGAAATAATAACAATATGTGCCAGATATTTTGTTCATTCAATGATTTACTAAATGTCAAACAAGGCCAGACTTTGTCCAGTGGAAAAGAAGGATCTGAGAAGAAGTCAGATGAGACAGTTAAGATATCACTGTCCTGGGGACCTTAGACTAGCAGGGGAAGACCAAGAAGAGACCAGAAGAGATTAGGGGATAAAAGGCAGACACAGGGATAGATGGGTAAGTGATGCTAAAGACTGAAAATGCTGTAGAAGGAAGAAAACACCTATGTAAGCAGGGGGGGGGATCCACAAATTTTGTATATAAATTCATTTTTAACCGAAGATTTAGAAACCTCAGTATAAGATTAATTTCTTTCCTTATAAAGCAGAGGACATTTGCTCATTCACTTAAAGGAGGTATTTTGGTATTGGCTGATAGAGGATTCAGAGGCACTGCTGGGGATGCTCCCATGTTCCTATGTCTTTGAGCAAGAATTGAGCAAAGACTCACAGTTGCAACAGAAGCGGAGGCAATTTATTAAGTGACAGACATTTCCAGGGCTAGAAAGATGTCTCAGTCAGTAAAGTGATTGCTGTGTAAACCTGACTTGAACACCCTAGAATCCATATAAAATGCCTGGCAGGGTGGTATATACCTTTTATTGCAGCTCTGGAAAGAAAGACCCAGGAAGATTCCTAGAGCTTGCTGGTTAGTCGTTGAACAAAAACGGTTAGCTCCAGGCCCAGTGAGAGGTCCTGTCTCAAAACATATATTGAAGAATGATTGAGGAAGATGTCTAGCATTGACCTTTGACCTCTAACATGTACATATGCACACGGACATGTGTATGAAAAACAAAACAGGAAATGAGGAAAGAAAATGAGAGAAAGTTAGTTCACTTCCAAGGGAAAAAAGTCAAGAGAAACGTTTAAGAGCTCAAAATGGCCTGGCTACAAAGTATGGCAGCTTTCATGTCATAATGAGGGCCTTGGAGTCATGTGCATGATTTCAGGTGCTCTGCTGCAAGCAATTCTATGTACAATTTCATTCTTGCACATGTTATTAACATCTTATATCTCCACCAGAGAATATGTATAAAACATTCCAAGCCTGTAGAGAGTGAAACCATGAATGGGGAGAGGCAGCTACTGTACATACATCATCCTCAGAGTTGGTGAGTACTGGAAAGAAGGTTCTAGAAGGAGTTGTGGGGAAGTAGCCAGCATATTGGAAGAATGGCAGGTAGATGGTGTGGCCACAGCAGAATGAGTGTTCACATGACATGGCGGTCAACCTATGAGGCTTGACCCTTTGGGGGTTGAAGGACCTTTGTACAAGGGTAGCCTAAGACCATCAGAAAACCAGATATTTTCATTATGATTCATAATAGTAGCAAAATTATAGTTATGAAGTAGCAATGAAAATAGCTTTATGATTGGAGATCACCACAACATGAGGAACTGTGTTAAAGGGTTGCAGCATTAAGCAGTTTGGGAATAACTGCATCTATAGCATTGTATCTGGCAGATAACCAAGGCTACAGAGCAGTGAGATCATTGCCTTCAAAGGGCCATTATTCCAGCATACCTGTCAAATTATAAGACCTTCTTGGAGTAACTTAGGGACACCCCTAGGAGGCTGTATCAGAGACCTGTGTTGCTGTGATAAAATAGCTAAGATACACACCTTAGAAGATGAAGGATGTGGTGGCTGGTGCCAGCAATCCCAGCACTGAGTAGGCTGCAGGAAGAGCATTGTTGTGAGTTTTAGGCATCTTGCACTGTGTGGCAAAACCCTGTTCCCCCATGCCTCCCAAAAGAAAATGATGTATTTTGGCTTAAAGTTTCACAGTACCTTATATAACTATGGAGAGTGAGAGTGAAAATGTGTGGGGTCATAATGTCCCCTTTCGGGGCATGACCCCATTGACCTTATTTCCTACTACTGGTAGATGGCCCCATCTTTTAAACATCCCACTGACCCCTTATAGCAACAGGCTGGGGTCCAAAATGTCTAACACATGTCACATGGGTGACTAAGAACTGAATGACAGAAGTGGCCCTCAGGGTCTTTGTGACACTGATATCTGTCCTTCGAACACATAATCACACTATTTTGCATTGCACTCTACTGTCCCTGACATTTTGATGAGTAGACCGTATTTTGGCTTGTTAAATTCATCAAGGTTTTATAGTGAAAAAGAGAAAATTATAAATGACTGATCATGGAATGCTTTATTTTATTCTATGCTGAGTCATTTGCAAATTAGTCAGTTTAAACATCTTTGATGAGGGGATCTTTTTCTCAACTCTTGAGATAATGATTCTCAGCTGTGTCTCAGAGTCACCTAAAGAGCTTAAAAACATGCTATTTAGTTTCATGCCCCACCCTCATGGAGGTAGAGTTGGGGATCTTTCTCCTAAGTTGCCCTCAAAGTTCTAACAGGGATAAGAACCAATACCCAAGTCTCTGGACTGAATATGGCTGCCAACTCCTTATAGGTTAGTGCCAATAGGCTTTTTTAATCTATGGGTATGTTGGTGTATGACTTTTCAATTTTCTTATCTCTAAAGGTCAGATATTAAAACATCCCATCCCCTCATCTTATCTCAGCTTAATTTATGATTTGTTCATACACTGCAGGTCCAAAACCAGAGCTGGCACATGGTTCAACTTCTGTCTGTGTGCAACATCCATCCCAGTGGCTTGTGTTGGTGATAGCTCTCCTGATATAGATCTAAGGCTTCTGAAAGTAGAACTCTTTTTGTGGCCCCACTCCTGAGGCAACCCCCACCCCAGCTCTGCCTGGTCCCTCCACTACTATGTCTATGTCAGCTGACAATAATGGCAACTGACTGTATGTTGCCATTTCAGTTAGAAGGCCTGTGAGGAAATGCAGGCTTCAATGTGTCTAGACAAAGTGTCCCTAAGTTACATGTTAGAGTCATACTACATACTTCACTGTGCCTGTGGCCTCACAATTGACTCACTGATACTGGGAAACAATCACCAACTGTGTAAATACCACAAATTAATGCAATATTAACTTTTCATATTTACCTTTGCAACAAATATCCATTTGTGGCAGCATGTGAGAAAACACACACAATCCTTACATCTGTGTACACATACATATGTTCTTTTGTGTATACATGTATATGTATCAATGCACATGTATGTTATCATTATAAATAAAATCTTCCTGAAAGTCAACTGCTGGCCCCTCTTCAGAAGATCAGTTTTATCCTGAAATTGTTTTGCCATTAGGATGAAGAATGTAAGATTCAAGCTACATTGATGACATTACCCTTGAAGTTGTGGGATACCCATCCCTCCCCACGTGTACAAAATAAAAAATGAATACTTCAGTTATCCAAAAATTGAGTTTTTACTAGTTCATCATTTTAAAGCAAAATCAGTGGAGATTTGACCTAGGGATACAGCATTCAGGAGGGTTTCTGAGGGATTCTTGAGTTTGTTCCTGCTCCTCCCTGGCTCACAGTTATCAGCTCTTCAGCAGCATCCCCAAGCCTCAGCTCATCAAGATTTTTTTCCATGCTTTGATTTTCTTTAATTTTTTAAACACCCAATTCCCCCAAAGTCCACCTTAGAAAAGAAAATCCAAGGATGGAAATGTAGCTCGGTGACCTAGTGTGTGCTTAGTTTGCTCAGCCCTAAGTGTGAGCCTCAGTACCTTTTAAAAACATGTTTATTTACCAGTAAAGTTAACATTTTCCCATGGCAGGTTTGAGAATTCACAGCACACAAAATAGTCCCATGCAAAGCAAAATAGAGTATAGGATCTGCTGTGGGGATGAAGGCGGTCCTCACCCCCCACCCCATGAGCCTGCCTGAGAATTGGCACAAAGATGTTCAAGTTCTGGCAGTATTTATCAGGTGCAGCAGCAGAGAAGTCTGAAAGTTAGCGTAGCTCACCTCCCCTACAGCAAAGGAAGCACAATGGCTTCTTCAGTTCCCAGAGTCTTCAAAACGCACATGCGCGCTGCAGACCACTTTGCTTGCCCTGCATCCCTTAGTCATATTGGCAAGGAGTACTTATAAACCAAGCCCCTTCTTAACTCTGTCCCCACAGCTCTGGGACGCATCATTTGTCTAATCATCGCCACTATTACTCACTTCCCTGACCTTTTCTCTGCTTCTTCCTAGGCAAGCCACTTTTCTAGAATATTCCACCATCCCCATTCCACAGCTCTCCTTCAAGTGACAGATAACGTTTCTATTATAAACAAAACTTTTTGCTAGTTTGATCCGGGGTCTCCTGTAATCTGGGATGACTTGGAACTCACTAGATAGCTGAAGCTAAACTTGAAACTCTCATCGTCCCTCTGCTCCCTCCGCAGTGCTGGGATTGCAGGAGCGGGCTGACAAGTCTGACTTTAGGAAAAGGTTTTGTATACCTCCTTGGCCTGGGATGGAGACTTTGTGCTGTTTAGCCGTAGTACTCAGAATCATTGATTGAGAGTGAATTTTCACTGACCCTCCATCCAGAGAGGAGCAGGATGACATCCTAGTCAAGCTGTCGGGCCCCACCCTCTCCTTTTCTGTGGGCTACTTCCTTGGCACTTTTCTCAAAAATATCTTGTGATTTCCCTGGAATAGAGATTAGTTTATTTTGAACATGGAACATGGCCAAGTTTCTTTCTTTTTTTTAAAATGAGGTTCTTAGCTATGAAATTATTTCTTCTTTAACTACTTTCTGACCCAGTTCACAAGATTATCTCCAGAAGCAGAGTTTAGCATGGAATGTGGTTCTTGCTAAGCCAATGAAGCCAGTGTCAGTGCCAGTACATTGTAGGGCTTGCAAGGTGACAAGCACTTTGGGGTATTAGAATTCTGGGACAAGATGACTTTGAAATACTTCCTCAGCTATGGTTTTCTTCTTTTCTGGATACTATGACTATTAATGAAGGATCATATGAACTTCAAGTTGTTAATTATTTAATAATTAACCAATAAATCAAGTAGGAACTAACTTTATAAATTAACCTATAATTGAGATATATTCAAGGGCTTGTCAAATATTTTTTTTACTAGAAAAGTATTAAGCCTGCCCTCCTTCCTACTCTGATTTGAACAGTCAGAAAGAGGAGCTCGATTCAAAGGTTGCTGCTTCATCTCAGAATGAACAGTGCTTTCCTTTAAGATTTTGGCTTCATTGGCTTAGCCATGTCCCCTCCACTACAAAAACAATGAAACGATGAAGGATGTTCTCCATAAAGGTGGTACGTTTCTTTTGCAAAGTAATTCATTGTATTTGTTCTTCCTGAGAGAGACCAGAGAGACAGAGACAGAGGGAGGAAGGGAGAGAGAGAGAGAGAGGGAAAGAGGAAGAGAGAGAGAGAAGAGAGAGAGAGAGAGAGAGAGAGAGAGAGAGAGAGAGAGAGAGAGAGAACAGTTGGAAATGAGTAAGCCAGGCTCTTTGTTTAACCAGAATGTGGGGAATGACAGCTACTTACAAGGAACATGGGTGATCTTGAAAATTGGGACGAGAACAAGGTGACTTTAGTTTTCTACTTTTTTGTCACATGTGACTGTGTTAAATAAATAAAATAAAGCCTGGATGGCCATATGTGGGAAATAATGTGCAGTGTCTACACATCACGAATAAAGACAATTTCTTTAGAAATTAGGTGAGTGACAAGGAGGGAAACTGCTCTGATAACTTGGAAACAATTGTGATCTGGGAAAACCTGAAGCTTGGCAGCCAACAGCCTCCTCTGTATACCCAGTGGCATGTACCCTTTGTGGATAATGGATACACCATAGCAGCTCAGAGAAAGACAGGTACAAATGTGGACTAGTCAGGTGTCAGTGTTGGGAGGGAGACTAGAGACACATGCTGCAGGGGAAAAAAGAACCTTATTTGCTATTTTTAAAAAGGAAAATGAGCTGCCACATACAAGGGTCCTCGGTAAGATCGGTCAGCACCAGGAACAATTATGTAATTTGCCTGGAATCAAAAGGTAACAGGTGGTAGACTTGAACACAACACCCCACAGTCCCTGGCTGGGCTTTTAACCAGTGATTCTCAGAGTGTGGCTCTGGGGCAGCAACAGCAATGTGTCCTAGGAAGTGGTTAGGAAACAGAATCAGAAATTGAAGGGGGGAGGGCAGCAGGCAGCAACATTTCCTGTACTGTGTGACCCACTCTTAACCACTGAACTACAACAGCTGTTCTACTATGAAATGCCAGAGAATTTGTCTTCACTCTCTTCTCTGAAAGATATTTAGTTGCATAAAAATACAATCCATTACATATAGTTCTAAAAATCAAAACAAGGACTGGCAAGATGGTTCAGTGGATAAAGGTGCTTGCTTCCAAGCCTTAGAATATGAATTGGATTTCCCAGTACCCACATGGGACAAGGAGAGAAGTGGTCCAAGTTTTCTTCTGATCAATGAATGTGCCCTTCATACACACACTCACTAAACATACACAATAAAAAGTAGTTGGTGATGGCAATAATTTAAAATAACAATTGGCTACTTACTTGGGATTTTATTTATTTTTATCTTGCAAAGTATGAATAATTTTATTTATCTATACAGATGTGAACGTGTCCCACCCTGCGATGTTGCCTCTGAGTCCACTGAGGCTTTCTGTTTGCAGTGTAGAAATGGTCAGTGCCCGTGGCCCTAAGGTTTCACCTAAATAACTACACATTGGCTCAGTAATGAAGGATTGCTAGGCTGAGCTCCTGGAAGCCAGAGGCTAAGCCAGACCTACATCTAACTGAAGCTGCCTCTGCTTCTTTGAAAAGCAATAAGCCAGCATTTCTCAGCCTTCCTAATGCTGTGACCCTTTAATATAGTACTGCCTGTTGTGGTGACCTCAACCATAAAATTATTCTATTATTACTATGTAAGTGTAATTTTGCTACTGTTATGAATCATAATGTAATATCTGATATGTGACCCCCCCAAAAGAGTCATGACCAACTGGTTGAGGACCTTGCAAAAAGCTCTTTCTATGCCTCACTTTCTACCTTGAAAACAGACACTGAAGTTGTCAAAATCAGAGTCTCTTATATCCTCATCTGTTATGAGTAGTTTTTTCCTGCCAGTCTGGTTCCACTGCCTTGCCAGCCCCAAATAATACACATAGATGCTGTATTAGATATAATTCTGTTGGCCAGTTAGTTTCTTATCGGTTACCTCTGTCTTAATTATTAACTCATTTCTATTAATTTAAGTACTTCCACGTGGTATTGTCTTACCGGAAAAAGGGGCTGGCATTCTTCTTTCTCCGTCTTCCATCTTGAAACTCTTCCCTACTACTTCCTCTCTTCTCCTAGTCTCCTAGTCCTGCCTACCTTACTTTCCTATTGGCCAACAGTGCTTTATTCATTAACCAATAAGAAAAACATATTTACAGAATGACATCTCCCATCACTCATCCGTCGGTAGGTTTGGAGCATGGGTTTGTCGCTATTTCCTTGTTTCCATCCTTACTTCTCCCCAGCATCTGCCTCCTTCCCTGTAGACAAAGAAGTGGATGCTATGACCACCTGAAAACTGCAAGAAAGAAGATTCCGAGTGTTTTCCTACAGAGACGCAGTCATTATTCATAGCATGGAAAAGCCGGGATAACATACATAGTCATTTCAAAAGTCATTGTTGCTATACTTAGAGTTCAGGGACATTTGGTTCTATCAGGTGTGCTGGGAAAGAAATAAAAGAATCCCATTAGTCTACCTGGGAAGATAGATGAATCTCAGGAATCACATAGACTTGCATATAGCCTGCAAGAGATAGAAAGTTAAGACAGGTGCCAAGATCTCAGGCTGTCTGTCACAGCGTGTATGGAGGGAACTCAACCTGCTTGAGATGGAATCTCACATTCTGACAGAATGTTGGTACCATTGCTGCTCATATGCTCTGCTAGGTGTTACTCTTTGTCAAAATAATAATAAAAAATTGTGAATGAATGAATGGATCCCATGACCAAATCAACTTTGACATTTAAGCATGGACTCAAAATCACATTTTGCCTGCTATTTGTTGTTCTTATTCTGTTCTTTATTTCTTACATTTTCTTCTCTGAAACTTGGTTTCATATTAAAAACCAAGCTATGCACCAGACAGGACTTAAATTCCCTCTGTAGCCCAGTCTGGCTTCAATTTCAAGGTGATCTTCCTGCCTCAGCCTCCTAAATTCTGAGATAACAGGTGTGAACCACCAAGCCAGCCACCAAGGTGTTCTGTTGAAGTTCTCCAGGTGAAATTTGTTTTCATGGTCTTAATAGAGCAACCTCAGCCAATTTGTTCTTGTCAGGCAGGAACTTGCTCAAAATACCCACGTTGAAGGACTAGAGATGCCTCGGAAGTTCCCGTTTTCATCCTGAAATGTTATCAGAAATAACTGAATGAGTTCTATATAGGGAACTAGGGAAGGGAGGATATATTTACACAGAGGCAACTCCTGTAACAAAGCCTGAAGGATAGATGCTACCAGAACATTATTCATAGCCTCCTTCTCCTAATGTACAACTGCCCTTAGGTGAAATTCGATTTGCTGAATGTGCTCCTCCCTTCCATGGAAACCCATTTTCTCTTGATTCTCAAGAGGCTTTTAATGTCCTTAATTCTTGCCTCATGCTATATCCTTATTAAATGCACCTTGCCTCTGTTATCTCACATTTCTCCAAAGCCTAAAGTAACAAAATTCACAAGAGGATACCTGATTGTCCACTAGTGGTCATGGTTGAGTTGGTAAGAATGGACACTGCTCCTTTTTTTTTTTTTTTCTTTTGTCTTTTGTCTGATCAAGATATTATTTCCCTGTAGTATAAACAGAAAGGAATGAATTAAAGAGTGGTTAAACAATTTGAAATGACTAATTTGGTAAGTTACTCCCAGTAGTAACAGCTAGAAAAGGTTAAGCTGTTTAGCTGGGGCTAGTGTTTGAGACCAACCTGGGCTACACAGTTAAGACACTGTCTTGAAAAGTTTAATAAAGAAATGAATGTTTCCTTTTCATTTAACATATGTCAACCTAGATACCTACAATCAGCACCTACTGTGGTATCATTACTATTAGCACATTATTGCTGATATTGTATGTAACTATAATATATAAATACAATATCCATATATGTTATTATATACATGCATCTTATCTATATATTAGTATAATCTTATTTTTCATTATTTTAATGAGTTTAAGTAATCTTATTAATTTAAAAATCAATAGTTACTATTACTATTTATAATTATATTTATTACTATTTATAATTCTTTACATTTTTATATTACACAGAAAAGATCTCACAGAGTGTCCACTGTGCCCTCATCATAGCATAGCTGTGTAGAGTTGCAGTTGAGTGGGAGACAGATGCTTGTCTGGAGTCAAGTTCCTGTGACTGCAAGCTCAGCTTCAATATCTCCTACACATATTCTAATTTTGCCTTATGAATTTTTAAATTTCCAAGATTAGAGAATTATAAGATTGAAGTTTTTTCATAGTCTTGTTGCAAGGAGAGCAAATATAAATTAGAATGTGATTGGAAATGAATCAGGAGCCAAAATTTATAGCTACTAGGATGCTACTTAAATTAAAATTTTAATTATAATGTGAATACGAATGAAAGGTTTATTGCTCATTATTTAAAATATTTACATATTTATAAGCAACTTCATAGAAGGTACTTGAATGTTAATTTTTCTTGTGTCTATACTAACCTAATAACTCCATAATATTGTGTAATAGAGTTCATAAGTTTTAGATGTGTTAAAATCCATAGAGACATTAAGGAGAGAAATTATACCCCTGAGAACATTGAATAGTCTTTTGAAAGATTGTTAACAGCTGTTGTAACTAGAATTGACTAATTAATGTAGTACTTACAGTATTAAAAATTCATCAATCTATTAATGGAGTGTAGACAATATTTGATAGAGATAATATGTTTCATTATCTGGCAAAAGGGAAACAAAGGGAAAGCCTGGTTTGCAAACACCCTTCTATACTCACACCCACACCGTTGCCCTTGCTTAGCCCCCACTAGGCTGCCTTTGCATGTTACCTAGCATGATCACATATGTACAATTGATACAGAGGACATCAGTGGGGAAATATTGAACAAGGTAGACATTGGCACCATACAGAATGAGCTTTGAAAACTGGTTATGTTACTGGTTACAGTCTTTATCCATTGCACTGCTGTCCAGGCACCATTGTCTTCACCTCAATGCCTAAGATCTGGGCTCACCACGATCCAGCGATCCCACTTCTGTTTGCATAGCCCGAAGAGATGAAACTAATAGTCAAGAGAAAAACTCCCATGTTATCAATTTTTCAGTTGTATAGCACTATGCACAGTAGCCACCACATGGAAACACTCTATCAGTTGATGCGTGGATAATGAATGTGTGATACTTATACACTGGGACAGCCTATATATCCACAAAATAATAAACTCCTGTCACTTGCAATGTCTTAGATGTTTCTGGAATCATTTCATGATATGAAGTAAGAGAAGCTCCTCATGACCTCACTCATGTGGAGCCTAAAGGAATTGGAGTTGACATCATAGGAGTTGAGAATAAAGCAGTGGTTACCAGAGATGGGTGTGGGCATGAGAGCAGAGGGTGGGGAAGACTGACCAATGGGAATGAAGCTGCCATTCAACAGGAGGAAAAAGTTTGGGTGTGCTCTCACATGGCAGGGGCTCTACACAAAGCAGTTATGTGGTACGTGTTTCAAGCTAGAAGACAGGAGTCGGATTGTACTCACTGCAAAGAAACGCTGATTGCCAGAGGAGAGATTTAGCCTGATTTAAACATTACACAGTTGATGATTGTATGAAAATAGCCCCTGGTAATCTGTTAATACATGCAACTTTTATGTTTTTATCTGCCCATTAGATAAAAAGAAAAAGATCAATATAATAACTAATGTTACATTACATACACATGATGGGATTGCATACCTGAAACATGTTGCTCCTTAATCATTGATGTCTACTATCACCACTGTGGCCATCATCCTCATCACCATTATCCTCAATATAATCATCATCATTGCTGGTGTTGTCATTTTTTCATCTAAAATTAAATGACTATAATGGCATCTGTGTGCATTTTTCCAATAGTTTCTAACGTTTTCGATATTGCTCATTTCCTAAGATGAGAGGCATTGTCTGATGACAAACACAGTTACACACATGAAGTTTGTGCAGCTCTTTGTGTGCTGCATGCTACTGAAACAGTTAAAACAGAGGAGAATCCTACTTAATATTCTCCATCTAGACCAGATGCTCCATTGGTACCTGGAGGATTCCTTTTCGGTAACATTTAAATCTCTCACCAGAGACAAATAAGCCATCTAACGAAGCTTTGCCCTATAAACCAATAATGAGACAAGAGCAAATAGCAGTGCTGGCCAAGACACACAAGTCTTAGCTCCTTTGATCCATCCTCTGGGAAAGCTTACTGCAATTTCTCTATTAAAAAGTTAATGGAAAATGCCACTTCCTGACAAGGGAATTGGTGTGTGGATGCCATTGTAAGGGTTGCAAAAGATGATTTAAGTCTCATCCAGGTTTTCTGCTTGCATTTTGTACTTAAAAAGATGTTTGTGTATAGGTATGTGCATTATGTCTGTTAAAAAAAACATAGTAGTTTTGTAGTCCCAGCCCTTAGGAGGCTAAGGCAACAGACACAAGACTTCAGGGCCAGGCAGGGCTATAAAATGAGACCCTGTCTCAAAAACTAAAATGAAACAAGTTTATATTACCATTTATGTAATATTTTTAGTGGCAAGAGCTTTCTGTTTGCTCCCTGATGGAGTTGGCTTGTATAGGAGAAAAGCATGGATTATGCTGAGTGCAGTGGCAGGAGTTGATAGCAGGATCATTGAGCCTGGAAATTCATGGCCAGCTTGAGCAGATAGTGAGACCCTGACCCCAACAAAACTACAAATCCAAATGTCCTGTTGTCTTCCCTTTATCTTAGAAAAGCAGATGTTCATCTGTGAAGGTAGAATGGTATACGTTATATTTTAAATACAGCACTGGGTAGAGAATTTTTTTCTATTGACCTTTGATCCCTTGCCACAATGAGCTACTTGGCTAGATGCAGCCACAGGATTCTCTGTGTATGTCACCAACCATTTCCTTGTCATAGCTTATGGAGCAGGCTGGAACACAGGAGGTAACAATCAGGATCACCTTACCTGTCTGCCAAGGGCTGCATTTGTGTCACAGATATGAATACAGATAGGAATTTCAGCTCCTAAACCTCCATGTGCTGGGAATTCCAATCATTTTAAAAATCAGATTTTAGCAAACCTTCACTGAACTAGAAGTGTTAATGACCTGCCAAAGTGATGACTGTAGGACTTTAGGTTCAACACTGACTGCCCAAGGCTTTACAAAACCCAAGAGATTTTTCAGTTGGAGTCCTTGGGCTATTTCTCTGAGGCTGACTGTCATTAGAACCCATCAACATAGCCTTGTGTCCCTTTAATTATAGAAAACAAAGTTGGGGCCCTGAACCAGGAGTCTTATCTCAATTCTTGCTGGCCTGGGAAAGTTTTTCCTCTCCATGGTGCTGGTGCTAAAGTCTTTTCCTGTTTACATGACAGTAGAGCTCTCCCTGTTTCAGGCACGGCAAGTCTCTCCTCTCTATGCGGCTGCTTCTGGAGGCACCCCTCTGCCCTCCATTAGCGGCATTCGGTGTCATCTCTCCATAGCTCAAGATTCTGTCCAACAAAGTATAGAAAGAGAAGTGTAATGGCTGTGGGGAGCCTCAGTTTCAGGCCCTTGAATAGACCCCTTCTGGAGTCTTGTTGTCTTCAAGATAAGTACAAGAAGAAGACAAGTTGGTGGGTTCATGAGTGTATATGCAGAGAGTACTTCAGTGGCAGAAAATAACTGCTGCTAATAATGGCTGACCCTGAACTGAAGATCTTGGGCATGCAGCCACAAGGAGTGGGTTTGCTTTATCCTGAGGACCATCTATAGCACTTGAGTCTATCTAACCTATGCATGTAAGGCTTCCTGCATATGTAGAGAAATATTTTTTTTAACTCTGAAAAATAAAATAGAGTAATTGTCTTTTTATTTAAAAAAAAAAAATCAGAATTGTTTGTAACTGATGATGCAGGCCTGCAGTCCCAGCATTCTGGAGATAATCCCAGAAGAGGCAGGAAGGACAGAAGTTCAAGGTCACCTTCAGCGACAGCTTCTTAGCAAGGCAGCCTAGTCTAGAGATTGGCTGAATAAAAAAGGCTTCTGAACTCATAGAAACATTTAATAAGTCGAGTTTGTCTCAGAAAACCATTTTGAGTTATTTTTCTCAATTGAATTATTTAAAAAATAAGATAATGTTAGGTTACATTCAAAATTTAGGTTTGATTGTTAAAATTCTTTATGCGTGTATAGTTGATAGAAACTCATTTAGTCCATTGACCTGGCTAGCCGTTGTTGAACACAGCCTACAGTCTACCATTTCTCTAAGCAGGGGCAGGTGAATGAGTGAGAGAATGAGCCAGAAACCATTGTCCCTCTATGGTTCCTGCCTCAAGAACTGTCCCGACTTCCTTTAATGATGAACTGTGACCTGGAAGTGTCAATCAAATAAACCCTTTTCTCCTTGGGTTGTTTTGGTCAAAGTGTTTTATCACAGTAGTAGAAAGGGAAGCAAAACATATGTCTAGAAACACCCTTGCATGTTTTGCTTATGTATTCCCATAATTGGGGACCCAAAAGGGAACTGACCAGTAGAATTTGTTAGATCATCCTGCACTATTCTGTCATTACTAAGTCATTCCATCCCCTGTCACTCATCACCTCTGAAGAAGCTCCAGCCACATTTGGGCTGTGAAAAGGCACATTTGGAAGGACTATTTTAAACCTCTGTTGATGGCACATGTTGAGGATGTTGCTGATCGTGCGTGGTGAGCATGGAATACAGCCACTAAAATCATCTCCATGCTGAGCAACGATAGTCTGCAAGGACAAGGCTGCTGAAGGTCTCCTGAGGTACCTTATGACTTCCAAGTTTCTCACTTCTACTGGGCCACTGCCTTCACACTTTTCTTATTCAAAATCTTTGTTTTTCAGTCTCCACTTAGTGCCAGCAACGTGCAACTATTGAGAAAAATGCTGTTTTCCTCAGGTTGCTTTCCTGATCCTAGTTTTCTCAAGGGTCTGCGGAGTCTTCTCAAGGCATAGAGAATTTATCTGAGCAAGGTGTGAAGTCAACAGTCAACTTTTCCTCTATCCAGTGTCAGTGCAACACAACTCTTGGTACAGGACAAACAAGGAAGATTTCTTTTCTATTAATTAAATAATTTGAAGTTGGAAGATCTACTTCTAATCCAGAGATGATACACCTTTAATCTGGACCACACCTTCTGCTGGCAGCCTGTATAGAGGACATGGAAGGAAGCTTGCTCTTTTTTGCCTGCTTCCTCTCACTCTTGCTAGCAAATCCATTTCTTCTCTGGCATTAGAGCCTACTTCTCCAGGATTCTGTTTTATTTTGGTTAATATGATTCTGGTGTGTGTGTGTGTGTGTGTGTGTGTGTGTGTATGTGTGTGTGTACATGGAGAGAGAAGATGATAGATAGATAGATAGATTAGATAGATAGATAGATTGATTGATTGATTGATTGATGATGGATTTAGAGACCCCTGACTAATACAAATACTTTCCAACTATAATCTGCAAAGCATACTAGTTACAATTATAATGATTGACAGGCATAGTGCCTCTTCCTAAAGCAGCAGCAACACCCACCCCCGTAGTTGTTCTTCACTTAAAACAATTCTAGGTTTTTATCTGTCTGAATCACCAGCCCTGCAGAAAAGGGGGTCTGCAGTTGTCAACTCAAACTCAACACAAGCTCTTTGCAGCTGCTCTCTTTGAACATCATTTTAAGCCAGCACTAGTAACCTGACACTCAGGAGGCTGAGGCAAGATGACCATGAGTTGGAGGCTAGCCTGGGTAACTTAGGAGATGCTATCTCAAAAAAATAAAAGTACTCAAACCAACAAGCAAAGGAAATCAATTTAAAAGTCAGTGAAAGTCCTTGTAAGAAAAAGCATCAAAAGTAGAAGCAGCCAAGGGGCTGGAGAGATGGTTCCTTGTTAGAAACACCTGCTGTTTTTACTGAGGTTCTGAGTTCAGATCCCAGCATCATATCAAGTGGCTCACAACGTCCTATGACTCCAGTTCCAGGGGATCCAGTGCCTTTGGCCTCTCAAGTGCATAATATCCACATTCAGACACACACTGATACACACAATCAAAAATAAAAAAATTAAATCTCAAAAGTAAAACTAAATCAGGTTTTATGGCTCACACATTAAGGACTTAGGAAACTAAAGCAAGAGATTGTGACTTCAACCCTCACCTAGAGAGAGAGAGAGAGAGAGAGAGAGAGAGAGAGAGAGAGAGAGAGAGAGAGACAGAGAGAAGAGACAGAGACAGAGACAGAGACAGAGACAGAGACAGAGAGAAGAAATAAAGAAAATTAAAGGTGCAATTTCCAGGACTTCTACTAACAGCAGTGAGTACAACAATTTTAGTATTGAAATGAGTGAGAATAATAGATGATGGTACTTTGAATTTTAAAATTAATTAAGGAGTCTGTCCTAATAAAATAATTTTTAAATATATGTAAGGATGATTTTATAGTGGATTGTCAAGTAACAAATACACAAGTGATAATAATAATAAAATTCCAATCTGCAATCAACACAGTAAACCTGATCAATCAAGAATCATAGACGAAAACACATTAGATCACCAAATGAATTATCACAGAGCAACTATTTCTTCCACTTAGACCAGCTGTGCACAAATGATTTTCTATAGAGGGGAAAGGTCTGGTCAGCTAGAGAAAGGTGACACAATTACCAACATACATGAATAAACTTAATGTCACCACCTGTGGGAGAAACCAGTATCTCCCAGTACCTGATGTAACACTCGGAGAAGGATACAATACCTATGTCATTGCCAGAAATACTTAACTGAAATCTAATCATGAGACAAAAATCAAGGAAATCTAAGACCAGCAGTATTCCAGCAAAGGAAGTAGCCTGGGAGCGTGAAGAAAATCAGTACCACGGACAGTACTTTTTAAAAGGTTGGTGTACTCTCCAGAACTGACTGAGACAAAAGACCTGGCAAGTAAGTACACCAAGTGAAACAACAACAAATGAATGAAGACATATGAACAAAGAATGCTGTTGGAACAAGGACATTTGTGTATTAGACAACCAGCCCATATTAATGTCCTATCTTGTGTGATACTGTGTTTTGGTTATTTACAAAACTTGACTTTCGGAACAAACCTATAATCCCAATTTTTGGGAGGTTGAGTCAAGAGGATGGAAAGTTCAAATCCACCTTGGCCACCACAGTGAGTTCTCCTCTCAGGAAAACAACAAAGCTCAGACTAACAGAATACCTGTTAAAGCTGGTAACTGCAGGTGTCACTTTGTACCAGCTTCATATGGGTATGGGGGATGCAAACCTGGATCAATGAAGCATGTTCCTTGCTTCATACACACAAACACACACACACACACACACACACACACACACACACACACACACACAGGGGGGGTGGTTCACATCACATCATCCTTAGTTCATTTTAAAGCACCATGGAAAGAGACATAAGATTTTGGCTGCATCATGTCCTCCTAGCCTTTGCTCCCTGGTTTTTGGTGTCAGAAGGTGCTGCGGCCTTAAGCTGAATCTTCCTAAAGACAGAGCAGGCATGGCAGGGATTTGCCCACAGGTGCATTCTAATGAGCTCTGCTTACTTCTTTCTTTCCTTTCAGGGGAATAGAGCAGGGGTGGTAATGGCATGCAAATGAGTTCTGAGCACAGACTAATTAGAGAGGGCCCCTGGAGAGTAGCCAGCTGTTGGTTGTAAAAGGAAATAAAATAATAGGTCACAGCAATAAGTCAAATCATTTCAAAGTTGATTTCTAGGCACCTCTTCTAGCTGGGAATGGTAAGCAAACATAGAGGGTGCAATCAAGACCCTCAGGAAAAGGACCAAAGAAGACTGGTCCTTAGGGTGGAGTAGGGGGCAGTCCCCTGGAATCTGTGGCCAAGCCAAAGCCTTCCCCCCTTCACTTTGAGTGCTGTCTCCATTTATATTTTTACTCTAAATTCATGATTTAATATTCACTAAAAGTAAAAACAAAATTGGGTTTCCTGAATTCCCAGGGAAATTTTACTTTCCCTCTCTTCAATTCTCTCCAGTACTTTCTTCTGGTCTCTCCTTAGTCTCGCTTTCTCTATTGACCAGAACAATTAGGCATTACCACATTTGGCTTTGACCCACTTCTATTGGAAATCCTTTCCATTGTCAAGACCTCAGATATTAAAGAAATAAGGCTGTGTGAAATGAGGAAAAGGAGATCAATAATCATCGGTGATGATCAAAGTTTCACCCATCTAAAGAGAGCTTCTTAACCCTTCCCATGCCAGGGACCTCAAGATAAATCTGTCAGATCGGTGCATCTTTCCTGTCGGATGCATAAGTTAAAATGCAAATTATTGTGAGGAGTATCAATCAGGTTGGAATGAAGTTATCAAAACATGTTTCAGAAACAAACTTCTGACATGGAAATGTGGTCTTACAGTACATACTCCTGAAATGACAAGGTGGGATCAAGATCCAAAGCAATGACAACAACTGTCAACTTGAGAGCTCTTGACTTGGCTGTCACTGTGTTGTTTATGAATTTATTTTTTTCTTTTTCTTTTTTTCCTCTTATTTTGAAAGACAGGAGTCTCACTATACAGCAAATGCTGATTTTGATATCCCAATCCTCTTGCCTCCTAAGTACTGAGATTGTAGGCATGTACCATCATGTTCAGCCCCCTTTTAAGATTTAAAACATCTTTATTCATTTATATGACAGGTACAGTCCTCCACCAAAATTTTTCCTTTCAATGTGTCTATAGCTGAAAGGAATTATGTATGGCTTTTCTTTTTTCTTTTTTTTTTATTAATTGATTGTTTTACATTCCAATTTCAGTTCCCCCTCCCTCCTCTCCTCCTGCTCCCCCTACTCACTCCAGAGATTAAGGCCTCACCTAGGAAGTCTACTAAGTCTGTCCCATCATCTCATTGAGGCAGGACCAAGGCACTTCTCTACCCCCTACACCCCTGCCTGTGTCTAAGCTGAGCAAGGTATCTTTCCATATAGAATGGGCTCCACTAAATCAGTTTATACATTAGTGTTAGATCTTTGACCCAGTGCCAGAGTCCTCATATATTGTCCCAGTCACACCACAGTCACCTATATTAAGGGAGTCTAGTTCAGTCTTATGAAGGTTCCACGTTTGTGAGTGATCTGTCACTAGCTCGAGTCAGCTGATTCTGTGAGTTTCCCCATAATGGTTTTCACTCCTTTGATCATATTATTGCTCCTCCCTCACTTTGATTATACTCCAGGAGCTTGCATTGGTTAGTTGTGGATTTCTGCATCTGCTTCCATCTGTTTCTGGAAGAGGGTTCTAGCTTCTCTGGGGTTGTGGATTGTAGGCTGGATATCTTTTGCTTTATGTCTGGTGTACATTTATGAGTGGGTACATACTATATTTGTCTTCTGGTTTTGGGTTACTTCACTCGGGATGTTTTTTTCTAGTTATGTCCATTTGCCTGCAAACTTTAGGATGTCGTTGTTTCCTACTGCTGAGTAGTACTCTGTTGTGTAAATATGCCACATTTTCTTTATCCATTCTTCAGTTGAGGGGCATCTAGGCTGTTTCCAAGAACTGGCTATTACAAATAATGTTGCTATGAACATAATTGAGCAAATGTCCTTGTGGTGTGAATGTGCCTCCTTTGGGTATATACCCAACAGAGGTATTGCAGAGTCTTGAGGTAGGCTGATCCCTATTTTTTTCCTGAGAAATTGCTATACTGATTTCCACAGTAACTGTACAAGTTTGCACTCCCACCAGCAATGGAGGAGTGTTCTCCTTTCTCTATGTCCTTTCCAGTATAAGCTGTCTTTGGTGATTTTTATCTTAGTCATTCTGATCGGTGTAAGATAGAATCTCAGAGTGGTTTTGATTTGCATTTCCCTGATGACTAAGGATGTTGAGCATTTCCTTAAGTGTCTTTCTGACATTTGAGATTGTTCTGTTGAGAATTCTATGTATCACTTTTCATTGGATAGAAGGTCATAGATAAACAATTTCAAACATGTGAAGAATCTTGAGTGGGTTACAATTGCAGATGGGCACTGATGTGCACAAAGTTATTCTGTGTACATCAATGTGTTTAACAGAATATGTGCATGTTGATTTCTGGTAGCCAAATGACTTCCTGTGAATTTCAACTCAGTCTTCCAGCCAGGAAGGTGCTCTCTCTTTGCTAACACTTTTCTCCTGGCTTTATCACGTTTCCTGGTTGCTGTTATTTCTTTTAGTTACCCAACTGATTCCAGGTTCTTCTTTAGATCCTCTGTTGTAATCATTTAATTAATTACTTAAATGGTTGATTTATTTTGGCCCATTATAGGGTCTCCAGAAACTTATTGAGAGGCAATTCTTCCTGCTTGTGTCTGTAGGACAAGAATGAGTGCTAAGTTGGGATACATTTCAGTAGAGTTCAGGTAGAGTCCTTGCTTGCTGTGTGGTGGACCTGAGTTCAATTCTCAGTTCTTCCAGAAAACAAAAGACAAACAGGTGATAAATCTGAACCCTTGTCACTTCTTGCTTCTAGCTTTACAACTTTTAAATCTTCCACTATTTATTTATTTATCTATTTATTTCTCTAATGTCTTTCTGCCCATTTAGTTCATTTGTATTTGTTTTTTTTCTTATTACATTTTAGAGTGTGTGCTGCCTGTCTGTCTGTATGTATGTGTGTATGTATGCTTTTATTTTATTTTGCTTTGAGACAAGGTCTTGGTGCTTAGCCAAGGTTGGTCTTGAACTAGTGACCTGGCTCTGGCTTGCAGAGGCTTGCTTGCAAAGCCTGATAACCTGACTTCAGTCACTGGAACCCACATGGTGTAAGAAGAGAGCTGATACTTTGGGTCATTCTCTGACCTCCACACACACCATGGTACATGGTGTGCCCACACACGTGCACACACACACACACACACACACACACACACACACACACACCTTATAAAAATAAACAAGTATTATTTAAGCAAGGGGATTATTTCCCTTGATAATTAATGGCTTCTTGAGGTTTCATTTCTCATTTTTTCTTTTCCATTGTTAGTGTATATTAACTCTAAAAATTGTTGGGTTTCATTATGGCATTTCTTGCATGTCATTACCTTTTATCTTATTCACCTACTGTGAGTTGCTCTGTCTCTGTACCAATCCCACTAGTACCTGCCCTCCTTCGTCTTTCTTCCTCCCCACCTCTTCTTTCCCTGTTACAATACTCTTTAAGGATTCTTGCATGGATCATCTTTGACACTTGTGCAGGAGCTACTTTAAAGTATTAAATAGGAGTGGCCATCTGCATCACACACATGTGACATTCTTCAGAGCCTGTCATCCTTAAAGGCATTTATTGGCTACAGTTCCATGATATGGTCCACTGCAGGTATGGATGTGGTACTGAGACAATCTAACAAGTGGGGGGTGGATCTTTACTTCCAAGAACACAGCACTCTATGATTATGCTAGAGATAATATCACAAACCATTATTTTAAATCTAATATATTTGTAGTTAAAATTGATGTTTTTAAAGAATTGAACTTCACCTTTAACATTTCAGTCACAAATGATCCCATCTTCAGGTCAACACTAGTACCAGTTTCTATTTGTTGTTGTTGTTATTTGAATGTTTTGGTGTGTGTGTGTGTGTGTGTGTGTGTGTGAGAGAGAGAGAGAGAGAGAGAGAGAGAGAGAGAGAGAGAGAGTGTGTTTACATAGTGAAACTATAGGTTCAATATCTATATCATCTTGAGAGTAATGTGAGGTAGCTATGTTGTTAGGACAAACTGCCTTTGGGAAGTTCATAGAACACAGTGGTCTACTATTCTTGAATTTGTAGCATCTGTTTTCTCTCTACTGACCATGACAAATAAGGTTTCATATGATTACAGGACAGATTTAGCAACTTCCCAGGATTCTCACTTGTGAACAACACTAATATTGAGAAGACTGAAGGCTTCCAACATGGAGACTTTGTAGAAAATGCAGCAGACCACCTTAGAAAGCCATGCTTTCCTGTAAAATATGGTGTACCACTCACCATCTATACTCTTTATTCTTGTCTTGCACTGTGAATAGTAATGTACATGACATCATATTTTCAAAAAATGAAAATTATTTTTAAATTACTTAATATTTATACATGCATATAGTATGTTTGGATCCAGTCCACCACCACCCCCACTCTTTTTCCTTCCTCTCCAAATACCCTTCTCTCCCCCATCTACCTTTTTCTTTCAACTTCAACTTCTCTCTTCCTCTTCCTCTCAATGTCATCTTCTCCATCCCCATTCCTTTATTTTGGCACCCACCAAGTTCATTTAGAACTTCCTATATGTGCATGGTTGTGGTAGCATTTACTAGAGCATGGGGAATAGTCTCTGAGGTCTGGTATCCCTGGAGAGAAGAGACTCTTACTCTCACATCAGCCATCAACTTGCAATAGCTCTATCAACTAAGGGTGGGACTTCAGAGCCATCCCTCATCCCTGCTGGGATTTTGACGGGGTTGATCATGTGTGGGTCTAGTAAACACAGTCCCAGCCTTTGTGAGTGCATGTGCAACTACACTGTCATATCCAGAAATGTTGTTTTTCTGAAAAAATCTACTCCCTCTGACTCTTACAATCATTTTGCTCTTGCTTTCATGGGGAATAGAAACAATCTAGATATCAAAATTAAATAAATAAAATAAAAATTTAGACAGGATCTCTACATATAGCTCTATATGACCTTGAACTCATAGATCTGCCTGATTTTGCTTACCAGAACAGGGATTTAAAACCAGGAAATTTCTTAACGCTGTCCAAACAAAAGATTCTGCTAAAATTTCTCCCCTCTGTTCATACATAAAGGGAATGTTAAATTTCAATTAGAGATTAAGGAAAACAAAAATGTCAGAATCCAAGTTCATAGATTAGCCATGAATTCTGTGTATAGATTCAATGAAAAGAACACCATGGTTTCCAAATGAAATGAGGAATGCTGATTTATTTATATGCCCAGCAGAGGCCACATAGAACAGCACAAAGAATGGCTTGGCTTCGAGAAATCTACAGTTGTACCATCATCCTATAACCTTCATTGTGTTTTAAGCTTGATAGGGGATGCTTTAATGTTTGTTGGATGGTTTTGAAATATGTGCATTGTGTGTCAGGGAGCCTGAAGCTGGTTATTATCTTGAGTCATTTATTCATACTCTGTCTAGCTTCTACTAATAGATAATTGGACTTCACGTGTGGTTGGAATTAATATCTACCTTCAGCCACTGTCTACTGTCTCTGTGTGTTTTGGAGTAGACAGCATTTAACCCTCTCTCACATTGACTTCTCAAACACTTGTTTCTCCTGAGCCTGGCTTGCTTGGCTTCCTTCTTTAATGGCCCCATTTGAATCTTCTCATCTGCTTCTCATTCTACCAACCAGAATAACAGTATTTCTTTTACATCAGACTTTAGGGTGGTTTTCTGTTCATCTTTTCTATCTTTATAAATACATCAAGTACCAATTTACCTCTTTTTCCAAGATCCATATTACCTTTAACTGACTTAATCACCATCTTTCCAGTTGTTCAGATTTTAATGGAAGAAGTATATGGATTCTTTGGGCACCTTGTGTGCAATATGGAACAATGGAGCATGTTCCTTTCTACACACACACACACACACACACACACACACACACACACACACACACACACTATCCAGGAAAACAGTCTTGGACATGAGATGTTTTTTAGAGTTATGTATAGGATGACAGGGGAAGAACATGTCATCATGAGGACTGATGATAAGGAAATGTCATTCAATGTTGTGAATGTAGGGAAGCATGAAGAGAAATGATGTTTAAATCAGAAATTAGACATCTTATTGAGATCACTAGGGTTAGGGTTAGGGTTAGAGTTAGGGTTAGGAGTGCACTTGCTATGCTGGAGTCCACAGAGATGAGCAGGGAAGAAAGAAAAATGCAACTATGGTTTACAACCTCAGATAAAGCCCAATTTACACTTTCAAAAGATTAATCCAACCGTGGAAGAAGATGGTTTGGAAAAGGACACAAGTCCTTGTAAAGGGATCATTGGTAAAGCCAGCTCTAGAGCCAGCTCAGAGACAACATGCTGTCCCTGCAGGAAATCAGAGTCCATGTAATCTGTCTGTTTCTCATTTGCATGTTCCTCTACTCATAATACCACTATATATTGAAGATCTGGCTTCTAAAAGGCCTGCTGCATGCCTCTTATTATTCCCATTTACCTAATTCAAACATTCTGCTTTTCTTGCCAAAAGGGTTTCAACCTCCACTCCCCCTCTTCTAGTCACCATCTAATTCTCCATTTCTCTCTTCAAGTCACATGCAGGTGCTAGACTTTGGAAACACATTTGGTAGCTCCCAAATACATCAAAACTCTTTCTTTCTGTTCACAGCCTCCATGGTATCTGATCTATGGATATTTCCAGTCTCCTCCACCTCTTGAGATGCAATCACACTCTCCTACCTCACTTGCTTACTTGCTCACCGACTCATAAATGTTCAGATACATCAGACATTTCCCTTGACCCTGAATATCTTCTTCTGACTTACTCTGCAAAGTGATTCAGATTCATACCAGGTCCAGCCTCCTCCAATTCCAGATATCCTTAACCAGAGTTAGAGTTTTCCTCTTTGCCCATATTCCAATCAAACTTCTTACTCAGGTCTTACCTCTCACAGAAGTGTGCCTCCTGTTAAAGTCAGCATGTCTGGGACAGGATCTCCACTGCATCATGAGTTCCTGGGAGGCAAGCAGAGCTTTCACAGTCACTTCTGTGTTACATGTTATGACTTGATTATCCTTCCTTTTCCCTATTAGGAAATCAACAAACAGCAAATCCATAGGTAGAAGTGAAGTGATTACATACCAACACAGAGAACAACTTGAGCCTCATACCCAAACCTCAGTCTAGATTTATTTTTTATACAAGACAAATTTTTTGGTAACGTTTTTTCTTATTTCTGAATATGGGTAAATGGAATCTCAAAAAAAATACCAATACTTAATAAGTTTACTAAGAAATGCTGAATTCTGTGTTAAAAACTAAAAATCATTTGATAATTATTTATCAAGTTCTAATTGTGTGGTAAAAGAATGTGTGTGTGTGTGTGTGTGTGTGTGTGCATGCACGCATGTGCACGTGTGTGTGCATGCATGTGCATTGCTAAAATCAAATCCATGGCATCATGCACAATAAATACATAATCCATCACTGAGCTCCATCCCCAGCCCCCAGCTGTGCACCTGTGTCTAGGCATTCAACCATGAATAAACCAGATCATTGTTCTGGAAACATTTAATACCTGATTTCATAAGGTTGGGGATTTCTCCACTTATAGAAGAATATACATGTAGTAAACTGGAAACAAAGTATTCACCCTTTCATCAAGATTCTCTGTGTCTTCAATAATAATTGATGAAAGAGAAGGTATGAATTTGAAGGAGAGTGGGGAGGCGTATATAAGAGGGCTTGAAGGAAGCAAGGGGATGGGCGAATGTAGTTATTAAAATGCAATCTCAGAAATAAATAACAAAAATGAAACTAAGTGTCACCTAAATCAATAGCGGAAAAAGTTGTTTGAAGAGCAATGCTAAAGACAGGTGCCCAAAGTAAACGTGTTTCCATCATATTAAAGATAATAAAGCAGAAAGATTGCTACAATGCTGTTGATTGGCATTTGTCTAAGCTGTGATTATTATCATTTTACATATTCTTTTTATCTAACTTCAATGAAACTCTGAACCAGGAAGTTTATCACTTTCTTCTCACTGTTACTTTTCTCCTTGAGCTGGGAAGTGCCAATATAAATGTTAAGTCATAATAACTACACTTATTGAATTTCAATATATATCCAACATTGTATTAGACACAATAGATATGAAATTTTTAATCCATGCTCTCAAACAGCTTCCAGGAGCTGTATCTTATAGAAAAATTGGATTGTTCTAGGGGAATCATTGGGAATATGTTTCTGGGAAAAAAAATGCTTTTATAAGAAGCTCTGGTATATTTTCACTTTCAAGACTAATTTAAAACAACATTAGTGGCATTTACTAGATTTTTCTGAAATATGAGTGAGCACTAAGGAAAAACATCATCAATTTTTAAAACACCTTAGGTTAGGGTAGGAAATATGTAAGAGGCCTTTGGTAGACAAACATAAATTGTCAGAAAAAAACATAATCAAAAAACTTAAAAAGCACTTTCCATGTTTCTCTGTATGCATGTATGAAGAAAAATCAATGGCTTCAAATCTGACTGGCTTTTATTTGTTTGTTTTTCAAAATCTTTTCTAAGAATTGCCCTTGTGGAAAACATTCCTGAAGGCCTTAACTACTCTGAAGATGCCCCATTTCACTTACCGCTTTTCCAAGGCTGGATGAACTTACTCAACATGGCCAAAAAATCAGTTGACATAGTGTCTTCCCATTGGGACCTTAACCACACCCACCCATCAGCCTGTCAGGTAAGCCATATCATCTATGACTGCAATGGTTTTATGTGCGTTATACACTCTTTACTATCCTGACCCCACAAGGCCAGATCAGTTCAGTTTTCCATATTCCCCCAGAGTTCATGGACAGTTACATGTTTTTGCAATTAGGTAGATGTTCCATCATTAGTTGTGTGTCACTCAGCTACTATAAGCACCCCAGTTTGTTTGTTTTTTTTTTCAGGGCAAAATCATGTTTCATCGTTGTCTACCAGAGGTTCTCTGTACAACGCTGCTAAGCCACATGGCTCCAAGGTGCCATCCACATCATAATATCTTTCAACAGCATGGCCTTTAAGTCTGTTTCACGTAGCATATGTGTCTACACTTCTGTCTGTCTGCTGAGACATGCATTTGGTCAATTGTTCTATACAATTCACCTTCAAGGCCTCTGAGCAAACTTTTTAAAATAATGAAGTCAAACTTCCCAGGATAGTTATGTATTTTTGGCTCTGTCATTTATGGGTAGATAAGAATCAAATAATCTGAAGTAAAAATGAAAAAGATTCTTGTGATTTTTAATGTCTTTTTATTTATATTAATAAAACCGTGGTAATTTCATTGAGCTCTTATCCATTAGCTTATGTTTAAATGCCCTTTATGGGTCATGGATCAAATTAGTTTTGTTGTTTGGCATACAAATCATGTTGGCAGAACTTATCATCACTGTTTATTGTTGTCGTGATGTCTGTTATTCATCCAATTACACCACTTTGACTATTTTTAAGTAAGGGTTATCAGAAAATAAGTAAAGACAAACAAAAATCGCAATGGTCATACTAAATTCTTTGAGTAAATTTATTAAATTATGTTGTTCAGTGTGTTGCCACTTATACCATGTAAGCATGTCTTTCAGGTTTTATTGTTGCATAATCTATCACCCACAATTTAGTGACCGGGAAAAAAAATCATTTACTTATTGTGGTTTGAAGTAGGGTTTGACAGCCAGTAACTTATGTAGTAATTGGGGTATGGATTACCTGAGGGCAGAGGATTCAGGATGAATTGAATACAGTTAGCATCCCAACTGAGGAAAATGAAATGTGTGGAGTGACTGGGCCTCTCACAGAATTCTATAAATGGACTTGAGTTCTTTATATTGTGGTTGGATCCACAAAAGAAAAAGGTCAGAAGCTCAGAGACTTGTTAACCTGGGACTTGGCATTCCAGATTGCTGCATCCATCTTATTTATTGGTTTAAGCAAGCCATACATACACAGGATGGGAAGAGACACATCCAGGAACTGAATGGACCAGTTGGTTGCCACCTTTGGAAATGATATATACAACAGACCACTTTCTGACCACAGCAATTCATTCTCTTCCACATGCAAAATACAAATCACAGCATTCCTTGAAATGCAATTGAACCCATGGCATGAAAGGCTCACTGCTTTGGACCTACATACGAGCTTCTCTTGCTTTGGAAACATAGACTGAAAAGACTGTTCAAACATGCAGTGTCAAGACAAGGATGAAATGATCATAGGCACTTGTTCTTGAAGGGAAAGGAAAGGAAAGGAGAAGAGAGCACATCAGTCATTAGTCTTTGGTGAGGCTAGATGCAGCATAGCACATATCTTGAGTTTTACAACTTTAGAAGCAGAAATGTGTTCTAGGATCTAGTTGTGGCTATTTTGTTTATTCATTTGTATTTTGTGTATTTGCTTGAGACAGGGTCTCTCTAGGTGGTCCTAGCTGTCCTGGAACTTGCTCTACAAATCAAACTAGCCTTGAATTCACTGAGTTCCATGTACCTCATGTTCCACTATAGCCAGCTAGTATCTACTTCTTTACAAGTAGATTACCAACTAGTTCACCTCATAAGCTGTGTCTGTCTGCGTATTCTTTTTAATTGTGCTGAGAATCGAACTCAGGGCTTTGTATACGTTAGGAAAGTGTTCTACTGTGGAGCTGCAACTTTAGGCCTTATTCTTTTTCCATAAGAAACATAAGATCGCATTTCCTGTATGTTTTTTGTTATGATGATGGTTTTTATTTACTTTAGTTTTTTTTTTGGGGGGGGGAACAGAGTCTCATGAAGCTTAGGCTGCCCTCAAACCTGCTGTGGAGCCAAGGTGATCCTGAAAGTCTGGTCATCTTGCCTTCAGCCTTCCAGTGATGGAATGGCTAGCATAAGCCAGCACATCTATTCAATGCTGGGAATTGAACCCAGGGCCTCATGCACGCTTGGCAGACACTCTACCAACTGAGCCACATCTTCTGCCCCCTTTTCTCTCTTTTAAAAAAAAAACATCTTTTATTTCATGAAAAACGGTCAAACATGACAGTTATTTCTAAACTAACAGAGCCTGTAAAGTGCTCAAGGGAACCTCATAAACAACAGAGAGATGAATAGGAAGTATAACCCAAAGCACCTATCTATTACAGTGCAGCTGTAAGCAAACTACATGGAGGAACTGTGGACAGTGGCAGGCATTCAGCTCAGCAGCAGACAGACACAAATAAACATGGTCTCTGGGATCTGTGTCTCCTCTAGATGAGAAGTTAGCCTGTAAAAATGAATGATGGCTGTTATTAGCCGGAGTGATGAATGTGGACTTTACAAAAACATTGCATGGAGATTGAGATCTGTTAAAAATATATTTTATATCTATCTCCAAAGGGTTGCTCTCTCTCTCTCTCTCTCTCTCTCTCTCTCTCTCTCTCTCTCTCTCTCTCTCTCTCTCTCTCTCTCTCTCTCTCTCTGTGTGTGTGTGTGTGTGTGTGTGTGTGTGTAAGGGTGCACCTGTATGTGTGCTTATCTGTGGAAGGCCAGAGGTCAACCTCAGACATCATTTCTTAAAAACTGTACACCTTGTTTGTGAATGGGTCACTTCAATGATGATTAGACTGGACTATTGGGGCAGTGAGCCTCAGAGATATGCCTTTGTCTGCTTCCCCAGCACTGGAATTCCAATGTGCTCTACCAACCCCATATTTCCATGTGAGTCTTGAGGATTGAGCATAGGTCACCATATTTACATCAAAAGTGCCCACAAAGCTGTCTCCAGGCTCCAGGGATGCTGTTTATGTCCCCACTCTACAGCCCTTATTTTCTCCATCTTGCTAGGGTTGTTAACCTTTGTGTCTGTTTCCTTCTGTGCTGTACACTGCATGAAGGCCCAGCTGAGGGCTAATAGAACTTGCAGTGCCAAGGCAACCATACCTCACAATTAATAAAAATGCTTGGTCATGAAAAGAGAATTTATTTCTTTCTGCCAAGATGATGACTTTAACCAACAGGATATTAAAATTTACAGGATGTTTTGATTGCTAATTTATGAGATTAAATGACAGGGTTTTATGAAATCAAGACTTTTTAGGGAAAGCCAGGTAATGTGGCTGCTGGAGGTTGATCAGTAGATCTACCTAACTCATGCAGCGAGAGTACCAGTCCTTTCTGACTTCACTGTGAGGCACCAAATGAAATAATTAATGAGCTGAAATAATGGAATGTTGAAGAGATGCATTTATGTGAAATCAATTAGATGCTTGCCTCCCAGAGAGCTCCCAATTGGCATGATTGCCAACTGATGATACATTAAAATTGTTTGATTTGGGGAAATTTGGATCGTTTTTAAATTACACAAGATTTGGTGGAGTTAATGAGGAGAAAGAGAGCGCAATGATCCAGAAGGTCGTTTGCAAAGTACAGCTTGGTCCTGTCTCTACACATTAAATGGTTAGCAGATATCTGAAAGCCTGTAGGATTTGCCTACTTAGCAGCTGTGTGACCTCAACAGGATACAGGACTGTCTGTGCCTCCATATTCTCAGCATCAAAACCAGGGCAATAGCAGATATTATAGATTGTTAGAGCCTGTGTGCACTTATTACTACTATAAATGTCATAGTGTACATTCACCCATCTATGCATATTCCACAGTTCTTCTTTCAGTCAGTTTAACACTATTAACCACTAATGAGCTAGAGGCTTCACTCTGGTAGAAACTGAGATATTGCCCATAAAAAGGAAATTACAACAGTGAGACCCTAGGGAGATGAGGATTTGGTAAACTATCATGCCTTGTGAAATTCTGACCTTCATTTTATTTATTTCTCACAAGTTTTATGCACAAGTACACATATTCTCTCTCTCTCTCTCTCTCTCTCTCACACACACACACACACACACACACACACACACACACACATATATATATATATATATATATATATATATATAGAGAGAGAGAGAGAGAGAGAGAGAGAGAGAGAGAACACAGACATATAGTCTTTCTCCATCTGCTCATTAGGCTTTGATTAACTCACTCATTGAAAAACTCATTCCCTATCCCTGGTGTTCAGGAAGTCAGGGTCCACCTCAGCTTTGGTAAAGATCTAAAACATACACCCCAATCAACACTCCCAAAAGCCCTTTCTTAAGAATTCTATAAGCTTATGTTTTACCTTTCTATTGGTTCATCAGTCATTATCTGGTATTTTTTTTCTTTTTGGGAGTGGAGATGATAAGGTTTATTTCAGTTTATTGGCCCATATCATAGTTCATTATTGAAGAAAGCCGGGACAGGAACTGGGAGGCAGGAACTGAAATAGAGGACATAGAAGAATGTTGTTCACTGGCTTTATCCCCGTGGTTTACACAGCAGGGGTGGTACCTCTTACAGTGAGCTGGATCCTGATACATCAATCAGCAATCAAGAAGAAAAGATGCCCCCAAAAGTTTGTCCATGTGCTGATCTGGTGGGAACATTTTCTTGGTTAAGGTTTCCTCAGTTAAGATAGCTTGTGTCAAGTTTATATAAAATTGGCCATCACATAAAGTTTTTACCTGGTAATATTTTGATGCATTTGATCTTAGAAAAGTATGATCTTATTAGAAAATAATCCCTAACCTCAGTCCAAAACAAGCCAGGCTTGGTGGCACATGCCTATAAGGAACAGGAGAAATGGAGGACTTGAGGCCAACCCATGCTGTATGGCAAAGGATGAACCCTGCTGTCCTGACTCGTGAGGCTGTCCCAGTGGTGGACTCCTATCTCCAGGGTCCACCTGGTAGCTAGCCCATTCCTTCCTTGCATCAGTAATGTTCCAACTAACTCTCACTGTGGCTTAGCCAATGGCCAAGAGCCTTTGCTTCCTCTAATTTATAAAGCTTTTCCTGGTTGTGTTTGTTTCACAACCATCCTATGATTTATTCATAAATGATACTGACATTTTCTATTGCAATTGCTTTTCATATTATTCCATAATGCCCCCCATCTAGTGACATTGTCTGTGGGTCTATGAACTCCCGTACCCCTTGTTTCCAGTTTCCATCTCCTCAATTCTCCATCATCAGTGACTCTAAGCCCCTCTCCCTTTCATGTCTGTCCCCACTGCCTTCAACTGGTCTCCATTCCTTCTTCAAGTCTTGAGATGTCTCTTTAACCCCTTTGTATACAAAGTCAGGATCCAATGTGTAATAAGTAACTATTCTGGAACCCAGAAGAAGGCTACTACTTAGTGGCATTAGAAGTTATAGATTTATTATCTCTTCATTGAAGTTTTTTTTTTTTTTGGACCAGCACATATTTGAACATATTTATGAGACAGTGTGATGTGTGGATTATAGTGATCATCTCAGAGCAATTAGCATATTCATTTCTTCTGTCATTTCCTGGTGATAAAAGCATCCTAATTCTTCTAGCTATATTGGAGTAATTAAAGCATTGGTGTTAATTGCATTCACCCTGTGAGACACAGGACAATAGAACTTGTACTTCTTGCCAAACAATGGAATCATACCTATTTTGTCTCATTGATCCTTACTCCCTGTTCCCCTACCCTATTCTCCCTCCAGTCTCTGGTAAACCACTGTTTGTATTGTCAACTTCTATGAGATCTATTTTCTTAGACTCTACTAATGAAGGAGACCACCAGTGTTCTTATTTCTGTGACTGGCTTGTCTCACTGAACTCAGTGACCTTTAGGCCTATCTACATTGTCATGGTGACAGTCTCAAGCCCTGGAGACCATTATAAAGTAGCAGAACATTTGAAGTGTGAGAAGCTAATGGGAACTCTGTAGGTCACTGAGGATGTGAGCCTGGTTCTCAAAGAGCTGGTAGGATGCTAACTTTTCCTTCTTCTGACTCATGGCTCATACGGTGAGTGGCTTATTCAGACATTTGCTCCCACTCAAAGGTGCTGCCTCACTTGGAAGCCAAAGTTAAGGAGCCATTGTTCGTAGAAGCTCCAAAAGTAAAAGCCACATAAATAGGTAAATCCATGTTTGCTTTTGCATTCTGTTATAATATTAAGAAAAATGACTAGTAGAACCACAGTCTTTTTACTGTGCCACTTTCATATATGCCACTGACTGCAGGGAGCCATGGGGGCCTTCAACATACCATAGCTATAGGATTTGGCATTTGATGTATTTGATATACCCAGTGATTTAGTAGCTGTGACCACATTGAACAAACATCATAACACCTTTGATTCTTATTTCCTCATCTATAAAACATATATGATAATGTCTGCCTCCTATTGCTTTGTGGATTTGATTTAATACTTATGAAACAATGAAACAGTATTCCTGCTTCTCACATGTGGGACCTTAAATTTCGTGGACTCTGAATATTTGTAAAACAGGAATAACATCTGCCTTCCCACAAAGACTTTGTGAGAAAAGGTTGACCTACCCAGAATATACATTTACGTCATCCTTCAGGTTGAGATGAAGAAAGGAGAGGACAAATGTGCTTTTTCTTCTGTAGATCCCCTTTTCCCACTCCTGATATGACACTTCACAACCACGACTGCCCAGAATGACCTGGGGCCTTGAAAGTAGATGTCTGTTCTCCTCCACCCCCAGAGCACCTTTACGTCCTAACACTTGGAAAGAGGCCAAGCTTAAAAATGACTAGAGGAGCCCACTGGGCAGCCAAGATTGAGAATTGCTGATGCAAAGTGTGCCAGACTAATAAATGTGGTTTGATTTTCATGTTTTCGGACAGCCCCAGGTTGGTCCCTCCCCTGCATGGCTTTTCAGCCTCAGCTTTACCCATTTCAGTTTAATCCTGTGTGTTACAGTTGTTCTGCTGTGACTAGACATCAGCTTACATTTGAGTGACCCATGGATTCCTGGACTCTGGAGCATGGGTGGTATTTATTCCTGTGTCTTGATTATCTAACATATGGCCAAGATGAGCAGGGAGCTGTGGGTTGATGTCAAACCATATATGCTTCCTGAGAACTAACTGTCACCGCCAGACCAAACATGATTTCAGTAGAGTCCTAGTTGCAGTGTCAGCAAAACCCAGCATAGCCTAGGGGTAAGAGTGCTTCTTGCTTCAAAATAGCATTTTCCCCCAACTCCACACCATCAATGCTCAGCAAATGCTTACTTATGTCAGCAATCTCCCATTTAAAAAAAAATGTGACAACAAATGGCTTTCAGTGTGCCTTCATTGAGCAGACATTTATAGAGAAATTGGCTGTTTACTGGAAATACAAAATCAAATACACAGTAGTAAAACTTGAAATGCAACAAGGGGGACCCCCAAACTACCTATGAATATTCGGGATTGGGGGAACAGCCACCCAAGAGGCTGCAAGAGAATGCACCTAGAAAGGCCTGCCTCTTCCCTTTGCTGCCCAGCGGTTCTCAGGCCCCTGTGGATTCTGTCCTTCCCCAGTCCATTCTTTCTGGATATCTCTGCTCCTCTCTCCCCATCTGTTGACTAATTATGATTATGTTCTCACTTGTATTTCAGTATATTTCTAAGGGAGACCATTATTCTGATACAAATGCATAAATAACATACTTGGCAGGTCTTTAACCTGTGTGATTTCTCCCAAAGCTAGTAATGTAGGAGTCAATAAATCATGGCTCCAAAGACATTCTTCCTAATTCTCTGGATCAAGTGAAGACTTAGCTAGTCTTATGTGAGCCCCAGGACTTTGGTTGTTTTTTCTTTTCCCCCTCTATGCATTTCCTACCTTACAATAGCTCTCCTTTTAGTACTTCCTTCCTCCCTCCCTTTCTCCTTTTTTCTTTTCTTCCTTCCTTCCTTCCTCCCTTCCTCCTTCCTTTCTTCCTTCCTTCCTTTCTCCCTTCCTTCCTTCCTTTCTTCCTTCCTCCTTTTCTTCTTTTCATTGTTTTGTCATTTTTGCCTTGATGCTTTGAGTTGAGACCAGGTCTCACTAGATATCCATAGATGACCTCGAATTTTCAGCAACCCCCACCCACAGTGCTCCCTGCCTCTACTGAGTGCAAGGATTATGGGTGTGAATTAACATCTGTGGCTTAGTACTCCCTTTTTAAAAAGGACAATTGGACATTTTTCTCATTATATTGGCAATAGCCTCCTGCTATAATACCTGAAAGGCTACACAGCCTTTCACACGCACATAGACTCATTACACAGGAGACAGCTGCTTCTCTGGCACCAAGATTCAACCTGCAAGGATTCCCTCGAGATATTTGAATTCTTTGCAGTCTATTGTTTCAGGGTCCCTGATGCACCTGCTCCTGTTTTACATAATGCATCTCTTCTATTAAGAATCTTTATTTAGCAAATGTATTTAATATTAATGCAGAAAGAATGATGCCCATTTGTTTTCCCCCTCAATCCTCTTTTACAGTGTTCAGAGGCTTTTGTTCTGTTTTGTTTCTATTTAGTTAGTGTCCTTCTTTGAAGCTGTTCCTCATATGGGGTATACAGGTGGGATGGGTGCCCAATGTGTTGCTTTATCTTTCAGCACAGTGGCTGCTCCTTAATCTACTGCTATTTTAGTCAGCAATTGCAACTCTGCAGTTACCAGCTTCCTTCTCTGGCAAGGACCCTGCTGCTCAGGCCACAGCCTGGTGGGAATTCTGTCCCCACAGACACTGGCTTTGCCACTGCTGCTAAAGATAGCTTTAACTAAATCTCTATCTATTTATAAATAAAATTCAAGACTCAAAAGCTGGTGTGAAAACCTACTAACTCAGAGAGGTTGAGTAGCACCTAGCCAACCTTCTCTCCTTGATGAGTGTGCCCTTCCTCAATCTCAGGGCTCACCGTGTGATTGAATGTCCCCAACACAGGGCAGTTGCTAAATCTCTACATATCTGCAAATACTTCTCTCTGTCATCCCCCATGTAAAGTTCATGTACAGGCAGAGGATTCTTGGCTATCATTTGTCCCCTGGATGGAACTCAGTGCTGTAGCTGGTTGGTTCCTTGTCAATCAGATGTGAGTTCCTTTCTGACTCACTTTATTCTTTCCATTGGCTAGAGGCATGAAAGAATTTCAATCCTTGGTGTCCAGCTGTTTTACAGAGAAATCCATGTATTTTTCTACCATCAAATGTGTTTTCAACTTTTCTTAGATTTTCCTAAATTGGATAGTTTTTTTTCCCTATTCAGACTCAGTTAATCTGCTTCTTATTTCTCCCAATGCATTGATTAGCTAAATATTCCCCTTGTTTACCAGATTATTCTCCTTCTGTTTATGTGTATGCATATATGTGTTCATATACATGAACATAAATATATTCATGTACATGTGTATATGCACGCACATCAACTCTTTGAACTACTTCTAGCACTTTGTCCTCAGACTGCTAGCTTGAACCTGAATCATGGCTCTAGTGTCCTTTGGTTACTCATCTAAGTTAGTGCTCAAGTCCTAGTTTCCATCCCAACCACATCTCACCAACTTAGAGAACTCACACTGTAGTATGGTCCAGGCTTCTGGCTTCTGCATCATCAGGTGCCCACTATGTTTGTGTCAGTCAACTTTCCATCCCTTGGATACATACCTATGATAGTCAATTTATAAAGCCCAAATATTTGACTCACAGTGTCACAATGTAGAAGCCATGGTCAGTTGGCTCTACTGTTTAGAAGCTTAAGGCAGATCAATACTACTCAGCTGTTGGACATACAGCAGAAAGAGAATGGGGAAAGGATGTCTCCCACTCCTGTCAAGGAATATCACAAAGATCTGAAAACTTCTCAATAGTCCCCACCTCCTCATGTACCTCTCCTCCTATAGGAGATCTGAACAGTAACACATGAGACTCTGGAGGACACTCAACACGCAAGCCAAGGTGATGCTCAAACATCCATGCCTTTTTTGTTGGAACCACATATCTACTGATGCTTCTCTTTTTCAAATGTAGGTATCCTTTCCTTCCTTCCATATGTAAAATAGTAAATTGGAAGGATTTACTGATAGTCCATTGTGGTAAGTGGAGAACAGCTTCCCATCTATTCCTTCTTCTCAGCCCTAGACCAAGGGGTGCAGCCTTGGTGACTGCCTTGCTTCTTGGACAACAGGCATCTCTGGGTCATTTGAGTGTAGTGAAAAACATCCACCAGGTGCCTTTGACTCCTGAACTCTAACTCTAATGCAATGGGAATGGATTTTCTGAGAAACACTGTTTAAAACATCAACCTTTTATCCAACCCATACCAAGTTAATAATATACTCTGAGGTTATTTATAACTATGTACTCATTCTGCTTAATACTCTGTAGGCTACCTGTTCAGAGTTAACTGACTGCAAGAAAAACATTATAATCAGTCCTACTACACTGTGGACTTCCAGTGTAATTAATTCCTACAAGCTCAGCTGAATGCATAGTCGGTTATACCATGCTGTTTACTTTTCCTTTGTGACCAATTCATGCCCCTGCCTCAGAACAACGTATGTACATGGGAGTGATACATGGTGACCAGGACTAAAAGCACTTGCTGTAAGTAATGAGGCATTGAAAGGAACACCCGCTCCACACAAAGAATGGTGGAAGTGACATGTGGGTATAGACTGAAAGACCTGAGTGTGGTTTTGTGTGCTGATCTGAGTCAGAAAGGTCAGGATAACAATGTCGTACCTTATGAGAATCCCTCAAAACAATGATTGTGAGAGACCAAAGCTCTTCGTTTCTTTTCATTACCATATTTACTGTGCTGTTTGTTGTATGAAGAGGATGCCTTTTGTTCAGGGTTGCTTTTACTTTAGGTTTTCCTAGTCTGGATTCTCAGATTAAAACAGTACAAAACCCTGCTGAATGAGTTAGACTCTTCGGCAAACAACACCAAAAGTCTTTCTTCTTTCATGCTGTGTCACCCCATGATGCTAGCCTAGCCCTTGGTTGCCCCACTGGCCTGCACTGCTTGGCTTAGGAGACTCAAATAAATCATAACTCAAGAAAATGAGCCAAAGACCTAGAAGTAACCTCTTTCCAAACAAACTGTCTCTGAAGACAGAGCTACCTGAGAATAGCCAGAGCTCCTGGGCCTAGCTTGCCACCAGCAGCCTAAGTATCTGTAGCCTCTCCCTCACGTTTTTGTTTTGATTTGTTTGCTGTTGTTCTCCTGTGTCATTATTTACAAAGTGATACTGGTGATCTCTAAAGCAGCTTCTATCTACATCATTCTCATCACATCTCAGAATCTTGATGATCCTATACCATATATCTTTATGATGAAGGGGCAAAACTCAGTGGCTTTGTCAGGTATTCTGCTGAGTTCCTGGTTCTACAGAGGAGAATAAGGGAAAATTCAAGGAAATTTTAAGTTTAAGATTCTATTTTAGGGCAGACAGAGATAGCTCTGTTGGTAAATTACTTTTGTTGCAAGCATGAGGATGTGAATTTGACTCCCAAAACTCACATGCAAATCTGGACATGGTGGCACATGCTTATTATACCAGCAATGGTATGATGGAGTTACATTATTATTGCCCAGAAGCTTGTGGGCCTTGTATACTCTGGGGAATTCCAGTCCAATGAAAGATTCTTTAAATAAAAGGTAGGCTTCTGAAAAAAAAACAAAAAAAAAAAGGCTGTCTTCTGACCTCCACATGTGGACACACATGCACATATGCACATATGCACAAACATGAATACACACATGCATGTACACTAATGAAATAAAAATATATTTTATGTGAACAGGTTTAACAGGCAAGTTTGAGAACTACCCCCATGGTCTATGCACTTCCCTAGAGTTCATTGTGTTCAAGTGGCTTCTCTATCATGCTTAATAGCTTTGCTTTTTCCTTTTGTGTTATATTTGGGCATTTCATTCTCTATACCAGTTATTTTGAATGGACAGAAACAGGAATAATTTATTAGGGATTGATTGGTACCAGAATCAAAATATGTCACCCCAAAATATTCTTTTGAACATGCAGATTATTTTGCCTCATGGCAAATGAGAACCAGCATGTATAGATCAAGCTCCTTACCTCCTCCTAAAATAGAGTGTATTTCCCTTTTTTGTAAAGGATAGTTGCATTCACAAAGGGAAACTCACTTCATAAAGCATGTCTCTTCACTAAGAAGAGAGTTGTCCCTGAAGACAGCCCCTACCATCCAAGAGACTCATCTCCTGTAGACATAGCAAGATTACCCTACTTGACCATACACTTCCTCTGTTCACCTCCCCATAAATGTCTTCCTAGACCCAGGGTTCCAATCCCGTTTTCATTGTCTAGGATAAGATGTAAAAAGACCTTAATCATCTGGTCACTTCACATTTCATTTTATCCTGAAAAATCTGCTGTAGTTACTTTCTGTTTGCTGTGATAAAATACCTCAACAAAATCAACTTAAGGAAGGGTTGATTTTGGCTCACAGTTCCAGGATATGGTCCATGAGAGCCAGGAAGTCATAGTGAGAGGAAACTGAGGTAGCTAGTCACATTGGTTGCATCAACCATCAGGAAGCAGAGGGAGATGAGTGTTAATATTCAGCTTACTTTCTCCTCCTTGTTAGGCCCAGGACCCAAACTCCTGCCATGGTACCATCCATAGTTAAGACAGGATTTCCTACTTCAATTAACCTAATGTAGGTAATCCCTCATGGGCATGTCCAAAGGTTTGTATCCTGGGTCATTCTAGATACTATGAGGTTAACATTCACAGGATTCCATACACATATGTTGATATATGTACATAATTTAAAATCAATCTCACATTCATGTTTGGCTCACCAGTCTAGCCAGAGGCTAATAGTTTTCAGTAGAAGAGATAAGATTTTTAAATTGTTGATATTTAAAAAACAAGAGGCCATTATTATTTCTCTTGCTTTCTTTCTTCTTTAATGAGTGAATTCTGCACAGAGAGCATTGCTAGAGACCTATGTACAGCATATGGTGTAGGGCTTTGACAGTGTGGGCTGGAGAGATGCTGCAGTAGTTATGAGCATGTGCTCCTCTTGAAGAGGACTTGAGTTCTCAGCACACAAATCAGGTAGCTCACCACCACCTGAAACTCCAGCTCCAGAGAATCCCACAGCCTTGTCTAGTCTCTTCTGGCACCTTCACTCATGTGCACATGCCCCCACACAGACACACATATGTAATTATTTAATTTTTTAAAAAAACATACTTTTGAAAATTAGTACATTCTGAAGTTGGGGAGATGGTTCAGCCCATAAACTGCTTGATGTGCAAGCATGACAGCTTGAATTTGATCCCCAGAAGCCACTCACAATTAAATAAATAAATAAATAAATAAATAAATAAATAAATAAATAAATAAATAAATAGGCATGGTGACATGTGCTTGAACCAGAAGCACTGGGGAGACAGAAATAGGTGGATTCCTGGGGCTTTCTGGCCATCCTGCTTAGCCCCTGTCTTAAAAACGATTCAAAAAACAAGGTAAATGGTACCTGAAGAATGACATTCCACACTGACCTGGAGTTTCCAGTATGCACACAAATAGAGACATGTACCCTATCATATGCCCACATATACCCCCCATATACACAGAAAGTTGGTACATTCTAATTATTATAGCAAAAATGTTGGGGCTGGAACATAACATGTCAGAAACAGATGAATTAATAGAAGTTTCACTCAAGTTCATGTACAGAAGTTCTGCAAGCCCAAGTTCATCACGGTGAGTGTTACGGTTGGACCAATCAGATTTCCTAGCATGAGTCATCACCACACACTAAAGAAGAAAAGCAGCTTCATTTAATGGCAGTCTGCCTGTATCTGTAGGCTCCAGAGTTTCTCTTTTCATTCATGTGTAAGAGTTCTGGTCTTTGATTTAAATTACACAAAAGAATACAAGGAGAGTAAGCTTAAAGTATAGAGTCAAGAATGAAGACAGGTTGGGTGACAACTTTTATTTGTACCAAATGCATTTTGTCAACTAACATTTTTTAAAAAAGAACTGAAAGAAGAAAAAATACTGCCAAGACACAAAGTGGGTTTTTGTGTGAAAGGGGAAAATACAACCAACTTGTGTGAATCTATGTTGAGCAAGGTGTGTGATGGGGTAGCAATCTAGACCATGCAGAAAACACTTGCTTACGTGGGACAGAAAGAGTCATGAGCTCCACAATGTGGATATGCACTCAGATTGTGTATGAAGCCTCTCATTGCCTATGCCCTCACTTAAAATTCACCCTCCAAAGGGAATGGAGAGGAGGTTCATGGTTAAGAGCATTTGCTTCTCTTCCAGAGTCATGTTCAGTTCTCAGCACCCATGTGCAACAGCTCACAACCACCTGAAACTCCAGGTTCAGGACATCTGCTATCTCCGACTGGCTTCCACCAATACCCCCCCAGCCCCCATGTACATGTAGTAGAGTGGCTCACACTCACACATACACAAATAAACACAGATGATAAATAGTAAGAAAAAGAATAGCCTCACATACCAAATACAGCAAACTAGCAGCTGGGGGTGACCCTCTCCCACTTTTCTTTTAGGCCTTGTTAAGAGGCATTTGCATCTGCCAATTATGCATTTCCCCATACTGTCTGTTGGGATGAAGTTTCTCCCAGGCTCTCTAAGAACTTTGAGAGTCTGAGGGGAGCTCCACACTGGGCAACTTTAATGTCTACAAACAGGCTGTATGGCAAAGGGTGTCTTCCAATACCCAGGGAATATGGACTTTGGCTGCTGGCCAGCTGCAGGCTAGAGGTGCCAGACACCCTTTTCTGCTGCCAGCTGTCACACCAGCTCCTTGAAGTGTTAGGCTTTTAATCTTTGATCTTTCTCCTCCATAAGGAGGTTTTTCAGGAATCACTGCTTGGATCCTCATTTGAATGCCCATTTGCATCCTAATTTGCATGTTCATTTAAATCCTCATTTGCATCCTCATTTGCTTCATCAGCTCCTCCCAATCACCAAATCCTTTATAAATAATCATTACCAACCACAGATTTTTATCAAGATAAGGTAAGCTTAATGGTCCACTTGGGGCCCATTAAGACCTAAGCCTTATTAACTGGCTGGCCCTTATGAAGGTATTTGTGTTTGAGGTTCAAACAAACAAACATGAAAAGTCAATAACAATAGACCAGTTCCTTTTTAAGATAAGTGTTTATTGAAACCCAGAAGGAAAACAAACACCATGATATTGCAGCATCATCCCTGGTGATAAAGTCATGCCTGGTCCCATCATCACTTAGTCTACCTGAAATAAATCTTTTAAAGATTTTACACTTGTGAGACTCTTACCAAGCAAGCCTGGATTTTTGCATTTGTTATATAAATGCAAATATTTCAATAACACAACACATATATTATATATAAATATAATATAAAACATTTGTTCTAGTCAGTGAAATAAGTTTTAGACAAGATGAAGTAAATCAGTAACCACAAATGCCCACAGTAGTTTCAGTGATCTCTGCTGACATTATAGAAAACTTTTGAAGTAAGCATAGACTGTATTCACAAGGAAGGAGCTGGAGATCGGTGAAATTACAAAGCACGGTTTGTAAATTAGAAAACCAGTTGGTCTTTCTGGGCCAGACTGTGGCTATTGAATATTTTTCACTGTTTTTTTTTATGATCAGATAGATAGAACTTTAAAAGCAACAGGGAAGAAAATGTGTATCCCGTTATTAAAATTATTATTACAGATTGCTGGATTGCACAGTTCTTGATAAGGCAGAATGCCATCTATGTTCCTGTTTCTATTCTAGTCATGACTCAGAGAATTTCACACATCTGTGAATATCTGTCATCAAAGCATTTGCCTTTTACAAACTGAATCCATAAAGTTTAAAAGGTTTATTTATACCAACTCCAAATGGCAAACATTTAGGTTTCTCTCTTCCTTTGTCTCTGACTATTCTTCCTAGGGTCAACGTCTCTTTGAGAAATTGCTTCAACTGACGTCGCAAAATATCGAAATCAAGCTGGTGAGCGACGTGACTGCTGATTCAAAGGTATTAGAAGCCTTGAAATTAAAGGGTAAGGCCAAGGTTGATGCTACTTTACTGCAGACATTCTGTGACAATACCTTGAATTTCTCTTGAATATATCGTTGCTTTCTTATTAGTACATCCCACTTAATATGTTTTTAGTTCTTCTTTTATCACCCTCCGCCCCCCCAAAAAAGTCCTGATTACAGTTTTTAAGTGAGGGAACTAATTAACTAATGCTACTGGGATCTTGAACGTGGTGTTTGGGATACTGGTTTCTGAGAAATAGTCTACTGACCATTAAATGATATTTAGTCAAGAAGAAGAATCAGACTTTACTGAACACATCAATAATTTGATCAGAAGAAACGAGCCCTTCAAGGGATTCAAGTACTAGGTTTCCATTTCTCTCTTGCTAGTCAGGTGGAAGTCCTCTTTGAGTTATGTAATCTTCAGTAAGACGATTGGGTCTAGTAACCTTGGCAGCACTATGATTCCTGAGTGTAGGATAATTCCACAGAAGCACCACTCACCCATCCACTCTGTGGTATGCCCTGACCTCAGCCACATGGGGCTTCATTCTGCCATAATTTTTTTCCTGCAATCCTCTTTAGCTGGACTCTAAATTCCAAATATACTTTTAAAAATATTTTTGTAAAATCATTCTTCTCAGCATTTCCTATGCAAAACTGTTAGTGTGTAAAAAAGATTGACACCTGAAAACCAGAGAAAATGTTTAAGCTGCAGGAAGGGAACAAAGTAATGTCCTTGGCGAGTTTCCATGTTTCACCTGGCTGCACTGGGTCTCAGCTGTCTGTGATTTGAACATAACATGCACACTCATCACTGTCCTTACATCATTAAATGATAATAGTTTCTAAACTAGGACAGAGTGATGCAAGTAAGTGAGCCCAAGTGGCATAAAATATATTGAAGCTGCATGGTAGCACGTGCCTTTAATTCTAGCACTCTGGAGGCAGAGGCAGGCAGATCTCTGTGAGTTCAAGGCCACCCTGGTGTACAAAGTGAGTTTGAGGCCAGCAAGGACTGTTACACAGAGAAACTGCCTCAAAAAATTATTAAAAAATAAAATAAATAATTGAAATAAGGAAATAAAAGACCTAAGGTTGGATACACACATCAGCACTGTATAGTCTGCCTTGCATTGCTATAATAAAATACCTGAGATAACTAATCTAATAAGGGAAATGTTTTACTTGGACAGATCATTTCATAGTTGAGTCCATTGTCACTTGTCCTTATTGCACTGGGCCTTTGGTGAATAGTTAAGAGTGGGAGCACATGGCAGAGGAGGTTGTTCAGCTTAAGGCAGTCACAAAGCATATGAGAAAGACAGGGAGGGACCAAGGTGCCAATCTCCCTTCAGGGTCATAATTTCAGTGATGTAGCTCCCTTCCTCTACACCTTTAGGCCACCTAAAGGCTCCATCACCATTCCATGCAGCACCACAGGCTGAAGGCCAAGCGGTCCTGACACGGGGCTTTAGGGAACACTTATCACAAAACCTATTACCATTCTACTATGGCCACTGCTATCATTCTGTTTTGTTTTCTTGTCATCTTTTGAGATAGAATCTCACTCCACAGCCCTGCCTGTCCTAGGCCTCACTATGTAGACCAGGCTGACGTCAAATTTGCAGCAACCCTCCTGTTTTGTCCTCAGACTGCTGAGGTTCCAGGCATGAGCTATTTTACCTATAGCTGTTTATTTTCTTCTGTGTGTAGAAAAATTTAAATATGAATGAGATATTGATGGATCTGAAAGTTTTCAATTAGTTTTTTTTTTCAATTAGCATACTTTTTTAAACTAGACAATACCCAGTTCAGATACAGTCATGGCTCTGAAATGTTTATTATTACTTTTCTCATTTAAAAATAACATCAAATTGAGTCCTTAGCATCAGAGTCGTTTCTAACTGACACACAGTCTTTAGGAAGGGATTCGCTTTGGTTAACTGGAGGATAGGGCTGTGTTTGCAGTTTTCATGATACTTTTCTCAATAAATCTGCTTGCATGTCCTTTGATGTATAAATGGGGCAAGAGGGGACCTGAGAGGTACCATGTATTCCTAGGTATAACCCTTGCAAAGTCTTGTAAAGACAGTCAAAAGTTAAAACAAGAATGCATTGGGGGAAGAGCATATTGACCTGGACATTGCTGAATGAGAATTAACAAAACTGTCGACAAGGACCTGGTTTCCTTTCTGCTGTGAATTAAGGTCTAAACTCAATGACAGCCATTGTGTCTCATAGAAAAGGAAAGCTGTTGTCTGAATTTTCAAGTCTATGTACATCTTGTCCATAACAGAAGTTACTATCCCAATAAGAAAATACATGGTTGGCTTTTACATTGGTGAAGCTATAGTATCTGTGTCTAGAGTTAGGCATAACTGGATTTTGGTAGGTGCTGCACATATGCGTAGTCTCAGTACAAAACATATAAATCTTTAAAAATCCAAGTACTACTGATCTCTCACTCCTCAGTAGACACACATTAATAATAGCCTACTATATCTTAAAAATAGCTTTTCTGAAGTCATTTAACATTTGTTTTTGAGTACTTTGTTTAAGAAAGATCTTTAAACATTTAAGGAAGAAATTAGCCTTTCAGGAAAGTTTTGTCCAAAGATAGAGGTCCACACACAAAAAGGTATAAAGTTGTCCTTGAAGAATTGCACTTGCAGGATACAGAAGAGAATCAAATAAACAAGAGAATGAGGCTTGTCAATAAGGGATAAAAAGGTAGATAGATAGATAGATAGATAGATAGATAGATAGATAGATAGATAGATAGATAGATGAGTGGATAGGTAGGGAGGTAGATTGGTGGATAGATGGATGATGGGTGAGTTGATGGATAGATGAATGAATAGATGATGAGTAGGTGGATGACAGGTAGGTGGATGGGTGGGTGGATGGATGGATGATGGATGATGGGTAGGTGAGTAGGTGAATGGGTGGATGATGGTTGGGTGGGTGGGTAGGTGGGTGGATGATACACAAACAAACAGTATCTTAGTTGGTTTGTGCTGCTCCAATTAAATGCAAGACTGAGAAATTTATAAAGAATAGAAATGTGTATTCTCACAGTGTGGGGTCTGGAATTTAAGTCTCAAGGCACTCTCAATGGTGTCTGGCTCTTGCCTCTTTTCTATATCTAAGATAGAGCTTTTGTGTTAGTTGCTCCCTGCTGTGTCATCATATGAAACAAGATAAAGTGGTAGACATGTTTTTCATAGCAACTTCCCAATGGCCCCACTTCTTATTATCATCACAAGAAGAGAAATGTCTACATGTGGATTAGGAAGGAATTTTAAATCATAACCAATAGAAGAATGAACAGATAGATAGATAGATAGATAGATAGATAGATAGATAGATAGACCATAGATGTATATATAGACACATACATACATACATACATACATAGATGAGAGATGGGTCTTCAGATTTTGCTGTGTTTTTTAAAATTAATGTTCCAGGCTTTTTTTTTTTCTTTCTTTTTGCTCATATTGTCTTCTTTAAAAATACAATCTAAGGAAGGGGGGTTTCACTATGTTGCCCATGTTGACCCTGAACTCTTGACCTGGAGCAATCCTCCTGCTCTGGAGTAGCTACAATTATAGGGGTACACAACTCTACCTTTTTCCATTCTGTTACCCATTGTTGTGAAGACAGTGCACATGTGCTTTAAGTAGACTCTCCATCTCCTTGACAGTGCTCAGGCTCTGCATCCTCTGAGTCATCATCTGTGCCCTTTGTGACTAAGATCTTGTGAGGTGATTCACACAGACGCAATCTGCAGTTTCAATGGAACTGACATTAAGGACTTCCCTCATTAGCAGGTGCACTCTTTAGACAGCTTTCCCTGTACTGCTAAACAACTGATAGTCGCGGGGTCCCACTAAATGCTGAAGCATCTCCAAGAGTGAACATTTCATTAATGTTCACTTGTGGTCATAATTCACCGATTTTAGTCAGAATTTTATGTCATGTATATTGTGTTTGTTTTCTGAGACAGAGTCTCAGTCTGTAGCTCAGACTGGTTTAGAACACATTGTGTGGTCCAGGCTTGCTTAGGACTCACAGTAATCATCCAACTCCAGCCTCTTAAAAACTAGAATTCCAGGCATGAGATACTGAGCCTGACTTTACATCAAACTTTAAATGTGTCTGTGTGGTAGTGTCTCATATCTCAGCATGTGGATGTGGGAGGCAGGGACAGGTGGATTTCTGTGAGTTTAAGGCCAGACTGGTCTACAGAATACAGAGAGTTGCAGGACAACCAGGACAGTTACACAGAGAAACCATGTCTCAAAAAGCAAACCAACAAAACAAACAAAATTAAATGTGAAACAAGACAAAAGTCCTTTCACCAGTAACACCATGTTTAAAAGTTACTGTATTTGGCTTTCCTTTTGCAATGTATTTAAAAAGAAAAACAGTAAGTTTGGGTGTCTTGTTATCAAATTCCAAAGGTAATCCTCACCTTGACCTATTTGAGTTCAAGGAACCTGTGCTCATTCATTAACGCTAACTCATTTTCATCTTCACATCGACTGTGTGGACTTAAGGAAACTTCAAGGGAAAACATTCTATGTCTGAGATTGGAGTCCTTCAAATTTAAAATTAATAAAAGTTGCCATGGTTTCCAACTTGAATATTTTACAATGACTTTTGAGCCACTCACTCCAAATGAATAGAGTATAATTTAAGATGCTGTGACGACTGAGGGAATGTGTGTGACTTAGCTCATACTGCTTTCCAGTTATTCCTAAGTCTAACTCTCAGGTAGGCAAGCTCATCTGAGTTAACTTCATATCGGCACTGAGAAGTATATTCTGGAACTTACCCTTGCAGTCACTCCATGTTATTCCAGCTTCCACCATCTGGAAGCTTGCCTGTGGAAAGGAACTCGAAAGCCCTAGTATTCTCCTGTCATGGAGAAGCCATATTCTGATACACAGTGTGGAATCCTTGAGCTGAACCCCTGCTATCTCTTCCATCTGTCCTGGCAGTGGCCCAATTAAGGTCAAGATGTCTTACTGCCACCCAGGCATGATTCCCTGCCAGCCTTTACTCTCATTTCACCCTCTTCAAAGGTGATGTCATTTGGGCACATGCTACAGAACATAAAGGCTGGTACCTGTTTCCTATCTGGCCATTAGCATCCTAAGAACTCTGTCTTCTACTTCCCTTCACAGTACATTGGGCACACTGAAATGTTTAATAGAGCAGGCACTGTTCTACCTGTGTGTATCTGAACACAGTGAACTCATGCTGTCTATCAGTGACCATCATAACATTTAGACAAATGTACTTTCGTGTCATATGCATAGACAGTGCTGAAATGCTGGACCTGTTATTACTGTAGAGTACAATCTCAGGTAAATCATTTTTTCTGAGCCCCAGTGTCCTTGTCAATAAGACGGTGACAATAGTAACCTCCCTGAAGGATATGGGAGCTAGACAAATGACATTTTCTTGGGTAGTTGGTGTAATTTGTGGCACATTAGTATTTCATGCCTTGGTCTATACTGGCTTCGTTTCAGCTATTACAACTTACCTCCTTAGCCCTGTGATCTTTTGGTGAAAAGAAAATCCAGTTCTGTGTGTTACAGGACATCTTTGAGAAGGCCATGCGTCCCCTTTCTTTATGTTTTTACAGTGGTTCTAGGTAAGCAAAAACTTGACTTCAAAGTGTTCGATGAGTCCTGTGGGTGTTGAACAGCCCAGGCTGTTGCCAAAACAACCCTCCCAAATTTCTATGCCACTGTGGGCTTTTATATTCTGTCTCTGGCACAAGTACTAATGGCATCCTAACCATTTTTCTCCACTCTACCCTTGCTATGTCCTAGTCTCTGCATAAAAGAATGCTGCTAAAACAGTTAAAATAAAAAAGCAAATTCCCTCTTTCCTTGATTGTCTGAACATTTTCAACTGCTTTCTGTCATCATTAATATTATACCCAATTTCATAAGAAGGATGTGAGTTGATTTTTAAGTTTCCTTTTTCAATTTTTAAAAAATTTGAACGTATTCATTTACTAAATGTTTGAATAAAATAGCTAATAAGCCAGATGTGTCATTTTTATAAATATGAGGACTTAAGGCAGTGATACGTTACAAAGTGAGTCACTTTAAATTTGACTTAAATATAATTAAGTAAATAATGCATAGGTCTGAGATAGGATGGGAAATAAATAACACTGTGTAGCTAGGCACAGTTCACATATAGTTCTAGCTACTTAGGAGAATGGAGCAGGAAGACCATTTGAGCCCCAAGGTTTAGGCCATATGAGCAGCAGAATGAAACCTCAGCTGGAGAATAAATAAGTAGATAGATAGATAGATAGATAGATAGATAGATAGATAGATAGATAGAATGTGAAACTCAAATCTCAAATGGTGGATGAAAGGAATCACTCTGGATCCTTCCTTCTTCCTTCCAGCTGAACCCTGGGTTCCTTTGCATTCCTCCAGGCCCCCAAGACGTCCTCCCTCTTAGCTGTCACCGCACCACACCACCATTCCTACCTCTAGACTTTAACTTAAATGAGGGCAAGAAAGATACTTGGTGTTCATCATGCCTAGGCAATGAAGAAATTTTTGATGAACCGACTCAAGCCTGCCTATGGAAGGAACCACAGAGCCTCGCAGCTCTTCCATATCTCCCTGGTGTCTATAACACTAAGAATTCTATTTATTTGTAAAAGGAGAATCAAGACGCCAAGTTTAAAATCAGAAGATTTGGAAGAGCTCAATGATTTTATCCAATGGAATAAAAACCTGGGGGAAATTCAAAGGGATATTTTTCTCTGTGATAAGAGAAGTGATGCGCTGTGATTACACCTTAAGCTGGTTCTCAGTGGCTGTAACTAGCTGCCAGATGGTGGGACAAGCACTCGAATGTGTGAATGCTGTACACCTCTGCAATAATTCTAAAGCTGACTGTCTCCCCTAAGTGCATGTGCTAAGAGGTCGGTCCTCAGAGTGGCGCTAATGGAATAGTGATGCAGCCCTCAAAAGGCGGGGCTTTGTGGGAGGTTTTTGGGTGACAGTGGCAAGTGCCTTTAAAAGGGATCATGGGACTCTGTTCTCTCCCTCAGTATGGCATATTTCTTGGCCAGCCCCTCCCCCCACACACACACCCAAAGTTTTGGTTCTGCCACAGACTTCCACCATGATGTCATGCTTCACCACAGATCCAAAATGGAGCCACGGGCTAGTTCATCGGCTAGAAACAACTAGAACTGAGCAAAATAACATTTTTCTTTTTACAAGTTCTTTGTCTTAGTTGCCTATAATAGTAACAGGAAGCTGACACAGGTGCTGATTCAGCGGAAATACACATGGTACCTTCCAAAGGGCATTGGAAAGGTTGCTGGAATTCAGAGTACTTCGGCTTGTCAATATTTCTTTTAATAAGCCCCTGTGGAGATCAGAGCTGAATGCCTCACTTTGGATATGCCTTTCCACGTGGTCACTTGTCCAGGTGGATTGGCAGGGGGCCTCGAAATTTGCTGAGGTGTCCAACTTCTTCATCCATGTGTCTAATTAATGGAGGCAGGCAGAGGCATGAAGTGATTCCTTCCTCACCAGAAGGTTAAGAGCAAAAATGCTTGATTGCCTCTCTTGCAGCTTTTTGCTGACTATCATTTTTCTTTGAAAGAAGATTTGAAACTGCCTGATTCTGCCATAACAAAATACCCAGACAATACACAATTTTAAAAGGATAGAAGTTTCTCACAATCTAAGAGGCTGGGAAATCTAAGGTGGGGGCAGCTGATGAAAGCCTTCTTCCTGTGTCACCTCAGGGCAGAAGGCAGGAAGGTCCAGGGATGACCAGCTCTCCATAAAGCCCATGAGGGCCTGAGTTCTATTCACAAATGACTCAACATGACCTAATAACATTTAGACCCCACCTATTTATACTGTCACACTGGCCAATAAGCTCTAAGCATTTTGAGGGGACCACAGTTAAATAACACTGGAAGGGAAATTGAGATGCATAATTTTGTAGAATGATTTATGAAAAGTTAAACTTTGATTCATCTTGAGCAAATGTCACATGCAAACTACATAGCAAAGCGTAAAATAACTAAGAAATCACTGCACTGTAGCATTACAACCAGACAGAATACAAACGATTGTTAAACATGTGCTTGCACCAGAGTTATATCAACTTGACAAAAAGTATCAAGGCCAGAGGTGCCTGAGTTGTAGTGGTGGCATTTTACCCCAGTAAGTGGTCATGGTCTCAACAGGAACAGACTTAAGGTGGGATATGTCTTCAGCCAACCCATCGTTTCCCAGACCTGTTTTCCTCAGGTTGCCATAGCGGCTGCTGTGAGAAAGGTTCATAAGGTAATTATACATGATAGGGAGCCAGTCATCCCATAGAGAATATGCTGAGGAAGAACAGTCAGTGATGCGTGGAAATGCTCAGATGGTGTTGCTAAGTGAAAAGCAGTCATCTGCAAGATGGAAGCCACTGTGTCATTTCATCTTTTCCAGGAGTCACTCCAGAGTGTCAGTATGGGTTACCTATTAGTGATAAGATTACAGCTGTTTTTATTCTTTTGTCCTGGTGTGTGCTGGTGTGTGTGTGTGTGTGTGCGCATGCATGCATGCATGCTAGTAATAATGGTGATGAATGATGTGGTGGTATATTTATGGAAATATGAGGTATCAGACAAAAAGCTCAGATTCTAGAAAAAAAAAAAAAAAAAAGAATATGTCCCCGGCTTTGTTCCTGTGGAAGTCTGTGAAATATTTAACCTCTTAGAACTTGTGTCCTAATTTCTACAGTAGGCTAACTGTAGCGGCTGTGGCATAGTGCTATTAATGGGTTAATTCACAAAAAGTATTTAACACAGCATCTGTTAGGAACTTTAAAACATTCTCAGATTTTTTAAAATTAGGATTTTTAGCCAGGTGTGGTAGTTTATGCCAGCACTTGGCAGTAGAGGCAGAAGGATCTCTGTGGGTTTGAGGCCAGCCTAGTCTACACAGTGAGTTCCAGCACAGCCAACACTACATAGAGAGAAACTGACTCAAAAACAATAGTAACAACAATAATAACAATTTAAAAATAATAAAATGAATAATTTCTAGGAAGAGGAAAGGGGAAAGAAGAAGGAGCTATAGGAGAGAAGAATCAAGGAGGAAGTTAGTCCATAAATGATGACTTGCGGTTTGCAAATGGTCCCTGTAGTGAGGGCTACAGTGCTGAGCCCTACAGCACCACAACAGACAGTTGGTCAGCATGTCCTTGGAGCTTGGGGCTTGAAGGGCAACTCTGCATACCCCTTCCCTCATCCCAATTCTCCTGGGAGTTTCCCTTACATATAAAGGGTTTCTTGGCTAAAAATTCCAACGCATAAATATTGGATAAGAATGACTTAAAACTTCAATGACAATGAAATCTTTCTTGTGGAAGACAGGCTCTAACTCATGCCCCAGCCTTGAGTTAGTGTCTGTACTTCCCCAGGAGGCCAAATTTTCCACAGAAAACCTGCACCTTGGATCTGTACACAGTGTGCAGAACAAGAGGCCCCTGATTGGAGGCTGTTATATTCAATAAAGAGGCTGATGAACAAATCTATTCCTAAGCAAAGCTGATGAGAAGGTGCATGCAGCCTTGGAAGCTCAGCCTGAGCCACTGTGTCCTCTTCCATGACTTTTCTGTGGCTGCCCAGGTGAGGCTGCTTGGGTTACCCTGCAGGCTACATCAACATATTACTCTGGAAGGCAGCAAGGTGTAGCCTGTAACCCCAGCTACTAGACCAAGGCTGGAGGATCTCTTTAGCTAAGGTGTTTGAAGACAGCCTGATGGACATGGTGAGACAAAGGAAAAACAAAACAAACAAACAAACAAACAAAAACTACACAAAGGGTTGGGATCTAGCTCTAGCTCAATTGTAGAGTGCTTGTCTAGCATTGTGTATGGTCATGTGACCTATTTCTAACACCACATAGCATCACTACCAATGGGGGGGGTCAGGCTAATGGAATAAAAACAAAAGACAGCTCCTAATTTCTTATGCTGCCTGGAGAATGAGTGGGATGGACATTTTCCCTATTCTAAGACACTCCCCATTCTAGCACCAACTGACACATCTATCAGATGAAATACACACACATCTGTTAAACAGGAAGCATGATCACTCCAGATTTGTTGTGAGGCTTTTTTAAGGGACCTAGAAAACCCTAGGACCATTAACCAGCTACAATGCAAAACAATTTTGGTTTACAGAACTTCTATGTCACACAAGATGCAAAAGGGTATGATATTACAGTGTTTGTAATTAAGAAACAGAATCCCCAAGGAGGCTTTACCAGAGCAGTTAGGCTGTGCTAAATCACTCATGAACACATATATACATACACAAAAAAAATTCTAAAAGCATTCTATTACCCTACTTATACATAATCTATGTATTTTAAAATGTCTATTGTGACATTTTGCAAAGCATAGTTGTTGGCTTTCAGCAAGACTAGCTAGAAAGCAAAGGCTGTCACTATTCTAGGGTCCTGAGGAAAGCTTCAAGTTATAATGAAATAAGAAAGACCTTCTAAAACACTGGTTCTTAACTTTCCTAATAGTGAGAAGTTTAACACAGTTCCTTGTGTTATGGTGACCCCCAACTGTAAAATTGTTTTCATTGCTGCTTCATAACTGTAATTTAGCTACTGTTATAAATCATAATGTAAAAATATGAAATGCAGGATATTAGGGGTGAAAGAGTCATTCACCCCTAAAGGGGTCATGACCCACAGGTTGATAACTGCTGTTCTAGAACCTTCAGCAAGCTATTAAACCCATCCATCCACCCACCCATCCATCCATCCTTCCATTCTTTTAAAGAATATTTATTGTGTTTCTGCAACATTCCAGTTGACTTTTATTGTTCTATTGTTATATCAAACTCAAGAGTCAGACTTTGAGGTATGAACCTGACAGATCCACAGAGCTTCAGAGAAACGATCAGCTGACCCTACCTCTCCATGCTTCCTAGATTGAAAGGGGGTGGAAATCCTTTTAATCCATTCCTTATTCCTTCCTATGTCTCCTTAGCCTAATCTGGGGACACCAAAACCTCTATGGTTAATTGTAGCCAGGTGAATATTGACTCTGCTCTTTGAGTCAAGGTTTAACTTTATTGGTAGTCTCAGTAGTATCAGAGTGCAATCAAAACATCCCATGATAGCCAATATCTATTGGAAATTAGCTGAATTTTTAAAGATTAATTGACTGTGGAGGATGAGCTAGAGGAGAATTGAGGCAGAGCACTAAATTGGTAGAGTGTGGAAGAACCCCAGTCAGGAGACAAAAGTACCCTGGTCTAACAAGGACAGAAGGGAATAAACATACTCAAAAGTATGTGATGGGACTAGACCTGGCAGAACGTGTTTAATATATTGGCTATGAGGATGGAGATGGGGGAATGTATCAAGAAAGGCTGTCAGGGTTTCCTGTGGAATGACAGAGTACAAGTCGTCAACATCTCCTGACATGGGAAGTTTAATAGGAGAAATAGCTTGCCACTCAGGGCAGATGCAACACACTGATTTAGCAAACTCTGCTTTATGCTTCCTGCATAGCCAAGTAGCAAGTTTGATTTAGGTCTGATTTCAAGTACAAAGAAGAATCAGGATTAGAAGTACAGACTGAGAAGTTACCAGCACCTAAATAGTATTTGTAGCTGTAGAACTGGGTAAGACTCTCACTTCTGGAACTTAAAACATATGGGGAATTAAAATGCAAGACAAAAATAGGGCAGGACAGTAGAGGGAGACAGTGACATTGAAGTGTTCATGTGTGTGCCATGTTCATAGTATGTATATATGATGGAAGTGTCAAGCCAAGTTCTACTAACACGTGAAGTTCACGGTCACTACTGAATGAGTGGTTAGATAATTGAAAAACTAATTGCAAGCTAATACTTTTAATGTTAGCAATTTACACTAAATAAAAACTGTCCAAATCCTCAAACTGAAAGATTTTTTAAAAATCAGGCTGGATTAATATATGTATGTACACACATATGTATACCACATCCCACTTTACATATTTTAGGCCACAGAGAAAGAAATGGAATATGTCTTAACTACAGAAAAGTTGATATACCTACCCTAATAGCAAATGGTGCTTTCATTTGTTACTACCAGAGATAAAACAGTCCTACCATGATTACCAGAAAACCCACACAACAGGAAGCTCCAACTATACCGACTTGATTTTTTAAGCTTTTATTTATTGTATGTTTATAGGTGTTTTGTCTGCACGTACATATGCACACCAGAAGAAGTCATCAGATCCCATTGGACTAAAATTATAGATGATTGTGAGCTGCCATGTGGGTTCTGGGAATTGAACTCAGGACCTTTGGAAGAGAAGACAGTGCTTTTAACCACTGAGTCATCTCTCTAGCTCCCTATACTAATTTTATATGGAGAAAAAGTTTCAAATAATAAAAAATAAAAGCTGTCAGAATTAAAAGGAGACATTTGAATACTAATAGAAGCCACAAGAAAAATCAGTACACAGTAAAAGGTTTGAGCAGTGAATAAACATGGTCTAAGTAATATATGCAGAACACTTCAACAAGTACATACTCTTTCCAACTGGAATATCCTAAAAAAAAAAATAGTCCAAAAATGATGACCTATAAGCAAATTTAGTACATGTCACAGAATTTAAGTTATGCCAAATATATTCTTTGACTTCAATGAAATCAAGCTAGAAACCAATGGAAAAAGGATAACTATAAAACCTTCATATCATTGGGAATGAAACTACCTGTAACTTATCTATAAAAAAAAAGCTAGTCAACTAAGATCTCACAATGGAAAGAAAGAAACTTTTAAAGCTTTTCCATAACACAATATACCAATATGTGTGGAATGCAGCTAATGGTCTTTAGATGGAGTGGAGCCTTCTTAAACATCCATGTCTGAAAGAAGAAAGGCTGAAGAATGAGTCACCCATGAAGAATCTATCTCAAGAAAAGCCTAAAAATAAGAAAAGAAAATCCTAACCTCAAGAATGCAGCAAAGAAGACAAATTATTAAATGCAATCTTCAATTAAATGCACCCAGAAAAAATCAATTAAAGCAAAGTTAATTGATACAGAGACTGATAAGTCTGTAAACCATTGGGTAGGTAGACTGCTCAAGAAAAAAGAGAGAGAGAGAGAGGCAGGGGTGGGTGACTTGCTGATACTAGGAATGGGAAAAAGGAGCATCACATGGAAAGATCAGGAATTTGAGATAGTTAAAAGACAGGGTGGGGGTGGTGTAAATGACATGGACAAATACCTTGGAAACTAAGTAACTGACAGGGAAATGATAGAAAATGGAGTAGTCTCCAGAATGGTTTTAGAGTTAGAGAACAGTGTATGTGAAGCACCTGGTTCGAGATAGGCCTTCGTATGGCTTCTGACTACTGACTGGAGTCATCTGAGAAAAGTCAACTGAAAATCATCTACGTTGGGTTTGTGTATGGGCATGTGTGTAAGGGACTGTCTTGATTGGTAATTGACGTAGGTGGCCCCAGCCCACTGTGGGAAGTAATATTCCCTGGGTCTGCGAACAAGGAAACTGAACTTGAGCATGAATGAGCCGGCTCACACAGTTCCTGCCTCCAGTTCCCACCTTGTCTCCCTTAATGATGGAGTGAGTCCTGAAAGTGTGAACCAAAATAACCCCTTCCTTCTCTAGGTTGGTTTGGGTCACAGTGTTTATCACAGCAACAGAATGAACTAGAACACCCCATGGGGAAGTGGCTAATCTACATGATCAAGGCCACTAGAGTCATTTTGTAAATTTCCAGGTGACAATTGTCATGGGAAATCCAGAGGATGAGACAGAGCCCTGGCAAGGGCTAGACCTCTAGAAGAGGGATGGAAGAGTTAACACCCAGGGTCAAGATGTACCACAGGCAGATCATTCACCATGTTCCTTGTCCATTAAGAATGTCTCACCAATATGAAGATACATCCAAACCACACCACCAGGTGTCTGATGGCAACTGGAATGAATATATAAGAAGGATATGTAACATCCTGTTAGAGGCCCAACATAAAACCCTGACAACTTTCCCTATAGTATTTATCAAGTAATAAAAGCATAGCTATGCTTGCTCATGCTTGGCCACACTAATTTTTGTGGTGTTTCAAAGGCACCCTTTTCCTTGAGTTAAAATGCCTGAGGGACTAGATCAACAGTGGAACTCTTATCTGGCATGAACAAGGCCCAAGTGCCACCAGCAGCACTGCTAATTAATTAGTGTGCTGCATAGAAGATAAATATCTTTAATATACAAAGACACTTTCCAATTGCAATTATTTTTCATTATAAAAAATATGAATAGTCACAATTTTTAAATGGGATCAAAATAAGAAGAGAAAAATATATAGGAAAAAATATAAAAAAGATAGAATCGGCATTTGCTTTTAAATTTTGTTTGACGTGTCTCCTCATCCCATCCCAAGCCCCTTTCAAGCATCCCCAGCCTTTGGAATCCCCTCACTTTTCTTTGTGTTTTACTATTTCTTCACCAAAGACCTCCCTCTCCCCCACTTCACATGGTTCTTGCCTTACTCTCTGGCCTGTATGGATGCTCATTCCAACTTAAACACATAAAAATTTAAAGCTACCCTTCACATAGGAGAAGACCTGGTATGATATTGTCCAGTGTCTTAGATTTTCCCACAGAGTTCACAGTTTCATTTTTGTTTAGTGATGAGCGGTGCTCTGTTGTGCTTACCACATCATCAGTATCCCAGTCACCAGTTGATTGAAACTGGGCTTCCAGTTCCGTGCTATGGTGAATAGAACAGCAATAAACACAGATATCTTCATAGTCCTGTCAGAAGAGTTCTTGTCGTGTGTACCCAGTAGTGGTGCAGCTGGGTCATATCATGGTTCCATTTTCAGCTTTTTTGAGAAGCCCTGACACTGCTCTCCACATTCTCGCTGGCATTTGTTCACATTTGTCTTCTTGACCATAGCCATTCTGACTGGGGTGAAATGGAAGCCCGCAGTAATTGGAATTTGCATTTCCCTATTGGCAGAAATGGAGAACACATTTTAAAGTGTTTATTGAACATTCATAGCTCTACCATTGAGAATTACGATCATTTCTATGGGTTATTTCTTTTCTTAGTGTTTAATTTCTTAAGTTCTTTGAATTCTCTAGACATCAATCCTCTATTAACTGACAAAGGATTTTCGCCATTCTGTAGGGTGTCTTCTTTATTTGATGGATAATTTCCTTTGCCGAACAGAAGCTCTCAGTTTCATGATGTTCCATTTGTCAATTGTTATTTTTGGAATGCCTGGAATCTTGTCTAAAAACTCCTTATACCTGTATCTTTTCTGTTGTTTGTTTTTGAGTATACAATTTAATTACAATGTTTCTCTCTTTCTTTTCCTCCCTCTAAATCTTTTCACATGCTACTTCCCTGTCTCCCTCAAATTCATGACCCCTTTTCATTAATTATGAGTGCGTGCATATAGTATTTGCATATACATAAATAGCCCTAAATATAACTTGTTGAGCCCATAAACACCCATAACATATAAAGTATGCTCTGCCTTTTCCTCTAGCAGTTTCAGACTTTCTGGTTGAATGTAGAGATCTTTGATTCATCTGGAGTTGATTTTTGTACAGGGTGAGAGATAAACATTTAGTTTCATTCTTTTGCATATAAACATCCAATTTTCTCCCCACAGTTTGTTGAAGATTCTACACTTTTTTTTAAAAATGTTTTTATTTATTTAAGTTTGAAACAAGGTGTTTTTCATGTCATGTCAATCCCAGTTCCCTTTCCCTCCCCTCCTCCCCTGTCCAGGCACATTTCTCCATCCCATCCCCTTTCTGCTCTCCAGGGAGAGTGAGAGCCTTCCATGGGTGATCTTTGAAGTCTGTCACAACTTTTGGAGCAGGGCCTAGGCCCACCCCATGTGTCTAGGCTGAGAGAATATTCCTCTATATGGAATGGGCTCCCAAAGTCCATTCATATAGTAGGGATAAGTATTGATCCACTACAAGAGGCCCTATAGACTACCTACTCCTCCTAACTAATACATTCAGGGAGTCTGGGTCTGTCCTATGCTGGTTTCCCAGCTATCGGACTAGAGTCTATGAGCTCCCCCTTGTTCAGGTCAGCAGTTTCTGTGGGTTTCTCCAGCTTGGTCTTGACCCCTTTGCTCATCACTCCTCCCTCTCTGCAACTGGATTCCAAGAGTTTGGCTTAGTATGTAGCTGTGGGTGTCTGCTTCTGCTTCCATCAGCTACTGGATGAAGGCTCTAGGATGACATATAAGGTAGTCATCAATCTCATTATAGGGAACGGGCATTTAAGGTAGCCTGTCCACTACTGCTTAGATTGTTAGTTGGGCTGATGCTTGTAGATCTCTGGACATTTCCATAGTGACAGATTTCTCTTTAAACCTATAATGGTTCCCTCTATTATGCTATCTCTTTTCTTGCTCTCCTATATTCTTTTTCTGACTCAATCTTCCTGCTCCCTCATGTCCCCCTCTCCCCTTCTCTTCTCCCCTTCTCTTTCTCCTAACTCCCCCCATGCTCCAAATTTGCTCAGGAGATCTTGTCCCTTTCCTCTTCTCCAGGGGACCATGTATTTCTCTCTTAGGGTACTCCTTGTCTTGTTTCCTAGCTTTTCTGGCAGTGTGGATTTCAGGCTGGTGATCCTCTTCTCTATGTATAAAATCCATATATGAGTGAATACATACCATGTTTGTCTTTTTGTGACTGTGTTACCTCACTCAGGATGGTTCCTTCTAGTTCCAACCATTTGCCTGTGAATTTCAATATTCCATTGTTTTGTTTTGTTTTCCCCCACTGAGTAGCACTCCATTGTGTAAATGCACCCCATTTTCTCCACCCATTCTTTAGTTGAGGGGCATCTAGGTTGCTTGCAGGTTCTGGCTATTACAAATAATGCTGCTATGAACATAGTTGAACAGATGTCCTTGTTGTATGAATGTGTGTCTTTTGGGTATATGCCTAAGAGTGGATTGCTGGATCTTGAGGTAGACTGATTCCCATTTTTCCCGAGGAACCGCTATACTGATTTCCAAAGTGGCTGTTTGCACTCCCACCAGCAGTGGAGTAGTTTCCCCTTTCTCTATATCCTCTCCAGTATAAACTGTCTTTAGTGTTTTTTATTTTACCCATTCTAACAGGAGTAAGATGGGTGGGTATCTCAGAGTTGTTTTGATTTGCATTTCCCTGATGGCTAAGGATGTTGAGCACTTTCTTAAGTGTCTTTCAGCCATTTTAGGTTTCTCTATTGAGAATTATCTATTTAGTTCTGTACCACACTTTTAATTGGATTGTTTGGTGTTTTGGTAATTAGCTTCTTGAGTTCTTTATATATTTTGGAAATCTGCCCTCTGTCAGATGTGAAGTTAGTGAATATCTTTTCCCATTCTGTGGGCTGCCGTTTTGTCTTGTTGACTGTGTCCTTTGCCTTACAGAAGCTTCTCGGTTTCTGGAGTTCCCATTTATTGTCAATCTCAGTGTCTGTGCTGCTGGTTCAGGAAGTGATCTTCCATACCAGTTTGTTCAAGAGTACCTCCCACTTTCATTTCTAAGAGTTTTAGTGTGGCTAGATTTATATTGAGGTCTTTGATCTATTTGGACTTAAGTTTTGTGCATGGTGATATATATGGATCTATCTGCAGTCTTCTACAAGTCAGCATCCAGTTATGCCAGCACCAATTGTTGAAGATGCTTTCTTTTTTCCCATTGTATAAAATTAGCGCCTTTGTCAAAAATCAGGTGTCCATAGGTGTGTAGGTTAATATCAGGGTTCTTCAATTCAATTCCATTGGTATACCTGTCTATTTTTACCAAGCTGTTTTCAGGACTAATGCTCTATAATAATCTTGAAGTCAGGAATGGTGAGCCTCTGGAAGTTCCTTTATTATACAGGGCTGTATTGGCTATCCTGAGTTTTTTTTTTTTTCCATGTAAAGTTGAGTATTGTTCTTTCAAGTTCTGTAAAGAATTGTGCTGAGATTGTGATAAGGATTGCATTGAATCTGTAGATTGCTTTTGGCAATATTACCATTTTTACTATGTTGACCATACATATCCAAAAGCATGGGAGATCTTTCCATTTTCTGCTATCTTCTTTAATTTCTTTCTTTAAAGACTCAAAGTTCTTATTATATAGGTCTTTCACTTGTTTGGTTAGCATTACTCCAAGATATTTTATGTTGTTTGTGGCTATTGTAAAAGGTGATGTTTCTCTGATTTCTTTCTCAGCCCCTTTACCATCTGTATATAGTAGGGCTACTGAGTTTTTTGTTTGGTTTTGTTATGTTTTGTTTTTAGTTAATCTTGTATTCTGCAACTTTGCTGAAGGTGTTCATCAGCTGTAGGAGTTCTCTGGGCTGTAGTGTCTGCACTAAGTTCAGCATCAATATAGTGACCTCTTGGGAGCAGGGGACAACCAGGTTGCCTAAGGAGGGATGAACTGGCCCAGGTCAGAAACAGAGCAGGTCAAAACTCCCATGCTGATCAGAGTTTACCCTTTCATCAGTGTGTATTATTATTAAATATATCAACGAAATAAGGTTTTCAATGGTCCTTACATTTGAAAAAATAAAAATGGGCTATCAAGGTGTCTCAGAGAGGAGCAGTGCTTGCTGCCAAGGCTCATGCCCTGATCTCGATCCTTGGAAGACACATGATACAATGGAAGGAAAGAACTGACTCCTGCAAATTGTCATCTTACCTCTGCACACATGACATGGTACACACATATCATGGTGCACATATGCCATGATGCACATGCCTGTGTGTGTGTGTGTGTGTGTGTGTGTGTTTGATATGTATTTAAATAAACTAATATAAAGGAATTTCTTTCTATGTAAAGACCCTCATAGCCAGCCCAGGAATAAGTAATGGGAAATCAGTAGGATTTGAGGCAGGAATGGATGCCACTCTGAGTGAACTAGTGGATGTGAAAGCTACAGAAATCTGTACCTATGGCAACCTGAGCACACATCAAGTCAGTGGGCCCCTTGGATCTGCCAAATTGCCTGGAATTCTTTGCCCCACAGAGCTGGTCTCCAGGCAGTTAAATCACCTAAGTCGACATAGCAGCCAATTCTAGTAAATCACCTTAGCTGTCATTTTCCTGCTCATCCAAATAACAGGTCTGAAGAGTTTCCTAGACGCCTTCCAATGAGATTTGCAAATGCTCAATTGTCACTTGGAAATGACATGTAATATAAGACGAGAACATTGTGTTCAGATGTTTTTCTTGAGCTGTTTAAGTTTTAAGTATTTGAGTTGAAAAGAAAATCAGAGACTTTTGAGATCTTATAACTCCTGGGATCTCTTAAAAGTGAAGTTTTTCTTTTTTCCTAATATGATCAAATACTTGATCACAGTACTGAAAAAATAACTGATATTCCTCCACTAACATTTTCTCACATGCCACTTTCTCTTTTATTCTGCATATACCATATGTGTCTAAGTATTATTGGCAGATAGATGCCACAAAATAGCTTAAACTAAAGGAAATTTAGTGTAAAGAAACATTTGCCTCTGATTCAAAAGTGACTGGGTACTGTAGAAAATTCTGAATGTTACCTTAGAGATGAGAGTAAACTGAGGCTGGAGTTCAGCAGTGTTGGGAAGGGTGTGTTTATGACCCAGCAGGTTGCAGAGAAGTCATGTGTTTGGTGAATGGGTACCTGAAAACAGCAACTAAGTTTTTGTCGCAGCATGGTAACTTGCCCAGACTGTGACACTAATGACAGGTTCATAGGCTATATTGCATGTACAAGTGTGTGGGAATCTAAGAATAGCAGTCCTCTGAGTACTGTTGTTAGAAAAATCTTTTTAAGAAAATACAATGTAAGTATAGACTCAAACATATAAGCTGCACTTATAAAAATACTAACATCAATATTATTGTTGATTTGAAATTCTAATTTAACCAGAAGTTTCATTGTATTCTCCTCCGTCTGGCAGTCTTGGTCTGGGGTATAAACAGAACACAGATGAGCCATGACAGGTACCCAACAAGCAAAGAAGCCAAGAAAATAGGAGTTCTAGTCACCATCAAATGAAACTGTTTGCTTTCCCTGACACCCACAGAAATATTTACCTGTCCTGTGACATGAAATATGATAGATGCAATGTGTTCATGCATATTTTCTGCAGGAGAAGATGACATACCATCTTTGATATTTGTACAGGGTTGTAGAATCTGGTCATTTCTTTACCTAACTGCCTCACTATTTTTATTCTTCAAGCACTTGGAAGGAAAATTTCGAGAAATAAGTTTAGGGGGTTCTCCTGGGCAGTATCAGGCTATAGCATGTACGCTCTGTTCCTTGCTTTCTCAGTAATAACAGCTTGGAAGTGTTCCTTTCTGCTTTTCTCTGGAAGATCACAGCTGCCAACTTTCAGTTCATTGTAAGCTAAATTCTTTCTCAATGGTCTTCAGCCTAAAGGACAATTCGTAACCAGGACCACATTTCTTCTAGTGGAGGGAGTGAAAAGAGAGAAATTCAAAGTTGGAAAAAAATAGCCACTGGAACCTATGACTAAGTCAGTTTAGTGTGACATTTGCCCTCCTGTCAATCCTGAATCAGTATGTTAAAGGCAGGTGATGCTTCCCCCCTCAGCTTATAGAAAATAGTTTATGAAGACTCCGTCTCGAGAAATTGTATTTTATTGAAGAGAAAAATATTTCCCACAATGTAAACTTGATTGACTTAAAGCAGACGGCTTATAGGTTAGTTTGAGGGAAATAAATTTCCCCAAGGCAAAGGCACTTTCTTCTGGAAACTGGAAGAGAGTGGCTTACATCTTGACAAAAGACTTTTATTTTAAAGTTAAAAAGAAGTTCCATAAAACATTAGGCCAAATGGGGGACTTGCGAAAACAGATACAGAATTTGGCCACTTTGTGGTTTCTGTGAGTTGTTGATTTACATCAGGTCTCTCTGAGGTGTTTCTTATAACTCACCTGTTTTAAGCAATGAAGCTCCCTTGATAGTTTAGTAATGTTATATTTAACCTCATACCTCTAAAATATGATTAATTGTAGTATTGAATCAATATAAAAATAATAAATCATTTATGCTTTCTTTTATTCAAAGTCTTTGTGATCAAGTATCTTGTAACCATACACCACGCATGGCATGGTATATGTACCACAAGAATTCATTCCTTCTTTTTAATCTTTTGACAGTTCTTTTATTTAAATTTGAAACGAGGTTGTTTTATATGTCAATCCCAGTTCCTGCACCCCTCCCCTCCTGACCTGTTCCTTCCTACCCATCCCCATACCATCCCCTTTTTGCTCCCCAGGGATAGTGAGAGCCTTCCATGGAGAGTCTTCAAGTCTGTCATGTCATTTGGAGCAGGGCCTAGGCTCTGCCCCATGTGTCTACACTGAAGGACTATCCCTCTATGTGGGATGGGCTCCCAAAGTTCATCCATATACTAGGGATAAATACTGATCCACTACCATAGGTCCCATAGACTACCCAGTCCTTTTAACTGACACCACTTTCAGGGAATCTGGGTCAGTCCTATGCCTGTTTCCTAGCTGTCAGACTGGAGTCCATGAGCTCTCCTTGTTAAGGTGAGCAGTTTCTGTGGGTTTCTCTAGCCTGGTTTTGACCCCTTTGCTCATCACTCCTCCCTCTCTACAACTGGACTCCAGGAGTTTGGCTCAGTGTTTAGCTGTGGGTGTCTGCTTCTGCTTCCATCAGCTACTAGATGAAGGCTCTAGGATGGTATATAAGGTAATCCTCAATCTCATTGTTGGGGAAGGGCATTTAAGGTAGCCTCTCCAGTATTGTTTAGGTTGTTAGTTGGAGCCATCCTTGTAGATCTCTGGACATTTCCCTAGTACCAGATTTCTCTTAAAACCTATAATGCCTCCCTCTATTATGGTATCTCTTATCTTGCTCTCCTCTATTCTTTCACTGATTCAATGTTCCTGCTCCCTCAAGCACACCTCTCCCCTCCTCTTCCTCCTAACTCCCTCTCCCCTCCCCCACATGTTCATGCTCCCAATTTGCTTGGGAAATCTTCTACAAGAATTCATTTCTAAGAATAGTACAAGCTGAGACATCAGAGACACCAGCAGATTTGGTGTCTATCAGGAAGCCATCTCCTGGTTCATAGATGCCATGAATGTCCACATAGGGCGCTAGAGAGAACACTGTTTTATAAGAACACAATTCCATTTGCTTGTGGCCCCATTCAGAACAGAGCACCCACCCACCCCAGTGCCTTCTATACCTCCCTAAGAAATGCTGACTCTGACATAATGGTCATGGAAACCAGAAAGGGTTCAAGTTCTCCCTTGTCAGTGATTGTTTCCTGAAAAATTACTCCTGTTTTCTACACTGCCAAGGGGGAACTGGATAAAACCATCACAGTTTATAGTGTACCTATCCAGGAGGTGTGTGTGATGGGCAGCTCTAGGCCAGAACAGCCCTTCACGAAAGGAAGCAGGACATCAACAGCTGTGGGAAGAGCAGGGAGGGTGGCAGAGTCTTGACTTTCAGATTATTAACTGACCTGGATTTAAGGTGTCTTTATTTTCTTTCATAACACAACCTCAAATGTTCTCATTCTCCTCCATGAAGTCTCCTCTCCTCCCCTCCCCTACTTCACCCTTCTCCCCATATCCTCAGTTCTCATTTCTTCCATGTCCTGAGATTATTTCCTACTTCAGAATTCTGAGTTTCTCAGGCTGAATGAAGAGTTGGGAGCTTCCTGGTTCCACTCTGAGTTTTCTGCTGGGTGTGGTGAATTGACATTAATCATGAAGGATTTAATTTTAGAACTCGAGTTTTTCTTTTGGTTAAGTATGATTAATTTGCAGCTTTTGAAGGAGGTGTAGCTACACAGGTTTCTTCAACAAAAATTTATTATATGCCTCCAAATGTGGCTAAGTCAGAGCTCTCATTTTCCTCACGGGACTTACACTCTAATGAGGAAGACAGTGCTCAATAAGGAATGAAATGACTTGAGGATGGTTACAGAAAATAATTGCACAGGGATTCACAGGTCTGAGCCCTTCCTAATGCACCTGCCTCAGTTTCTTAACACGGAGATCTATCTCATAGTAGTTACCTAAGAAGTCTTTTCTTATTAAATTGCCATTTTTGGAGAGAAAACTGAAGCACAGAATGTTAAGTGAACTTCTCAGAGACTCTCAGCTACTAAGTGGTAGATGCTCAAATGAAGACACCTGATATGTGGACCCTTTCTCGAGTCTACAACTAGCTAGAGATGTCTTCCACATTTATTATTTTCTTTCAAATCTACCTTCTCATCTCCCTCTCCCATCCTGTTCCATTCTTTCCTATATAATCCTTTCATTGAGTTTATTGGTAGAACTAAGAAAAATATAAACAGTGAATGAGTTCAAGTATGTCTACTTCTAGCACATCTAAGGAGGTACCTGTAGCATGTATGTTTTCTGCCAGCCCGCCCGCCGCCGGTCTGGTGTGCCGGCCCCAAATAACACTCTGAGACTCTATATTTGATACAATCCTGTTGGCCAGTTACCATTATTGTTTATAGGCTAGCTCTATCTTAATTATTAACCCATTTCTACTTATCTAAGTATTTCCACGTGGTCATCTTATGGGGAACCGCCACCGGCATCTTCTTTCTCCAAGATCTCCATGCTGACTCCTCCTTAGTACTTCCTCTTTCCTCCTTGTCTCCTAGCCCCGCCTATCTTGCTTTCTCATTGGCCCAACAGTGCTTTATTAATTAACCAGTATGAGAAACATATTTACAGAAAAACATCTCCCATCAGGTGCCTATGTCACACTATGCCACCAAGATTCAGGGAGACCTTAATAGGCCAGTAAATTCCCAAGAGGCACATCTTGAGTTGGTAGATTAGGTGCCCAAACCTATTCCCTGGTCCTCATTTTGTGCCCCATTACCTGTCTCCCCAGTGACTGGCTTTAGCTTTAGCTTTAGCTGCCCAACTCCACAGTGACTTAGTTCTCACTGATACCTGGGACTGTCTCTTGGCATTGTCCTCATCTCACTTGTGATTTAATTTTTACCCATGGCTACTTCTCAGAGTGTTTCAATGTCCCTGTCTTTGCCTTGTAATGTGTGTGTGTGTGTGTGTGTGTGTGTGTGTGTGTGTGTGTGTAAACATACATATGTTTACACATGCATAAGTATATACATACATGATTAATAGGAACTGAGAAAGCTAATGGAAACTAGGTGGGTTGCTAAGCAGACTGGGAACAACGCCACCATGAACTTAGGACCCTTGGAGCTGTCCAAAGCTATGAGTAGGAAGCCTCATTCACTGAATACAAGATTGGCTGAAAGGAGCACCGGAAAGAAAACTTCCTTACTTCCCTTTCTGTGAGTTCTCTGAGAAGTTGATAAAGAAAGGAATTCCTATCTCATTTGCAAAGGAACACAACATTCTTGAAATAAGAATAATGTTGAAACTATTGGTTCTCAAAGGCAGGAACAATTGAAATGTCAACATTTGGGAGTTTTATTTAAGTCATGTTAGTAAGTACTGTCTAACTGTCTGATGTTTCCTTTTGTTATGAATTTGGCTTGGAATGGAACCAGCTTTGAAGTTTAATTTAAGCTTACTTCCCACATACAAAGGATTGTTCTCCTATCTTATTTCCTTCATAGTGCTGTGGCTTTTGTTGCTTATTAGGTCTACTCTGATCTTAGCGAAGGTCACAAGTGATTGCCTTTAGCCAGAGACACAGACAAGATGATCAGATTCATTAAATCCTTCAGCTTATATGATTTTCTTTTCATGTCTATTGGACTCATAAAACATGAACATAACATCTTCGAGTTAATGAGTAAAGCCCAGACATTGAAGATATAGCATGTTCTCCTTCCTTCCATCCCTCTGCTCCTCATCCCTCCCCCTTATTCTCCTTTTTGACCTTTGGTTAAGGATATTGAATCACTTTTAATAGTTTTCAAGCATCACCACTTATAAGAGTAAAGTCTCTATAGTTATTAAAAAAGATAGTCAAGTGATTCTGGTCATGAATTGAGCAGAGTCCTGACTTCACAATCAAGACCTTGGATTTGGTCTGTGGATGTAGCTAAATACCCAGTGTTTGCTTTCCACATACAAGGCAGTAAATTGGAACCCAGGCAATTTAGGAAAAAAAAAAAGAGGAGAGTAGGGGTGGAGGAATTTGTCACTCTGGCATCGGGTAAGTTGTATGCTTCCCCTGAGAATCATTCTCTTGTGCTTGTCTTAGATATAAAACTGGAGAATGAGCTAATTCTTCCATCCCAAGTTCTAGCCCTGTTTGGTTCCTAAGATCAGACCAGGTATCTGCAGGGCAGCATGGCCATAAATAACAATGAACTACTTCTCGATAATTCTTTGGTGTCTTTTTTTTTTATTATAAAGCACCATGTGAACATAGTGATTTTAGTAACATAGTCATGACTGTTTTCTTTTAGTAACTAAGCTTGAATGGCATTGAATAGGAATTTAAAAATTAAAATCTAATGAGTTTCCCTTCTAGTAAATATAATGGCAATACATGTATTACAGTTCTGACCACTATTTTTTCTAGTAAAATTAAATTCATGTACCCCAAATTACATAGGTATAAAATCTTTACATTTGTAAATAGTACTTAAAACTTTTATTAGTTACTGAAAGAATTTGTGTTTTGGTTAGAAGAACAGAATACTTTTCATTTACTTTCAATCTTCGTTGTAAGCATGGGTTTATTTACCCTCAGTTTCCTGGTTTTTGTTGTTACAGTTAAAAATCGTGTTAAATAAGTTTTGCAAGTTATCATTCTGGTTTGTCCAGTTCAGTCCAACAGCTTTTGAGATCTCCGTTGGCAGGTTATGATGTATATGGTCTGTTTTGTTTTGTTGTCAGCCGTTGGTGGGCTTTTCAACTTAAAATGTTTTATTTTTCAGTTCTTAGATATATTACTTTATTTTAGAGTTTCTTCTTCTCTGACTTTGTTTCTAGAACTATCATGATTGGATTATAGACACAGCAATGGTGACTTCTCTGGTTGATTTGGCTAAAAAGCCTGTCAAAAAGCAATTTAAAGAAATAGAGATTTATTGGGCCTGAAGGTTGCAGGGGATCCATCATGGCAGGGCAGTACAGCCTCCCGAATAGGCAGTCATCTTGTCACATTACATCAGCAGTCAGGAAGCAGCAAGTTAACAGGAAGTGAAGCAGGTTATACAATTGTAAAACCAGTCCTCAGTGATTCACTTCCTCCAGCAAGGGTCCACCCCTTAATGGTTCTACTAGCTTCCCACACAGGGCCACCAGCTGAGGACCAAGTGTTCGTGGTCCTATGGGAGACATTTCATATTTAAATCCCAGCCAACATTTCTGTCAAACTCTGCCATTTCTTACCTTGTGCTTTGGTTACCACTCTTTCCCTTTATAAATTCCCTAATTTTGGAAAAGTTTCTTTTTCTTCCCTGAAACTTTCATTGAGATATTAGTTGACCCAGATCACTTTATCATGAACTGACTTTTCAATCATAATTTTAACCTCTCTGTGCCCTGTGTTGTCAATTACTGCATCATTAGAATATTTGGATCCTTGCTTTTTTCCAATGCTGCCAATCAAATAGTTGATTTCTCCCACTAAATTTTAAAAAATTTCTAATCTTGAGCACACCTTTAGTCCCAGCACTCAGGAGGCAAAGGCAGGTGGATCTCTGTGAGTTTTAGGCCAGCCAAGAGCTGCATAGTGAAACCCTATCTCAACAACAAAAGCAAAACCATTTCCAATCATGTCGATGTCTTTGCTTTTGGTTGCTGTGAAAGAACAGCATGATTCCTAACTGAGTAGAAATAAGGGTGTTTTTTTTTTGTTGTTGTTGTTGTTTTTTGTTTGTTTGTTTTTTTGGCTTTCAATTTTTTAGATGTAAATCCAGAGTCTTAGTCTCACATTCTGAAGCCTGTGGTGGTAAGTGCAGGCTAGAGTTAAGCTTCTCATCTCTTGATGTTCAGGCAGCAGCTAGAGGAAGGGCTCCTACCATCCACTTCAAGTGTACACTGTTAGCATTTAGGCATCTGTACTGGCCTGCCTTTGGAGTTCTGACAGGACATGCCCTCAGCTGCTGCCACTAAGAGCACCACCTGTGCCTATTTACTGTTCCTTTTTAAAAAGGTCTCTGCCCATCTCCCATCACTGTCTCTGTCTTTCCCTCCCTCTCTCTTTCTCTCTGTCTCTCTCTCTGTGTGTGTGTGTGTGTGTGTGTGTGTGTGTGTGTGTGTGTGTCTGTCTGTCTCTCTCTCTCTCTGTCTCTCTCTCTCTCTCTTTCTCCTTTCTCCCACTGCTCCTGTCCCAGAGGCTGGTCTCCCCTTTTCCCTTTCCTCTTTTTATGATCCTTTTCCCTAATTTAAAAACAAAAACAAAACAAAAACTCTCCACTTGAACTCTGTTGGATAGCATCTTTCTCACACTGCTTTTTTAAAATTACAACACACACCACAGTGACCTAATTGTCTTCCATAGACCTCACTTCTTAGAGGTTCCATCAGCTCATAGTAGCACCACAGGGTGGTGGCCAACTTTTACCGTGGAAGCCAGGGAGAATGTTCAAAGTGCCTTATTCCTAAATTATTCTTCATTATTTTAAAATTGTCCCAGTGAATGCTTGTATTTTCTATTGTAGCCATGTGACTTTTCTCCTTGGTGAGCCTCTAAACTGTTGAAGTGTCATGTGCAATCTGAGTACACGAACCACTCTCAGAATCTTGGAACACAGGCTGTAGAGGCTGGTCATCCTGGATAACAAACAACAAGATGAATAAAACCACATGGGGAGCGCAGCATTCCTCAGTCCCTCTCCCCAGCTGGGTGGTTGAAAAGGTAGCTATGGGCTTCAAGGAAGGAGAGTGGACATCATAAGCATGGATTCTCACTACCAGACCTTATCATCATCCGACCTAATGCTCAGCCACTGTAGTAAAGGTTTCTGCTGGTCTATTTTCAGTTTAGAACTTTGTATGTTTAAGAATAATTAAAAGGTATTATTTTAAAATTTTTATTTTCAGTACAGAGTGAATTGTTCTTTTTAAGCATAATTTTAACTTTTAAGCCAATGGTTTCAAAAAAAAAAAAAACATTCCTATAGGTGACCTTGATGATGGTATATGAAATAATAATCAAAGTGTGGCTTTATGCAGGGGGAAGAATATCCTAATTGTCAGAAAAATATGTAGGAAGGAAGAGACAACTCCTAGAAATTGCCCTTGTAAGTCCAAACAAGGAAACTAAAGACAGACGTTTATGAGACACTTAAAAAAATTTCTCATCAAACAGACAAACAGAGACAGCCGACCCAAGCTAATGGGAGCTCACAGACTATGGACTGACAGCTGGGGAGGCTGCATGGGACCAAACTTCACTCTTTTAATGTGGGTGACAGTTATGGGGCTTGATATGTTCAGGGTGGGAGCCTGGCAGTGGTACCAGGACCTACCCCAGGTGTATGAACTAGCTTTTTGGAGCCCATTCCTTATGGTGGGATACCTTACTCAGCCTTGATATGGGGAGAGGGTAGTGGCACTGCCTCAACTTGGTATGCCAGACTTTGTTGACTCCCCCTCTGAGGAGTGGATGGGGGTGGAAAAGGGGGAAATGGGTGACAGGAGGAGAGGGAGGAGGAACTAAGGTTGGTATCTAAAATGAAAAATACACTTTTAAAATAAAAATTAATACATAAATAAAATAACATAACAAAAAATACTCATTGTGATTTCGGGATATTTGAAGAGATGAGAGAGCAGCAGTGAGCTCTTAAGTTTCATTGTGTGTATGTGTGTAAACATATGTGTATGTTCACATACATGTGTGAGATGTGTATATGTGTATGAACATGTGCACATGTGTGGTACATATGTATATGAGTGTGCACACTTGTGTATATACATAAATCTGTGTGCATGCACGTGTGTGTACTTTGTGTGTGTGTGTGTGTGTGTGTGTGTGTGTGTGTGTGTGTGTTTGTGTACCTGTGTATGTGACAATCCATAGTGTGAGTGTGGAAACCAGAGACCAAGCTTGGATGTTGGGGCTTACCATCACTTTGTTTGAAACAGGGTCTCCTATTAGGCTCTGTATGTGTGGTGAGCTGGCCCACAGATTCCAGAAAGTCTCCTGTCTCTACCTCCCATTTTACCATGGGAGCACTAGAATTGCAGATGTGAGATACTGTGTTTAGCTTTAGTTGGGTTCTGGGATTTCAAACTCGGGCAGTTAGGCTTGTGTGATGAATGCTTTAACTACTAAGCCATCTCCCAGACCAGGATTTACTCTTTCCACAACTGGAGTATTATTAACTCATAGTTTTAACGTTTCCTCCTGTCCCTCACTGAATGAGTCAAAAGAGGAGCTGTGTAATTATGAGGACACTTTCTTTCCAGTACTCCCCTTTAGCCTTCCAGCCTATGCATCCTGAGTGCTGTGAAGTAAATTGATTAAGCCATACTGGGAAGCAAAACTGAAGCTTCTAGGAACAAGCCAGCTGTGACCCTGTTTGGAAGAGAAGGTGGATTAATAAGACAGGGTCTGCCACAGACAGGGAACGTCGGAAAGACTTTCCGGAAATCTATAATGGCTGATGTGACTCCCGTTAATACATGTGTGAGGCCAATGACAAGTGTGTTTTGTAATGCTACTTGAGCCCATGTATGTATGTATGTATGTGTGTGTGTGTGTGTGTGTGTGTGTGTGTGTGTATATATATATATCTGAGAAAGCTCACTTTAGAAGCGGTAGAATGATGGACAGAGAATTTTGGATGCAATTGTAGGAACAGCAGCAGTACAGGTTCAGGTACAAACACACACACAGCTGTAATACAGAATTTCTCATTCTTGGGACTGACACTGAGGGGTGACTCTTGTTCTGAGGGTTAGTCTATGCTTTGTGGAACACTAAGTAATGTCCATGCTGTCTCCCTACTGAATGCTAGTAGTATTCCCCTGGCAGTTATAAACCAGGAAATGACCTCAGACACTAAAATGTGTCTGCCAGAGATGTTTAATAAAAGAGAAATCATATTATTATGCATTGCTTCATCTCCATGTCCAATTCTGTTGGCTTTTGTGTGAGTACTTTTGGATAGAGCTGTAGTAAATCAGTCACTGTATGTCATGGTCGCCCCTTCTCATCCCTAGTACAGTGAAGGCGACTCCTTCTTTCTGCTCCCTCTCAGAATGGACCACATCCTGGCCATTGTAAAGAGTATACTGCCCTGCTGTGTGAAAACTGTGTATGTTGAAATTCTGATACTGAAGGTGATGATTTTAGAAGATAGCATTTTTAGGGACTTATTACTACATCATGAACCTGAAGCCATCTTGAATAACATTAGTGACACCGGAAGGGGTTACAAGGACCCACTTGGGGGAAGCTGAAGCAGGAGGATTTCGAGTTTGAGGCCAGCAAAGGCTACATCCTGAGACCTTGTCGGGCAAGTCAGAAACAGACAGGCCTGAGAGCAGCTCCTACAATGTGAGGGGATAAAAAGGACATCTATGATAGAGGGAGCAGACCCGCTACTGATAATGAATCAACTGACGATTGGATCTCCAGCCTTTTGGCCTCTGGAACTGTAAAAAAGAAAACTCGGGTATTTTTGACTGTCTAGTTTACAGTGCTTTGTTGAGGCAGCCTGCATTAGAAAACACTTTAGCAAGCCTCAATTAATGTAGCACACTCACACCTTTTATCTTGACTTTGACTTAGAACAGAATTCTGATATACATTGTTCAGTAAACTTGATACATAATCCTTTTAGGATTCTGTAAGTACCTATAGAGGAGGTTGCCAGAAGTTCTCCTAGGACCCATAGGCTCCAAATGCAAACCATTTAGGCTAAGTTGCAAGCTGAAGTGGCTGCAAGTAGCAAAATGTAGAAATGTTTAAGCTGTGTGACTGGAAAATTTAAATGGGAAGGTGTCCACGGTCCCTGCAGACTTGGGTGGCTTAGTGATCTAGTGATCTGGGGCTGGGGGAGACCTAGAAAGAACAGATGGGAACCTCTGAAGCTAACAATCAGTACACAGAAGATAACAACTGGTCCTCAGCCAAGATTCAAAGACTGTATGAGGGGCAGGCAATGTCTCAGAGTTCCAACTATTTCTAGACAGGACAAGGAGGATTTGGCTAGAGCCAGGTGCTACAGATGAAAATCTGGGCTAGGTCCCAAAGGCACCTTCATTTTCTTACAAAACAAGGGAATGCCCTCTCTTCAGTACTGGCCATTTTATTACTGTCAAAAAAAAAAAAAAAAAAAAAAAAGCCAGTAAGAGTTGAATCATATCCCCTGAAAGGTACAGGGAAGACTTTACCCCTGTGCCTCAGAATGTCACCTTTGTTGAGACTAATGTCCTTGCAGATGTAAGTAGTTAAAATGAGGTGTCCCTGGTAGGATTGGTTTATCATCATATGTGACCGGTGTCCCTGATAAGAAAACAAGCCCAGTAAAACGATGGCACGTGGCAGGAAAGGAAGAACGAAATTCTGTAGCCCCAAGACAAGAGCACCTAGCAGCCAGGCAGAGGGAAGAAAGATTCTCACAGGTTTCAGAGGAAGCATGGCCCTCCTCACATCCTGAGTTTGGACTTCTCTTTGGTAGTTTGACTTGCTTTTGTTTAATCTGGTCTGATCTAGTCTGGTCTACTCTGGTCTGGTCTGGTTTGGTTTGGCAATGCTGAGAACTGAATAGCCCAGGGTCTGATGCATGCTAGGCAAGTGTTCCACTATTCCACTCACCCCCAGCTCAATTTTGGGCTGCTAACTCCCAGAACTGAGACATTAAGTTTCTACTGGTTTAAGTCACTCTGGCACAGTAGCCCTGTGGAGAACAAAACCATCTCCAAGAACAAGTGTAACTGCTCACCTGCGTAGATGTAGAGGAAGCTATGCCTCGAAGCCTCATGTCCCTTCCAGACTTGGGTCTCTCCAAAGGTGTCATGGGTGATAGATATTCAAATTATGCTATACCTGGTGGCTTCTCACCTGGGATCTATCACTCCTCCTCAGCTAAAAGCTAAGGACCATTGCTTCCAGAGTGAAAAATGAAAGAAGGAAGCTGTTCCACTCTCAGAGGACATCTGTCAGGGTGCTCCTGTCCCTACAGATCCTCTTTTCATCCTGGTCTCACAGAGCCAGGGGACACGGCTTGTGTTTCCCTAGTGAGAGGTCAAGTTCCTGGTGTAAATCACCCTCTCTCTTCTCAAATATCTTTATGCATGTAATGTTGTGTATTTCCAGTTATCACAATCCTGCTCAGGAAATGTGGTCAGTGTGGTGTGTCCTCCTCATTAATGCTGAGTGTCTGCAGGCAGAATGGCTTAGTTCATTAAATATATACATGTAAGTCTTCTCTTCTAAGAGAATTAACTTTAATACATTTAAATGGCCTTGCATCAAAATGCACTAACCCTGTCAATACATTTGGGATGGCAATGCTTCAAGACATGATAACGGATTATCCCACATTCTGCACATTCTGATTAAAACAACTGGCCACATTCAGCTCAGGGTGTTTTGGGTTTTTTTTTTTTTTTTTTTTTTTTTTGGTTTTCATGACAGTCATCATGACAGTTTACTGCTCTAGACGGGTTCCCTCTCATTAAGACCCAGACAATCATGGTTTGAATTAAGAACTATTAAATAATGGGCCAGAAGAGGCTAAATCTAAATTATACCATGAATATTGTAGTGGAGAATGGAAAGTGGAAAAGAATGAAATAAGATATGGGAAACATAAGCCAGATGGTTTTCTACTGGGACAAGAGCAATGGTGAATGCAACATTCTTTTAAAAATTACATTAAAAATTATCATTATTCCAAAATAAGAAGAAAAGAGTGCGTACTATTCCTGCCTCATCATCCAGACAGCCAGAGGGCATGGGGGTTTTGTGCTGATCTGGGTGACTTGAGAAGCCATGGTCTTGACACAATGAACATAGCCTTCTCTGCATAAGGGCAAATCAGTTTTCTTTTTTTAGTGTGGGGAACAAAGTAGCATTACAAGAACCCATGCGAACCATGTAGCCTTATGCAAACCTGGTTTCCCCAAGTCTCCACTGTGGTCAATACCGCCCTGGGTATCAGTGCTTATAGATGCCTGATTGCCAGTGGGTGCAGGGTCTGGGAATGGAGGCTGACTGGTGCCTGCTTGCCCTCCTAGGAGCTGAGGTGACATACATGAACATGACTGCCTACAACAAGGGCCGGCTACAGTCGTCCTTCTGGATTGTGGACAAACAGCATGTATACATCGGCAGCGCGGGTTTGGACTGGCGATCCCTTGGGCAGGTAGGTAATCTTCCCATCGTATCTAAACTCAACAGCTGTGATCATCAAATGTCTGCCTCCAGAGAGCATATGACATTTTTTTTTTTAATTTGGGATGCCAAGGCCTGACTTCTGCCTGCTCCCTACCATTATGACACATTCCCAAATCTAGGGCATTTAGCTTAGGCTGTGAAACCTGATTACATGGGAAATCCAAGACATAGTAAAGCTGATTACACTGTTTGCATGCCAGTCTTAACTGATCTCCAGGCATTTTATAAATGTGGCTGAAAGTCTGGCAAAACCTCACTCTCCTCAGAGGCAAGAGGTATTTTCACACCTCATCCACACCACAACCAAGGTGTTTTTATTAGCTTCAGTTTTAGAAGACAGTTACAATCAGTAATCTAGGTTGGATTATTGTTGCTAATAATTAGTCTCACACTCCAGCTAAAAATGGGAACACGAAGAGAAAATGTCACAACTCCCTGGAGAGGAAGACACCATCGAAGAAAACATTGCTTATTTTATGTCCCTTCAGGAAATTAAAAAGTGCTGTCTAAACAATGAAAAATTGTTCTGGGGTGGTTGGAGCAGGAGCATGCGTGTGTTGATGGGAAAATGATTAAGCCATATGATGTTCCCCATATGGGCTTTCTTATGGAAATATGTGTTCCTCTGCTGACTGTAAATTTAATAGCAAGTAAAACTCCTTGTAGATAGGAGATATGGGCCCAGATGGGAGAAGGTTTTCTAAAAGGCTACCATTTACATGCCAGACACTGTGACTGTGAATATTTTTAAAGATCTTACTTTTATTTTTAATTGTGTGTGCATGTGTGAGAATGTGTGTGCCAATCAAAATGTGTGTGTGTGTGTGTGTGTGTCAGTGTGTGTGTGTCAGTGTGTGGAGTGTGTACAGACAGCTGTGAGCTGCCAGATATTTGTGCTGAGAGCCAAACTTGGGTCCTCTGTAAAAAACACTGTATGGTCTTAAGCACTGGGCTGTCTCTGTAGTCTCTGATTGTTTCTTCATTTGTCACAACAATCTAATGGTAGATATTATTCTATCTTCCTTTATGGTAATCCCAGAAAAAAAAATAAAACAAAAAGATCCTGTTCCTGCCCTTTCCTCATTCAAAACAATAAAATATGCTCTAACCTGGTTAGGGTTGCCTCTCACAGTCTTAGATTAACAGCTACATCAGCCAAATTCACATCTTTCATTTCATTCTTAGTGGTTTGGAACATTCATATCAAACAACCCAAAGTCACACTTTTTGGGTTGTTTTTGTTTGTTTGTTTTGGAGGGGGTGTTGTTGCTTTTTTTTTTATCTTGTGGCTTTAAAACAAAACTCTTAAAAACTGAAACAAATCTTGTTCCTATGCCCTCAGCTGTCTTGCCCATGTTTCACCTGGAGCAAACTGCACTCTGTTGAAGGAGGTGTAGGAGGGACACCATCTGGAAAGCAGGAAGGGTTTCAGATTCTGTGACATGAGCATTCACCCCAGCAGTTTCCTGGCATCGACTGCCACTCACCCAGGACTTCTTTATCACATGCCTCTATCTAGTCCTTCCTCCTCTTCCCCACCCCTGAGCACAAATACTGCCTCCTTCCTGACCCATCTTCTCCCAGTTCCGCTGCCATGTTACTGTATGTGAGGTGTGTAGTAATGGACACCGAAATGGCTGGTTCATGGTTGAGGGAAGGATCTTCTTGTGGATAGGAGAGAGAAGGTATCTAAAGGCATTTGGAAGCATCCAGAGCAGAGAGAAAAAGAAAAGGACTGAACATGGCCAGGGTTATCTGTTCGAAAAGGGAGATTGGTAGGAGAGAATAGTGGAGATAGCAAGAAAGGGAAATGGTGGGAGCAGCCGGGACAGGGGTAAAAACCTTACCTATAAAGGGAGCAGAATCAGAGGCTACATGGGCCAGGAGGCTGCTGTAGAGACTTTGAAATGTGTAACCTGCACTTGTGAATAGGGACTGAGGAAGCCTGGAGGCAGGCATGGACTTCACTAAACTGATAGGTGCCACAGGTATATGTTAGGGGAAAGCCGTGTGTGCCTAGCAGACACAAGGGAAATGATGCCTTTTAGCAAAGGGGAACCTGTTTCATAAGTTCATGAGGCTCCTTTGCTTTTATCTGACAGCCAGAAATCCTTGCATAGCCCAGCTTGAATTGAACCTAGACTATCGTTTCTGGACATACGTTCTTCCTAAAACCTAACGGTTACTCTACAATGTATTGTCTTCAATGAGTGTTCCTCTCAACCATAATACATCTTCCAAGAATTGAATTCAGCTTATGCTATCAGCTTTAGATTTTGTGAAGTTTTTCAGTGAAATCCATGATTATTGCTGATAATCATCATCTTAAATCTATGCCAAGTTAAAAAAAAATAATAGAGATGATTTTCTTCCAACTTCCATGCATTGTGGGCTGTCTCTGTCTGGCTTCTAAGCACATGAAGAAAAAGAACTCGTTCCATTTTCACCATTCCCTTGCTTGTAATTAATTCTGCCATCAATCTCATTCTACAGAAGAGAGACCATAGGTCAGTTTGAGGTCATGTGACCTTCCAGGAAATGATGAAGATAAAATTCAAGCCTATGCCATTTAATACTACTGTTCACTATTATTTTACCTTGCCCACCAATAATTTTTTAAAAACAATAAGCAAAAAAAATCATTTTTACATTACTTTGTCAGGGTGATAAAAATCAACAACACAATTCTTTTGGAATTCCTGTTTGCTTCCATGCAACGCAAGCCCTTGGTGCCATGGTAGCCATGCAAGACCCACTCCCGAAGCTCTGCAAACTCCCTCTATCTCTGGGTTGGATTTCAAAGACCAGGAAGCCTTGTGTGTGTATACGTGCATGTGTGTGTGTGTGTGTGTGTGTGTGTTTACTTCTTTCTGTGTTCCTCATCTCCTGTTGTTCTAAGGACTGCCTTAGAATTCCTGCCCACATGGAGTCCTGTGGGAAGAAAGAGAACACCTCTCCATACTTCCCACTTCATAAGCACCTCAGAAGCCCAGGGAGGAAAGGAAAAGTGCAGAGGGAACAAAGGGAACAAAAGGCCAGCCAGTGAGACAAGCTGAAAGGAAAGCTCACAGCAGTTGCAAAAGCTTTGGAGGCGGGATGTGAAATGGGAGAAGTTGGGGAGGGAAATATGAAAATCAGGCTTTTAGAAAAGTTACATTTATAATCTTTGAACAACCCTTCTTAGCTTGGAGTTGAAAGGTGTGATTCAATAGGTCCATTGACATCAAGAACCTGGCAACTCTGGAAGAGAGAGAGATTTAAATGGTGTTCTTTAAATGTAATTGCAACAAACAAGAATAGGCCTATTTAAACTCTGAACATGCACACATTATCATCTTGGCTACTTTTTTTGTGGAAGGAACGAAAAGGTGCATGTGAGGGGGTTCTTGGGCAGGCCAGTGTGGGGACAGTAAAAGCAGAGCCTCAGCGAGGAAGACCCTGAAACTTAGCAGCCTGCCTGAGCCTGCTGCAGCCCTTGAGTCTGACTTCTTCCTTTGTTTCAAAGAGAAGGCCAGAGGCAGAGTGCTCAAGCTCCATTGAGTTTGCAGTGGGCAAGCATCATAGTGCAGGCTGCTCTGTCTTTCCTATTTGGTGCTAGCACTAAGCTGATGTCTTTCTTAACATGTACAAGCTTCTGAAGGAATACTTTAGCTCCTAGGGAAAGGGTGCATGCACCTGTGGTTTTGGTAACTAGTTATCAAGGCCAACAAAATGTAAATGAGAAGGCAATTCATTCACAAATACAGCATGGAATAATTAATACTCCTTAGAAAACATTTAACAAAGGAAAGCAAATAATTAACTCTTCCTTATTGGTTTAGAAATTACCTGTGCAGCTCAGAAAGGCCTCTTTTGTTTGCATGTACATTGTTGCAAAGTGAAGGAGGAGGTGAAGTCTCTGCTATTAATAAAATATATGTATTAGGAGACTGTGTTTTCAATAACAAAGCAATGCAAATTTTCTGCAATTTCTATAGTGGCAATTCTGCAAGTTATATTATTCAAAGGGGCATAAATAAACCTTTTCTTCTTTTCTCCTATGGGAACCATTTTTACAAAGTCACTGAATTGTCTCCTGCCTCCATTTATGTGGTGACACGGAGGAACAAGAGATCATTTCACCTTTCTCCTGATCTTCCTAGTCGTAGTATCGTTTCTGAGTAAAATGTATTTCTGAACTTGTCTTCAGTGCCATGCCCACCTTCACTTTCTCCATCTATTCTAAATGGCATGGTCACCTGAGGTCTCCTAATATGGCCTGTCTTGACACGTCTGTCCTGGTCACTTTTTAAAAACTACTTTGTTTACTGCTACGATTTTGTGTGTGATGGATCATGTGTGTCATGGTGTGTGTGTGTGTGTGTGTGTGTGTGTGTGAGAGAGAGAGAGAGAGAGAGAGAGAGAGAGAGAGAGAGAGAGAGAGAGAGAGAGAGAGAGGCCAACTTCATGTGGACAGTTCTCGTCTTCCATCTTTACTTGGGTTCCTGGGATGGAACTTAGTTCCTCAGGCTCACACTGTCAAACAGCAAGAACCTTTACCTGCAAGGCAGTCTTGTTGGCCCTGATCATTATTCCCCTAGATACACTCCACTGGGTTAAAGGTTCTCCTAAATTGTGATTCCCTTGAGTTCAAGTAAGAGACTTGAGTTCAAATCAAATACACCACCACCACCGCCACCACCACCCATGGACTTCTGACTCTCATCAGTCAAGCTCTACACTGTTGCTAGGTTTCTCATTCATCACTCTCACTGTTGTTTTCTAAGCTGTTGCTCTGCAGTGAAACATATAAGTGAAAGTCAGACTGGAAGCTGATTTTTTTGCTTCTTGTTCTTGTAGCTGTATGGCCCCAAGCAAGTTGTGCCACCTCCTTGAGTTTTCATTTTTATCATCCCTACACGAGCTAACAATAATGTTCTATGAAGTTGCTAGGGAACCAAATGAGTTACTACACTTACCTGGCTAGTACCACACCCGAAGCATGAGGACTGTCAATAAACTGGTCATGGAGTTGATGACAAGGAAACAGAGTTGTCAGCCAGGTGTTGGTGGTGCACTCAGGAGGCAGAGGCAGGCACATCTCTGTGAGTTCAAGGCCAGCCTGGTCTACAGAGCTAGTTCCAGGACAGGCTCCAAAGCTACAAAAAGACCCTGTCTTGAAAAACCAAAAAAAGAAAAGAAAACAGTTGTCTAGGCCAACAAGGAATGCCAGTATTCATACTTATTTCATGCCATCAATGATGGTGCCACTGATTGCTCTCACAAACAGGATGGCCTTCTTAACACTATAGTATGGGAGCAATGGCACCATAGGGTTCTGGTCCATTGACAGTGACCCACAGGCTCTAACGGCCTGCCATAGAGCTTTATTTTTTAGTTACTCAAAGGCAATGCCCAGATGATTAGGCAAAGTGAAACAAATGAGAAAATAGAGCTGAAGCCATTTTTTTTTTTTTTTTGGTTTGTTTGCTTGTTTGTTTTTTGGTTTTTTTTTTTTTTTTGGAAAGTAAATTTGTATTTTCACATGAATCAGAAAGTGCTCACGAGAGGCAGTTGGGAGGGGCAGTGTGGAGAATTGTGATCAGTGGAGGAGGATTTCAAGCTGGGCTCTGGATGTGGAAGGTGTATTGTATATGCTTCCTCTATCATTTTTCTGTCGGAAGGAAAAACAAAAACAAAGGAAAAGTAGCTAATCAAGCCCTGGCCACCTATGCTGATTGCTAAATCATTGCCTCCTGGCAAGGACTGTGGCAACCAGTAGATCCCTGGCTGGCTGCTAAAGGTTGTAGGTCAGAGTTCCAACTTCTTAGACAGCACCCATCATCAGTGACAAGTGTCTGCTGCACACAAGCAACAGGGGGCTTGCTTCTGCCTGAGCATTTTGTTCCTTAAGCATCTCCCTCAGTGTCAATCCCAAGTCTCCTCCCATGCCTCTGATTATGGTCAGTGATGCATGTTCTCATGGACTCCAGGAACACAACAGCAATTCACACTGCAGCATGTGTGAGCATCCTGTGCTCACTCCATCAGGAAACAGGAAATTAAGGATCTTGGTCTGGGAAGTTGGGCATTCCCAGAGCTGCCCAACCTGGTCAGGAATACAATGGGGGTGCTAATAATTAATTGTAACCATATTTAGGCCTTTAATGGAGACTTTAATTGGATCCTTCATGTTCAAACTCACCATGGATACACAGGGGAGGTATCTATGGTTATATGTCTGAGGTTTTTTTTTTTTTCCTAAGTAGCTCCACAATTTGACTGCTCTATGGAAGATAAAAGTAAATAGTATGCTATTACAGCAAATAACAATAGCTGCATTTATGGATTTTGTATAATTCCTTTCACATTCATTTATCTGATCCTCTCAAAGCCTATGACAGCAGAAAAAACCTTTGTTACAGTCCTAGAGTCACAAATGTGCTGAGAATCAGATGTTAACTGACTAAACTAAGGACATGATGCCAAGAAGAGATTACACCATGGCAACCGCTCTGGTCTCCAGCATGGAAAATGAATGGTGTAGCAGCCTAGTGAGAGGCACTTAGATTATTGGCTAATGCTCCAGTTTTTAGGCAATGGGGCAAATGCTTCTTTTGCTCCCAATTCCAGAAGCAGATAATCTGTGAAGAAGTAGCCCTGGCTCTGTGTCATTTGCCAAGTGTGATCCTCAATAAAGAGACTGTTCTAATATGGCTTACTTCTCCAGGGGATGTCCTGTCTCCCCAAAAGAAGCTATTCAAACCTCTTGACATTTTTCTAACCCCTTAGACATCTACCCAGAAAGCCTCCCTGAGCCCTCAAATGTCCCCCACACAATATTCATAGTGTATTAGCTTTCTGTTACTGTGACCAATACCTGTCACAATCAGTTTACAAAGAAAAAGTGTCATTGTGTGATTTTAATTTTTCTAAAGGCAGTAAAAGCAGATATTTGCCAGTACATTGCCCAAGTAGGGTGGGGATCGCTGTATGCAGCTGAGCTCAAAAGTATACATGAATGTAGGGCTTGGGATATATACCTTGCAAGTAGAATGAGGTGAATCGGTGAATGGGCAGTTGCTAAGGGGAGCTCTGGGTAGACTAAACTAGCCTAACAAAATTCTTCTTAAGGCCAGGTCAAGGATTTAGACAAGGGTGTGGGTGAACTTCATCACATTCCATGGGTAAGGGGAATCATTGTTAAAATAAAGTATCAGGATTCTTGCAAAAACAGCTTGCACAGGCCCGAGGCCAGGGTCAAGGAGAACACTGCCAAAAATGAGGGCCAAAGGAATGTGCTTAAAGTTCGTTCAAAAGAGCCAGTCTCTGAGAAGAAGCCCATTTTGACTCCATTTTATTGATTTAAGTCCATAATCGATTGGTGCTGTAGCGGCACAGAAAGTATTAGCAGGGGACAAAGTGGCAAACAGCCATGTCACGGACAGGAAGTACAAGACAGGAAAAGGAAGACCCAGGGGTCACACGCGTTCAATAGCATTTCCTCGAGTTCCTGCCAGGTCTTCCTGCTATAGGCTCCACCTTACCCACTCAAATGTAGTTTGCTTCTAGGAAACAAACTGTTGACATGTGGGCTTTTGGGGAGACGGCAGATTTGAAATCACCTAAGAGACACACCTCTGGGAGTGTGTCTGTGGACTTTCCAGAGAGTTTCAGAGGGAGGTATACCTGCCCTGAATGTGGCAGCACATACCATGGGCTGGGGTCTTAGACTGAAGAAAAGAGAGCCAGCATTCCCCACCCTCTTCCCGACCTGTCTAGATCTGAGGGGTCCCAAACTTGCACTTCCCTCATCACAAACTCTGCCGTGCCTTCCTGACTGTGGTGCACTGTGACTTCTTGCGCCGTGAGCAAAACATAAGTTGCCTCCCCTCAAGCTGCTTTCAGTTGGGTCACAACAGTGACGAAAGTAACTAATACAGGAGAAATCCAGATCCTAACTACAGCGATAAGAATTTGTAGGGAAAAAACAGGAAATCACTTTTACTTTCTTTACTTAATCATTTTATCTAGACCATGACAGACATCAGAGATTGTTCTGTCTGGAGAATTACTTATCATAGCTGTACTTTTAATTTTGGGGTGAGTCAGCTTGTAAGTCTAGAACAAGCAAAATAAAAGGACTAATAGCAAGTGGTGGGTAAGTAGGAGAACATAGCACCTATATCAACCAGAAGCATGAGTCTTGCTCCACCCCTCTGCACAATTGTGACCGCTGTTGAAAACGATTTACCTCCTAGCTGTTCTCAAAGGCACAGAATTTCTAATACTGTTCATCTGTTTGTGGTTCTCCTTTCTCCTTATCACAGTGTCAGGCAGGCAGCCAATTCCAGGATGAGAAATCTCAGAGGCACTTGGATAAACAGGAGTCTGAGACAAAGGATCCTGCTGTGTTCTCAGAGTCTTTTTGAAAGAAGCACAAAAAGCTCATGACAGTTTACCAACATGATTCATGTCATAGACATAAAAATAGACCAATAGAAAAGTAGAGACTTGATGGCAATGAACTTAGAACTCAAAGGAAGAGTCCGGCTGCAGAAGAAACAGCTGAAGGAATAGGCTATGTCTAGACTGACACCAGGAAGGAATAAATAGGGTGTTAAGATAAAGGGTGGTGAAAAAGAGGGACAGGATCTATTTTCTCTCTCCTGGAACAAGGTGGGGATACCCTAAGGATACAGGACATAAACCTGTGAGATGGGCATTGTCACTGATGAAGAGATGACAGAGCATGAATCCCTGGAAGAATAAAGGACTTGTAGAACTAGTGTGGCTTGTCCCGGAACTCATAAACAGGGAATCGCCAAGTAACCAACACCAACACAGTGCACTGAGGACTGGAAGAGTCTACGTATGCCCTCAACTCTTCCTTTCCTCCCTTGCCATTCTGGAGTCTGTATTCCATCTGCTCCCCCACCCCACCCTGAACCTTTAGTAGAATGTCAAGAACTTCATCTAATTGCCCTCTCTCCATATCATGTGAATCTGAGCTACAACCATCTGCTCCCTTGTGGATATTTTCATACTTTTTGAAGGACTTCCCCCCTCAAAAAAAAAAAAATCCTGTGACTAGACACAGCAGGAATGTGTTTTCTTAGTCCCACCCCTAAACATTGCAGCTTTCATTGGAAGGGAAGGGTTTAGATCAAAATATCTGAATTGTCTGTGATTAGGTCACTCTGATTGATCTATGGGACAGGGATGGAATAAGGCATGACTAAAGATAGCATATGGGGAGAGAGACAGGGCTCACAATCTCCCGTGGAGGCAGGTGGTCAACCACACAGATGGATTGGGAGAGGCCCATGCAATGGCAAGGCCAGCTCCTTAAACCAGGAATCTGGGTGGCAGAGGCAAATTTGGACATTTTAATTTTAAGATACCTTCATGAAATCAAGAAGATACAAGAAGCAGTATGATCTAACCAGTTAAAGGAAAGCTTAGTGATGAATGGGACAGATGTACTAGTAGACAAGTGTGCTCACCTCACACTGTGGCCTGTCCACCTGCCAGCTTCCTACCTTGTCACCCCTTCTAGTAGTCTCAGTAAAAATATTAGCAGGCAGGTATGGGTTTATCTTCTCTTGTTCATGTTTTCCTTTCCTCTCTATTTCTGTCCCTGGCTCTACAGCACACACACAGAGACAGCCTCACCTCATCCAGTCTATCTATGTCTCATTCATTTTCTCTCTTTCAAACTTTCTCTGGTTTGATTGTTTTTACTGTATTAAGGGTACAACCAGGGACCTAGCACATGCTTACCAAGCACCCTATCAGTGACCTACATTCATCCTCTTTTCTCTTTTGAAAACTGAGTAGAGCCTGCCTTCTCTGCATCCCAGCTGTGAATTTTGCTTTAGGTTTTCCCATTTATCATTCATCTTTTCCCAACCTGCTCCATGCCTCTCCTCTCTAAGTGTATTCCTTTCCTCACAGCCATTCTCTTCTTTCTTCCTTAAAATAAATAGCCTTGAACTCCCTTGAACATGTAAGTAAATCCTATTTTGTTTCCTCATCCTAACTATGAAAGGCAGGGAGCAGGATGTTCACAGCAACTCCAAGAAGACTGTGGCATAGTTCCTGCAGCCTGGACATTCTGGTCCTAGACTCCTGGTTAGAGCCTGGAGGTACCCTCAACTGGCTAATCATTTCATTAGTGCTGGTGCATCCTAATCTGATCTGCCATCCAACACATTTTCCTTTTGAATAAGATCCCTTGTCCCTACTTCACCTCCATGGACGGTCCACAGGTTCCACATGAAGGCAGATTCAAGGCATTTCACAGAACTGCTTCTGATTCTATCCTGTGAAATCCCAGCAGAGAATCAGGTTCAAGACTGTCTTGTGTCTAAACCACAGGCACATTGACTGACTTCTTCACACTGAAGAGCTTCCTCCCAGCTCTGTAGCAACAAACATCACTAGGCATCTTTGGTCTTTTAAGCTTTAAGTAAATAATCTATCCACAGGACACGGGTTGAATAAAGGCTTGTAATAGGCACTGCTCTCTGCTTTCTGCTCATATGGAGGCGATTAGGGTTAGTCATGTGACGCATGATCCTAATTAGTCTTAATAATAAAAACCTGGAGTCAGATATCTCTGTAAAGGCTGAAAGACCAGAGAAGTAAAGGACCAGCCACAGTCAACTCTTACCTCTCCTTAAACCAAAAAGGACTGAGCTCATGTCTCCATTCCACCTTAGCACTTCCTGTCTGTCTGTACAGACCTCCACCCCTCTATGGTTAACTACTGGCTAGCTCTGCCCTCTGATCTCTAGACAAGCTTTATTTGTCAGAACACAAAATATCCCAACAGTCATGTCCTGAGAATAGCCACCAGCCATAAATAAACCCTTGCCAGGAACACAGATGAGGTCTGCAAAGCAACAGTGGAGGACAAGATACCCAATGCTATCCAAAGAGATCCAGAATGGCTTCATGGCAAGACAGGGTCTGACTTTGCAGTTGGATTCTCATTACATACCCCAGTTCTGCAGCTTTTGCTTCAGGAACCTCTTCCCCTTTCTCCCTTGTTTCCCACATCCTTTTCTCTTTCCCAGGCTTGGCACTTCCTCTTGTTGCCATAGCTCCTACCTACATGTGGCATCGTTCATCCTGTACTCCCCAGCACCCCTTCAAGGCATCCATCTTAAGCCCTCCTGTAGCTTGCTCACCCATCCTTCCTGGTGCTATTATGCAATTTCATATTCCTACACTGAGCCCCAAGCTCATCGACCCTGAAGAATGGATTGTTTGTTTCTTACCAGTGACACAGCCAGTGCAACTTTTGTGAGGAAGAAAAAGAAACCCACTCAAGTTCTAATTAGGGGAGTTTGAGGAGCAGTGAAGGGCCTGCAGTGGATGTGCTAATAAACAGTTCCCCTCCTTGAATCTCTCTGTGGCCCAGGCAAGCCTTGTGCTCTTCTCATCCTCCTGTCTTGAATATGAGACAGAATTTTGGTTATGGCTGTTCAGAAGATAGCTAGTTTAATCCTTCCTCATCACCTCTACAGTTCAGCTCATCTCTGCCTCCCTGTCTCTTGTTCAAACATCGGTGTCTCAAATACCCAAAACAGTGACAAACCAAAGATGTTCACTCAGCATGTGATTGATAGGTGAGCATCAACTGCTCAACATCTAACAAGATTCCTAGAAGTCTCTCGCCTCTTCCTCTCTCCTTTGCTGCCTGCCTAGCACAGGCAATGTCAGACCAGTGCAGTCTCTGCCTCTCTGCCTTTGTGCGCCCTACAGATTAATGTTTTTACTTATAAGGGACATTTCTCTTTATTTGACAGTCTACCCAGGATCTGTGTTTAGAAATAATTTATGACCGGTTTCAGTGTTTCCGTGAGCATGAGAGGTGCAAAATAATAGTCACTTACAACTGCCTTATTATAATCAAACTGGGCACCTTAAGTGGCTACATAAGTTACATACTATTCCATGTGTGTAACTCACAGAATATTCTATGACCCGGGTCACAGTAGCTGGCTTTGGCTGACACAGCAATGCAGTTACTGGCCAGCCATTGTATTCTGTGGCTCCCCTCCAGCCCTCAATCCTGGAGGTCCACCAACAGGTGCAGACAACCTTTTGTCTGTGCTGCCCCCAGACATTATCAGATCATCACAGAGAGGCTTCAGTTTTACCCCCATGCACTGACATCTGCCATGTCATCCCTCTGCCCCCCCGTTCCTTCCCAGCTCTAAATTCAGTTTGTAACCACAAACCTGTGCCCTCAACCCTCCACCTTATCTTGGCCTTGCAAATAAACGTGGATAAAATTTTCCTCCTCTCTCACCACCCTCCCTGTTTCTGCACTTTGTTCCTCCAGCACTTTAAAGCTACAGCCATTTTTATTTCTTTCTTCCCCTCTCCTTCCCAGTCCCCATGTACAACTCCTAAGTGGTAAGAAGTTATCACTGTATACCCCGCAGATAGTCACCTCACTTTTGGGTATGCTGGAGTATGTCGTCAGCCATCTGCTCTGGGACTGACTAGCCTTGTGACTTGATGGCTTCTGGCTTCTTTTGTCATTAATTCCAATCTAGATTTGGAGGTTGTATCTCTAAATTTACTCCACCTTCCAGCATTCCCAGAACTCTCCTCACCAAGACATGTAACATTCTCCTTGGTTTCACTTACATCCATCAAAAGCTCTTCCAGTAATTTCCATGGTCCCACCCAGCAGCCAACTGACATTATTAACTGTTCTCTCAACAAACCTTAGATTTCTCATCTCTGTGTCTTTGTGTGTGTGTCTTTGTTCCTGCTTGGTGCCATCTCTAACCCATTAAATAGTCAAAGATGTAGAACAGTGAGATAGATACAAAGATTAATCTATAGTTTTTAAAAGGGAAAGAAAACTATGATATAAGGGTGGTAAAATGAATAGCACTATATTTACTTTGTGCAGGCATTAAATATTGTATGTTCAGGACATAGTTAATGAAAAACCCCATTTTTCTAATTGTATGTATGAAAGGATATCTAAATGTATAATATCATTAATAGTGTACATCAATGCACATCTACAAATGACAGCAAAAGCTAGAGTAGGCTTGAATAGAACCAAGTTATGTGGTGTGTGTGTGTGTGTGTGTGTGTGTGTGTGTGTGTGTGTATGTATGTATGTATATATGTATATATATATATATGTATATATGTATATATATATATACACATATATATGTCAGAAAACAACTTCAACATCTCAGTGACCTCAGGAATGATGGTGTCATCATTCCTGTCATCGTTTTGTTTGTTTGGTTGGTTGGTTTTTTTGTTTGTTTGTTTTGAGGCAGGGTCTTCAGAGTTCAGTTGTTTTAAGTATGAAAAAGCCCACAGCCATTATAAGCTCAGTTCTTTCTTTCACCTTCATCCTCACGTCTGGGGAATTACAGTCATTTCTTCATCTTCAAGAAGCAGATAGTAAGAAGGCTGTTAGTGCACAAGGTGGAGAACCAAGTGTCTCCTAAGGGTTTGACTCTTGGCCTGGGTGACCTCACCAGCCCCTATTCTTACCTCCCAGGCTCCTGGACATGTCTAAGTAAGAAAAAGAGGTTATGATTGAACACTGAACCAACCAACTAATCATGTTTAACTAGACACACATAAGGAATTAGCCTGAAGAAAATCATAGAGTATTAGAAGGTTTTGCATGTGCAATTTTTTTTTATATGAGCAAAGCAGAGAAAAGAAATTTTTACTTGAAAATGTTAGGAAAAGAAACTACCTACCTGTCACGCTCTATCACAGCCTGTCATAAGGCCTCCTTTTAATAATATGGTAGGGGGTTTTTTTGCCTCAAGTAACATGTGGAAAGAGAATAGATTTTTAATGAGAATTCAAATTGTTTGTGTGCCCATGACAAAATTACACAGCCTTTGAAAAACCTGTCTCCTGATCTAATAAAATAGGGGTTCTATTATCTTATGGGCTTTTGTGGAAAGTATATGGAAATTAAATGAAGAAGTGTCAAAGATGCTTAGTAATTTCTCAGTGGCTACTTGTCTTCCTCATGGGAATTCACAAAATACAGTATTTATCTCATGCTTCCTCTATGTTGCCTTCTATGGTAGCTGGCAATGTAGCTGTAATTTCTCAGGAGATATTTTTTTTCTGTTTCCCATAGAATACAAAATAGCCTCTAGCCCTCAATATATGACCAATAAATAGGTTAAGGTTGAATTGCTATTTTATCTATTAAGTTATCCATTATCAGATAACTGTCAGGCAACTGCCTAGTTCTTTTCTCCATCCTTGAGACTGTGGTGTGGGTAATAAACTGGCGCTGTCACTAGGCACCTATTTCTGGTTGATCACTGGGGGCAGCTCTGACAGATGCTGGCTTCACAACACTCATCAGGGAGCCGCAGGGGTCCTGGGTCTTCTGGAATGTTGTCAACACCACAAGCTGAGAAGATTTTTTTATTCTTCCCAAGAAACTTTTTTTTAAGGGGAAAAATAAAATCTCAAGTTAAATTTAAACCACCAACCTTTAAAAACAAAAATTACTCAAGTGACTTCTTCTTTTTCACTTTGTTTTGGTAACATAATGAGTATAAATGGAAAATGGGTGCATTCAAGTTCTATTTAAGAGACTGGGAGGCCCCCAGAGAGTATGAGTCTGACTTAATGACAAATAAACAACTTCCTGTCTGTAGTCTCTGTACGCCGCAGGCAAGCCTTGTGCTGCTTTCGTTTTGTATCTGGCTGTCTAGAAAAGAGCCCTCAAATCAAAATTATAAAAAGAATATATATTAGTCACCGTTATTAATGTTCTCCAAAATAGCATATGTGTGTAATCATTCTCTTCTAGAAGTTTATAGTTGGATGCATTGATGATGACTTTTACCAAGTTTGATTTCCCCTTACTCTCTAGCTTCACAGTTTGGGAGCCCTGGGCCTGTGGTAGGAAATGATACATTGCTTGGGTCAGTGGCAGTGTGAACTGATTTGATGTCAGGAGGCCAGCCAGGATCTGCTCTCACCTATTTCAGAAACATACTGTAACATATGTGTATGTGTCTGCTTGGATCCCATATAACGTGAACATAGACAATAAGGTCTTCGTAAATCATCACTGCCAAGGTCTTCAGCTCACTGTCTAGGTGAGCTTCAGCTCTCAGCTAGGTGTCTAGATGAGTTCTATGTCAAGCTCCTATCCTTAAGAATCCAGCTTTGAGGAGAGAAGGAAAAGGGGAAATTGGGGACAGAAGTCTTTGGATTGTCTGGAAATGCCAGTGGTTCACCCCAGATCTGATGACATCTCAAGAGTGTGCTTCCTTGTCCCACACTAAACAATCTTGTCTTCCATGCCCAGTCTACTCCGTCTTAACATTCCCCTTTTCTCTGCTAGATCAGAGAAATTAGAAAGAAGATTAGATAGACTACAGGTGGCCTGGGAAGCTTAAGAGTCAAATTTCACATTTTCCTTTTAAAGCAGTAGTTGCCAACCTATGGGTCATGACCCTTTGAGGGTCCAACAAGCATTTCACAGGGTCTGCCTAAGATCATCAAAAAATACAAGTATTTACATTCCACAACAGGTTGCAAAATTACAGTTATGATGTAGCAACAAAAATAATTTTTATGGTTGGGAGTCACCACAACATGAGGAACTGTATTAAAGGGTCTCAGCAGAAGGAAGGTGGAAAACCACTGTTTTGAGGCCATGGAACGCCATTAGTGATGTTTGATATTGACTTTATGAATGGCACATTTTGAGAACTGACATTAAAAACAGTGTGAGGAAGGCTAAGTAGTCATTGATGCTTTAAAACCCCTCATTTTGAAACATCTTCAAGAATAGTGTTTGACTCAGTGGTAGAAGACAATGCCTGCTCCCTGCAGTGGTGCTTGCTACACAATAGACTCATGAGATTCCTGCATGCTATTTTACATTTTCTACATACCAAAAAGAATTTAAATATTACATAAATATTACATAATTAAATATTACAGAGCCAGCAAGATAGCTCTGAGGGTAATAGTATTTGATCCACAAGCCTGAGGACCTGAGTTTGTCCCCTATGAATCACATACTGGTGAAAGGAGAAAGCCAATGCTGCAAACTTGTCCCCTGAGCTCCACTCATGCAACATAGCACACATGGCCCCCAACAGCAGCCACAACATACATGTGCTAATAATAATACAATTAAAGATTAAGAATAATTGATATTTTATTTAACCCAAGACATCAAAACATTGGCATTTTAGTTGTAATCAATATGAATACTTTTGTTTGACATTTTTAAATTCTAAATTCAGTGTACATTTTATACTCATAAATTCTTTTCAGCTCATATCAGGCTCATGTTAGGTGCTTACTGCCCACATGTGGCTCCTTGTTGCTACATAGAGAACAGCTCTAGAGCTTGGCTCTGCAAGTGTGATCTATAGACAACCACTATAGCAAAACTCTCACACACTTCTTCGCCTTACCTAATGAATCTTCATCTAAATTTTAATGACATTGTTTGGGTGTGTGTATTAAAGTTTGAGAATCACCTTCTGCTAGAGCAGTAGACCTCAACTTTCCTAATGCCACAATGTCTTAGTTAGGTTTACTATTGCTGTGAAAAGACACCATGACCACTACAACACTTATAAAGGAAGACACTTAATTGGGGTGACTTACAGTTTCAGATGCTTGGTCAATTATCATCATGGCAGGAAGCATGGGGGGGCATGCAGGCAGGCATTGTGCTAGAGGAGGAGTTGAGAGTTCTACATCTTGATCTGAAGACAACAGGAAGTGAACTGTGTGTCACACTGAACATTTTGCCTGAACAAAATAGACCTCATCAAAGACCACCCCCACAGTGGCCTGCATCCTCATACCTACCCCAACAAAGTCATACCTTTTAATAATGCCCCTGTCTATGGGCCTATGGGAGCCAGTTACACTCAAACTACCACAGTCATGTTATGGTGACCCCCAACCATAAAATTTTTGTTACCACTTAACAACTGTAATTTTGTTGCTGTTATGAATCATAATATAAATATCTGTGTTTTCCAGTGATCTTAGATGACCCTATGAAAGAGTTGTTTGACAACCCTCTCCCCCCCAGATTGAAAACCGCTGCTCTATAACAGTAGGTCAGTGTGCTCCTTGGACCAGCAAAGGTCTACCCACTGGTAAGTTCTCAAGGCCATAACACAGACCTACTGAACAGAAACCCTGAGGCAATAAATCTGAATTCTAACAACCCTACTAGGTAACTCTGGTACATATCACTATTCTGGGCTGGAGAGATGGCTCAGCAGTGAGGCAAGTCACAACCATGTCTAACACCAGTTCCAGGGGACCCAATGCCCTCTCTGGACTCTATGGGCATCAAGCACATACAAGGCACATGGATAGAAATGCAGACCAGACATAGATATACATACAACTAAGTAAGTTTTTAAAATTACTTTTTAAGATCCTCTATTATAAGATATCTTTCCTTGGTAAAGCTAGAGCTTGCCCGTTGTCCTAATATTTTGAAATTATTTGATTCTTCTATTAAATTACATTTCTCAGAGAACAAATGGAGGATCACATTCATTAGAGAATAAAAAAGAAGACCAGCTGGGGAGGGGGGCACCAGCTGGAGGAAGCTGGAGTGGGAGGGAAGTATGAGGAAGGGCAATGGGAGAGGGGAACAGATGAGGATAAAGTATAAGGACACATATGGATGAAGACACTGTGGTGAGACCCATTACCTTATCTGCTATTCTTAAATCTTTAACCTACCTTTTAATTTGACAGAGGTAAAAGTATAGTTTCTCACTACCATTACTCAGGCACATATATATTCACTGATTTCTCAGGGAGAAGAATATAAATGACTGATTATACGCTGTGAGCTCATCAGTTGAGATGTATATAGCATTAACCTACTGATACCATTTCCCATGAGAATTTCTCATCAGTAAAAGTTACCCTTTGCTCAGCATCTCCATGTCTTGGGCCCCATATCTGATATTTTGCATATATTTCCTCTGACTCCCTTTCCCACTCTTTGTATGGTAGGCAGGAGCACCACATCTCTCCAGGTCAGTTTTATGCCAAAGCCAATGTGTACATAGCATTTATTCTCTGCCTTAGCCTTGCCCTGTTTAAATCATTTAAACTGAAAGCTACAGTGTGAGAGGTTCCAATGGGTGTGCTCTGAATATACATGCCATTTAAATACTAAGATGAGCACTTGGGTTCACTGTATGAGCCGCTCCCCTCATCCCCTCCCATACACAACCTGTGCTGGGTAGAACCACTTCAGGTTAGAACTCATAGGCCAGAGCCACCCCAGCACAGAAGACAGACATCCCAGGGGAATTCCTCATGCACTGTATTCACAGTGGGTCAGCAGTGGGGTGTCCTGAGGGAGTAAGACTGGGGTAGAAGACATCCAGCCCTTTGCTGCCTAAGGAGGGTTGCTTAGGCATCGTTTCAGATTGCTGGTTCAAGGTAAGGTAAACATGTGGATTATTTTCAGTTTGAACATCTTTAATTTCCCTGCAGACAAACATTCTCTTACTGTTGTCCTAGCCAAGGCAAACTGCTTCATTCTGCTCTCTTCATCCCTGGCTCTTCTGCTACCTTAGAGATGACCATGGAGGTGGCGGCTTGCTACACGTCTGTCTTGATTCATTCCCCAAGTATGAAGTGTTCTGCTTATTGGGCTTTTGAAATCAACTCTAAACCAGGTGTGTGGCTCACACTTGAAATTCTAACACTAGGGAAACAGAGGCAGGGATACCAGGTGTTTCAGGACATTGTCACCTGCGTACTAAGTCTGAGATCACTGTGTAAGAGCCTGTGTCCCCCACTCCCAATCAACAAAAGGAAAAATAAAAAGAGCCTGGAAAGTGGCTCAGTTAGCATAGCACAATGCCTGCCACTCAAGCTCACAGACTCCCCAGCATCTAGCCTCCATTTAAAAGCAGAACATGGCAATGAGATGCTGTAAATTCCATGCCCCAGGGAAGGTGCAGACACAGCAGAAAACCAAAACTTGCTGCCAGCCAGTAAGCTCCAGGCTCAGTAAAATACCCTGTCTCAAAAAATACAGCAAAAAGTATCCAAGGAGACACTGACACCAACTTACACACACACACACACACACACACACACACACACACACACACACACACACACACTCCAAAAAAGAAAAAGAAAAAAAAAGGAAAAAACAAACAGTCAAAACCCCATGGTGAATGATGAAATCTACCCCATAACCATCTTCATGAGGAGAGATGTCAACTCACTTTTCCCTCTCTCACCTGCCTTTGTGTCTCACCTAATAGTGGCTGCTTGTGGGGTTTCCCAGAGCAATTATGTGAACATTTAAATGCACTGCTGAGATGGTCTCTTCAGAGCCCCCTTGAATATCCAGCTTCCAATGCTAGATAGAATGTAAGTGAAGGAGAACCCTGGCATTGTCTCAATCCTTTCAGTCCCACAATCTCTTCTCATGGCCAAGCCATTTTTCTAAGCCATAAAATGTGTGTCTCCTTTCTCCACTTGTGGAGAGGTCAGTGGCCTTGTGATGGGATCCAATTCAGTACTTGTTTTCCAAAGCCAGCCAGCCATCATGGTTTTTGTTTCTTTCTGTAACAGCACAAATCCTACAGCATGGCAGCAGATTGCAATTCTGTGGAGATGATGTTGTGATTTGAGTGTTAATTAATGCGTTCATGGCTGGCAGCAAAATATGAACATCCTGCTCACTAAACAGAACTGTGGAAATGGGACCTTCTTGTCTTCCTTGAAAACTTATGCTTGATGGAAGTCATGGAAAATCAACAGCAAAGTAGTTATAAGGAAGTCCCTGCAAAGAAAATGATGGCCCTGGAATGAGTTCTCGGAGAAAGAGTCCCATTCTGCAGGCTTCATTTCATTCCAGGACACAGTATTGAATGTCATAGATGGGAGTGGTGCAGGGACACTGTGCAGGACTTAGGGAACAGAGATGAATGAGGAGTCTCTATTGCCTCCAGCTGGGTGGGAGAAGCTGAAACATAGGCATCTACAATACCTACCGAAAAGCGGACCAGTTAGTGGTCCGTAATGAGTGGGCATTGGTTAACTGTATAGCAGGAACAATCACAGCAGCGGTCTAGTACACAGAGAGGCATGAAGATGGATCTAGATGCTTTAACCTGAAGGCCAGTTCAGAATGTTGGGCAGCTTAAGGAATTCATTTGTCTCCTCTCAGCGGATTTTACTAGAGGTGAATATCTGACTGGAATGTCTTCAGAAAGGTGGGCGGTGCTTCAGGAACAAAGGCATGGCTACTCAGGTCTCACCCAGGGCTTAGCATTAGGGAAAATCCTTGTTCTAGGTTCTCCCTTGGTCTCTCCCATTCCCTTGAGTTTGCCATTGTCTTATTTGGGGATTTTTATTGCTGTGAAGTGACACCATAACCTTGGCAACTCTTTTAAAGAAAATATTTAATTGGAGGGCCTTGCCTATAGTTTCAAAGGTTCATTCCATTATCATCATGACAGGGAGTATGGCGGCATGCAGGCAAATGCAGTGCTGGAGTACCTGAGAGTCCTGTATCTTGCAGGTCACAGGATGTCAACTGCCTGTCAAACTGAGGGAGGCTTAAGCAAAAGAGGCCTCAAAGCCCACCCCCACAGTGACATCCTTCCTCCAACTAGGCCACACTTCCTAATAGTACCACTCCATTGGGGGCCATTTTCTTTTAAACTACCACATTCTACTTCCTGGGCCCCCAAAGGTTTATAGCCAGATCATAATACAAAAAGTGCATTCAGTCCAACTTCAAAAATTCCAAGAGTCTATCACAGTTTCAAAAGTATTTCAAAGTCCAAAGTCTCTTCTGAGGTGCATGGCAATCTCCCTGCAAATATCAAACGCAAAAAGCAGATCACATACTTCCGACATACAATGGTACAGGATGTACATTACCATCCCAACCCTCCATCTTGGGAGAAGCAATAACTGGCAAGCCAGCCCATTTGTGCTGACGCCTCCTTCTCAAAGCAGTGTTGTGCTGGGTGATGAAATGATCAGGGAAACATCTGCATCACAGGAGTTCTCTGTCTAGAGGCTTCCTGCGGTTCTTGAATCTGGATCCCAACAGAAGAGCCCAGGATTCTTCTCAAAAGAAAATAGTTACTCACAGATTTTTAAGGGCAAGTGTGAGGTTATCGGTTTTCAGTCTGCCAAGGGGAAACCAGTTAGAGTGGACTTGAGAAATATAATTTAAAGCCACTTAACCAGGACAGTTCTCTGAGTTTTAAGAGCTACTAATGTCTGGAGGAGAAAGGTGTGTACCTTCAGGAGACTTGTGGTTTCACTCGAGCTGGTTTTGAGGGAGTTAAATCACCTCCAGCCTTGAGGAGTGTGCCAGATTCCTGACAACTTGTGGTTGGGGCTGACATTCATTAAGATCTCCCTGATTTTCGTCTTTATGGGGAACAGGGGTCCAGAAACTCAGCTTATAAAAAGAAATTAATTCACAACTGTTATGGATGATCTGTGTGGATGAGCAAAGCTTGATATATGAGATAAACTAAGAGAAATGCTAGTTTAATGTTTAAAAGGCATATTTCATACACAGCATCCAAGTGGCTACAAACACAGCTCTCCAACAGCTGTGCAGCAGCAGATTGCTGTTTTAATGAACCAATAACTCATTCTTAACCAGCCTCCTTAGCACACAAGTGGTGGTATTCAAATCACGATGTTGTGTTTAGGTTGTGCTGCTGTCCCAGGAGCCCACAACAAACCCTCTCCTCACTATTAACTGTAGTTACAATTTAATTCTTACAATCTTTTTTTCTATTGTTCGCTGTAGCTTTTTAAAAACATAGCTTTTAGTTTTTGAGATTATAGTATAATCTCATCATTTTCCCCTTCTGTTTCCTTCCTCTGTGCTATATCTATTATGACCGTGCACGCAAATGAAAAAATAAAAAAGGAAAAGGAAACATGACTGCTCCTAGATATGGTGGAGGAGAAGGTTTATTGTAGATAAAAGGCAGGACATCTGGGAGAGTCCAGGGTGAAAATGACCCTGAGCTGGGCCCTGTAGGGAGAGGGGGAGAGGAAGAAAGAGGAGAGAGGGGGGAACCAGGTGCAGCAGCCAGGAGGCCCAAATGATTGAATTATATAGAAAAGAGCAGCCTGGCCCCCTGGACTGGTGAGTTAGGATAGAGGGCTCGGTATGCGAACCAGGAGGGCCCTGTAACAGGAAGGGGCTGAGGGATGCAGGGAGAATCTGGCATTCAGGTCTTCTTTGACATGTTAATAGGCATTTCAGCCCTTTGTCCCAGGTTCAAAACCTAACACATATGAGTGGGTGTGTGTGTGTGTGTGTGTGTGTGTGTGTGTGTGTGTGTGTGTGTTCTTAAATATGTAAATGCCACCTTTACAGTCTGTATAATAATGTCACTTGTATGAATGGTTTCATTACTGACTGTTTGGATCACCAATTAGCGTGCTCTTTCCTGGGGTAGACGATTCCTCCCTCTCTATTTCTTAGTTGATTTTTGTGTAGGGTTGAGGCCTAATGAGCCTTCCCCCATCCATGTCAGTAAAATTATTGTAACTTTAAATTTACAGTGTCAAAAAACTAGCAGGGAATTCCCAGTTCCCCTTTGAACACGGACTTGAGAACAAGCTTACATTTAAACCACATGTTTCTGTCATTGTACTCTCCCAGACAGCGGTCTCAACACCGAGGTTCCAGGGGGTTCCTTTGCTATCTTTGAAATTCTTAGCAAAACACCTCACTGGGTGAAAATTCAAAACCTGAAATTCTTCAATGGCTTATTCATATATCTAGGATAGCATAATGACATGAAAATGTATTTGTTGGTCAATTAACGTATTCTTTGGGTTCCATCAAAGGCTTTCCTTAAAGACTCTTGTTTGGTTGTACAGAACAATAACATGAATAGACACACTGCGATGGGATTATTCACATAGCTGGAGATGCAGATCAATTGGTAGAGTTCTTGTTTAGGACGCAGGAAACCATAGGTTTGCTCTGCAGCAATGCATAAACCAGCATGGTGCAACACTTCTGTAATTTCAATACTCAGGAGGTAAAGGCTGAAGAATCAGAAGTTCAAGGTCATCAATGGCAACATAAGGGATGTGATGCCAATTTGGACTACATGAGAGCTTGTCTCATGTGCATGCATGTGTGTGTATGTCTGTATGTATGTGTTCTTAATACATAAATACAACCTAAATACATAAACATGCACACATCTCAGAGTGAAGATTGATTGCCTCATTGCTGCTGGGCATTTGTTTCTTTGCTTTCACAAATACTAGAGATTCTGGATCCATCAGCTTGCATCTGTAAATGCCTACCCAGTACATTTTATTACTCAGCCTGGTGAAGCAGTACCTCCTTCTTGAGCAAATGTCCCACGCTCACATGTAGCTACACAAATTTCTGTGGCTTTTACCTCCTTGTCCTCAGTAGTGACTGAGTAGACAATTACTGCAACATTCTGACCCAGAAGTAAATCACAGATCAATGCAAAGGCGTGAGCCACCTGCCTACCATCCGAAAACCGCTGTTCTGTTTGTTTTCATCCCAGCCAGAAGGCAATTCTCAAATTGACTTCACAAAGGTAGTCCATACCCATTGGTGTGTTTAATGAATGTGCAGTTAGGAGTCAGCCCCTGCACTGCTCTGTGTCTTGAATGCCTCCTCTGCAAAATGGGAATGAAAAACTGGTACCTACCTCATAGGGCTAAGAGGATTTAAGGTGATCAGTGTGAACTTTGACAAGGGATTATTAGGGCCTTGTTAGAATTGTTATATTTGTCACTATGAATGCTGTTGGCACTGTCACTGCTGCTCTGTTAGATAGCTGCTCTGTTCCCTGCATTTGCCTCTCTTTCTCTAAAGGATACTAGAAAATCAAGTGCCTGTGGCTTTAAGATAGAGATCATTGTAAAACTACTATATAAAACCAAAAATACCATTTAGTCTCTGACCTTTTAAAACAACCCCACACCACAAAGGATGTATCATCAGAGTTAAAAGAAGGCCCATAGAATGAGAGACAGTATTTGCAGGTTATTTATTGGACAGGGAATGGATATGACGAATACATGATGCATTCAACTGCTAAACACCAAAACACACCCAAATACTTCAAATTTTAGTGGAATAAAGATCTTAATAGAGATCTTTCAAAAGTACACACAAGCACGCATGTGTATGACAAAAATGCTCATTCTCACAGATTAGCAGAGAAATGCAAGTCACATATAGGACAGGATAGACTCTCATCGCAGAACAAGTGTTATCAGATAGACAAGTGATAAATGCTGTCGAGGGAATGAAGAAAGGGGGATTTCTTTTATAAGGATGGTAGGGAGGTGAATAGCAACACCATTATAGGAAACAGTATAGAGATGCCTCAAAACCTAAAAACAAAATCCAATATGATCCAGCAATTCTACTACTGGGTACATAGAAGATGAAATCGCTCTATCAGAGACTCCTGCTGATCTGTGTTTATTAACTACAGCTAAAGCTATGAAGTCAACCTAAATGCCTGCTCGTCAGTGGATGAGTGGATAGAAGATTTTAAACATGTGGTGTGTATGCACACGGGCTGTTATTCACACACACACACACACACACACACACACACACACACACACACACACACTGAAATCCTTTCATGTTAAGCAACAAGGATAGACGTGGAGGTCTTCAGGTGAAATAAGCCAGTTACAGAAAGGCAAGGATCACATGAAGAATGGAGCCTTGGTCTGGAAGAAACGAACAGGCAGAGCAAGACTCAAGACTGAGAGGAGCAGTGGGAATTGACAGGGAAAGATGGTTGATAAAGAACAGCGGGTGAGAGGGGAGGAACTAGTTCTGGTTTTCTATAGCACAAAAAGGTTTCAACAATTGGTGATGTGCTACACAATGACAAGAAAAGGAAAGTACAAAGAGCCAAACACACAAAAATGATGTCATGCTGACAGACATGGAAGGGCTTTTTATCTCCAATTGGATTAATTGTGAATCCGATGCATGTGCCAATTCTCCACAACGTACATAACTGTGTATAAATACTTTATTTAAAAGGAAACTGTGGTAACTAAAAAGGTGGCAAATCATTGAGTGAGTAAATTCTGTATCTTTCCTGATATGGTCTCTTAATTGTCTTGGAGTTTAGGGGGTCTGGGTTCAATTCTTGCTTCTATGCTAAAACAGTTGGATGTGTGGCCTATGGGCAGGAGTGAACAGAGGCCAGCGTGCTTTAGAACAGCATATGTTTTTATTTGTCCTTCAATCACCTACCTAAGTTCAGGAAGGATCTAAGGGTAGCTTGCTTTTCTAGCTGTTTTCTTCCACTTGTGAGGCTTTGAAAGATGGTTTCTGCACAGCCTGTATTTCATGGCTAGCTAGTTGCTAGCAACCAATTGTTTGCCTCAAGGCCACACACAGATGCTATTTATCTGGCTATGGATATGAACAGGCTTTTCTTAAGTTTCCATAAATAAAAGCTACAACTCATATTAGAGAAAATGTCCCCTGCAAAAGGTCAGTGAAACCTCAAGTTAGTGTAAGCATTGTGTCCTGTCGATAATGCTGGACAGCGACAGACAGCTCGGACTGCAAGCTCTTGTTTTTCTTGTTGAAGCCAAGCAAGAGCTCTGCCCTCACTCCATCACAAGGTAGAGCACTTTATTCCCCTGCAAATGAAGATAGGGATGACAAAAGAGGAGAGTATAGGAAGGTCATCTGGGGGAGACACCTTACCCAGCATTGTCTTCCCCTACGGAGAATTTCTTCCTCTGCCTAGAAAAGTCCTTTTCAGGATGATAGATTTCCTGTAAAGTGTCGGTTGATGGTGGCAGGTGGGAAAACAGTCAGACCTGTGCTCTGTGCCAGGCTAGAAACAGAATTTGCCCTTTAGTCAGAGCAGCGGGAAATCCATAAAAGAAAAGGGCCTCAAAGATTTACAAGTGGGGTTTAAATGCGTGGGAAATTAATCGTATATAAACTGAGTGCAGAGGAGTTAGGCAGCTGCACAGGAAGTTCGGGAAGTAGTTGGAGGTTCAGGTGAGACTTGGGAGGGGCTTCCCAACATGTGTGTGACTCTGGAGGTTTGAAAGTGAAAAGACTCCTTCAAGTACAGTAGAGGTGGGAGTTCTCCTCCAGTCACAGCCACCACAGAGGCCCACCACATCTGGTGAATAAACACACCCACTGAGCTCCTGATTCTCTTCTACACATAAAAGCAGTGAACTTGAGTTGAAGGAAAACATTTTAAGTTTGCATTCTATCTGGTGGTATGTTGTGCGAGCATGTGCCCCACGGCATGCAAGATTGTCAGAGGACTTTGTGACATCAGTTCTCTACTCCCATCTTTGTGAGGGCTCCAGATACCAGGCTCAGGCTGAATAGCAATTGCTTTACCCACTGAGCCATCTGGCCAGCCCTGAAAGAAATATTTCTAACAGCCCCTCTCCTCTCCCCCTCAGGCATCTTTCTCTTGCCTTGAATTTCACTGGAAGTGAAAGATCCACCCCATGGTTATTCACCCAATGGCTGCTCAGCATTGAAAGATGTCTGTGACCTGAGACACTGGCCATGCCTCAAGCATTCCTAGAGCTCTAAAACATGTCCCAACTCATTCATTCACTGGCTGTCCTAGTTAGGGTTTCTATTGGTGTGAGGAAACACCATGACCAAAATAATTTAGGGTGGAAGGGGTTTTTATTTGGCTCACTCTTACACACCACTGTTCACCTGGAAGGAAGTCAGGACAGGAACTCAAACAGGGCAGGAACAGGGCAGGAGGCAGGAGCTATGCAGAGTAGTGCTACTTACTGGCTTGCTCTCCATGGCTTGCTCAGCTTGCTTTCTTATAGAACTCAGGACCACCAGCCCAGGGATGGCACCACTCACAGTGGACTGGGCCCTCCCATTGATTACTAATTGAAAAAATGCCTTACAGATGGATCTTAGGGAACCATTTTCTCAATTGAGGTTTCCTCTCAGATAACTCTACCTTGTGACAAGTTGACAGAAAACTAGCCGGCACACAGTAGAAACATAGTGGGCACACGGCAGCCAAAATACCCATACACATTTAAAAAATGAAAACAAGAACCTTTCCATTTATCACATTTAACTGCATGCATTTCTCACCCTACATTCAGATGCAAGACCAGTGTTGAGATGTCCCCTTCCACATTAGCATGTCTACAGGTGCTGTCATTGTTTGGATCTTGTTTATACAGTCATATTGCAGTATCATGGGTGGCTCATCCCTGGCTGTGGCTATTATAGTCTTTCCACCCCCTCCCTCCTCTTAGCCTTAGACACCAGTGTTGGCAACACCACAATCTGGATCGTAAGAGGGAACTGAATGTTTGCTGGAAATCTTCAAACAGAAGCACGGTGATGCACAGTGATAACCTGTGTAATTTGTGTAATTGCAAGAGACTCTTCCTTCCCAGAGCAGGCTTTCTTTTTTTTTTTTTTTTTTTTTTTTTTTTAATTCAAGTTGTCTGCAGAACTAAGGAAAACCAAATAGCTTATCCTGGGAGATAACAGACACTGGCTTCCTAGGGTTCTGGGCTAGGTGGCTTCCTTTGTATGTCAGGTTTCTCAGTTACAGAGTGGAGTGACTATTTTTGTATTGACCTGCTTCATAGGTAATGGCTGTAGTCATTGACTAGTGGTTTTTCAACTGATAAATTAGTGACCTGCTGAGGGTGAACAATGGATGGAGTGTGACATTGGAAAGGTACTTTAGCTGCTACAACACTCAGCAAAAAGCTTCTATGTGTTCAGAGGAGAAAGAGCTGTTCCTCCCTATTGAGTGCAAACAAAAGTTCCTGCTTCCCTCCTCCTGTTTTCTTTCTTTCAGGGTGCCAGCCTGGGGGTGGGGAGAAACTATTGCCAGAAATTCAGTTCTGTTTAAGATTTAAAGCTGAATTCAACTTCTAACCCAATCTGTTACTTGAATAAATTTCCTCATCTTGATGAAGTTTATTTTACTTAAAAAGCACAGCAATTAGGGGCTGAGAAGGTGGCTCATTGAGAAAGAGTGGTAGCGGTGTAGATGTAAGGACCTGAAGTCAAGTCCCCAGCACATACATGAGAGCCCATAGGGCTTATGCTTGTGCCTTATAACACTGGTGCTGTGAGGATTGCTGGCTAAAAGAGATCCAGGTACAGAGAGAGACCCTGTCTCAAGAAAGAGGGTGTAAAGTGGTGGTGCAAGACATTTAATTCTTTCTCGGGTTATTATGGGTGTGAGTACCCACACACAAGCATGCTCCTGTGCATCCAATTACACACACACACACACACACACACACACACACACACACACACACGCACACGCACACGCACACGCACACATACACACACACACACACAGACACATACACACACACACACACACACACACACACACACACACACACACACACACGTTTGTCAAATATTTATTCCTCATCTACCTAACTAGTCAGGTTCCTCTAAAGGAACAGAACTGACAGAATGAAAGTGTATATATTTAAAAGGGGGTTTATTAGAGTGCCTTACAGGCTGTGGTTCAGATAGCCCAACAATGGCTGTTTCCCAATGAAAAAGCCAAAACCCAGTAGTTGTTCAGTCCACAAGGGTGGATGTCCCAGCATTTCCGATCTGTGCTGCAGTTGGAGGGAGTTTTTAGAGAGCTGTTGTTCTTCAGCCTACATTGAAATCCAGAAGAGGTAGGATCTAAAACCAGCAAAGGATAGATGTACTTGAAACGTTTCTACACCCTGATAAGCCTCTCTACCGGTGCAATAATTCAAATCAGACCAAACCAAACCAAATTAGAAAAGGTCCACATTTAATGGATGCAACACTCCTGGATGACCTTCCAGCCCCCTCACCCCCCTCTCCCCAGAGGAGTCGGGAAAGGGAGACTGGAAAAACCAGGAATCTATTCTCTGGGGGACAGTTTAAATACCCTATGGGAATGGTCTTGAGTATCTTTGGGGGAGGGGCCATTATTTGGAAGGGTTTCAGAGATGCAGCAGGGATTGGAGGGAGATGGGGGAGGGGTGCTTGGGTGCAACCTCTACTATAACAATCCCAGACTCTTTGGGGATACCGATACCATCAACTGGGGCAAAGCTTTTATCACAATAGTACTTGCCAGTAAGAATGAAGGCAAAAAGGCACAAAGCAAAAACTTCCTGTTTTGTCCTTTTATGTGTGTGGGTGTGGCCTGGATTTAGGGTAGGACTTCCTACCTCAAATGATTCAATCAAGAAAATTCCCCACAGGTGTGCCCAGCTCCTGGGTGGGGGGCAGGGGAGGAGGAAGGGTCACTTGTTTTCGGGTGTAGTCAAGTTGACACCCTCAGTTAGCCATCATACCTACTAAGTAGGCAATAATTTGTGAAACACACAGAGCAGAGCATGAAGGTGTTCTCTGCTGTGGTTGAATAGCTGTGGTTGTCCTGAGATGTCCAGCTTGTAAGGATGCACAGCATAAACCAGAGTAGGACTTCTCCTTTGCCTTGGCAGCTCCTATACACCATGGGGTTGAAACTCAGGCTTCTTCTAGTTTATTTCTAATATCCTTTGCTAGAGGTGTATTATGTCTTATTTCTTGGTAATACTACTTCTAGAAAAGATCTTAATAGCCACAATGAGCCAATCAAGGGGGAAGGAAGGGAGGTTATGGATGAATTGGAAGACTCTTTACTTGACATGAAAAAATCAACACCGGTGTCTAAGGCTAAGAGGAATATTGCCAGTCACTTTCACCACACAAGTTAGAATTCTGAGGTGGAAGCTGGAAAATAAGAAGCTTAAGATCACCCTCATATATACAGCAAGTTTAAAGCTAGCTTGGCTCAATAATATATTGGCCTTTTAATTTGCCTCCCATTTTCAGTTCTTTGCTTTTGTCAAGTTTTAAGCAAGAGTTCTCCCACCCACGTTGTGGCACCATTTTGTTATGAATAGGTTTTCCCAGTGCCATGCGAGCACCAAATAACACACGGAGACACTGTATTAGATATAATGCTATTGGACTGTTACTAGCATTAATTATTTGCTAGATCTGTCTTAAATATTAACCTATTTTTAATCAATCTAAGTATTTCCATATGGTCTTATCTTACCAGAGAGAGAGTTCGGCATTTTGCTCTCTCAGTCCTACATGTTGAATCTCCTTCTACCTCTCCCGGAATCCTTCTTCTCTCCTAGTCCCACCTGTCTTGCTTTCCTATTGGCCAACAGTGTTTCATTCATTAACCAATACAAGAAACATATTTGCAGAATGACATCTCCCATCAATGTTCCTGTTCTTTCAGGAGTGTAGTATTAAATCATCAAACAATTCTAGCTAGAGGTGTGAACTCTCTAAGTATAAATGTAATGGCTCAGTTGTTTGTATATAAATATAATGCTTTTATTAAGTCTTTGGGATTTCATACATCTTTATACTGTGTTTTGATCATGTTCAATCCCACTTCTTCCCCTAACTCATCACAGATCCAACACCTACTTTCATACCCCTTCCAAATTTGTGTTCGTTTTTTCTTTCCTTCCTTTCTTTCTTCCTTCATTCCTTTCTTCCTTACTTACTTTCTTTTCTTTTCTTTTTTTTCTTTCTTTTCTTTCTTTTGTAACTCACCAAGTCCAATTTGTGCTGTTCTCATACTAGGGTAGGGGTTAGAGGATCCCATCCACTGGGCATGCTTGACCTACCAGGAACTGTACCTTTAAAGAAAACTGGCAACCCCTTCCCAAGAAGGCATAAACTATCAAGAGCTCCCCAGTTAGTGGTGGAGGCTAATGTGCCCTTCCTTTCCCAGTGCTGGAATGTAGAGAGATTTCATCTTAAGCAGATCTTATAAAGGCAAGCACAGCTGCTGAAAGTCCCTATGTGCAGTCGTTTTGTCATATCTTGGGGGACATTGTTTCACCCCAGTCCTCCCCAAGCTCAGGCTCTTACAATCATCCCACTACCTCTTCCACAATGGTACATGATCTTTAGAGAGAAGGGTGATAGGGATATTCCGTTTGTGGCTGAACACTCCATAGATACTTATTCTCTTACTTTGACCAGTTGCAACATTCTGAGCTAACTAGCTTCCATTACAACTAAGTAATTTCTCTGGTGATGCCCAAGAGCTCTACAAACCTATGAGCACAGAGATACAGCTTTAGAGGACAATTTGATATGATGTCATTTAGCAAAGTAATAACAGTGGTTTCACACCTAGGACCTGTGAGTTCTCCAACCATGGGTTCTTATCCCACTTTACAATTCCAGAAATGCACTGTCTCCGATGGAAAGAGCCTTAAATCCAATGGGAAATGGGTTGGTTACCAACATGACGCTTGTGTCATTATTGCATCTATAGACATACTTTGCCACAGCAGTCACTATAGTTCACATGATTCACAGCTGGGTAAGACAGCTGTGACCTTTTCCCCAGAGGACCAGTGCAACTTTGGGTGCTATGAAAACTAAGTAGCAGAGAAGAAGTTTCTAGTTAGTAGCAACTTCATTCCTTTTTGTCCTGTGACAAAAGCGTACAGTGCTTTTAGCAGAAGGGTCTTACTGTAAATTTCTGGTGGGCTCAGACCTTTATTTTTAAGGAAACGTCTGGCTTCTTATTTTCTGTGGGTCTTCTGCTTATGATAGAAAAAAATCTATAATGAATTTGTTCTCACTGGGCAGTGGTGGATGCATGTCTTTGATCCCAGCAGTTGGGAGGCAGAGGCAAGCGGGTCTCTGTGAGTTTGAGGGCAGCCTGGTCTACAGAGTGAGTTTCAGGACAGCCAGAGCGACACAGAGAAACCCTGTCTGGAAAAGCAATTTAAAAATAGAATTTTGTTCTCAAAGTAACAGAAAGGTGTGGAGAAGAACCAGGCAATCAAAAACTTAGCAACTTTCCTTGAATAAAGTATTGCATTGACATTGTAATTAATTAATCATTGAGGGACAAAGAAACATGACACACACACTTAGCTGAAGAAGTCACTGAACTCTATAGATACAAATAATTCAGCAATCTTTTAATGGTTACCTAAAAACAAATTTGTCTTCCAAAAGACTGGAGCATTGACACTGACATTAGAAGATACAGTCCCAAGTTTCTCTGTGGATGTCACCAGGTATCATGAAAGTAACTGGCAATATTCCTTTGGAAGCCTTGCTTATTGCATGAATGTAGGTTCAGAAACATCAGCTTCTACAGAAATGCAGAAAATAAACCTGGATCCTTCTCCCCGGGCTGTTCTTGACTACTAGCTCTGTGCCCTTGGGGAATTGGTAGAAACAAAAATTGATATTGGAGGATGAAATCCAAAACCTTCTATCCTTGGGAGGTAAGAAGAGGAATACCTGCTGATTATGTGCCCACAGCTGGAATTAGGGGAGAATATCTGGAAATGTGCTATCTCCGAGAATCATATGCACAGTGACTGTCTGAGAGTCAAGTTTCATAGCAAAGCGAAGCAATTCCTACAAAGAGCTGGGAGGCTTTTCTTGTTAGAAAAGGGAAAAGAAGCACATGGAGGCATGGACTGAGACCCAGTGCAAAGCAGAGACCTGAACTGTGGAAAAGGCATTAATGTTTGCAAGCCATGCTCACCCCAAAGCAAAGAAATCAGGAGGGTAATATGATGCTCTTGATTGACTCACCCTTCCCTCACTCAGTAATAAAGTACCTGTCATCCACAAGCATAAAGTTGTCTGTCTCCATTTGTGTTCTCATGCAAAACAACCAACTTTGATGGGAAAAAAAATGAGCTGTAGAACATACTAACATGTTTTTAAGAAGGACATAGCAATTCACAGAATCGTAGTCATATATGAAATAATGATTGCAACAGTCAGATTAGAAAATTAAAATAACTATGGTCACTATATTAATAAGTCTATTAGAAGAAGTGGCAACATGCTAGGGCAGGTGGTCAAATTCATTGGATAGGTAGAATATATGGAAAATTTAAATGAAAGTGCCAGATAACAAAAGCAGACTGACAACAAAGAATTTTGTCAGTTAGGTTCATAAACCCACTAGACATAACTGAGGAAAGAATCAATAGAAAAAGACTCTAAAAACTACGGGGGTCAGAGTCCAGAAAGTGAATTACCTCAAAGACCAGATGGTTATAGAGTTGAACTGTCAGAAAGAAAAGACAGAGAAAACAGAACAGAAAAAAATCTAAATAACTAAATCCCCAAGTTGAAAGACAAGGGGAATCATGCCTCCAGGAAGTGAGGCTATCAGGGCATTAGCAATGCAAAGGGCAGTGTCCATACCTAGCATTTTTAGTGAAGTTGGGATAAAGGGAGTTTTATGTAAATGGAAAGAATATCATTAACAACTCTATGATAATAATTTTAACAACTTAGATGAAGTAGATACTTTTGAAAGCTACCAACTATCAAAGTCCATTTTTTTTTAATGGCCTGAATACCACTACTTTGTCTTCTAAATAAATTGGAAAGAAGATACATAATTCATATCCAAAATGCCAGCCCCAGATGGCTTCACCTGAATATTCTATTAAATATTTAAGGATGAAACAGAAGCAATTTTGCACAAACTCTTCCACAGCATGAAAGAAGGAAGAGCTTGCTTGCCAGACTCTTTCATTATACCAGCACCTCCCAAATACCAAAATTAGACAAATACCTAATCAGGAAGACAAACCCCAACCATCAACACAAATGTGAAGGTCCTAACAACCTCTCTCCCTCCTTACCCCCTCTCTACACTCCCCCTCTCTCCATGCCAATCCAGATGTACAATTCTCAACTCCTCCAGCACCATGTCTGTCTGCATGCCACCATGCTTCCTGCCATGATAATAATGGACTAAACCTCTAAACCTGTAAGCCAGCCCCAATTAAATGTTCCCCTTTATAAGATTTTCCATGGTCATGGTGTCTCTTCACAGCAATAGAAACACTAAGACATACCATATTTTCCTTATCCATTTATCTATTGATAGACAATTAGAGTTGGTTCCATTTCTCTGCTATGGTGATAGAGCAACAATAAACACTGGGTGCAGTTATTTCTGCAGTAGGGTGTGGAGTTTGCTGGGTATAAACATTTTTATATTCAATATTCATTTTAATATGTCAGTATTAAATGGCACAATATGGCACAAATAATTATAAATTAAGATGGTATCATTTATAATAGCAGCAAAACTATGAAATATTTAAATATAAATATCATGAAAGATGATAATACTGAAAAGCTTCAATCAAAAAAGTTTAGGAATATCTTAAAATAAAGGGTTTGGGACAAGAAAAATGGCCCAGCAGTTAAGAGCACTTACTGCTCTTGCTGAGGTTCAATTCTTGGTACCCACATGGTGGCTCACAACCATCTATAATTCCAGTTCCAAGGAATTTGACATTATATTTCAACTTCTCTGGGTACCATACACAGACATACATATAGTCAAAACCCTCATATGCATAAAATTAAACAAATCTTGTTAAAAATGGAGAGGCTGGGGAGATTGTTCAATTGTTGAAAATACTAGCCATCCCAGCAAGAGGACTGGAATTCGGAGCCCCAGAACCCATGTAAATGCTGTGTGGGTAGGGCAGCATACCTGTGATTTTCACATTGGAAGGTGTCTAATGATACTAGCCACATCAACAACTCTGGGTCAAGTGAGAGGCCCTGCCTGAAAGAATAAGGTAGAAGAATGATTGAAGAAGATCCCTGACATCAACTTCATGTCTTCACATACATACACACACACACACACACACACACACACACACACACGCACGCACGCACGCCACGCACATATGCACGCACACATGCACGCACATATGCCTACACATATGTGAACATACAAACATACTTGTATGTTTGAAACATACAAAAAATACATACTAAAACAAAGCATACAAAGAATACATACTAAAACAAAGAAGTACTTAAATGGAGAAATGGGCTTCAGAACTTGGTAGTTTCAATGTTACTCTAATGTCACTTATCCTCAATTTAATCTTTAGCTGCAATACAATTCAAATCTAAATCCAATCATGACTGTAATAGAAACTGGCAACTGTATTCTAAAATTTCTTCAGAAAGACCAGAAAATGAGAGTAGATAGCACAGTGTTGAGACAGAGCCATAGTAGAAGTCTTATGTGACCTGATATTCTGACCTACATGAAGCTAGCAAGTTTAGACAGTGTCCTACTAATAAAACAGTAGGCATGCAGATAATAAGACAGAACAGAGAGTTCAGAAATACTCCCACAGATGTATGCCATTTCTTTTTAACAGACGTATAAAGCAACTAATCAACTAATACTGCTATAGAAAATGGGTGTCTGTGGGGTCTAGAGGTGGCTTGGTGATTAAGAGTACTTGCTGTTCTTTCACGGCTAGAGTGTAGTTTCCAGTACACCCACATTAGGTGTATTGCAACCACCTGCAACTCCAGCTCTAGGGCAGCCTCATGTGCATACACATACATGCAAATAAGTAAATCAATAAATGAATAGAGCTTTGAATAGGGTAGTGAGATGACTGAGTGGTTAAGAGCGTGCACTGCTCTTATAGAGGACTGGAGTTCAGTTCCCAACACCCATGTCAGGTGGCTCTCAGCCACTAGAGACTGAACTATGGGATACCATATACAATGAAGTTACTATTCAGCAGATATTAAAAAAAATAGCAAAAGGTTACTATACATGGCATGAGTGGTTCTCTGCTTCATGCTAAGTGGAAGAAACAATATTTTAAGGATTCTGTACACTGCCCATCCATCACTATGGCATCCTTTCAAATATAAAGCTGAGGGAAAATAAACCCCCAAGTGGTTAACAAGGACTGGGGTGATGGAGTGGAAGGCCCAGGTGGTCACTCCATTCTATTTCTTGATTGTTGAAGCAGTTTTGTGGTTATGTTGAATTCTACAATAAAGTCAGTGGTTTTATAATAGTATTGGCCTTTAAAACTCTCTGGGAACTGGAGAGATAGCTTAGCAGTTAAGAGCACTTGCTGCTCTAGGCTGGGCGTTGGTGGCACATACTTTTAATTCCAGCACTCAGGAGGCAAAGGCAAGCAGATCTTTGTGAGTTCGAGTGCAGCCTGGTCTACAAATCAGGTTTCATGACAGGCTCCCAAGCAATACAGAGAAACCTTGTCTCAACCACCCCCTTCCCAAAAAAATGAGCACATTCTGCTCTTGCAGGGGACCAGACCAAGACTTGGTTCCCAGCACCTACATGGAAGCTTATAGAAATCTGAAACTCCAGTTCCAGGGGGTCTAATGTCCTTTCCTGGTCCCTATGGCACCAGTTTTGCACACGGGGTGTTTACGTACGTACGTTCAGGCAAACACACATACCCATAAAATAAAAATAAATAAATATTTTTTGAATAGATAACTGCTGTCACTAAAATGAATGCTCATATTGAATATATGAGCCTTCTGAAAGTATGGAGCACCTGATAGCTCCAAATGTTCCTGAAGAAGCAAGCACACATTGGGTCCTGAGTCCTGTGGAGGCTTAACACACATTCATGTTATGTGTTTATTCTACTGACCAAGTCTAGGTTCTGACCCTGGACCCAGATGGCCTTGCAGCCTCTGTGGTCCTGCAAGCTAAAGCCCACAACTCACTCAACATCCTCGGCTTTCTCCTCTGCTCCTGACATTTCCCACCTCCTAGATTTGCTTACAGCTGTTCCCTTGGGGGTACACCTTCCCAACTCATTTGAAACTTTCCTGTAGTTTCAAGATCATTTCTGGTCTCCTCACCTCCATTCAGCCGTTTCAGTGGTGATCTGCCAATCATGATTCTAGCTATTTCAATCCCTGTGAACTCTGTCCTTAAAGTCATACAGGTGCTCACCACACAGCTGAGCCCCACACTTGGTCCAAGGGTTGTAAACCCATCCTGATCTGGTGGAATTCCCCTACATCAAATCCTGCAGAACAATGGTTGTATGTTCCATGTGCCCCTTATCCAATTCAAGTTTGTCTCATCATTCTTTGGGTGTGTTTTTCTTCCTCTACTTATTGACACTGCTTCACATAACCAACCACCCTTGTATATCTGCTTACACATCAGGGATCTAGACTTGTGCATCAACTTACTCTGTGTGCCTAATTCAAGGGCCCTTACACATAAGAGATGCAAACTTCTTAATTGTTGGATTGACTTGATTTACAAACCCCTAGATAGCAGGCTATGAGCTGACGAAGCAGCTGTCATCTTTCTGTGGAAATGCATTACTTACAAGGTTAGGGAAATTATTATTTTATAGGTTCACATGGGACCACACACCTTTCTGGTAATATTTGATTGCCACAAACTATTTCCTTTGCTATAACTGCCCCTAGGCCTTTAGTTCATTTGAATTATTGATGGCAGCAATGGTGTAGTGGTCTCAAACCATGTAAAGAAGTGAATAATTCAGTTTTCATTGTTGGCCCAAACAAGTAATTTGAAATCGGCAGACAGAACATCTGCAATCTTCTTCTGAGGATCCAACTGGCACTGTCTTCATTTCTCTATCACATGACAGATGCTCATTGAGCATCTTTCCCTGGCATCTAGTTTCCCTGAGGTTGCAATGTGGTTTTGAATATGTCCTCAGGCTGGACACAAGGTTCTTTGGACTCTGTTGCTGTCTCATGCATGCTAGACTTGGACACACGCTATATGACAGTTCTACACTTGGACACATGCTATAAGATGGTTTAACCTTTCAGAATTTTGCATGTTCAAACCTTACTGAGTGGGCTAATTAGTAGAAAACCCTCAAACATTTCCTTTCATTAGATTCTTGAAACCATCTCCGTCTGTATAATTGCAGATATATTTCCAAGTAAGAAGCTCCTAAGACCTGTATGTTATTTGACTTAAAGACATACCTGGTCTTATTAATGGGAAAACAACACTATATTATTTACAATAAGCTGTCCTACTCCTCTCCACCTATCCCTTTCATAGCTTCTGACAGTTGTCAGGCACCTTTTAGACTGTCTGTTTTCTAAACCCTTTTCAGAGGGATCCACCCTGACTCTTAAGAGGATTCCATCTCGGAACCTTCAATATTGATCATGAGAGCTTGGTAATTGTGAAGTTCCTGCAAGATAAGATTCTAAGATTTTGATTATTTGGGAATTTTGATGATTTTTCCAACATTGCCATCTTGTGATCAAGAGATGGACACCGAGGGACATGGGGTCACAAACCTGATACCACAATCTCACCTGGCTGGGCTTAAGCTGCTCTATGGAGATTAAGTTCTAGGAACATGGATCTAGGGTCAGACAAGGATGAAGTCAATGCCAATATGTTGTCATACTCTAACCTGTGCTTTCTCTCTAAGGGGGCAGTTTCAACTTATTAATCACTATTGGAACCTCTCAGCCAATGCTCTCCCTGTTCAGAGCACTGTGTTGGAGGTGAAGGAAAGAAAATGGAAGTTGATTGGAATGCTCATACCTGACTAAAACGTGTGAGAATGACCACAGGAGAGTGAAATTGAGAGTATTGGACACAGAGATCATTCTTGGACTATCAGGAAGCCAACGAATGACACCCTAATCTCCACAAGCTCTCTGCCATTTTTTTCAATGCCTCTAGGGCTCAGAAAATGGTGGGCATTATGTCCTTTTTTGAACTGGAGAGGTCAGAATGGAAGGTGTAGTTTAAGGTATGCTTTATGTGTGATAAAAAATGAGCCTCCTTCCACTTGCCTAGCATTGAATTCACCAAAGTTAAAGGCATGTAGCAAATCTGTGGGCCATTCCTGTATAAGGTCTTGGAAGGTGGGTCCAAGATACCCAAAGACTAAGCTGCTGTACTAAGGGGGAAAGCCAAGGATCTACATGAGGAATTCATTGCCAGTCTCACTTTGCCTGGGAAGAGGAGTCAGAGGTAAAGAGAAGGTAGAAGTTATATTCAATACTTTTGAAAGAATGGAAGCCCTTAATCTTTGGACCAAAGCCTTGGGCAAGGTGGGACACATGGGAGAAGAGACATGCAGACACCAATGACCAGGTTGCAGTGGGGTCCTGTGGGTGGAGATTTAGTCACACTTCACCATCTTGTATTTTAGACAACCTCATTAGCTATTTCTATGTGAATACTCATCCAGCTGTAATCCACAGCCTCTTTCCCCCAATTTCCCTTAAGAGCTTCCCAGGATATTTTGTTTATCTGCTTACAATAATGATGTGGGGTGTGGAACTGTCCAATCTGGTACATTTCCCACTTGAAACTGGGAAGATTGAAAAGGGCAATCGGAGTCAGGCTGCAACAGGGTATGGTGAGTTCTCTGTGATTTCCACATACAAGTGCAGCAGGTCACTGGGTGTCTGACAGCATTTTACTAGAGAGTTCTGGTGCGAAGTCAGTGAAGAGCCAGCTGTTAGCCACCCAGCATGATCCCTTCTCATGCCTAGATGCTTAGAAAAATGCTAAGTCTGGGAGAGGAGGAAGATGACAGCAAATATTATTATTCTATGTGCAAGATTTTGACCTACACACACACACACACACACACACACGTAGATACATACGGTGATAGTTAAATGATGTGTCCCCTCATAGTCTTGGGCACTTGAATACTTGATCCCCAGTTATTAAGTTTGTTTGGGGAGGTATAAGTGATTTAGCCTTGCAGGAGAATCATGTCACTGGAGGCAGGCTTTGAAAGCTAAAAGATTCACACTATTGGCAGTTTGCTCTCCACTTCCTGCTTACAGTTTCAGATATGAGCTCTCAGCTCCACTCACCAGGCCTGCCTGATGCCAAGCTTCCCAGTTATGTAGTGATAAACTCTTATCCCACAGGAACCACAAACCTAAATAAACCCATTCTTCTATAAGCTGCCTTAGTCATGGCGCTTCATTACAGCAATAGAAAAGGAGCTAGTAACATACATATGTGCATATTTATGGGTATATATTTATGTACACATATGTATAAATAGTCAAGCATATATTTATTTGGTTTGGTTTTTAGTTAAAATATAATTACATTATTTCTCCCTCCCTCTCATTCCTCCAACCACTCTCATATTCCTCCTTGCTCCTTTTCAAATCATGACCTCATATTCTTTCATTATTATCATTGGTGTGTGTGTGTGTGTGTGTGTGTGTGTGTGTGTGTGTGTGTGTGTGTAGACGCAACCTGACAAGTCCATTTAGTGTTGTTTGTATGATATTTTTTAGGGATGACCACTTAGCCCTAAAATAGATAACTATTTGGGGTGCTTATTTCTGTGGAAGGCTAACCCTCCAGCTCGCAGTAGTTTTTAATTGCCTATATCCAGGGGTAGGATTCATGAGACCTATGACAGCATGGGTTGTCATTGTTCAGGTCTGCATTAACTGTACTGTTGAGATTTCATGGATAGTCCCCTGCCATACACAGAAGACTCAATCTTCCAGAAGACTTCCTGGCCCTCTGGCTCTTACAGTCTTACTAGACCCTCTTCCACAATGTTTCCCGAGCCTTAAAAGTAAGGAAAGTGTTAAAGATGTGTCCACTGGGTCTGGACATGGCACAGCCAATTGTTCTCTGCATTTTGACCAGTTATAGCTTTCTGTAGTAGTCTCCATCTGCAAAAGGAAGCATCATTGTTGAGGGATGAGAGCTATATTTGTCTGTGGATATAAAGATAACTGCTTACAATACAGTTAGGAACCATACTGGTTTAGGGAAGTGGTGATAGTATGTTCTCCTCTGAGATGTATAACCTCACTAATCATGTGTAGTTAGCTAGGTTTCCAGTACCCAACATGATTTCCTCCTGTTCAACCGGCCTTAAGGCCAATTAGAAAGTTATTGGTTACCTTTCAAATATGAATACTACTATTGCACCTTTAGGGATATTTACTGTGTAGACCATTGCTGTGGGTCACAGGCATCACAGCTGGGTAGGGCTAATGAATGCTTTCTTCCCTTGGATGCCTGTGTAGCATCGTCTGCTATTATAAAAGCTAGTCCTTACAGGGGAGGCTTTTGAGTCAGAATCTTCCAAATCCTGTGTTCTTTGTTCTTCATCCACAGATGTATATTAAAGAAGTTGTCAGTTGCAGATACAAAATAGTAAGGAACTTTCCCCAAAGCACTAAGGAGGTAGTTAAAATTCAGTCCTGAGTCCTTGCTCACCTTACTATCAGGGTGATGAACTCCAAGGATGGTTTTCTGCTGCAATCAGGGTATCAGCTGGCCTAGTGGGAGCCCAGCTGTCTGGTATAAAGAGGTGATGTCTCCTCTGGTCATCCTGATATGTTCCTAGAGCCATGTGAACAGGACAAAGAGAAAGACAGTGGTGCTGGACATCTAGATAGGACGTTTCTTTTTGAAAGCCCCCCCCCGTTTGTCCCATTGTTAGGGTAAAAATGCCTGAATCATTCCTGACTTAGAGGCAAGCCAGAGAAATCTGGAAGCTTTCACTCTGAATTTAAAAGGAGCAAACAGGAGGAAAGATGGAGGTCCTTTTCTGTTACGAGTAGGTTTTTCCCGCCGCTGGTCTGGTCCCACCGCCACGCCAGCCCCCAATAACATGCAGAGACTCTTTGATATAATTTTGTTGGCCAGTTACTAATTCCTTATCAGCAAGCTCTGTCTTACTGATTAACTCATTTCTACTTATCTAAGTATTTCCACGTGGCTCATCTTACCGGGAAGTGAAGGGCCAGCATGCTGTTCTCTTTCGGCTCTCCATGCTGACTCCTCCTTACCACTTCCTTGATTCCTCCTAGTCTCCTAGCCCCGCCTATCTTGCTTTCCTATTGGCCATCAGTGCTTTAGTCATTAACCAGTATGGAAACATATTTACAGAATAACATCTCCCTTCACTTTTCCTCTGAAAAATCTTCAAACTGAAGCCTTTCTATACCTCAACATCCCCAAGTAGAACATAACATTGAATTAATTGTGCAAATTACATACTGTAAGCTGAAAACTACTCATTCCATCCACCTGTCCATTTCCCCCTAATTTGATGGCTTCACTTTGTCAATAAAAAGTTGAACAAGATTCATGCAATTTCCAACATACTTATAGAGGAGATTTTCTCTGCCCTTCCGGGTTCCTCAATAACTTCATCTCTGCATGGCTGATAATCATAACAATGATTATCCTGGTGTGGAAGGGGTGGGGTGCTTTACAAATGTGAAGGGACAATGGAGTTGCCTCACCCTGTGCTTTATCAGGGTCAACAGATCCTTGGAGGGGCTTTGAAAAGGTCACCAAATACAGTTACCTGAAGCTGAGATGATTTCAGCTTGCCCATGGTCATTGAAAAGGGAAGAATACAGAAGTAGATGTGGTGGTACACACCTCTAACCCCAGCACTTCAGATACCAAGGCAGGAGGATGAGGGTTTGAAACAGTCTTTAAAAAAAAAATTAAAAATAATACTACTAATAAGACAAGAGCAGGAATAGTAGGAGAACCATGGTGCCAATTTGAAATTATTTCAACTCTTCTAAAGAAGAAAAATGAAATGGAAGTACCCCCCAAAAATAATTTAAATATGTTTCCTGATGGTTTCATCCCATTCTACTCTCTGACCTCCTCCCTCCATGATTTCTCCATGAATATTCTCCTGTCTTTAACCTGCCAAGGTTTTTGCCTACTGATTTCCCTTTTCCAGAATAAAGTCAAGAGATTGTTGTGTGGATGTTTTTGCAACAGAAATGAAATGTTAATAAGAATTGTGGTAGTCTGAAAAGTTTCCAGATGCTTAAAAAGATGGAACATTAGGACCAGTGAGATGGCTCAGCAAGCCAAGTCACCTGCCCCCAAGCCTGGCAATTTGAGGATGATATCAGAAAACACAGAGTGAAAGGAGAGAAGTGACTCCCCTAAGTTGGTATCTGACTTCTACGAATGGGCTTTAGGGTGCATGTACACACATAAAGTAAATGAAACTTAAAAACAAACTGAGCACTGATCGAATTAGGATAATGGAAAGGAGGAAGAGGGGGATGGAGAATTCAGGGAGGCAAATGACATAGTACAGTACTTTCATAGCTTTATTGAAAACTGTCTTCCTTGAATCCAACATAACAAGACATCATTTTGTGATAAGTCCATTTCTTTGGGAGTTTCTTTTTCCTTAGTTTTGAAACAAGATTAAACTAGCTGTCCTGAGCTTCTTGTATCCTTGACTGTCTCTTGTATTAGTCCTGTTCCTTCTGGCAGCTTCTATTATTCCCCTGTGGCAGACTTAGAAAACCAGTCATCAGTAAGTTAAATAGTACCAGCTACCTATTTAGGAATAAAGACCAGAACCAGGACAGTGGGTGTGTTCCTGGACAGGGGATGTCTTGGAACCCTCAAAGTGCTACTATTTATTCTTTTATCATCAATAACAAAGATTTCACCTTTAAGGTTTATATAAATGAGGCTAGGGCTCACAGCGATTAAGTTTCCCACAGTAACTCAAAATATTAATCAGCAGCTAACTGGGAGTCTAGAAGCTGTTCAGAGTTGCAGGATCTTTTGTTTTTGTCAGGAATTAAAAAAATACTTGTTTACATTTCTACAAAATTATGGAAACAACACTGTGGATGTGTGTGGATGATAAATTAAGCTGTGGTGTGGCTACTTGCATTAATTGCTCTGAAGTACAGCAGATGATGAGGCTAATGTCTCTCTACTCCCTGTGATGCTGACAGGAGTATCCATCAGATGCCTGCCCTGGATGCTGCTCCACAAACCCATCAAGCCTGGCTGCTGCTAAGCTTCTGCTTGTGTCCTAGCGATGAGGAAATCTCTTCACTCTGATCACTGCCTCCCACCAATCCTAAGAAAACAATAAATAGAAATGGGTTTTGCCTGTGCACAGTGACAAAACATTCAGTAATCCCTAAACTAATGACCTAAGGGGCAGAGGCAGGAGGCTCACTGTACATTTGAGGGCAACCTGACCAACAGAACAAGTTCTAGGCCAGCCAGGGATACATTGTGAGAACCTATCTCAAACAAATAAACAAAGGTAAAAGAACCAAAGATCTGGTGCAATATCATGTTTTCCCTAATTTTTACTTAATTATGAGATGCAGAAAATCTGATCAGACAGAAAGAGGACATAGATATAAGCATCAGGACTTGGCCCTCACCTCCAGGGAACATCTTGACTCAAGTGCTCTGCTTAGGGGAGTGCTCTGCTCTTTCTGCAACAAATATTACACATTTTGGATCCTAGATTTTATATAGATTATATAAATTTATATTGTTATATATGAGATGCGAATAGAGGAAAAATTGTCTAGGGTGATGAAGGAGATGAGGAAATGGAAAAGATAAAGAAGAGGGTAGGGCAGTAGTGAAGTGTCATAGCCAAAGTACATTTATATTAAAATATCCTTATAAAGGCACATACCTTTAATCCCAGCACTTGGGAGACAGAGGCAGGTGGATCTCTGTGAGTTAGAGGACAACCTGATCTACAAAGTGAGTTCCATGACAGCTAGGGCTATTACACAGAAAAACCCTGTCTTGAAAAACAACAAAAAATATCCTTATAAAATCCAGTACTGCAGGCAACTTAAGTGATACATCTACAATGCAATCCCTACACCTAAAGCTCATGGAATATCATGGAAGAGGAGTTGGAAAGACTGTAAGAACCAGAGGCCCAGAACATCTGTTACTTCTATAGATGACAGGGAAGTTATAATCACAGAATCTCAATGATATGGTTGCCTAAGTAAGACCAACACAATGACAAAGACAGCTGACAATCAACATGGATGGGAGAAATTTCACGAGACCTAGGTACTAGATAAAGAGCTACAGGCAATTAATGGCTGCTGAGAGAGGGAGAGTCAGCCTCTTCAAGGATGGGCCCCTTGGTAAGCTATTACATTTTAAGTGGTCGGCAATAAACACATGCACATATGACCAACACTAAATGGACTCAGTAGGCTGTGTGTGTGTGTGTGTGTGTGTGTGTGTGTGTGTGTGTGTGTGTGTCTACAAATTCAATATCCAAATGCCATAAAGTTCCATAAGCTCGGACTCCTTCCTTGCTATGTATCTGCATAAGCCATTTGATCTCTGCACATCTCAGTTTCCTTACATATGCGGTAGATTTCAAGAGAAGTTTAAGAAAGCAGGTGTGTTGTACCACTGTTCACAATAGCCAAGTTACAGAATCAGGGTAGCTGTCCACCAGCAGCTCAACAGAAGAAATATATAAATACACAACACAGTATGATTTGGACATAAGGGATGGTAAAGATGGGCCATTTCCATAAAGATTAATGCAACAGGAGATCATGACATTATGTGAACTAAGTCATTCAGGAAAGCCAACGTCATGATTTTTCACATTTGTAGATCTACTTTATATAGTTTTTTGAAACCATAGGCTATGTAAAATATGAAAACAGAAGTAAGACTGCCTCACGGAAATAAATGGAAGCAACAAGACAGAAAGGGCAGGAGAATGGTGAATGTAGTCCAAGCACATGATATACTTGTATGAAAATTTCTCTGTGAAACTCATCACTATGTGTGCCAGTATAAAAGAATGCCTGCTAAAGAAGATTTTAAGACACAGATGAGTGAAACATCTGGAGCAGTCCCAAGAACACAGTGACCAACCAGTGCTGCTTTGTCATTTCTCATCCAACAAGCATCTTTATTGCATGCTTCCAATTTTCCCACTCGTTTGTAAAGATTTGGCTCACCAGATAGATACCCAGATTAAAATATGTGCTGGCACATGTTCTAAGATCAAGCCTATCACAGAAAGAGACCAGAAGTGTCTCAAGAGGACTATTGGGCTTTGGCTTTAGGTGCCAGTGAGAAATCTCTTTCAAACACACCATCCTTCTCTGTCCATGGGCATCACTATTGCCTTTCATTCATTCATTTCCCTTGAAGTACCTCTGCACTGGTGCTGAGCAACTTGACACTTTAACTAGAGTGATACTGAACACCTAGCACTTAATCTAAAAGTAACCTGTTGAGCAGTTCTCGCTGTTCCACTGTATCTATCTGTCTGTCCTCATAGCCCTATGACATGGGTGTAGGGATGAAACATGGTCACTGCTCCCAGCCCAAATCCAGCAAGAATAGGGAGACAGACAGCTGTTGTGAGAAGGTTCAGGAGGCACTTTGATAAGTGGGTGCTATAGTCTTGGGTTTCTGTTCTGTGGTTTGGGCATGTGCTTGAGGAAGCAAGGCTTTGTTCATGATTAGACACTGGTAATAAGTGAGGGGGCATCAAAGAGTGGATGTCTTAGTAAGTCTCATCTATATGGGTGGCATTAATGAGGTAAGCTAAGCTGTAGTGAATAAACCACAGTGAGTTATCTTGGCTGAGATATGTTTAGTCATTTTTGCGGCTTGAATGGTGGTTCACATTTTTGTGTGAGCTCAGTCGCTATTACAAGGTCTCACTTTTGCGTTGGTCCACCATAAATGCCCACAGGGTTGCCTTGTCTGTGACAGTGTTCTATAAAACTGTTTCACAGAAAGCTGAAGGCTCAAACCAGATCCCAGAAATCCAAAAGACATGGCTGAGGGTGGCATGCCAGTCCCCAGGCGTCATGACTGGCTTTTGTCCACAGTCACATAGCTGATAAACTGAGGGGCCACAATGCTAATACAATTCTTCCTATCCCTAAGTTTAGTCATATGGCAGTGATACAAGTTTATGAAAAAGTCTGTTTTGTCTGCCTGATTTCTCAGAAGAATCCCTCTGAGCTTCTTGACAGAATTCATGGGGAGAATTGCATTCAGCTTCTAGAACAGGGTTATCTGCTGATCTCAGTGAGATCCTAAGCCTAATTAATTTACCTAATTTCAATGGCAGCCATTTTCCCTCCCCTTTCCACATCTCTGGTGAAGATGGGCTTTTGTTAAGTATTCACACCTATGTGAAGAAACACTGCTGATTAGCTCCAGTGTAGAGATTTTAGATTGTGTCATGATTTTATGGTACATGGTATTTCTCGTCTGTGACTTTATAGTGACTGAAGATGGGAACTATGCCAACTTCAGGGCTGGGTAATAAACAGTAGCTGGTCAGAAACTGTCTATTAGATGGATGCCTGGCCCTTGAAATAACTGTTGGTCTGAAATGCAAACAAGCTGTGTTCCTCAAGCAGACATCCTCACAGCAGACCAACCCAATAGCCCTTGATGCTGAGGTCTTAAAAGGACAGCCCCTGTGCTGCAAGAACCCTGGAGTAACAAAGCTGAAGATGGTCATAGAGAGATCACCTGGCAAGGCTAGCCCAGGATCCATCTGGAGACTCCCAGATGAACAAGCATTGCTGTGAATGTCTGCCTTATATGGATCAATCAGTCATCCCTCCTCTGCTGGACTCTCCACGCAACAAAAATGGTGTGTAGAGCCTAACACAGGGTGTTTTAAGAGTTACTGTGGGGTGCCAGAGAGCAGGCTCAGAGGGTAGTCACTTACTGCTTCTGCATAGGACCCAGGTTTGGTCCCAGTTACCCCACAATAGATCCCAAGCATCTGTAACTCCAGTTCCAGGGGATCTAATGCCCTCTTCTGGCCTCTGCAGACACTGCATGCACATGGTGCACAAAAAAAAACTGACGAAAGAACACAAATATAAAATGAAAAGATTTTCTTTAAACAAAAAGGTTACTTTGGCCTGATGCAGCTCAGAGGTTAAAGCGAGTATTGCTCTTTCAGGCCTGAATTTGGTTCCCAGACCCATGTCAAAGAGGCTCACAACTGTTTGTAACTCTAGCTCCAGGAGATCTGATAGTTTCTTCCAGACACTTCAGGTGTCTTCACTCACACATCACCCACATAACACACATACACACATATACACACATACACACATACACACATATACACATACACATATACACATACACACACACACATATGCACATACATACACATACACATATACACATACACACATATGCACATACACACACATATATACATACACACATACACATACACACATATGCACATGCACACATACACATATACACACATACACATACACACATATACTTATATACACACACATATACATATAACACATACATACATATACATATATACATTTACATACACACATATACACATATACACATACACACATAACTCCTCACATATATATATATATATAATCATAATTAAAATAAGTATTTTTAAAAAGAGAGCTGGGTGGTGATGGTGTACACCTTTAATCCCAACACCCAGGAGGCAAAGGCTGTCGGATCTCTGTGAGTTTGAGGCCAGCTACAGAGTGAGTTCCAGGGCAGCCAGGGCTGTTATACAAGAAACCTCATCTCAAAACAAAAACAAACAAACAAAAGAGTTACTATGGGTGGTTTCTGGAAATCCCTGAGACTGAAAAACATATGTGAACATGGAAATCACCCTGTTAGATTTCTGACACACTATAGCTAAAGGAAGATCCCTAAATCCCAGCCTGACAATGTCTCTCCCCTTACTATGTACCTACCCAAATCTTTCAATGAAACATCAAATGCTCATCTGCCAAAAGTCCCTGGGAATCCAACATCCTCACTCTCTCATTGTACCCCATCACCTGGGAAGAGATATTTGCACACTTAGACCTGTATACACATCCTCCCCTCCTTGCTTAGCTCTAGCCACTCAGCTCTGACTAGATGGCCCATGCCATAAGTAAAAGTCTTTGCATATTCCTGATCTCCCTGCCCACTGGAACCTTTCATTTTAACCTTATTTGTTCCTCTGACTGAAATACTCAATACTGAAGAAATGTTTGCACAAATGCACACAAGAATATGTTCAAGGACACAAGAATATGTCCAAGGATGTCTATGTTATTTTTCAAATTAGCAAGAAAATAGAGACAAGTTCCTGAGTGGGTTAAATAATTCTGTGGTTGCCATGGAACTAGAAACATGAAGATAGGTCAGAATAGATGAAGATGGAAAGGACCCAGTAATATGTAATACCGGAGGCCCTGAGGAACAAGGACATACAATACCTGAGTGCTAGGCAGTCTCTCCTGGAGAAAGAGAAGGAAAGATATTTCGTATTCCTGCTTTGGCACCTCAGGAGCCCAGGTCTCCCAAACTACGCTTAACTGGGAGATCAAGTCATATAAAGCATTCACATGTGTGTCCCACTCTTTTCCAATCAAAGTTTTACATTGTTACTTTGAGCAAATCAGATATAGTGAACACTTTCCACAAAGACATGGTAGACTCAAAGGAAGTCATTTCAGTCTTTGCCTGCAATCATATTCCTAATTTACCACTGATTTCATCTCTGACTTGTAATTTTGCTTAACTCTGTGACCGTCACTTTCCTTCTCATGCACTGAGGAAAGAGGAACAAAAAAAAAAAAAAAAAAAAGAAAAGAAAAACAAAAACAAAAAAAAACAAAAAACCCCTGTGGTGTCTTTGGGTGTTGGGCTCCTACTGTCAAGGAGTATGCAATTTTAGTAAGAATAGCAATTTGCCGTAACTTTTAATAATTGTAAGCACTGTTTTTCTGTGTATTAACCAGTCTGTTACAGCAACTCCATCTACATGGTTAGCACTATTACCTCCGCTTTATGTATGAGGACACTAAGGTCCGGAGATTAAATATATTAACCCAAAATCACATGGTTCTAACACTGTAGAGCTGGAGCCAGTTTCCAGGATGGCTTCAGCATGGCTCCAGGATCTATAACTATGACCACTCTGTAATGCTACATAGGAGGTCACTGTCTTGCTGCTTAAGTATCTCTTTGAAAAATGGTATTGAGGAGAAAAAATGTGAAAAGCCAATATTAAAACTGTATCTGGTGAAATTGTCTCTGTAAAAGGCCAAATGCAAAAAGGGAGGAAAAGTTCTATTCCTGTATATGAACATTTTAGGGTACATTTCTTCTATATGCTATAATGTGGTCCTATCTACATTCTGTGAATGAAAAAAAAATGAATTCATAAAAAGATCTCTGCTACAGCACTTTTATGCATTTTTCTCTGAAGAAAAAAAAACAGCATAAATTGCACCCCACATTGATGCTCTCAATTTTAATTTCACAGATGAAAGAGCTCGGTGTCATCTTCTACAACTGCAGCTGCCTGGTCCTAGATTTACAAAGGATATTCGCTTTATATAGCTCATTAAAATTCAAGAGCAGAGTACCTCAGACCTGGTCCAAGAGACTTTATGGAGTCTATGACAATGAGAAGAAGCTTCAACTCCAGTTGAATGAAACCAAGTCGCAAGCCTTTGTGTCGGTGAGTCATGCACCTTCACTCCTTCAACCCCCCCAAACTTTTGTCCTCTGACTCCTCCTAGACCTCCCTCATGTCCAAATCTCTCTTTTTCTTATAACCCAGAGACTCCAGTTAGCGCTGCCCATGTGGGCACTGGTGTAATGTAATGTAAGGTGGGCAGCACACCAGAGACCACACCTTTGAGGAAAACTAACTCTCCCTCCCCTAGAAGCCATGAACTGCCAATAGTCTCAGTTAGAGATGGTCCTTGGGACCCTCCTGTGTCATGGAACACTGATTGTCTTAATAGTATGTAGGTCTTACATGCAACCACAACTACTGTGTAAGTTCATAAGTACACCAGCCTGTCACGCCCAGAAGACACTATTGTGCAATAGTCCCCACTGACCTCCAGCTCTTCCAATCTTTCTGCATTTTCTTTTACAATGGTCCCTGAGCCTGTGGGAGTGGAAGATGAAGATCCCGTTGTGGCCATTTTACAAAGAAGATACTAAAACTTTCCAGTGGCACAAGGTCCATCACGTGGGAAGCACCACAGAGGCCTTGGCTCCGTGGGCTGACACCACAGCTGATGAGCCCTTCCTCCATGATTCTCAGCTGATCTAACAGTAAAAGCCTGATTAGTCAAATCTGAGGAAACCTAGTATGGAAAACAAACTAAGCCACAGCTGATGTATTTGCTTGGAGCAGGGCAGCACAAGGCCACCCCTGATATGTGAGGCTTTTGACTGGTGAAAACTAGTACCCCATCCTCACTCATGTCATCACCCCACTACCCTCCCCATCGTGCTGTCACTAGGAACTGGGATTGTGCATATCTAGGCCTCCAACCCTGGTCGTTCTGAATTCTAGAACAACTAAGAGTTAGCACCTGACCCAGGGTGAGACCTCACCAATCAGACCTGAACCACACCCCTGAGTTCATCCTGGTGCTCACAAGTCCTCTCTAAACTGTGCTCCCATGTGTCTGCTGTCCTTTCTCCCTGGGTGAGTGCCAGGGTGTTTATGCACCAGGGAACATTTATCAGACAGTAGTAAATTACATAATTTTTATCCTTTCACAAGAGAGCATGATCTGAATGCCCAGAAGACAGCACAAGATGGTCAAAAGCAGGGTGAAGCTGTTTGTCTAAAATAAGAAATCCACATAAATGTGAAGTGTTGAAAATGGGTATGAAGGACATCCATGGGGCACTGGAGACTTTGTGTTGGTTGGTTGGTTGGTTGGTTGGTTGGTTGGTTGGTTGGTTGATTGGTTTTACATCCCAACCAAAGTTTTCCCTCCCTCCTCTCCTTCCAGTTTCTCCCCCACCCCATCCATCCCCATCTACTCCTCCTCTCTTTTTCTCTTCAGATATGGGATGGACTAGGCACCTGCTCTTCTATTAAGGCTGAGTGAGGCAATCCAATAGGAGGAACAGGTACCAAGCAGGCAACAGAGTCAGAAACAGTGTCTGCTCTATTAGTCTCACAAGAACATCAAGTTACACAATTGTTACGTATTTACAGAGTTTAAATATGCTCCATGCAGGTTCCCTGGCTATTAGTTCAATCTTTGTAAGCCCCTATGAGGCTAGGATAGTTGGTTCTGAGGGGGTTTTGTGGTGCTCTTGTCCCTGCTGTCTACAAAATGCATTAGCAAATGGAATTACTACAGAGAGCCTTCTAGAAGCAGCATTTTCATTGCATCTCAAGGAAACAAAGGCTAGAGTGCATTCCCAATCTGCTTTTTCTCATCGTCTTAGTTAGCTTTCTATTGCTGTGTTAAAACACCATGGCCAAAATCAACTTGAAGAGGAAAGGGCTTATGCATGTGACATTGTGTCATCATCCAGGGAAATCAATGCAGGAACTCAAGGGAGGAACCTGGAGGCAGGAGCTGATGCAGAGGCCATGGAGGAGTGCTGCTCACTGGCTTGCTACTTACAGCTTGCTCAACCTTCTTTCTTGTACTATTCCATGACCACCAGCCAAGGAATGGCATCTACAATGATCTGGACCCTCCCATATCAATCATTGATCAAGACAATACCTCACAGAGTTGCCTCCAGGCCATCTCATAAAGACTTTTTTTTTTCTATTAAGATTTCCTCTTCCCAAATATATCTATATTGTGTCAAGTTGACAAAAATCAGCCAGAATACTCATATGCCATTTAGATTTATACATATACATATATGTATGTATATGTACATATGTATACACACACACACACACACACACACACACACACACACACACACACACACACACCTGATTTTGAGGAGATATAAAGTCTAACCTGTATTTTGTTTTAGCCACCAGAGAAGACCCACCTTTAGAACTGGCTCCTTATTCTCACTCCAGTATTTATCAGAGATTTGTAATTATTTGTGATGATTCCCTCATAATTTTATAAGGCTCTAAAGATTGCATACCCTCTCTATAATTGATAGTCCCAGGACCTCGCTCAATGTGTTGAAAGCAGCAATAAATAAATAAATGTTAGACTTTGATTATTGGTAGTGATATATATGGCTTCTTCAGTAATATATGCCAAGCAAATGCCAAGGAAACTAATTTAAGTTCAATATATTTGTTGTAAAAAAATCTTAAGATAGTACATCATATTTTTGGAAGCTGACAGTCCCAAAACTAAGTTGAGTACATGCAGAGAATGTCTGAAGACTTGAAGAATCACCAATCCTAAAATTATATTTTTGATCCTTCCTAAGTACAATTAAAAACAAATTTCGAATTATGATATAGAGTTTTAGTCCTTCCTAACTCACTAAAATTAGATACAAATTTCCAGTTACGATATAGAGTTTTGTTCATTCCTAACTCACTAAAATTAAATACAAATTTCAAGTTATGATAAATAGTAGGAATTATTTATAATTTCCTCATGAACCACAAATTTGTACTTGGTTAGATTTATCTATATGACTTCTAGTGCCTGGGTACCATGTAGTTGTAATTAGCATATGTTTGAAGTCAGAAGATGGCAATGGGTAATGGTGGGGTTTCTGTCTTGTAGATTTCTTTTCACAGACCTTAACTTACTTGAAAAATGTAAGCATTTCTTTTCTAGGCCAAAGCTTCATTGGTTCATGGTTTGTTTATATTGATCTGGAGATGGACTTCATTTTTTTCTTCTTACTCAGTTTATCTATCTATCAGTCATGGACACTGAGCTGTATTAGTTGAGAAGGGAGGACACTGAAAAGAACTCAGGGCTGCTATGGGAAAAAATAGTATCATACTATATTCCCTCTTAAAGCTTCCACTCTATATAGAAGAGTGGAAATGCACTTGCATTTTAGCAGCTTTATTGAGATATAAATTATCTACTGAGAACTTAGTCCTTTTAGAGTTCATAGTTCTGTGAACTTTGGTATATCCAAAAGGTTCTGCAGTCATCAGCACCATCAAATTTTAGAATGCTTTCTTCACCACAGAGGACCCACCATAATCATCAGTAATTACATTTTTCCCTTCCCTCCACCCTGGAAACCTCTGATACAGACCATCCTGTATCTTCTCTTTCATGGAGAGTCTATCTAAATGTAGTATTACAAAATGTAATCTTTTATAACTATTTTATTCACCTAGCATGTTCCAAGCATGTTGCAGCATAAACTTATGGGTTTATAGGCAGTTCCTTTGCTTCTTTTTATGGCTAAATAATATTGTATTGTAAATATGCCATATTTAAGAGTATGCTTGTTGGTAGATGTTTGTCATTTCTGTATTCAAGCTCTTGTTCATATGTCCCCTGTGAACATTCATATCCAAGATTCTATTTAAATATGTTTTCAGGTCTTTGGGGTTTATACTTAGGAATAGAATTGCTGATTGGTTATCATTTCGAGGTATTATTAAGCAGCTTTCCAAATGGATTGTACCATTCTAAAATCCCACCTGCCATGTGTTCATGTTCCTGTCAACACTTCTTATTTCTATCTCATGTTAACCTTTCTGGTAGGTGTGGCATAAGTGTTGCTGTGTGCTGATTGCATCTTTCAGTTGTACTCAGTGTCTACTGGGAGAGCTCCTAGGAAGGTTTTCTGAATTCTTTGAACAAGGCCTTTAGCAATTAGACAACTGGCAAATCTTCTCTCCTATTCTGTGGGTTTCCTTTCCATATTAGGTTATATAGTCTAGAAACATATTATTCCAGAAAGACAGTGTGAACTTTTTTTAAAAAAAAGCATGAGACCATTGTGAAGTAGTAAATCAGAAACCCATTAAGTTCTCTACAAAGTACCTATGCACTGAGTATGCAAAATAAAATATGTATTCATCCAGCACTTACTGATCCAAGAGGAAACCAAGATTAATCCAGATACAGGGTGCCTCAAGAATGCTTGTTTGGTAAAGGCAGCTAAAATATAAAGCGGGCTCTGTAGTCTTGCCTTCTACTTCAACTGTGGAATAAAGGAACACACCTCACCAAGATCATCCCATTCCTTTTAGAGTGCTGAAGGGGATGTAACAGCCACCTCTCTGCACAGTGGGAGCCAATTAGCACCCCAGCAGAGCAGTACATCATTCTTTTGTGTTGTTATATATTAAGGAACATTATACTGTTTATAGGGATAGAACCAACCCCCATCCCCCAACCCCCTCCTGGAATGCAAGTACATTGGTGTTACAATCATGCCTTCCCTTAACAGACACATGGAGCACCTGCCAAGCCCCAGGTGTTGTGTTAGGCAAAGGGAACTCAGGAACAACTAAGGCAGATTAATGCTAATAATAGTTTCCATACATGTTTGGGGGAAATTTTAGAATAAAGCTTCTCCAACTAGGAATAGAGGTTGGTGTGAGACAAACGTGCAACATTTATCAATTTATGAAATACATTCATGTTCATTTCACAGCATGTAATATGTACATGGTACAAAGTGCAGAAGCTATACAAATATATATCTCATGGCCCAAGAGCTGGCAGATATGTAAGCACACCAGCACTATATACCAGATGCTGGAATGAAGCTCTACAATGCACAGAGCTTACCTTATCCACTGACATATGCCACTTGCCTAGAGCTGAGCCTGAAGCATGACAGATACTTGGGAATATCTGCTTATAGAGCAATAGTATGCCTATGACCATCCAGAGAACAGGCTAGTCTCCTATTCAGTCCTCAGAGTGCACCAGTGTGAGAGGGTGAGACTCTTATTAACTCCATGCCCAGTGGTGCTTTTAATCCCAGGATTTAGAGACAGAGGCTGGAGGGTTGCTACAAATTCAGAATCAGCCTAGGTTACAAAGGTATTTCCAGGAGAGCTGGGGTTACACGGTGAGAGTCTGTCTCAAGAAAGGAAAGAAGGGAAAGAGGGTAACAAAGGAGGTGAGGGGTGTAAAACCAGAAGGAAGGGAGAATAAAGTAGATGGTGTATACTAACATTCTTGAGCTGTACATCTGGAATCTGGCCTAAATCACTAAAGCCCTCACCCCCTCACATCAGGGCACAATGGCCCCCAACCATTCCCCCACCTAAATGTGTCTCTCTCCAAAAGCAAAGCCCAGTTTGGGAGCCCAGGATGAAACTCGAGAAGTTCTTAACCAAAACAAAACCACAAGTGTTTTGACATATTTTAGAGCCCAGGGACCTGTCCAGAGACAAGTTCCTCAGCAGCTCGATGGCATCCTGAGCCATGGCTAAGGCAGACAAAACAGGCTGAGGAAATTAAATCACTTGAATGTATGATTTTAATGGTATAGGAAAATGAATAAACACAACCCCTAAAATCAAGCTAGGAACAGTCTAGCTGACAGAGGCAAGAAAGCAATCATATCTCTGAATGTGCTAAATAAGGTAGAAAGTAAATTCTGGAGGTGGATCGTGGGAAGGGTTGTGCAGCAGGGTTGAGTCACCTGATGCCCTTGGACAACATGATTGCAATAGTGAAGCTGGACTGGGGATGTAGTTCAGTGGTAAAGCACTTGCCTAGCCTAAGGAAAGCCTCTGTTCCCCTCATCCCAGGGATGGAGAGATGGAGAGGAAAAAAGGAGGAAGGAACAGAGGAAGGGAGTTGATGAGAAACATAGCCTAGGAGCCAAGAGGTAGCTTCTGTCTTACAATCTAAGAAAGAAGGAAAATGTTTCGTGGAAGACATGCATTTGAGCTGGATTTTGGAGAGAGATTCAGTAGGACAAGCAGGGAAGCATGTCACCTAAAAGGCCTAGCTGAGCAAACATCAAGAAGCAAAGATGGCAAGGACACAGTCATGGGCTGGGAATACAGGGGTGGGGGCAGAATAACAGCCGGGAGTTCTCATCCTTAAATGATGAGACAGGAGTTTGTCTGAAAGCCAAGTGTACCCAGTTGTTAAACATCAAAGAGACAAGGTGATGGGTTAGGAAGAGAATTTGAATGCTCTGCCCCGGCCCATCCCCAAAGAATGGCAGTTTGTCTTCCTTCAAAAATCAAAATAACCAATCTACAGTATACCTTGCCTATTGCTTGCCAGGAGGACTTTATTATTTACCTTTCTCGTTGCTGAGTCCAAATATCTTACAAAAGCAACTTGGTGGAGGAAGGGGTTTATTCTGGTTTACAGGTCAAGGGAGGTCCACCATGTTGGTGAAGTCATAGAAACAGCATGTGGCAGCTGCTCACATTACATCTGCAGACGGGAAACAGCAGAAGCTGGATGCTGGTGCCCTGCCCAGCCTGCCTTCTCTTTTTATGCAGTTAAGGATTCCAGCCCACAGTAAAGGTGGTTACCCTCAGTTTACCTATTCTAAAAGTTCTCTCAAAGTCATGTCCATGGGCTGATCTCTTCAGTGATTCCAGACCCTGTTGTGTTGACAATCGGTATTAGCCAGTAGACAATCACTAATAACCATCACAAGGACTGTTGTGTTTACCCTTAATATGCATCTATAGAGCCATTTTGCCCCTTCTGGAGGACAGATGGTATTCATCCCAGCACCTTCATTCTGTGAGTCAGGTTACAGAATGAGATTCCTGCCAATACAGGGCGGGGCACTGGGAACAAATGACTTGGGAACTCTTAATGTCCCATGCTGCCCTTTATCCTTGGCAGTTCCAAGATATGTTTATCCTCTCTTTTGTGCACCTATTCTTCCTTCCCACAAGGAACTGCTTGCCAGAGCAAGGCTGGACTTACAAGAGACAGCCTGTCCAATCTTCCCCACTGGAAAAATTATGGCAACCCTAAAGTATGTCTGCCCCCTCGCTATACCAATTGCACCTACAAACGACCTCAGACATGAGAAAAATACCTCCAGCACAATTTGCCTCTTTTCTCATTTTGCTGGTGTCTGGTATAATATCTTTCTTCTCTGACTCCCTTGATGGATTTGGGCATCACAGTAACTTCCGTTTTCCTTGGAGGGTTATAGATGACCTCTACAATCAGCACTCCTCTTCCCAACTCTGTGAAAGAGCCAGAAAAAAAAAAGGGGGGGGAGATTTTTGGTTTGTGTCTTGGCTATTTTTATGGGCAACATCACCACTCAGATGAAATGACTTCTAGAATAAATTGCTTACTCTATCTGTATATAAGTCTGTACATAATACTTTAGAAAACCCTCAACCATACAACAGGAGGGTCCCTGGAATACGTAAGACTGAGGGAGGTTACAAGGTGTGCACGGAAATCAAAAATTCCCTCCTGAGACAGACTTCGAGGACTTGAGACACATCCTGCCTCAGCTTTGACAAAAGGAAAACTAGCTTTCTTATAAACTGATCAAGAAACAAAAAGGAAGCTGGGCAGGGGTGGTGCATGACAGAGGCAGATGGGTCTCTGTAAGTTCGAGGCCAGCCTGGTCTACAGACCTAGTTCCAGGACAGCCAGGACTGTTACACAGAGAACCTTGTCTTGAAAAACCAAAAAAAGGGAAAAAAAGACAGGAAGGAAGGGAGGAAGGAAGGGAGGGAGGGAGGGAGGGAGGGAGGGAGGAGGAGGAAGGAAGAAGAAAGAAAGAAAGAAAGAAAGAAAGAAAGAAAGAAAGAAAGAAAGAAAGAAAGACAGGAGGTTTGTATACCTTGTAATTGACAATAAACCAAAACCTACCAACAAAAAAAATTTAAAAACATTTTAAATCCATAGATGCCTACAGTTCAACTCTAACATCTTGGGCTTTGTATCTTCACAGAATTCTCCCAAACTCTTTTGTCCTAAAAACAGAAGCTTTGACATTGACGCCATCTACAGCGTGATTGATGATGCGAAGCAGTATGTGTATATTGCTGTCACGGACTACCTGCCTATCTCCAGTACCAGTACAAAAAGGTCAGGGATTCTCCAGACTGTACTGTGAGGTGCTCAGGCCTCTGGGCTCTGAGATGCTGCCATGCTGTCGTGTGCATCTGCAATTTGTCCATCATGCATTTCTTCTCCAAGTGGGTCCAATTTAAAGGCTCTCACTTTGCAAGAGTACCCCACTAGTTTATCCTACAGACACGGGAGCTATCTCAGAAAGGAGGCTGAGTAAATGTCACTTTGAAAATTACCTAAAGAGAAAAGCATATCTTTCTGTGCCCTCAAGGATGAGGAGGAGAAAGGAATTTAAAATACATATTTTCAGACAGTGTACCCTTCCTCATGAGAAGAAGAGTATATTTACAGTAGATACTTCTCAATTCCTCACTGTCTGACCATATAGTAACCTGGAAACAATTCAGGGGCAGGGCATATTGCAAAGCTTTCAGGAGAATAATCACAGATAATGTGGGACCGCACCCAGGCATTCCCTCTTTTGCTTGCTTGTTGCAAGAACAGATCTTTGGATGCTTGTCGGTGTTTTTCAATAATTAGTTTAACTAGGAAACACTTTCCAAAATGCACATTTCTAACTGCAGATGAAGACCTTCATCATTCTGGAAATTATAATTTCAAAATAGCCATTTAGTGAGCTTAAATGATTAAGTGTGCCATATATTACTTGAATATTTCTCATCTCACCAATCCCACATATGCATAATGTGTAGCATCGCTATACAAATGACTGTAAGACTGAAAAAACGCCTGCCAGAAATGGGTCAACTTCACAACAGTAGGAGAGCATTTTGAGCTTTAAGAGACATGTTATTAAGACAGAGCTGCTTTAGTCACTATGCATCTTCTGAATGTTCATGGATTTCCCACATACTTTCCCATCATTCCTATGCTCCTCTTTATTCTCCTCTCATTTCTTGTCTATTTGGCTTTAGACTAAATTTTTAGATGTTAGCTTTCCTCTAGAAACAGTACATTGTGTCTGGCTGTCCTGTTACCAAGGAGGATGGGGGAAACAAGTTCATGTGGTTCTAGGATGATGATGGCTCAAGACTAACAAAACTTTGTTCCATGGCCTCCTGTAGCCAAAACTGAGGTCTTTTGCCGTCTCGGGTGGGAAGGTTGTGGTGTGTGGTAGTGGACACCTGTATTGCCAGATTTGGGGAGGCAGAGACAGGAGGGTCAGGAGTTGAAGATCACCCAAGGCTACATCATTTAAACCCAGGTTAGACTACAGGGTGAAACCTTGTCTTAAAGAAACAAAAATCTTGCAAGTAGGGGAAAATGTTAAGACATTCAAAGATCCAGAGACCAATCTAAAAGTTCATATATTAGTTATTTATCATTCTGGTTGTTGTTCAAATACTTCTTATGTTGTATGTGAAGATGCCACAATGAAACTCATTGTTGTGTAGAATAACCTTTAAAAAATTAATTAAAATAGAAACATTTATTCAACAGACCAAAGAAAGTTTCCACCAAGCCTAGCTCAGCAAATAAATAAGCTCACTGGAAGTATCTACAGGGACATGGACAGAAACAAAATTTCAAACCTATAGTTTCAGCTCTCTAAACAAAAGGGCACCAAAGAGAAATACATTCAGATTATGATTATATTCTTCTCAAACATACAAATTACACTTATCTTGTGTTTATGTAATCCTAAAAGGGGTGGGTGTTCAGATGGGAATTTGTAGTGTTTGTAGAATTAATTAACATCTTAGACTTAAATTTCATCTCTTCACTGCCAAATACCTAAATAAAAGGAGGAAAGTTAAAAACTCTCAAGACAGAAATTATTTAAACATACATCACCAGTTAGAGGAATTCTGGGATTGCTGCTTTCCAGGCTAGCAGAGAGAGTGATGCTGATGCAATAAATCCTGCAGTTCACAAAAAAACTTAGAATCCCAGGTAGAGATTTGGCTCAAACAGAGAGTACTTGCCTAATGTTTTCAAGGTTCTGGGTTCATTCCCCATCACCACAAATGAACAGTGACTACCAAAACCAATGAGTAAGAGCAAGGGATGATGGCAGGTAGGTATGAAGATGCTATGACAACACACACACAAACACACACACACACATATATATATATAATTTATGTATATATTTTAATTACATTTTAAAAATGGAAAGTTCAGTTTCACTTATTCCTGCCAGAGCCAACAAACACTCTTTCTTTCAATGATTCACTGATTAGGTCTCAGTTTGGAGCTGTTCCTGATTTGTCTCTTTAGCCATATGAAATGCATCTTTCAGAAGGACATAGGTACATGTGTGAAGGACAAGTGAACATACCCTCCCCTCCTGCAGTTTAACCACAGTCTAAAAATATCAAATGGAAAGTAAGCTCTGGAAAAAAGCAATTTGTGGAGGGAATGAATATGATCAAAATATATTGTATGAAATTCCCAAGGAAGTGATAAAACACTATTCTTTTTAAAAAAAATAAATTTATGAGTTTTAAATAGGTTTTATCACAGTATGTTATATTGCTAAAATTGTTCTGTCTTATTAGTTATTATTGCCCGTACCTTATGTGCTGAGTCTGCACATTGAAGAACAAGCAGAGAGCTTAGAGTATCCAGTAGTATCTGAAGTTTTCCAGGCCTTTCCTGGGAGTCTCTGGAAGAGCAATGAGAAACTACTATACTAACAGCCTTCATTCATGTATAAATTTAACGACTGTCTGTTGAAATGTGTGCATTTATGATTACAGACAGCATGGATGCATGTGCTCCCTGGAATGTTGAATGCTGTCTGAAGTGAGGAGAGGGGAACAGGGAAGATTATTCGAACACAGATGCGTGGATGGGACCGAAGGTGTTTACAGAAAACAATACAGTGGAAGGCACCTACAATGCCATGACACAATTAGAGGGAGCTTATTGAGCATATGTTATGTAAATTACATCATAAAGAGTTCCTGGAGTAGATAAATGATGGAGCGTGGGAAAGGGGATTTTTATAGGTAAAGGGGACAATGTGAGAAACTTCAGAGTAGGGGAAAAGATTCAATGCTGGATCGCAGTACCCAAAATAAGGCAGCGAGAAACCACACTGGAGAGGAAGCGCGGATGGAGAACAAGGCAGGGGTGGGTTATTTGTGGGAGGCTCTGGTGTTTTAATGAAAGGAGTAAAAGGACCACTCCTGCTTTTAGGCAGTCATGTTGGTGGCTGTAGAGAAAAGAACTGAGGCAAGGGACCAATTTAGAGTACAAGGCTGAGATGACTGTTCCTGATAGTCCCTAGAAACTGACAGAGAGAATTCTAGTGCTACCCAGGGTTTAGGGCATGCAAAGATCAAGAGGAAGGTAGAGGGACAAGTGCCCGCAGGTGGTCATCACTGGAACTGGGATGTCCAAGTGCAACAGACCAGGAAGGACTGTGGGAGCTGGGACTTTGGGGGTGGCAGCTCTGTAACCCATCAGGACTAAAGGACAGGTTTCATGTGGTTAAGAAAGGGAGCTTTGAGAGCAGGAGGATCAGATAGAGGGAGGGTCAGACAGAGAGAAGTCCCTGGAGATGCAACAGTTATACCACTGAGAGGCCACGGTTCCCAATAACATGGCCTGAGTCTAAAAGCAACTCAGCCTGGAATCAGGGCAGTATCTGAATGGGAAAGCAGAATCCCTACAAAGATATGAGAGAAGGCATGGTTGAGGCTTAGTTAAGACAAGACAACTTACTGATTTGTCTTAATAAGGATTAAGTGACACTTTTGAAATGGCACGATGGGGAATGGGTAGAGCAGAAGGCCACATGCACACCTTAAGTCAAGAGACCAAGTGGTAGTAGACACACATAGCAAGGGGAGAGAAGCTGTGCCTTCTGGACGAAGTGGTATGAGAAGCTGATAGAGGATTCCCAGTGTGCAGCTCAGAGGAAGGAGAGAGAGGAGCTGTGGGAGGCTGGGACTGGAGAGATGGTGCTAAAGACATCTGGAAATAAGAGCAATGGGCAGCTCAGGTAACCAGAGCCGAAGTTCACTGGAGAGTGAAGGATATCATCAAAATATACAGGCTGGCATGACATAACAGGTGTGTAGGGCTCCTAGCTAACCCTGCCCCCAAAGTAGATGCTTACACCACAATAAGGCCTGTAAAGCCTTGGAAGGCTTAATGAGGACAACCCAAGACAGTCAGTCCATCTGAACACTAGCTGCACATAGCTTCACCCAGTGGGCCCCAGACGTTCTATAAGGGATGTATATAGATAGACTTTGTATAAGACCTTCTATAAGAAGGTGCCTAACTCTAAAGGCCTGTGTCATCATTCTGTCTTGCAGAATAAAGCAATGCACAAAGGAACAGCAAAGCATTCTGTTGTCCAGTAAAATTTCTCAAATAGTTTTCTTCATTTGTTTTCTGCAGGACATATTGGCCAGATTTGGACGGGAAAATAAGAGAAGCATTAGTTTTACGAAGCGTTAAAGTCCGGCTCCTCATTAGCTTCTGGAAGGAGACTGACCCCCTCACGTTTAACTTCATTTCATCTCTTAAAGCTATTTGCACTGAAATAGCCAACTGCAGTTTGAAAGTTGTAAGTGTTTTATTGTCCATGTTATTAAATAAAAGGGCTTATTTCCTTTGCCTGTCTATGAAAGCTGTTGGCACATACCACACACACATGGGGGGAGAGGGAGTGTCATGTAGAGGGTAAAGGTCAACATCAGATGTCCTCCCCAGTCCTCTTCAGTTGCTCTCCTCCTTATTTTTTTTTTAACCTGAAGCTCACTGGATTGGCTAGACTGGCTAGCCACCAAGATCCAGAGGCACCTGCTTCCATCTACCCACAGCAGCCTGCCAAGCTCTGTGTGGATTTCATGTGTGCACAGTGAGCGGTTCCCCCTTGGAGGCATCTCCCCAACCCCTTCAAGTAACACTTTATTTGGACCACTTCATTCACCTACTAATCTTACTTGTAACCATGACAAAGAGTCGAAACATCCATCAATACACACTGGCCCTGCCCACCAGCCCACCAGCCCAGATTGCCGGGATTGCTCCAATCTCTTGTGTCACGTGCTCATCCATCTCTGGACGCCCAGAGGAAGGCAAAGTGAGAACTGCTAGGAACCTTGACAAGAAGTGGCTGAAGGGAGACAGGATTGATCTGAGTACAGTTCCATGATGGCTGGGACTTGTGTCTTGCTGGAATGAGTTGACAGTTTGACTTGTTACAGACATTGAGCTGTTATTAGGGACATAATCCATCAGTCCCACCCCTGCCCATAGACCTGCTTCTTCAGGTAGGCCTTACCTCTTCCCAAGATATCACCACCCACTAGACTAAGTATTCAAACACATGAACCTATGGGAGACATTTCCCATTTAAACTCTAGTACCCACAAAATGTGCTGACTTAACTCTCAGGCTCCTCTCTGATTTTTCTTGCCTCCTCCCCTCAGGACCTTTGTGGGTGCTATTTCCTCTGCCTGTAGTACTCTTAATTAATCCTTCTGGCCTCAGTTTTCAAACCAAGCCCCATACATTCAACAGCTGTATGCTGAAACCCCATTCTATGACAGGCCGTGTGCTTCCTGAGACATCTATCAACATGTGATGACAGGATCCCTGGAATATCCATCTTGAATCATAGCTTCCAGCTTATCCCTGACCCTTGAGGATAGCCCAGAGACGAACAGAGGGAGGCTGGATGGTGGTAGGCATCCTTCCAGCTTTTGTTCCATTACAGACATCACTGGCAGGGTAACATCAAAAGGCAAGGGAGGCTATGAGTGTGTTCTGAAGGGTAGCTGCATCTCACTGAGACAAAATGAATAGGCTTGAGGATTATCCTGCCCTGATAGTCTCAGCACCCATTATCTGTTTTCCTTCCTTCCCATATTTGGAACCCTAGGATTTCCATCCCTATCTCTCTACAACTCTGTTCTTAGCTTCAGTTTTTAAATCTGAAGCAGACACCCCCCCCATGTCTTTGAGTTTGAAAATCATTGTAAGTATTGAAACTAGGATTTGTGGTTATTACCAATCATCTGTCTTTCAGGCCAGATTTAAACATATATGAAATATCCAAGATAGGGTAAGGATACTAACAGGGATTTGGAAGTGGAAGCAGAGGTTGATATTGGGGAGTCAGGCAAGTCTGGTGAGACCAGTCTAGCCACTTCATAGAGACGAGAATGCTGGGGTGTTTCAGCTCAGGGACAGCATCATCCAGGACACTGAAGTAGCACTCAGGACTCCAGGGAAGTCAGATGACGCAGAAACCAGATATCTAGTCACTGATTCTTCTTAATCGCTAACATGAAGCTAGTAGTGTTCAAAATACGTGCTAAAGTGGTATACATAAATGAAGGCAGTAAAAAAAAAGGGGGAGGGTCTGGGAAAAACAGTGATAAGATAGGTTCTATCATCAGTGAGGAGAGCAAAGATTACTTGGAACAATGCCTGAGTCATTTTTCTCTCTGGTGAGTTTCATTGTGGCTATTTACAGAAGCATTTTTTACAGGAATCACCCCACATGAGTAGCTACACACCTAAAGAAAATGCCTCTTCCTTCCTCATCAAGCACAAACTGCTTATAAATCACTAGGGAAGGGCAGTACTACATGATCCAGCCCCTCTGCTTCCATGACAGACTGTTGATAGATACAGTCTTATGGAAATTTTGTGCAGGGTATCTCAGTTTATTTTAAATTCAAAGATGTAACAGCTATGTCATGCCAAGAAGTGGGGGTTTTACACCTCTCCCTGCTCCCTCTCCCAGCTCTCCAAATGTTCCGTGTGCCTTGGAGTATAGATGTTCCATCTATGGTTGGACATTCAGTAGCCATTTCTCCTCAATACTTTGACAAGTTATGAGTGAGTCTCATATTAACTACTGCCCACTGCATAAAGATGCTTCACAGACCAAAGCTGATAGCAACACTAATATATGTGCATAAACATAGCTACTTAGATGGCAACTTGACAGGCACAGCATGCCCATTAAGCAAAACAAAGGCAATGGCTTTCCCAATAAGGCATATCCCCTGCCAAGGCATGGGTCTTTGCCCGGGTTTACAGTATCAGGCATGACTCCCTCCTATGGATCAAACATTGTCCAAATTTTTCTTAGTTTTTGTCTATGATCTGGTAAGCTTCATGCATTCTGGAGATCAGTGTGTGAAATCAAGGGGTCTTCTGTCAAGTGTATGAGGTTTCCAGGAGCTTGGCACACAGCATAGTACATTCACTCCCAGGGTAACTCTTGATCTCCCTTCATCCAAAGTCAGGGGTCTTGCCCACCAAGCTGCTTCCTGCCCCGACAGCATGCTTGCATTTAAGGCTCTTGCATTTGAAATCCTACAAGGAAAGAGGAAGCCACTGTAGTAGCCTCTGCAGAACCCCATCGGCTTTACCACTTTGGATACAGATGGTCATGCATCTTGAATAAGCCATACATTAATAGCTCACTGCTGGCCATTTTATAAAACAGAGGCCATGTATTTTTAAATGTCAAGACAAGCATGGGTGGGAAGGAAACATGGCCCCATCATCTAGGACACAGATGGCTAGTGAGCTCTTACAAGAATAGTAGGGTATAGAAACTTCGGATACAGTATGTCTGCAGGAGGCACAGAGCCCTGACAAAGCAGATAGGTAGTTTGGGACCAGGCAAGGCTCTCTGTCTCTAACTAGATGCTTTCATCACCTGCACTGATGTGGCCTGGCATCATTTAGGACATCAGAGGGAGATTGCTACTTGCAAGATTGTCACAGTTCAGGGCTGCAGAGATGGCTTAGCAGATAAGAACATGCACTATTCTTGTAAAGGACAAGAGTGCAGCTCCCAGCATCCACATAAGGATTCAAGTGACTTACATCTATACCTACAGCTCCAGGGAATTCAATGTCCCTAACCTCTTCATTTACGCACATCTACCCACATTTTAACATACATACCTAATTTTTTAAAATTTTAATCTAAAAATACTTGCACAGCTAACTAGAATTACTTTATCTAATAAATCACCCAATTCTCTTTGTTCTCTTTGCTTCTCTCCCAGCACATTAGACCTCTAACAAAGTCAGAGACTCTGGGCTGGTTTCTGCAGTCTCAGAAGTCTCCCCCCTGAAGCTGAGAATAGAGGTTTTAGAAAATCTAGATGCACGCTTGTGATCAAGCACCAGGCTACCCTTCTCCCAGCATGAAGTATAAGGCTAGACCATTCTCAATATTTCCCCAATCCAAATGAGAACAAACAGAACCTTAAAATTACACATGAAGTCTCATCTTCCACATCTGCCCTTTGCCTCTCTTCCCTTCCAGCACACAGAGGCTGATAGATCTTCTAGAATCTGTTCTCCACTGCAATGGGGATCTGAGACCCTGGACTTCAGTGTGTGTCTCCTCTAAACACAGCCTTCAGGGTCCCATGACTTCATTCACAAGGGACACCTCATTCAACACTGGCCAGATTTTTCTCTCTTTTTTTCTTTTCTTCGGTTTTTGCTTTTTGGAAACAGGGTTTCTCTGTATTGCTTTGGAGCCTGTCCTGGAACTAGCTCTGTAGACCAGGCTGGCCTCCTTCCTCTGCCAACCGAATGCTGGGATTAAAGATGTGCGCCACCAGTGCTCAACTCACTGGCCAGATTTCTAAGGCCTGCCTTCACTGCACCCAGGTCTCACCTCCGAAGCTCCTTCATTTTTGGCCTTGGGTGAAATAGAATGCCATTACGACGATGATGATGTCATGCTGACATTAGAATTCCACAGTTTGAATTTGTGACTTTTTTTGATTGTCCATTCAAAAAGTCTGTAAACTTAGGTGTTCCAAAGGAAATTATTTGTTCTTGTGGCAAAAATCTCTTTTGACCTCTGCAGGTTCTCAGATGAATCAGCTAGTCATTGACATAATGTATGCACTGGGTAAGACTATGCATTCAGTTTGTTAACATGCACAACACAGAGCACCTGGAGGCTGCTTCCAGTGCCAGTGTGCCCTGCTGAATAAGATGGTGACAATTAAACAACCTCCTTGCTCACACCCTGTTCAGAGAAGGAATTTTGTGTTCATTTGTTAGCTTTGCAAAGTTAATCATAGAGCTAGTTGAGCATGCTAATTTTCTTTGTTGTTGCCTACATGGATAGAGAGTAAAAATAGCTTCCTCTATACAAAGTAACAAGAGTGTCATTTTAACAACCCAATATGAGGTCTATTGTTGATATTTGGATAATAGACTCCTTTGTACTTGGGAACAAGATCCAAAACATTCTCAATTGACCTGCTTTGCTTTCTTACTTTTTTTTTTTTTTTTTTTTTTTTTTTTTGACTATTTGTCTTACAGAAGTTTTTTGATCTGGAAAGAGAGAATGTGTGCGGAACAAAAGAACAAAAGAACCAGACCTTTCCCAAATTAAACCGCAACAAGTACATGGTGACAGATGGAGCAGCTTACATTGGTGGGTATGGAGGTTGAAAAGCTCCTCCTTGGGGATCACCCAGACAGTAGGGATCCACTAGTTACTGATGAAGCTGTACAGCTAAAAAGTGAGAAGGTGAAGGCTAAGATCTCTTCAGCCAGGTAGACCCTCTCTCTACTCCATGGCTGGTGATCATAGATGATGGATGGTTTACCGTCTACATTCCGCAAACATTCTCTGGCCCATTTGGCTCACTTTATAAGCAAGGAAACAGAGGGCTAATGAGAGGTGAGTTCCGGCATGGAACAGATACATGGACCAAAAATGCTTATTCCCCTGTCTACAGTGTCATGAGGCATCCTATCATGGGGTTCTGGCAAGTCATTACGATGTCTGGGCAGCGAAGACATCCATGCCATCTTCTCATGACATCCCTGCCATTTTCTAAATATCTAACATGGAGCAGTTCCCTGGAGCTCCCTAAATTTCAGTTTGCTGATTTGTAAATGAGGCTGGTAACAGTTTTTAACTTCATGGAGTGACATTTAAATGAGAGATAATATACACAAAGCACCTGGCACATGGATGGTGCCCAATTAAATGTTAGCTATTATTGTTATTGAGGCAATAAAGTTCCAGGTGCATCAATCATTATTACTTTGGGAGGATTATTCTAACTTTTTGCAGTGTGTGGGAGGACGGCGTAATTCCTTCACTGGAATCATCACAGAAGGAGCTGACATTGTCTACAAAAAGGAGATGCTCCAATCCTAAAGAATCCGGGGGATTACAACATTACACAAGAATCAGCAGCCCTGGTAGAGAAGAAAATCAAGTTTGTGGGTTACAGGAAAGGATATGGAACCCCTATCAGTTATTTCTCTAAATTCCGTGGATGAATAAAAAACCCTCTTTACTTCAAAAAGCACTTTTACCTTATTTAGTTATCTTAGCATCTCTACCAACAGAGAGGAAAGTTTAATCCAAGTTTAGAAGTGAGAATTTGGAATTTGAATAAGGAAGTAACTCAGCCACACAGTTGTTCAGAGAGGAGCTGGGTATCCTGCCCAGACTACGGGGTCTACAGGGTCATTGCAATCTCAACCTGAAGATATAAGTCTCTATTTTTCCTAATTATAGCATTTCCTACTTAAAAATAAAGCATGTATGTATGTATGTATGTATGTATGTATGTATGTATGTATGTATGAGATGACTCCTCCATGGTTAGGAGCATGTACTGCTCTTCCAGAATTCAGTTCTTAACTTGTTATGTCGGTGTTCTCGCAGCCAGAGGATCTGACACCCTCTTTTAGCCCCCATGGGTACTGCATTCATGCATACAAACCCATACACAGACACATACAAATATACACAATTAAAGACAAAATAAATTTCCTTTTAAAGATTTTCCTGGCATGGGGTATACCCTTTAAATTTTCAGCACTACACTCATGAAGTAGAGGCAGGAGGATATCTGTGAGTTTAAGATCAGTCTGGTCTACATAATGAGTTCCAGGACATCCAGGGCAATGTGAAAAGACACTGTCTCAAAAAAAAAAAAAAAAAAAAAAAAAAGTTTTTAAATGTGTAATTCCAGTTGTTTTAGATTATTTTTCTCATCTTTATCAGTTTATGAAAAACAATTAAATTAGCTTTTTTTTTTTTTTTTTTTTTTAGCAAGTGACAATGACTGGTGAGATGACCCAGCAGTTTGGAGTACTTAGTACTCTTGCAGAGGACCTGGATTAGATTACCGCCACTCATGCAACATCCATTAACTCTGGTTCTAGGGTGTACCCTGGCCTCTTCTCACCTAGGCACATATTGTTCACACAGATACATGCAGACAAAACACTCTTAAATATTAAATAAATAAACAGATATAAAAACTTTAAAAACAAGTGCCATAAATAATAAATAAATAAACCCTCAGAACTGTTTACTAAAATATGGGATGTCTAGCTAAATTATCCAAAACTAAGGATGAATCCAATCATATACACAGTGGCTTAAGACCCCAAAGCAAGATGTTTTACTGTAGCTTTTATTTAAAGTGAGGTGCCATGTGTGCATTCAGTGACACCTTAGCCAAAGAAGAAGACAAAACTCAATCCAAGACCAGACATGAGGCGGTAGCTTATTAACTAATGTTTATTGGTCTTGAAATGGGTCACCTGATCTCCAAACATTCCTTAAACAAAGTAAATCAAAATTTGGAATCAGAAAAATCTTACACAAACTGGAAGATGGTAGCAAGTCATGTAATATCTTCTAAGTCTCAGTTTCCCCATCTGTGAAAGGGGGATAATAGTGTCCACCCTTTGGTGGTAGTATGAAGATTTAATGAGGTAGTATATGAATGGCTCTCCACACTGACTCTGGTAGACCTGGAGTCTGAGCAAACATTGGATTCTTGCTCTCATCCTCTTCTTGAGCTGACTTTTTTATTATTAATAATAATATAATTTAAAATTTTTACATGTCGATCCCAGTTTCCTCTCCCTCCCTCCCTCTTACCTTCTTTCCCCCCTCACATGCACCCTAACCACCCTCCCCTCCCAGCCCCCCAACCCCATTCCACTTGTAGGGCTATGCTACCCAAGTGGGATCGTGTAAATCTGTCAAGTCATTTGAAGTAGGGACTAGGACTTCTCTCCTGTCTCTAGGTCAAGGGAGTATCCCTCCATGGGGGATGTGTCCACAAGGTCCTTTTGTGTACCAGGAATATATCCTGGTTCTACTGTCTGAGGTCCCTCACACTGCTCAGTCCTTCTAGCTGAGACCCATATTCAGGGGGTCCGAGTCAGTCCCATGCTGGATTCCCAGCTATCAGTCTGGGGGCCCATTGAGCTAAGACGTTTTTAGATGAGTTTATTTTATAGACAGCAATTTTAGCAAAACATTGATCCCCTAGAAAAAAACATAGCTCTAGCATAAAAATACTCAAAGAACATCAAAGAGAGGAAAATAACCAATGTCTAAAATAATCCTGGGCACACTCTGAAACTTGTTAAATTGTTCCTTCCACACTCATTGATAACGTGGAACTAAGACAATTCCCAGGGCATGGGATTATAGCGCCATTAAGTTTGTATGAGACTTCCAGAAGAATCTTCAGGCAGTGTCATTGTTTTATATTCTCCAGAATGTATCTGACTTAAGCTCTGAAAATTTGTCAGGAAGGTGTCTGAGTGATTAGACAGCTAAGGAGAGGGCAGGGGGTTAATTGAAGATATTGACAAGATGCCCAAGGCTGCCTACCAACCAAGTGAGCTCTTTGGCACCCTCAACAACATCACATATACACACAGGACACACTATATTCTGGATATTGCAGCCTTAGTGTGCATTTTGGGGGAACTAAAATCATCTTTAAAAAAAAAAGTGAAACTGTAGTTCATCTTTAAAAAAAAAAAAAAAATTACAGGAGCATATGTCACTTTGAGGTCAGCAAAAATCCCTGTGTTAGCCTGAAGCTTTCCAGAGCTATCTCTAAAAGAAGCTAGCTCAAGAGTTTGAAATCCACAAACACCCTGATCTTGGTTTGTTCACCGATGGCAGGGAAAAGCTACATTTACAGGGTAAGGCCCAGAGGTCCCCACTTCTCTCCATCCTTTTTTCTCCTTCCAGGGCTTCTCCCAACACATTTGTCTGTGTATGTTTCCTCCAGAACTTTTGAACATTGATTTCTGCACATAGCAGAAATCTCAGTGTGGCTGCTGTACCCCAGAGCCTGAGCTGAGGTCATTGTCCAGGGTGAAGCAGGAAGTGGGTGCCTTTAGGGTCAGAGTTTAATCGCAGAAGTGAAGTGCTGGCTCTGGAGTTAGATTTTACTCTGAACCCCAGCTCCAAAGGTTTTCTCTGAAGCACCATCAGCTAGCCATGAAGCGTGGGACAAATGTAGGAACCTCTGTGAACATCTTCCTCGTGGTAAATTCTTCCCATCATACCAAATACTGTATATAAGCACAAGTACTGTGCTTTGCCCAAAATAAGAAGTAAACCATACTTGCTCTCCTCTCAAACTCCCTTGCAGCTGGATCACATCCCCTAATATTCCAAACTCCCAACCTTTCCTTTGCCCAAAAGATATCACCCTCCTTTGGGAGTTTGGCTACCTCTTGTCCTAGTTAACCTTCTGAGTGTTTCTCATTACTCAACACACAATTTCTTGATGCATCTGGCCAAGGGTAGAAAGCCTTCTCTCAGTGCTCATGGCCCTGGGTGTGAAATCCTGGTGTGCCCTTTCCTACAATCTGTGTTCTAGTGACTGCTTCTTTCACTAGCTCTTTGAAGGTGGGAACTGACATTTTCAGACTTATATTCACATTATTAATATTGGACCTGGTAAACACTGGGTCCTCAGTGAACAACACAGGACAAGGAAGATCCAAGAAATAAACAGCACTGTCCCATTCTAAGGACAGAGCTTGGTTGTGCCAAAGAAACATACATGAGAGGTTGGGGTTGCTCAGCCCTCTCCTGTACCTTTGTTTTAATTCATGTTCTATGGTTATGAAGAGACACCAGGACCAAGGCAAATCTTATAAAAGAAAGTATTTAAATTGAAGGCTTGCTTACAATCTCACAGGCTTAGTCTGTTCTCATCATGGTGACATGCAGGTAGGTACAGTGCTAAAGAAGGAGCTGAGAGCTTTACAAGCTGATCCTCTGACAGCAAACACAGAGAGAAAGAAACTGGGCCAAGTGTGAGCTCTTGAATTCTCAAAGCCCGCCCCTAGTGACACACCCCTCCAGCAAGACCATGCCTCCAAATCCTTCCCTGAAAGCTCATCAAATGGGAACTAAGCACACAAATATATGAGTCTATGAGGCCCATTTTCATTCAAACCACCACAGCCTCAAAGATGGATTAGGCATGAATGGCACAGCTGTAATCAACCTTTCTGAAATGATCTCAACCTCAAAATCCATATGCTGAAGTCCTGATTCCCTGTGTGAAAGAATATGAAAAGGGAAAATCACTCCCAAGTGGGGTTATTAAAGTAGACATTAATCCAATGTGGTCTATGTCCTTTAAAACAAAGCCAAAACACAAAAGAACTGTGATGTGCATAGTGGCTCATGCCTATAATTCCAGATCTCAGAAGGCTGAAGGGGAAGAAGTGCTGTGAGTTTGAGACCAGCCTGAACTCTATATAGTAACATTCTATTTCAAAAGCAAAATAAGGAACAGGGCTAGATAAGGGCATGCATAGAGGAAAGACAGTATGGAGATACAGGAAGAAAGGGCCACCCGGGAAAGGGGGTTGGAACTCACCTTTTCCATCCTAATTTGCTTCTCTATCCCTGAAATGAACACCATGACCAAAAGCAATTTTGACGGAGTGGGGGGTAGGGTGTTTCATCTTGCAGATTAAGGTTTACCATCAAGAGAATCCAAGGCCAGAAGTCAAGATAAGAGCTTGAACCATTAACCGCAAGGGAAATGCTGCTTACTGTCTTGATCCCAGGCTTATGGCCTTTCTTATCTAGCCCTGGCCCACTTTCCCAGGGATGGCAATGCCCACATGGAACAAGGCTCTCCCACAAGGGACAGGGCTTTCCTACATAATTAACAGTCAAGCAAATGCCCCATAGACATGGGCAGAAGCCAATCTGATGGTGGTAGTCCTTCCTAGATGTGTCAAGTTGGCAACAAATATTAGCCATCACACTTCCCTTGATTTTGTCTTTAAAGTCATGGGAATACATTTCTACTATTTAAACCAATTTGTTCTGGCACTTCATGAAAACTGTCTTGGAAAGCAAATCAGCTATCTAAGGTGCAGACAGACCTATGAGTCTGTGTTCATGCCTGGCCAAGCAGCCAATCCCCCTGCCATGGGGGATGCCTTCCAGTCTCCTTAGGGAGTCCTGGAGCCTCTTCTCTGCCTTCAGCTTTGTCTAAATTGTGAAGTGTCTCTGCATAATAATGTTTATACATATGGATTCGATGTTGTCTCTTTGATAAGGTAGTAATTGTTCACAGGATTTTTAAGTATTCCTATATATTTTAAATGTTGCTGTATTTAGTGTGTCTTGTGAACATCAATAAGAAATAACATTTACAAAAAAAAGAACAGCAGATTCCTTGTTTTGAGTTTCAACTTGAGCAAAGCTGAAGAAAATGCCAAAATAATATGCAAATATTAATCCACCATATGTAGGGCTTCTTGCAATTTTTTTTTCTCTGGAGCTGTCAACACGATTCTGCCTCTCTTGTTATTCCTGGATGTTTATTTTATGTTTTTTATATTTGAATCTCTTCTGTCTTTAATATATTGGGAATTTTCCCAGTTGATCATACCTCCTCACTATGATTTCTTTGTTTGCAGGAAATTTTGACTGGGTAGGAAATGACTTTACTCAGAATGCTGGCACAGGCCTTGTCATCAACCAGGCAGATGTGAGAGACAATGGGAGCATCATTAAGCAACTTAAAGATGTGTTTGAAAGAGACTGGTATTCACCTTATGCCAAATCCTTACAGCCAACCAAACAGCCGAACTGCTCAAACCTGTCCAAACTCAAGCCTCCCTCCAACCAACCTGCCACTTACAATGCCACCAGGAGGGAGCCACTGAGTGCATAGCTCACTGACAGACAAGCAAGGCTGCAGACCTAATGCGGGAAGGACTAGAGGAAACACAACAATTTACTACTTTTTTCTTAAAGGAGAAATAAAAGCACACTTATTTAAAAATGTTCTCTGAATGACATGTAATATCTAGCTAACAACATCTTAGCACCATATATTGAATTTAAGACTTTTGTATCTATGAGCTTTAACAAAGAATGTCATTCTGGCATAGGAATTAGTTTTTAACATCTGCACACAGATTTTAAGACTTGGATCTTATCTCCTGTTTCTTACTGGTTTTAGAACCTTTTCTGCTGGCCCAGATGCACAGGTTTTAGCTTGAGGTGAGCCCTATCCTTTAACACTGCTGAATACTGGAGTTAGAGGAAGACAGGAGAAGACAAAGACAGACCCAAGTTTCTGCCCTAATAAACCATCTCCAAGACCTATCCTGGCAGCTGAAAACAGACACCCTCATCTCATTCCAGTCTTCAAGACTCCTGAAAAACACTCATTTTTGTTCCCTTGTCTTCTGATACCACAGGTTCTCTTTGGTTTAGGTCTGTCTTGTTCTACAGCATCCCTGTACTCACCTCAGCACTAGTTCAAAATGTCTTTGGGAAAAGTATGAATTCCCCAGAATGTATACAATATAGAAATAGTAGTCTTTCATTTTCACCTTTCAGCTACATTCCTCTTCCCTCCCAAACTGGTTGCTTTAAGAACCACAATCAGCTGTTTCATATATGTATGATATATATATACATATATATGTATGTATGTATGTATATATATTTTTTTCCTCTTTCCTCAAGCTTAGAAAAATTAAGTGCCCCTGCTAATATTCAGCAAACCATTAAGTCTGCATTTGGAGAACAAAGCTGTTCCATATTTGTGTTTGGTTAACAGTGTTATAAAGAAAAGGTCTCTATGTGTCAGTGGATTTTAATTTATTTAGAATTATTATGCTGTTAAGAGTATGCCAGCAAATGTTTATAGAGCTATTTAATATACCTTATGCTATTTAATATACCAAATGCTTTTCAGACAAATGCAATTTAAATACTGTGCTTAACATATTTTACTAAGAAACAGAAATACTGGATTATTGTTCTATAATGTCATTGTGTGTTGTTGTTTTATATATCTACAATATATAATCCTGTATTAATGGAGACTGTTGCTACATGAGAGAGGTGTGACCTCTTTAGAGCCCAGAGCAAGTGGCCAAGATGCCCATGCCCACTCTGGCTCCTGCCACCAGGCTCAGAACAGAGTCCTTCACTCTCTGGCCTCTGGTTTCTATAGTTAACATAAAGACAATAATACTCACCTACCTCTCAAGGATGCTGTCATGGTAGGCGATATTTATAAGTTGTTTTTTGAAATCAAAAGAACCTATATAAATGCTAAGCATTATACTGCATAATCTTTTTCTTGAAATAATCTCTTCAATATCCTGATAGAACCAAAACCAAATACTCCCCAAGAATCTAGAGGGGAAATATTCTATGTGCAAACACAGATGACAAAGACAGAGGGGAGGGTGGAGGGTTGGTCCTGGTGACAATCTGGATTGTGGACATTGGAATGGAACAAGATACCTGGTCACCGTGACATAAATAATAACGCACACAGACGCTGTGTTGCAAATGAACCTTTAGGACCAGTGTGTACTTGTGTCTTTACAGCAAGGATAAACAATCTCACTTGTTTACTTTCATCTCCAGAGATTTGGTTTTAATTATGCAAAAAAAAAAAAAAAAAAAAGAGTTTTTTACCCAGGCTCACTGAATGCAGAATGGCTGTTCCCAGTCCTACTGACCACCCCAGTTCCTTCTTGTTATTTCTGTCTCTTGCCTCACTGGTTGTTTAAACAAGTGGAGAGATATGAAGGAGTCCCCAGCGGTGGTGCACACCTTTAATACCAGCTCATGGGAGGCAGAGGTGGGAAGATCTTTACAGGCCATGTAGAGAGTTCTAGGACAGCTAGGGCTATAGGAAGACCCTGTCTCAAAATCAAAACAACAACAAAACGAACAGTGAAAATGACACACAGAGAGATAGGAAGAAACAGAGACACAGAAGGAGACAAAGACAGGACAAAGCAGAGACACAAGGAGAGAGACAGAGATAGAGGACGGCAGGAGAGAGCTGTGCATTAAGAGTATTGGGTTTTATGGGCTGATTCGAAGACTCTCATGTTGTCTGCTACACACCAACATCAGTGGAGCCCTGCCTGACCCACGTCTCAGTGCCACCACCATGTGACCACAGCAAACCCCTCACCCCACTGTGCAAAACTATCCTTCTGCAACAGCAAGGAAAATGAGTCCTGTGCAGAGTGTCCCGTGCCACCTGTCTTCTGAGAGAATATTCAATTCAGAGGCCCCTCTCTTTCTCCAGAATACTCTCCTGCAGAGGGGACCTTTTTCTCTTAGACTTTGAGTCTCTGCTGGATTGATGACTAAATTCCATTCTTCCCATTCCTGATAGCTTGGGATATATTTCTCAAGAGGGAGAGAACATAAAACAAATACAAAAACCCCAAGACTCCTTATAATGTGGGGATACACCCTGCTGGAAAATATGAAGAAGGTGGCTACTGTCCTTCTCTTTTTCTCTATGAATATTCTAGGAGCTGTTCTCCAAGGGAATGGAGACCAAACACAATTTAAAATACATTTTGGATTGCTCCATTGCCAACACTAACTTAGTGCCTTATTTATTCTCAACATTGGTTTTTAAAATTCAACAGTGCCCCACCATACAGGCCAGTACCCACTGGTTGAAAGCAGGCATGTGGGATCCATAGCTTCTGTGCATCAGACTGTTTTCCTAAGACACAAAAAATATATCACCCTCACACCAGTCATTGTCACACATTCTCCCATGCCTGTCCTGTTGGCTTTCAATGCACTGGCCATTCACATACTAAATCACAGAGCTAGCAGACCACAGGAAAGGAAGTGGAATATGGAGGTTGTATCTACACTCTGCAAAAATCACACTTTGTGGACCTGGGAATGACAGAACTCAGAAACACTGCAAATGCATGCATGCACGCCCGTGTTCCCCCTGCACACTGTCTTTAAGGAGTGTGTAAGAGATGCTGCAGAGGTCCTCCAAAACATAACGTGAAAATGAATGTCTTGAGTTTCTCAGCCTCAGCAAGAGAAATGGAAGATGTGTGGAAGCTACTGCTTTTGTGTTGCTCTGGGCATTGTTTTCCGGGAATCTTCTCTGCTTTATCTCAGAGCCTGCACCATTCTTAATCAGATGTGTTGAATTCCATTCTGTTGATTGATCTCACCCTTTGAAAAGGGCGTTTTATTAATGTGCACTTACCAGCTTGTCAGAAGTACCTCATTGAACCTGGGATGGCAGAAACTTGTCATCTGTCCTGTTCCTGTCCCCAGCACCCCCCCCCCAGCCTCCTACCCCTTCCCCACCTGTAGTTCTTTTTGAATGACTTGGATTCATCCATTCTCAGATTTTCATTTGCTTATAGAAACTTTTATGGAACTAAGTTCTAGGGGACAAGGAGAATGCGAGAATTTCTTGGTGGGATCAGATCCAGTACCTTCTATTTCAGGAATTCTATCCTTTTTTAAATCTGCATCCCCCTGTCCCAAACACATGCCCTTTGTAAGGATTTCTCTGTCCAAATTCTATTCCATTATTTTTAGAATGTAATGTGAAATATGCCCTCCCCGCATACAGCAGTCAGCTCCTGTTTTGAAAGACACTTTGTTGTTATTATTTCAATTCTGTGCTTACCAACAGTCCCGTGGGTGCGGGTGGATTTTCCCCTTGCCTTGGCTGATTCCCAATGAACCAGTGCAACCCATTATAAGCATTTTGACTGAGAATATAGATTGGACAAATTACTCCATATCCCATGCTTTCCAGTTTGCTATGGATTCATACCCTTCTTTATCCCCTTATATCTTGTTAACCAAAAGCTGCCTATCATCTTCTACATTAATGACATAAGTAAGGTCACCCTCAACTCTTAGCCTGCATTTTCCATTTGAGAGAATTCCCATCTTTGACATCTCTGAATGAACTAGAACACATTGCTTTTTATGGTAGCTACCTGGGTATCCTAAAAAAGTTTTTTTTGGGGGGGGGTTGGTTTTTCGAGACAGGGTTTCTCTGTAGTTTTGGAGCCTGTCCTGGTACTAGCTCTTGTAGACCAGGCTGATCTCAAACTCACAGAGATCTGCCTGCCTCTGCCTCCCGAGTGCTGGATTAATGTGGGTATACATGCAACACATACATGCACATGTATGTACTAAATGAGTAAATAAACATTTAAAATAAACACAGGAACAATAAGAAATGTAAGATTTAATAAGTTTTAATAATATTTTCTTTTGTTATGTGTAACTACTGACTTAATCCTGGTATAAAGGATAGTTCCATTTTTAATATGCTCTTATAAAAACAGGACAAACTTTTATCTGGTCACATCAATCTTCAGATAACTAAATAAACTGGTTAATAAAAGGCTAAATGGGGGGGTGCTTTATAATGATCAATTCTTTCATGTAACCAAAAGCTCAGGTTTTCCTTTTCAAGCATAAGTATTATAAAACTTTGTCATATTGTGAAGCTAGCTATTTCTCTTTTCCTCAGCTTAACCTCAAACATCAGGTACTGTCATAAGCAGTGACTAAGGGAGCTATAGTTGGCCCCACAGAGCTTGGACCACTGTGGAGCTTTTCGCCCCACAGGTATCTTTGTAATACTATTCCCATCTGACAATTTTTTAAAAAGTTTGTCCCCTTATGGAGAAAATAAGAAAACACTGTTTAGTGAAGAAATATATGCATAAGCCATGTCCTGTACTACATCTGGTCCAGCAGCCTAGTCACCCATCATCCCCTCTCCCCCAGATCAATTATTCTTCAAACCTATAGTAAATGTCCCCGTGTCTTCTCTGCGAACTCCTTTTAGTTTAGGGTTCTGTTTACAATACTGAAGAGCAAAGCCAGGGCCTTGAGGACATTAAGCAAGAGTACTGCCACTGAACTACACCCCACCCAGCCCCACCAAACCCCATCCCCTGTCTGCTTTGAAATGTGCCTCATCCAGTGCCTACTGACACCAAACCCCTTCCTAATTCAGGCTGAGGAAGCACTTCCATTCAAAAAAGCTGAAGCCCTTAGCACAGAGCCTTGCTAAGAACCCATGGGGGATGAATGGTTGATCTGCTATTGTGATGTGGACTTGCCTGTGAAGGACTTCCCTCTGAAGGAAAGCATGTACACACTTGCACATAAGGTGCGAGCCGCCATAAGGAGAAGTCTGAGGCACACTTTCTTCAAAGTTGCCTGCAGAGACTTAGTAAAGTGAATTCTAAACCTTCAAGTCAATAATTGGTTTTTGGGGGGTTTTGTTTGTTTGTTTGGTTGGTTGGTTTTTGTTTTGTTTTTTGTTTTTGTTTTTTATCAGCAATGTCTGTTTCCTATAGCTTCATGGTTTTTAAAAAATTGAAATAATATATTTTATAGAAATCATATGAAGGGGTCCAATTAAATCTTAACAAGATAAAGATTACTTAAAATTGAATTTTTTTCCCTTTGATAGGAACACTAGTAAAGACAGTGTTCTTGTTTTGTGAAAACAATGGCTAACTCTCACTAGTAGTTCTCTGGGCACCTGGCCTATTGAAAGCTTAATTCAACTATCAACTCAACCCCTTCCCGTGGGTAGAAAACCCTTAGGCACAGCACAAACACTGAGCAGATAGACATGGTTTCTAATTTATAATATTCTTGTGCTGGTTTGCAACCCATCTTGGGAACGTGATGACCTCAATTTCCAGGATTAAAAATATTGAAATTGCACGTGACTTAAATAAAGTTGTGAAATAAAAGATGACATTTTTAAGGACAACTCAGAATGTTCGATTCAATGACATCTGTGTTAATAATGGCTTCATCTGCAATTCTACCCTCTTTTACTAAATTCTACCTTCTTCGTCAAGTGTGTATGACAGGCAGCATCTAAGACACATAACTGCAGAATGGTGACACCAAATCTTCAGAACAGTTGTAGCAGTGAAAGGGTACTTTGTGGCACTGGGACACAAAGGCATTTTGTTCCCAGCAATAAAGCTTTCTGTTATTACCTACACTCTTAGTAATATAGTCTTTAAGTTTGCTGGAGAGATCACTCAGGCCTCCGTGTAGCACATCTGCTCCCTGCCATATGAGCTCCCCACACTAGCCACAGCTGCTCACCTTATTTTCAATGACTGGTTGACTGATCGACCATGGGGAAGCCGAAGAAAAGATGACACACCCAGACTCTGGTCTAACCGTCAGAGTCACGGTATGAGAGGTAGAAAGCAAGCAAGGAGCAGGAAGATGCAGCCCGGGCAGGTGGTGCCACCTTCAGGAAGGGAGCACAACTGCATCCACAGAGACAGCCATAGTCCTTGCTGAGTCACCACTCCTGCTTTGTTACTGAGAAAAACAACGGGGTCTCAACACTGACTCTCAACTTCGCAGGCACTGGGTTGTTTTCCTATCTTGTTTACTTTACTATGTATTGGCATAAATAAACTTATATTAACTGGCATAACGTGACTCCGTGTTTATTTTTCGTGATCCATAAGATACAGTCTAACAACAAAATGAAGTAAAAGCTGTCCTTTCTGGATTTCTGGTTTTTTTCCCTGTGTTGTTATTGTTATTGTTATTGTTATTGTTATTGTTATTGTTTTTGCTGGGGCAGGAGTTGATTGGTTGCGATGGGAGGCGCTCATTGTGAAATACAGGCTGATCTCAAACACAGGGCCCTCTCCTTGCCTCGGTCTCCCAAGTGTGGAAATTAGAGTCCTGTCTCACTTCACCAGGGTTATCCTCTTAAAGGGCCTGAAAGTAGAGAAGGTAAAAGAATTAACACTGGAGAGATGGCTCAGAATTTAAGAATGGCGACTGCTCTTTCAGAGGACCCAGGTTCAATTCCCAGCACCCACATGGCAGCTCACAACTGTCTGTAACTACAATGTAGCATAAATTCTCTACCTCAGTCTGAACAGTCAATCCTGTCCTCAGACTGCCTCTTCTGACAGCTACTCAGACTGCCTGCCTAGACTGCCATGAGCTCCTGTTTCCTCCCACTTTATATTCCTCCCAGCCATATCCCTTCCTGTCTCCACCTCCTTAGAGCTGGAATAAAGGTATGCCACTCCAAGTGTTAGGATCACCTTTGTATGAGTTGTGTTTCTCTTTTAGGATGGCCTCTGTCTCCTGAGTGCTGGGATTAAAGTTGTGCACCGCCACTGCCTGTACTCTATGTTAAGGTGGAAACCACCCCAGCCGTGGCATCCATTACCCAAAGAGTCTGGGATATTATGGTGGAGGTTTCACCCAAGTCCCCTCACCCATCTCCCTCCAAACCCTGCTGCATCTCAGAAAGCCGGCCAAATGATGACCCCTTCCACCAAGATACTCAAGACCACTCCCACAGGGTATTTAAACTGTCCCCCAGAAGTGGTTTTTCCAGTCTTGTTTTCCCATCTAATCTCTGGGGGACTGGAAGGCCATCCAGGAACATTGTACTGTATCCCTTAAAAGTGGCCTTTTCTAATTCAATTTGATGTGGTTGATCTGATTTCAATTGCTGCATCAATGAAGATGCTTATCAGGGTGTAGAAACTTTTCATTCTATGACAAACTAGTGTGGCTAGCTTTGCACTCTGATCTTCAGGCAAGCTTTATTTGTTAGATCATAAACAAAATATCACTACACTCTGGTTCCAGGAGATCTGACACTCTCATACTAATATACATAAAATACAATTAAATAAATTATACTTTTAATTAACATTGAATTGTGACCTGTTGGCCATGTGTTCATGTCTAGTTGTCTTTGTGGTGAACCACCCTGATCTATTCCCTAGGTATTAAACACCAAATCAATAGTAGCCAAGGATCCTGGACCCATAAAGATGAATTAGAAGCACAGAAATCACACACATAGGCAATAACTATACATCAGAACTATTGGGATGACACTCAGGATGCAGAAGCAGGTGGACATGTGTGAGTTTACATCCAATCTGACCTACATAGTGAGTTCTAGGCCAGCCAGAGTAACAAAGTGAGACCCTGTCACAAAACAAACAAAAAAAGAATGAAAAAAGGAATTGTTGAGATGGAAGAGAAATTAGAGGTCTTGAACCTGTCAACCCATACTTTTCTTATGAGGTAAATAAAGCATAAAACACACACTGAGTTCATGGGGTCAAGTAGAGGCAGATGTGTATGAAATTTAGATGATGATTCAAAGTATAAATTCTAATGACTAACTTAATAAATACAGAAGAGATTAATAATATATGAAGAAAGTAGCTTACAGGACTTTCAAGAGACAGAAGTGCAAGCAGTTCTAACAAGTCTGACAAAAGGAGGTGAGTTTGGAGATGATTTGGAAGGGCTAGAGGAAATCTTGGTGAGATTATGACATAGCTCAGTTTGACTAGAGGTTGGTAAAGTCAGAAGTCCTAGAGTTGGGTTTTGTTCCTCTTGTGTGTGAGTGCCCACTTAAAAGTGAAAGAAGGACATAAGCTATTGTCTTAGTCATTTTTTTATTTCTGTGCCAGAATACAATGACCAAGGCAACCTATAAGAGAAAGTATGTAATTCGAGGTTCTTGGTTCCAAAGGATTAGAGTCCATGACCATTGTGGCAGTGAGCATGACAGGCAGCAGGCAGGCAGCCATGGTGATGGAGCAGGAGCTAGGAGCTTACATCTGATCCACAAGCCCAGTGTAGAAAGAGAGACAGCATTAACTGGAAATGGTATGGACTTTTGAAACCTCAAAGCCTGCCCCCATTGACACAAGGAAGAGGCAAAGCAGACCTTGGAACCCCACTTGCCCAAGGACAAGATAACTTCCTGGAATCCTAGGAGCTGTAGTTCTTGGCAAATAATACTCCATCTGCACCAGATATGCTTGGTCACACATGGGAGGGAGATACACAGGCAGGAAATTTGTCAGGATGTATGCTTTCCCCTGATTGGACCTAGTTGGAAATGCAATGAATTATGAGTTTTGCTTGTGTAAGTCCCTGTAAAATGTGACTCATGGCCATTCCCTGGAAATTCAGGGGTGGACTTGGCCAGAGTCCTCCTTCCCAGCCAGTATTTACCTAAAGTTTACTTCAAATTGGCTCAAAACTGTGGATCTGGTCTTTCTCTTGAATCTCAGGATTAATATACATTTCATCCAACAAGACCGCACCTCCTAATCCTTCCCAAACAGTTCCACCAACTGGAGACTGAGCATTAAAACATACGAGCTTATAGGAATATTCTCATTCAAACCACCACAGTTACCATGTATCCTCAATGACCAGTGTGAGACTGGACTGATCAATGGAAAGGCTTAAAGGCAGAATTAAAGCTCTCTCAAGAAGAAATCCCACTGTTGGTCAGCATTCATCCCTACCCAAGGTCCAGCCTGTCTATAAGACAGGCTGCCCACTGGCTTTGGCTCTTGCTTAGCATCCCACACAATCTCTTAAGTCAGTATGTATCTACAAATCAATGTGTGTGTGTGTGTGTGTGTGTGTGTGTGTGTGTGTGTGTGTGTGTGTGTGTGGTATGTATGGTGTTGCTTTACTTAGGGTTTCTATTGCGCCAACAAAACACCATGACCAAAAAGCAAGTTGGGAAGCAAAGGGTTTATTTGGCTCAAACTTCCACATTACTGTTCCTCACTGAAGGAAGCCAGGACAGGAACTAAAACAGGACGGGAACCTAGAGGCAGGAGATGATTCAGAGGCCACAGAGGGGTGTTGCACACAGGCTTGCATTCTCAGCTTGCTCAGCTGGCTTTCTTGCAGAACCCAGGACCACCTGCCCAGGTATGGCACCACCCACAGTGAGCTGCGCACTCCCCCGTTGGTCACTAATTGAGAAAATGCCTTACAGATAGATCTCATGGAATCATTTTCTCAACTGAGGCTCCTTCCTCTGATGATTCTAGTTTGTGTCAAGTTGACACACAAAGTTAGCGAGTATAGGTATGTATGCATGTATGTATGTGTAGTGTGTATGTATGTGTGTAGTATATATGTGTATAGTATATGTATGTAGTATGTGTGTATAGTGTGTATTATAGTATATGTGTGTGTAGCGTATGTGTGTGTTGTGTATGTATGTGTATCTTATGTGTGTAGTATGTGTGTATGCAGTGTATATATCTGTATAGTGTGGGTGTGCAGTGTGTGTATGTGTATGTGGTGTATATATGTGTACAGTATATGTGTGTGGTGTATGTATGTGTGTGTGTATTCTGTGTGTGTGTTGTATTGCTATGGTAGAACACTGATACAGATGGCTGGAAACAATCTCAAAATCTTAATCACCTAAAACCATAAAAGATATCATTTCTCATAGTAAATATTCACTGTGAGTCAGGGTCAAAAGAGGCCAATTCAGCAGGCGGAAGGCTGCTGGATGGGCTTATATATGCAAACAAATTCTCTAACCAGGAAGTAACATGAGTCACTTCTGCTGAAAGACCAAGATCTCACCCAGACTGGTACCAGGAAAATGTCACCCTACTAACACTTCTAAAACGGTCGAGAATCTGTGGTATTCAGTGAATACTCTGACTGACTCACACTGTTAGTTACAAAACACAAACTTCAATCCTTCAGGGCAAAGTCATGGGGACAAACAGGAACAACTGTAGTTTCTATAAGAGAAATAGATTTATTTGGTCCAGAGGTCCAAGACTGAGGGTCTGCAGCAGAGTCCCAAGATGGAAAACATGTCACTGGGTAATCACAGTAATCACGGATATATGTTTTCCTAAAGATGATTAAAAATATAATTGTAGAATACAGAAAAGAAAATAGGTTACCGTAAGCTTCAATGTCAGTACAATAGGAAAAGAGATGTCTAGCCTGGAAAGATAGCTCAGTGGTTACAAGCAAGTGTGACACTCTTCCAGAGGACTCATGGTTAATTCTCAGCACCAACATCCACAGCCTGAAATGCCTGATCATAGGGTTACAGAGCCCTCTTCTAGTCTCTATGGCACTTATATTTAGAAAGACACTATACACATAATTTCAAAATAATAAAATATTTTAAAAGAAGGTGATTAACATTTATTAAACACAGATTCTCAACAATATTAAAGAAGTTGATGTGTAAGAAACAATAATTATGAGACCCTGTCTGTCTTTAACAGAATTTATGACCAAGTATAGAAGCCAAATTAAGCATTGTCTATTTTAAGGAAATAAATTATGAGTATTTTTCTATCACATTTTCCTGATCAGTTTCATTGGAGTGTAATACAAAACAACGTAGTCCATAAATGCTTCCTATATTTGAATTCTAGTTCCTAGCTGGTGGCTGTTTGGGAAGGATTAGAAGATGTGACTCCATTGGAGGTGGTATGAGTGGTATGTCACTAGGGTGGTCTGGAAGTTTCAAAAGCCCCCCTCCAGTGTGTTCTCTGCCTCCTGCCGAGCTATGTTCCCAGTCATATGTTGAGAAACTTAGAAGCAATTAAATGACTAAAAGTCACCCAGTTTCCACTTATACCATGCACCAGTAATTTCTGTGATAAAATATTCTTCCTTGGTGATAAAAATGTTTATTTGTCTAAATTCTGGCCAACTGACAATGAACAAATTCCCAGGGTAAACAAATTCCCTCACCCTCCTTGGTACAACAATATCCATAAGTGACATTACTGTCAAATTCTGGTTTTAAAAAATCATATTCATTATACCCAACCCCATTCAGAAAATGCACCTATTAATTAACTCAGCAAATACTTACTTGTCACACATCATATCATGTTCTGAGATGAGTGCATATGATGGGTAAAACAGTTCCTCCTTTGGAGATCTGAACTCTCAGGGAGAAAAAAAAAATACTGAAATAATGAATTAAAAATGTCTCACCTAGCCAAGTGGGGTGACACTGGCCCTTAATCCCAGATCTCTGGAGGCAGTGGCAGAAGGATCTCTATGAGTTCTAGGGCAGCCTGGTCTACAGAGGGAGTTCCAGGACAGCCAGGCCTGTTACAAAGAGAAACCCTGTCTTCAAAAAACAAAAAGAAAGGAAGGAAGGAGGGAAGGAAGGAAAAAATAAAGAAGACTAAACCTCCCTTCCCCACCATATTATTATTAATTTTATATTGTGAAAACATAACTGAGAAACTGGAGAAAATAAAATTCAGCACCACAAGTGTTTGCACACATCAGGGTATCCTAAGACAGGAAGCTTTTGTGTTTAGGAGATGAGAGGTAGGAACTTGGAGGGGGGAATCAAGAATCAAGACCACGTTTTCTGATGCTGAACAGAGCTTCATACACGCTCAGTGGGTGGAAATGTGATTTTAGAAATCACTGACTGAGAATGGGTCTAGTTAAGCCCCTAGGCTAAACTCAATACAGGAAGACTAGGAAGAACCTGAAACAGACAAGCCCTAAAGAGAGTTCTGGGTGCTCTGCTCTGGCTAAGTTAAGATGATGATTTGTGTGCTACGCAATCATGTGTTGGCAGCACAAATATTCCCTCTGAAGAAATTTAAACAGTCAGAACTATTTTTTCTTTCTCCCTGTTTTTGTTTGTTTTATTTTTAGTATGCAATGTTTTATACCCAATGAAAAATTACTAGGCATTCAAGGAAGTAAAACAATGTGCCAAAAATGTAAAAGACATGGTAAATAGAAATCATCAGTATTCTAGACGATGAGAGACTACACACAGGCTTTACAATGATTCTGTTTAATGTGTTGGAAGAACTAAAGGACAACAGAATTTTAGTAAACTGTGAGAGGAGGGAGGAGAGAAAAAAGAAGGAAGGAAGGAAAGAGGGAGGAAGGAAGGGAGGGAGGGGGAGGGAGGGAGGGAAGGAGGGCAGAGAGGCAGGAAGGAAAAAAGGAAGGAAGAAAGGAAGGAAGGAAGGAAGGAAGGAAGGAAGGAAGGAAGGAAGGAAGGAAGGAAGGTCCAACTTACATTGTGGTTTGAATCTCGAATGTCCCCCACTGGCTCTCATCTCAAGCCCTTGTCTTCTGACTGGTGCTAATTTGAAAGACTGGAACCTTTAGGAGGCAGAGCCAGTCTGGACGAAATAAGTCACGGGGATGGTCTCTGAAGATTATAATGTGCCACCCCATCCTTTCTGCCCATCTCTCTGCTTCCTGACCAGCTGTCATGTGACTGGTCAGCCACTGCTCCACACTCCTGATTCCACACTGAGAAGAGGGTGGGGTGGCTCTTCTCTTCTTTCTCTGCTATGATGGACAGGAGCCCTCTGGAAGCATGGGCTAAAGTCAATCGTCCTTCCTGTAGGTAGCTTCTGTTGGATATTTTGTCCCAGTGATACAAAAATAACTAACATACTCTGGTAATTAAATTCAGAACCTAAAATGTGGAAACTAAGAGCAAAAGCCCAACAACAATAAACGGAGAAAATGCCTACTAGCTTCAAAGAATCAGCAGCAGAAATAGTGGCTGATAAAAATCTGAGGCAGGTGGACCATGAGTTCTGAGTTTGAGGTATGGTTAAGTTTTCAACAAAATAAATCCAGTAGATGAGTGAGGGAAAGAAAGACTAAATTCACATAATTTTAATTACTTAAAACCATTGAGAGGAAAGAAGGAAAACAGAAACAAAACTATTAGCCGTCAGACTAGAGTAGTTCAGGGGCAGCATACTTGGCATAGAAGGCCCTGAATTCCATCACTAGCATAGCAGAAAAGAAACACACACACACACACACACACACACACACACACACACACACACACACACACACACACACACACGGTGGGGGGGGGAGGGGTGGCACATGCCTTTAATCCCAGCAGTCATGGGCAGATAGATCTCTGAGTCTGAAGCCAGGCTGGTCCACATAGAGTTCAAGGACAGTCAGGGCTGAAAAAAAGAGACCTTATCTCAAGGCAAATTAAGCTGGGCACACACACTGTGGTGGCTTGAATATAATTGGCCACCATATATTTATAGAGTGGCACTATTAGGAGGTGTGGCTTCGTTGGGAGTAGGTATGGCCTTGGAGGAAGTGTATCACTGTGGGGGTTGGTGATTTTTGATGTCTCATATATACTCAAGCCACACCCAGTGTCATAGAACACTTCCTGTTACCTGGAATCAAATTACAGCTCCTTCTCCACACACAGTATCCACTCAAGAGGCTGATGTCAATCTGGACAACAAGGAGAGATACTGTCTCCAAATATATAAAAGTTAATGAGCCCAAATAGAAGCTCAAAATATAGTGAAATTTAACAGAAAGGCTTGAGATATGGGTCCACCCAAATAAAACTAGGCAATATAAATGGTGATTTATTATATGTTTTATGTAGAAAGAGATGTAAAAAGGGAATATTTAAACTCACATCATTAAGGGCATTGGTGCAGGATGACGGTATTGATTTAGCTCTGATTTGAATAAATCTCTTCCCTTGATTTGGAAAGGTGGCTAGTCAGTAAAGGCTGCCAGGTTTGACAACGTGAATCCATTCCCTGAACACACACACAGTGGGATGGGGAAACTGACTCCCGTAAGTTGTTCTCTGACCTCCACAAGTATTAGTGATGCGTATAATAATGCATGTAAACATTCAATAAATAGTAGAAGGTTAAATCGGCAATAAGATTATGAGAAGCTGGAAGGTTTAAAAATAATTCATTCTGAGGCTGGAGAGATCTCTCTGTGGCTAAGAGCACTTGCTACTACTCTTCTGTCCCAGCACTCACTTCTGGAGGCTGGCTTGTCAGTCCTGCCCCAGGAAACTCAACATTCTCTATGGCCTTGTGGACAACTGTACTCCCATCTACAAACCCACACACAGACATGCATGCCACCTATATCCATATTACATAAAAATAAAATACTTAAAAATAATTCTTTAAGAAGCTAAGAGAGGGGGAGAAAGAATGACGAACAGGGTCATATTGGCAGGAAGCAACAGTGAAATGGTAGATTAAAATCAAATTGATCTAGAATCACCTTATTTTAGACAGAAGAAATACCCACCCCCATTTAAAAGATAAGACTTTCTAATCGGTTTTGTTTTTATTTATTTATTTATTTATTTATTTATTTATTTATTTACCAAGGCAGATTTTTTTTTTCCTACTCTGTATTCCTAGCTGTCCTGGAGCTTTCTTTGTAGACCAAGTTGGTCTTAAACTCAGACCCCTGCCTTCTGATTGCTGGGTTTTGAAATTACAAGTACAACCAGGTGGTGGTGGTGCAATACCTTTAATCCCAGCACTCAGGAGGCAGAGGTAGGTGGATATCTGTGAATTCGAAACCAGCTTGGTCTACAGAGCCAATGCCAGGATAGGCTCCAGAGAAACCCTGTCTCAAAAAAAAAACAAAACAAAGAAGAAGGAAGGAGAAGGAGGAGGAGGAGGAGGAGGAGGAGGAGGAGGAGGAGGAGGAGGAGGAGGAGGAGGAGGAGAAGAGAGAAGAAGAAGAAGAAGAAGAAAAGAGAAGAAGAAGAAGAAGAAGAAGAAGAAGAAGAAGAAGAAGAAGAAGAAGAAGAAGAAGAAGAAGAAGAAGAAGAAAAGAAGGAAATTACAAGTACAGACCTTATAATGTTTATAATGTCATGGCAGTGTGGAGAATTAAGAGCTCTTGACAGTGGCAGGATTGGATAGCCTGTTTTTAAAGCTGCTTTGTTAGTTCCTTGTGTTTTAGTAACTGTCTTTTCTATTTCCATCTCATTGTTTCTTTTCTAGTTTTGGTGATGATTTTACTTTTTTTTTTTTTCATCACCCATGGTCTTGTTTTTACATGGTGACTGCATGAATTTAGGACCTACCAAAGGCTTTAAATAAATTTGATCATGTTTGGGTTTCTCAACTTATAACAGTTGTTTATTTCATTGTGTGGTAAACACTATACTTGTTAATTTAAAAAGTTATGATTAATTAAAGAAAGGTGTATGCTACCATGCCTGGCTTGATTTTATTTTTATTTTTTATAGTATTTGGGGCTAAATCTTGGGTCCGTGGACTTGCTAGTAAACACTGTGGTCCTAAAACCAGCCTTTTAACTGAACTTACACAAAATGCTACTTTAAGATTTCCTATAATATGAGGACTCAGAGAAGTTTAAAGTAAACACAAGGACACCTTTCCCTGTGCTTTTTCTAAGCATTTGTGAGACATGTTGAAATACTAACATGGCCATTGGAACTCTTGAGAGCAAAGTCTTGACCATTAACCTAAGAGAAGTACTCAGCCTGGAAAATGTAACACCTAAAAACTGCAAAACGTGTGTGGGTGACCAGATGCAAGAAATAAAAAACCTAGAATTATAAAAAGAAAATGGATGAAAATGGTCATTCAGCAGAAGTGGGTTTGAAATAAAGGGATATGCGGGTGACTCAACCAAGCCTCAGGTCCTAGTCCTTCCTGGTCTAGTTATGAGTTTTCAGTTTTCATTCCAGCCATATATGGTTTTAAACAAAAATACTTACCGTGGTCCAGTGAGAAGCCTCGGCAGGTACACTTGTTGGCATCTCTCATGATTCCAATGAGAGAGAGAGAGAGAGAGAGAGAGAGAGAGAGAGAGAGAGGACTTCAGAGTTCTAAGTCCCACTAGGTAAGCCTTGAACATCAGTGTTCAATTCCTGGGGTCTTCATAGAAAATGATTTCTCAATAAATGAGAAGTCTACAGAGAGAGTTGGGGTGTGTTTTAGCAGTAAAACACTGGCTTAACATGACAAGGTGTCAGCAACCAGGGCAATGCAGTGGACAGTGTCACTCCCCCATCCCCACTCCTTGTGCTCACTGCCATGAACATCCCTGTATTAATTGCTTTCTTCCATGTCCACGCCATCTTCTCTGTTGACACCCTGCTCCGACATCCACTGACACCTGTTTACCTTGGGTTCCACACGCCCTCTCTTCCTTCTGCCCTCCTTCCACATTCCTTCAACCAGTATATGATCCCATCCCACCAGGCCCCTCGGGTGCTCAAACCACAGCCTTCACCACACAGCTTTCCTCAACACAACAGTAGCTGGTGGAAAGCAGCACTGTTTGCCTCTGCTTACCTAGGATTCAACACTCAATTTTGGAGCTCATACCCCACTCTGATCATAAGAGTGACAATGACTCTAGAATTACAGCATTAGGAAATATTTAGAGACTGGTTCTGCTACTCAGGGCCTGTGTAGGGTGTGGGCATATTAACTAGCTCACGCCTCTCCTTCCTCACCTGAAATAAAGGCATCCTGAGAGACCCACTTCAGGCTTCCTCATGGCCTGGCTTCAGTCTGCCCACCACATGGAGGGGTCCTGCAGCACCACCATAGGGCTCTTGTGGGATAACAACCTGCAGCTTTCCTGAGACCACGTGTTCATCCTCTTGACTAAGTGGTTTTTCTTAAATCTCTTCCACTATCATTCATCAACAAACACTCTGATTCTGTGGCTGAATAGCCACACATCTGTAACCAGCTTTATCGGCTTCTTTTTCTGCAGATATTATTTATTTATTTATTTATTTATTTATTTATTTATTTATATTTTGTCGTTGTTGTTGTTGTTGTTGTTGTTGTTGTTGTTGTTGTTGTTGTTTTTGAGACAAGGTTTCTCTGTATTGCTTTGGAGCCTGTCCTGGAACTCACTCTTGTAGACCAGGCTGGCCTCAAACTCACAGAGATCCACCTGCCTCTGTCTCCCAAGTGCTGGGATTGAAGGCATGTGCCACCACTGCCCAGCTTCTGCAGATATTATTATTACCAAGTAATAGACTAAATGTTTGTCATTCACCTCGGGATCAATTTGAATGCCATTTTCACACTCCTGAAGGCCTAATATCAGCCCTTGCTTCTGTAGTCAACGCCATGGCAAGGTTCCTTCTGTGCTTCAGTGAACTGAGACACACTGAGTCTCTGGTGCCATTTGTCACCTCAGTCTCTGGGCCAAGTGTTAGAAATATGGGAGCATAATGACAGATCCTGGCCCGTTTAGAGGTTTGGAGTCATTCTGGATCATTGCCTAGCAGTAGAAGTTTACTCTGCTTCTCCTCTCCTTTCCGTGTTTTCCTTCACTCTATCTCTGGGTAGTGGAGTGGATGGAGTGGGAAAGAGAAAACAAGAGAGAAGAGGACACTATTTTAACCCTTCCCATCTTTGCTATCTGTGGCCCTATTCCCTTTCCGTGTTGTCCAACTCCAATACAATTCAGGAAAACCAAGAATTCCAAGCTTCACAGGACACTTAAATTGGATCCAGCTGGCCAGGACCCCTTTACAAGTACCCACAAGTGTCCCCAATTAGACACTTCTCCAGTATGGTTAGAGGCAGGGTCTCCTATGGAAAGAAGTGACAGTGAAGTATGATGCCTCTGCCCCAGGCTGTCCCCCTGTGAACCCTGATACATACTCAGTGCAAACATGCAAAGAGTGGGAAGGCTGGAAATGAAGGCAGAGCATGCTCAGATATGCAAAGTGGTAGAAACAGGGGCCACATGACATTTGCAAAAAAAAAAAAAATGAATGCAACTGGAAAGCCTTACATCAAGCAAAATAAGCTAGATGCCAAATCTATGTTTGGGGCTGGAGAGATGGCTGTTTTTAAGGAACCCTACCACTCCTGCAGAGGACAGTTCCCAGCAGCCACATGGTGGCTCACAATCATCCATCACTCCAGTACCAGGGGATCTCATGCCCTCTTCTGCCTTCTGCAGGCACCAGACATATACATTGTGTGTATACATACATGCAAGCAAAAACACTCATGTAAATAAAAATTAAAAAAAAAAAAATAAGCCAGGAATTGGTGGCACACACCTTCAACCCCAGCACATGGGAGGCAGAGGCAGGTGGATCTCTGTGAGTTTAAGGCCAGCCTGGTCTATAGAGTGAGTTCCAAGACAGCTTCCAAAGCAATACAGAGAAACCCTGTCTCAAAAAAAAACTTTTTAAAATACATATACGTATATATGAGAGATACTTTAAGGATGCAAATGGATTCAAAACAGGGATAAGAGAAGTATAATGTTATTTCCTAATTTATTATTTGGATTTACCACACTAAAATATATCACAGAAGAATTTTTCTTGCTTTCTTTGTTCATATGAAGTGTTTCATTGTACTAAGCCTTTATATAAACACTGAACTGAAGTGGCAAGTGGCAAGTTTCAGTGTGACTTTGAGATGCTGTACTTTTTGTTAGCTTTGGTTTTCTCAAAATGCCACATTTTTACAGTATGACAGACCATAACACTATTTTTGTGTCCATGCAGGAACTGGGCCAGTATCCACACACTTTATTTTAATAACTTACTATATAATAGTTGCTAAAATCTATTACTGGATTGTTCTGATGGAAAAGTTTTAGAAATGTGTTGCAAGAAAAGCATTTCTATTTTCTTCTTGGAGAAGGAACTGCAGACTTTCTCGTCACAGTCATACTTCTATAATAAAAGTAGTTGGGTATCAAGTGCCTCTCTATGACAAGGACTATGATACACAACTTTTCAAAGTACACAGAAGGTAAAACAGCCTCAGTTCCCATAGTAGGAAAACCCACGAATGTTCACCACAACTTTAACACTGTGTGAGTCCCTTCCTGACCAATAAGAACCCAACACAAGTGTTTCTGTTGGGTCCTTTAACTCCTCCCTGAGTCCCTGCAACCCCCATTCTTACAGTAGACAGAGAAAAGGAGACTCACTCACAAATGTGAACTTAAGACAACCTCCAGCCCCTCTTAACCCAGCAGCTGAATCTCAGCATATATCTTGGAGGAGGGGGTGTATTTGGTGGACACTTGGACCTCTGTTTCAGTGAGTAACAGACATGACTGTGTATACACTGTAGCTCAGGAGGCCTGGCCTGGAATAGGAAGATGTCCTTCCCACATGGGACTCTACAACAAATGAATAATGAAAAGGCACTGAAACTGTATCCTCATCATCCTGGTCCTAGTCAGAGTCTTGGCAGATTTGGGGTCTGGAAAGGGCTTGCTTTCTGAGGCTGCCCACATATAGTAAAAGGAGCAAAAGGGCCTCTGCAACTACAGTTTGTTCCATAAGAAGACTGACCCCATATCCATGAGTTATTTGTAATAAAATAACCGAATAATGCAACTTAGGGAGCGAAGACCTTCTTTGGACTTACAGTTCCAGGGTTCAATCACTGGAGAAAAATCATGGTAGCAGAAACTTGAAGTAGCTGGTAGCATTGCATCCACACTCAGGAAACAGAGGATGGTAAATGACTACGCTAAGATCACTTTCTCCTCATAAGAAAGTCATTGTATGCTACTCTGCCCTAACTTATGTGGTCTCCAGAGAGCAACAATATCTATCAGGGAAAGACTGGGGAGGAGGCAACATCCATACGGCTATAAAAATGCTCTCATGTTGGCTGAGTTAAAACTTTTTGGTGTGGTGTTTTGGGTGAGGAGTTCCCACAGCCCTGTAGGTCACCCCTCACCTACGCTCTATAAGAAAGCCCAATAAACTCATTTTCCCCCAAGAATGAACTTTAACAGACTTGTGCCTTAGTTCGTCATCAGACCACTAAGGAGAGGGGTAGATGTTGCTGATTGCTCCCTTGGGAAGGATTTTAGCTGCATGGGGGCAGCAAGAAGGTGACAGGAGTTAAACAAAGGAGGAGGAGAAGACATAGCAGTTATGAGGTTAGAACCCTATGAATCACAAACCAGAAAGAGGCACCAGGAACCTCTCCCTCCACCCCAGGGGGAGGGGTCACAGAAAAATGCTTCTGTGAAAAACCAAAATCAAACCCATCAGCAGCCTGATCTCGTACGTCCAGCCTTCAGAACACAGAGAAAAAGATATTTACTTTGCTTGAACCATCTAATCCATGGTACTTTATATCAGTTCAAACAAAAAGTTAGGAAGAATTTACTGAAAACCACCCTTGCTTCTAATACTGACTGAAGTTTCAGGGAGCTCTCAAACCATCCTCAGGCTCCATTACTCACTAAGATTCCCATAACTTGGTGAAGATTACATCTGTGGTATTGCTGCAGGGAAAGACAGGAATTAAAATTGGCCAAAGAGGAGGCATGCTGGGACCTCCGGAGCAGAAAGTGCATGAGACTATCTTGCTAAACCATCCATCTATTGTGTCATGGCTGAAACATTCACTCACCTATGGAAGAAATAAATAAGTAAAGCTGTATCGAGCCACCAGTATCATGTGTTCTGACAAGTGAGAATGGGAGACACGAAGGAGGGACTCTTTCTTTTCCCCGAAGCTTTGCATTATTTGGCTGATTATAGCAAGTGTGAACAGAACCCTCCCCAACAAATCATTTCAAAATAAAAGTCCCAGAGCTATAAGAGGTTGATGGAAGAGAAGGAATTGACCACTATGCAATCTGTGGCTTTTAGCTTAACATTCTCTGATGCCCAGAAGCCAAATTATCATTAGCTACTGCCATGGAAGATTTATGATCTCCACTGCTCAATGGTGTGTAGCAACTGTTTACTCAGAGTGAGTAGAAGACAAATGAGAGAAGACAGCCTGGTTGTCAGCTATGACAGATGTGTGCAAGAAATGACTTTTCCTGTCTGCCACCTATCCTTCCTTGAGGCTTGCTATATAACACATATGTGCAAAAGGACACATTTACTTCACTGTATGTGCACCAAGAAGCTGAGTCTTCTATGTGTACTGATATTCATTGCTGAGAAAATAAACCTAAAAATACTATGACAGTGCATTCTAGAGCTCCCCAAAGTATTTTCTTTGTGATAATACTTCCTAAAGTATTATCTCAGTGGCCCTCATGGCAATCTATGGCATGTATTTGATGACAGACATTATTGCTAAACATTAACCTTAGCATTTTGTACATCAAGACCAGGAATCAAGGCTAAGAGAGATGTCTTGGTGGTTAAGAGTGCTTGCTGCTGCTCTTCTATAGGACTAGAGTTCAGTTCCCAATACCCACATCAGATAGCTCACAACTCTAACTCCAGGGGATCTGAGGCCTCTGGTCTCTGTGGGCACCTGCATATACCCATGTGTATATATGCAAACACACAGACACACATACACACAAAAAATAGAAAATAACGTTTTTATAAAAGATCAGGAATTGTGGGGTAATTAAATAAGAGAAGGAATGTGGGCATTTTTTTCTTAGTTCTATACACTTTACTCTTGAGTATATCATGTTTAAAAAAAAAAACGCTAATGTATAAAACCAAAAAATGTCTTCTAATTTGTTTTGCTATGAAACAATTTCCTTGAGTGAAGTATAATTGCTGTTATTATTAAACACGTGCTGTATACCATGTATTGGTGCTAATCTTCATCTACAAGGAAGACTTTATCATTGACAATTAAAAGATAAAATGAGGAACTGGACATAATGGCACATACCTTTCATCCCAGTATTAGGGAGCCAGAAGTAGGCAGATGTCTGTGAGTTCAAAGCCAGCCAGGTCTACAAAGTAAGTTCCAGGACAGTCAAAGATATATAATGAGATCCTGTCTAAAAAAAAAAAAAAAAAAAAAACAAAAAAAAAAAAAAACAAAAAAACAATCAGACAGTGGTGCAGTGGTGGTGCACACCTTTAATCCCCTGCATTTAGGAGGCAGAAGCAGGCAGATTTCTGTGAGTTTGAGGCCAGCCTGCTCTACAAAGAGAGTTCCAGGACAGCCAGGACTGTTACACAGAGAAACCCTGTCTCAAAAATAGATAGATGATAGATACATAGATAGATAGATAGATAGATAGATAGATAGATAGATAGATAGATAGATAGATAAACAAAACAAAACGATAAAGCAAGGTTCTGAATGGCTGTTCTGCTTTGCCCAATGTTATACTTTTTAATGCTAGTGTATTAGTCAGCTTTCTACCACTATAAAAAAGAAACTGGAATGATCAAGTTATAAAGAAAAAAGGTTTGCTCTGGCTCACAGTTTTGGAAGTTCTGATTCATAAAGAGTTGGTTTTCTTGCCTAAGTCTGTGATAAGACAGCATGACATAGTGGGAGAAAAGGCGCTTGTACTCCAAATCAGGGACCAATGAGAGCAAAGAGGGGTCCAAGGCTCTATGGTTCCTTCAATGAAACATTCCCAAGGACTTAAAGATCTGCCATTAAGCCCTGACCCTTGAAAGTCCCTCCTCCTAACGGCAGCTCACTGGAGACAAAGCCTCTGACAAATGTCTCTTCGCAGGTCATTAGAGGTTTAATTTCCAGGCCATGTTTTGGTTCTCATCCTGAATCCCCCTGCTTATAGGAATCTAGCATTGCTGGAGTAAGCAAGCATGTCTCCCACACCCTCTGTATTACACTGGGCCACGTCCACTCTGCTGCCTGAGAGTCGGTCCTTAGAGCAGGCGCGACAAAGATGTGTCCTTTGCCTTGTTTCCAGCAGCTCTTGCCACACTGACTTTTTTCTAACCCAAAAAAACGGGTTCCCAGCGTGGGATTGAAATCAAGTCCTGAGGTCACACCACATCGATTTCTTTCTCATCAAATAACCATCCATCCCACCTACTCATTGCACTTTGGGCTGCATCAATATTCGTTGTTATTTGGAGAAACAATTTATGATGTCTTGCCTGGTCACTAACAAAGACGGATGCGGTAAAGGCCAATTCTTCGGGAAGGCAGACAAACATGCAGGTGCACTTGGCTGCTGACCTTGGAATCTCCACTCCGTCGCTGACAAATGATGATAAAATATTTGTGTGATGAACCTCCAGGGGTGGGTGATCCACAGATCCTGAACTCAGCCAGACTCATCAGTGTTGCTATGAAAATCCTATAGCAAATGGGAACTGCAGAGAACCCGAAATTTTTCTCTTCACCCTTCTGTTCACACCCTACCTGCTCATGCACCCCACCACCACCAAAAAAAAAAAAAAAAAAAAAAAAGAATCCTTAAAGTGGAGATTTCAAGATTACTAGATTGGTGAATAGAGAAATAGCTCGGTGGTTAAGAGCACTGGCTGCTGCTCTTCCAGAGGATCCTGGTTTGGTTCCCAACACCTACATGGCAATTTACAAGCTTGGTAACTCCAGCGGATCCGACTCCCTCCTCTGGCTGTGTGGGTACTTACTGTATGCACATGGTGCACAGACACACATGCAGAACACCCATAAACATAAACTAGAAACAAAATATTTTAAAATTATCTATTACTAGATTTTTTTTTAGTGGATTTCATAGAGGAAATTTAGAAAACCCCAACTCTCAAACCAAAAAGCATGTGGGACGAAGTCATGCACCACTGTCAGTCAAAAGCCAAGCACCACAATGTGGCTCTAGAGGGGTCCTGTGAAATGATCAGGAGCAGAGACATTGAAGTCTTGGGGCCTCGAAACCAGAGCTCTGCAGTCAGGAAGCTACCCTGTCAGAACAGAGGAATAGAGGAACAGAGAAACGCATGCCCCTACAATCTACCCTTGCTGCTGTCACAGCTGGCATTGAGCAAGGCCATGGCTCTGAGTCTAACTCACTCCTTTTTGTAAGCAAGTTGCAGGGCCTGCGCTGCCCAAGCAATGTGTTCCCACAAGACCCAAGTGACACAGTTGTCCCTTGGTATCTGCTGGAAATTGCTCTGGGACATCCTTCTGCATATGTCCAAGTCATAAAGTGCCATGGGGTTGAAATATGGGTGGTGCCCATCCTCCCACACACTGGAACCACCTCTAAATAATGAGTAAGTGTTGTTACATAGTTGCTAGACTGTGCTACTTAGGAACTAACATGAAAAATTGTCCCTGTTTAGTTGAAGTGTGATTTTCCCCAAATATTTTTATTTTAAAAATTGATTGTGTGTGTGTGTGTGTGTGTGTGTGTGTGTGTGTGTGTGTGTGTGTGTGTGTGTGTGTGTGTAGCATGCATATGACTGCCAGAGGACAACCTAACAGGATTTGGTTCCCTTCCTCTGTATGTGTTGTTCCAGGTACCGAATTCAGGTTGCTGGAGGCAGGTACTTTTCCCTGATGAGCCATCTTGCCCTCCTCAAACATTTTCTATACACAATTAACTAACTACACAGACATACCCTTTAATCCAGACCTGGAGGCTGGAAGACATATCTTTAATCTGGGCCACACCTTCTGCTGGAAGCCTATATAAGTAAGGACAATGGGTGAAGGGTTTATTCTTTGCCTTTTTACCCTCACATTGCCAGCACATCCATTCTCTGACTATCATTTGCTCCTACTCCTTTAGGATTCCAGCATACAGAAAACCAGCTGACACACCCAGCCTCCTGGGACTGAGCAACTGCTAGATTCTTGAATTTCCCATTTACAACTAGCCATTGTTGGACTACAGCCTGTGAGTCATTCCAATAAATTCATATATGAATTTACTCATACATATATAAATTTATATATATATATGAATTTATGAATATATAGAGAGAAATTCATTCCACAAGTTCTATGACTCTAGAGAACCCTGACTAATACCCTAGGGGAAAGTGGCTTCAAAACAAGTCATGTTCGTGCTGATGCAAGGTTAGAATAGTACTACAGCCACCCTGGGCCTTAATTGTTTTCCTGTTCCTTGGAGTGACCATTTCAAACAGTCTCCCCTAAAACTCTCAAGAAACATCCTGACATCATTCTGCCTATGGCTGATCCCCACCCACCCATGTTCCCAACTCTGTTCACTTTCTCGGGTGTCCTAAATGTTTTCCTTTTTATCTCCCCATCTTTGTCCTCTTCCTCTCCGTTGGCTCCTCTTGGGGAATTTAAAAACACTCAGAATTTAGCTCTTCAACTCCATCTTCTCTGCATCCACCTCTACAGTGCTTCTCTTTACTTCCCAGCCAACCTGCTGGAGACACACTTCCTCGCCTTCCACCAGCATCTCGCCCATGGTGAGCTAGGTCTCTATTACTTCTGAAACTTTGGGCTCCAGTGCTATGAAATATCCCTTTGGAAATTTTGTTTCCCTTGTGTTACTGAATCTTGAGACAAGACCCTCTCTTCTACTCAGATGAAATGCTGTGCTTCTCATCTCCCTTGGTCCCCACCATATGTAGAAACACTCAGATTTCTTCTTGTCACTGTGGCAGCTCCACCCCTCCCTCCCTCCCTTCCTCCTTCCCTCCTTAATGGGAGATGTTGTTCTGTAAATATGTTTCTCATACTGGTTAAACAATAAAGCACTGTTGGGCCAATGGAAAAGCAAGATAGGCGGGACTAAGAAACTAGGAGGAAGGAGGAAGTAGTTAGGAGGAGTGAAGAGGTAGAGGAAGGGGAGGCCACGGCTTCCCGATAAGATGACCACGTGGAAATACTTAGATAAGTAGAAATGGGTTAATAATTAAGACAGAGCTAGCCCATAAACAATAGTGGTAATTGGCCAACAGGATTGTATCAAATACAGAGTCTCAGAGTGTTATTTGGGGCTGGTGCGGCTGTGGGCCCAGACGGGCGCCAGGTGGGCTGGCGGGGCTGGCGGGCTGGCGGGCTGGCGGGCTGGCAGAAAACATACAAGCTACACCTCCCTCCTTTCTTTCTTGCATCCGTTCGTTCTTCCTGTTTTTTTTTTTTTTTTTTTTTTTGAGACAGGGTTTCTTTATGTAGCTTTGGAGCCTGTCCTGGAACTCACTCTGTAAACCAGGCTGGTCTCAAACTCACAGAGATCAATTGGACTCTACCTCCTGAATGCTGGTATTAAAGGTGAGCGCCACCACCGCCCGGCCTACCCAGTTTTTACAGAGGGTCTCACTATAGTCCAGGCTGGCTTTAAATTCATTATCCCCACTCCCCAATCACCCTAGTGCTAGGTTTACAGATATGCACATCATGTCAGGCTCCCAACCACTTTTTACTAGTCCCACCTCTAGCCTTGCACTTTACAGATTAACTCATAAATCATCTATCCACCTATTCATCCATCCATCCATCTATCTATCATTTATCTATCTATGTATCTATCTATCCATTCATCCATCTATCTCTATATCTCTATCACTTCTTGGCCACCATCAGGCCACCTCATTGACCGTATACTGTTTGCCATGAGTTGCTTGCTGCCTCATAGATTTAAAGTACACGGCTTTACCTTAAACCAAAATAGACTTTTCTTCCTTTATTTGTCTCAGTGAATTTTGTCACAGTGATGGAAAGCTATCATGGCTCTTATTATTTCCTGATTTTAAAAATCCTTATAAATCTTTGTTAACTTGCTAGAAATTGAGTCTTATTTTTAAATTTTGTGCTCGTGTTCTTGTTAATGAATCTGCATGAATTTTCTTGTCTATTAACTGCTTTATTCCATCAGCCATGCATAATCTTTCCATATGCTTAGCATTTCTTTGGAGCCTTAATATCTTATAAATATGCATAAGCTCTTTATATATTAAAGTTATTAGCATTTTGTGGTGATCACTTACCCAGTTTGGGATGTCTCTCCTTTCTATTTGGTTTCTTCTAATTAAAAGTCATAGAACCATATTAAAATCTCACATTTACAACAATAACAATTCAACAGGTATTTTCAACTGCCATGTTGTGTGATTATGAATAGTGCCTCATGAGTTTGGTCTTTCTGCTACGGAATCAAAATTTGATAAACCAAGCCCTTAAGATTGATGCAGTCTAATCTGGAACAAATACAGGGATAAGAATATCTCTAGAACTCTGAAAGTCATGGCACGGTGCCACAACATGTGGGGGGCTCACTGTAAAGACAGTGGAAAGTGAGCTCAGAGGTCCACTGATAGGCAGGAACCCATAGGTGAAGCTGGACCCTCCTCTCTGTCTCTCTCCTTCTCCTTCCTGACTAGTGTGACTGCCTGAGCTCCTGGCTAAATGTCTCTTGTTTGTGAAAATGACAGTGAGATGACAGCCTGAAGCCTAAGTGAATTAAAAACAAAACAAAACAAAAAACAAAAACAAAATAAAAGAACTTACTTTAGAAATTTCATTGTTAGCAGTCTTATAGCTCTTCCTACTTTGTTGCATTTTTTACACACTCTGTGTGTGTGTATGTGTGTGTGTGTGTGTGTGTGTGTGTGTGTGTGTGTGTGTGTGCACGTGCGTGTTAGGACGCATGAGCACTGCTACAAGTGTAGTTCATGTTCCATTGTGCATTTGTGGATATAAAAGGACAATGCCTGGAAATGTATTCTCTATGCTACCACTTGGGTCCCAAAGTTTGAACTCAGATCATCAGGCTTGATGGCTCAGTCGTTACACACTGAGTCATCTGGCTGGCCCAGATCATCTTACTTTAAAAGACAACTTCTCCTTGCTAGGCATAATAGCACATGATTGTAATGCCAGTATGCCATGTGGGAGCTGAGGCAAGATTTCAAACTTAAATTGAGCTGTTTAAAACGAATCTGTGAGCTGGGTGGTGTTGGTGCATGCTTTTAATCCCTGTACTTGGGAGGTAGAAGCATCAGATCTCTGAGTTTGAGGCCAGCCAAGGGGGGGGGGAGAATTTATGTCAGCCAGGTAGTGGTGGTGTACACCTTTAATCCCAGCAGTAGCAGGTGGAGCTCTGTGAGTTCAAGGCCAGCCAGGTCTACTGAGCAAGTTCCAGTAGAGCTACACAGAGAAACCCTGACTCAAAAAAAAAAAAAAAAAAAAAAAATCAAAAATCTGTGTTGGGAAGAGATTTGATGCATGTTTTGCATGTTTTTTTACAAATCACTAAATCCTCTTTATTGCTTTGAAAAGATCTAGCCATTGTACTGTGACAATTTCAGTTTATGTGTTAAATTCTCATCTAAAGTGGAAAGTTGCTGTCATATGCTCAAATTCAGGCAGCCACTATAATTGATAATGAGAGATAGGACTGACCTTTAAATGACCAGGGTTCACTACTAGTATAATTATTAATAGTGTTTGTTAACTTGGCAGAATCTAGAGTCACCTAAAAAACAAACTCTGGCATATCTGCACAGCTGAGGTGAAAGGCCCACCTCGTGTGCATGGCACACCCCATGAGCTGGCGGTCGGAATAAAAGCAGGCTGAGCACTGCATTCTGCTTCCTCACTGTGTGTACACTGTAACCAGCTTCATTAAGCTCCTACCGCCGTGATTGGCCACCACCATGGACTGTTCTCCAACTCTAAGCCAAAATAAACCCTCCCTTCTTTAAGTTGCTTTTGTTGGGTGTTTTGACACAACAAGAAAAGAAACTAACACAAGTGAATTCCTGAGTGTCAGTCACAGTGTGTGGCTCTATGCCGCACTTCATTTCTATGAGGACTGGGTTGTTTTGTAAAACAGAAACTCCGAGTCCCCTCCCAGTGACAATGCAATGACTAAATGACATAACGTTGGAGGGGCAGACAGCATTTGCTCACTGTTAGCTCCCAACACCTCCACTTGCTGAAGCTACACCAACATGACAGGGCTGGGCCAGATGATCCCTTCCATATTAATCACAGTCAAACACCAAACAACAGAAACCAGCACAGATGCCTTCAGTGAATGAGCGGGTTACATCCTGACAGACCTGTGTCCCGAGCTGGAACTACAGTTAATACTCGAAAGCCACAGAACACTGGCCCAGCATGTGCCCCAGTGGAGAATAGACAGTTTCATCCCCAGGGCCCACATGATGGAAGGAGAGAACTAACTGACTCCCACAAGTTCACATGTACAGCACAGGCATTCACATACATACATACACACACACACACACACACACACACACACACTTCTATGATTTGCAAAAATAAAAAAATGCACCCCCACACACACTTCTATGATTTGCAATAACAAAAACAAATGCACCGCATGCGTACAGAAACAAGCTGATGAGATGTGGACAAGATTCTCCAGGTGACTGTAAAAAGAATGTACTGTGTGGGCTTTGAGTGAGAAATAGTGAAGTCACTGGGGAGACTCAGCTAGAGAGAAAGCATCTGAACACAGGCTTAGGGCACAAAAGCACTACAGTAGTGGCCCTTCCTAACTCCTACAGTGACCGTCTTTCTAGGTAAAACACAAGACACATGAGTGTATGCTGTCTTTAGCTTTGTTGCAGCAGCAAGCAGACATTAACACAGAGGAAACCACATGGGGTCTTCCCACCACATAAGTTCTTAGATTGAGGTCCAAAGAGATTTCAGCAGCCACACAGCTGAGGAGATGGACTGAAAAGTCCAGAGGTGGCAGGTGAGGCTGGGGCAGCTAGAGGAGTAGTGGTGATAGCAGCATTGAGTGATCTAACAGCTGTCCAGGGGCATATGGGTAACTTTCAGCATGTCTACCCTCCTAAAGCAAGGGGAAGTGGGTGTGTTCGTCCACCTGCAGCTGCTTGAGAGGCTGAGTCAGAAGAATCACTGAATCTCAGAGTTCAAGACCATCCTGACTATATGATGAGATCCTTTCTCAAAAAGAATAAACAAATGTGGAATATGGAGTCTGGAGAGATGGCTGAGCAGGTAAGAACACTTAGTGCCCTTGCAGAGGGCCTGAGTCATAGGTGGACTTTTCTGTTTCTCCAGATGGCTCCCAAATAACCACACTAAGACTTAATATCAATTATAGATAATAAGCTGATAGCTCAGGCTTGTCACTAGTTAACTCTTACATTTTAAATGAGCCCATATTTCTTATCTACCCTCTGCCATGTGGTGGCACCTTCTTTCAACATGGCACCTTCATCTATCTTACTTCTCTCTGTGTCTCTCCAGACTTCCCAGACTCTACCCCTCTTCTTCCCAGCATTCTCTTAGTCTGGTTTTCCCACCTGACCTTATCCTGCCTAGCTATATAGCCCAGTCAGCTTCTTTATTAACCAATGGAAGTCATATATATTCATATTATACACAAAGACTGTTCCATAGCACTGAGTTGGGTTCCCAGCACCTATGTTGGTCGGCTCATAAGGGCCTGTAACTCCAGCTCTAAGGGATTAGGCACCCTCTCCTGGCATCCAAGGATGTGGTGGGCTAAATGAGAATAGCCTCCAAAGGTGACATATTTGAATGTTCAGATCCAGTTGGTAGCACTGTGCGGGGAGTCCTGGATGGTGTGGCTTTGTTGGAGGAGGTTTGTTACTGGGGATGGGGATGGGCTTTGACACTTCAAAAGCTCACACCAGGTCCAGTCTTACACTCTCTCTCTGCACCATGCTTGTAGATGAGAGGTAAATCTCTCAGCTACTCTTCCAACACCTACCTAACACCATGCTTCCCACCATGGTGACCATGAAACTGTAAGCAAATTGTAAGTATATTAGATGCTTTCTTCTATAAATTGCTTTGGTCATAGTGTCTCTTCACTGAAATAGAAGAGTAATTAAAGGAAGAGGAAACTCACATACAAATGCAACTATACACACAGACATATAAGTATAAAAAATATCAATGTAATGTTTTATAACACATTTATTACATATATATACATATATATACATATATATATATATATATATATATGTGAAAAATGGGTCTTACCTCTGAGGATAGTACTACAGAAATTGTGCTGAAATCATTTCAGACCAATACCCTCTTTTATTTCCCCTAATTTCCATGTGTGAAGAGCAGAGCAGGGCATGGTAGCACTCACCTGTAATCTCCAGCACTGGGGAAGCTGAGGCAGGAGAATCAGGAATGTGAAAACTTGAAGATGGCTTGGACTGCAAAGAAGGAAGGAACAAAGGAAGTAAAGAAGTGTAAGGAAGGAATGGAAGAAGGAAGGAAGGGAGGGAAGGAGGGAGGGAGGGAGGGAGGGAGGGAGGGAGGGAGGGAGGAAAGAAAATAGATAGGGAAGACATCACATGATCATGAATTCCAAAGTCAACCACTAGTGCTTTGAGCCTTTGCCTGTGCATCCTCTCCTCTTTCCAAATGAGTCATTAAAAGTAGACCTTAACAGGAAAGGAGAGCCTGGCCAAAGTGGTTTGTCTACTTAGGGCCAAGCCCAGTGACTTCTGGAGTAACAACTCAGGAACTTACTGTTGAGCATCAAGTGTGGTGTGACATCTAGTGGTGAGATACGCTAACTTCATTTCCCTCTTGAGTTTATTCATAAGTAGAAACAGCATTGCCCGATGCCAAAAAGCACTGAGCCACTACTGCATGTCAACTGCTGAGGGGGATTCAAAACATGAAAATGCTGCCTGTTTCCTTCGGAGTTTGCAGACCTAATAATAGAGGGTGAAGAGAGCAGTCTTCAGCTTTTCAACTCTGGGCAGACACCAGGGTTCATGTTAACTCCACCTCCTAGCAGGGTTTTAGCTACTGACAGAAATGATGGAGGCCTGGGCTGGAGGGAGAGATGCATCACCAATCAGACAGCAAGTGGCTGTGGAGACCTGAGCGTGGGCAACACACAGGAACACTTAGTGACCAGAGGAAGGTTTAGTATTTATTTCCTACCAATAAAATCATTCAGTTCAAAATGCCGACATCAGCCCAGTGTATAGATACATGTCTGTAATCCCAACATTTGGTTGAAGCAGAATTACAAGTTTGAGGTGGGGCTGGGCTGCATACTTGGGATCTTGTCTCCAAAGAAAGAAAAGGAAGCCAAGCAATAGTGGATGGCCTACAAAAATGTTCCAAGGTCTACTGTAAGGAAACATCTGGTTAACCTGGCAAACACCTATCAGAGCTGGCAAGATGGTTCAGAGCTTGCTAAGAAAGCCAGGCAAACCGAATTTAACCCTAAGAACCAACATAAAAGAAGGAGAAAGCAAGCTCCACAAAGTTGTCCTCTGACCTCTGCATGAATGGTGTGTCATGCTTACCCACACACATTATGAATATATACAGGAATAATAAATATTTTTAAACATGAGCTTTACAATGGCTGAAACGTAAGCCAAGACTCTAAATTGAGTGTCTGGAAAATGTCTCATAGTCTCATTGATGTTTACTAAGTAGTAAAGCAAGAAACAGAACCTGACATAAAATATTGACTGAGATAGGTAACAGGGGAAAACAACATGTGCACAAGGAAAACAAGGAATAGTTGAGCTCATATGTAGAAAAAAGGTGTGGAGGTTGTAGTAATGAGGCTTAATCTTTGCCAGCTTGGTTGTAGGTAATAATAAAGATTCCTTGTGTATGGTCCATGCATGTAGTATATATATGTGTGTGGGTGTGTGCCTGTGCATGTGAGTATATGTACGGTTTATATGTGAGTACAGTGTGTGTGTGTGTGTGTGTGTGTGTGTGTGTGTGTGTGTGTGTGTGTGTGTGTGTGTGTGTGTACACCAGAGGACAACCAGAATCTCTTTTTTATTCTCCATCTGATTGATCAACTGATTTTTCAGGCAAGGTCTCACCATGCAGCCTTGGCTAGCCTGGAAGTCACTATGTAGCTCACCGAACTCATAAAGATCTACCTGCCTCTTCCTTCTGAGTGCCAGGACTGACAGCATGTCCACATGCTTCCGCGCTGACCCCACCCACCCACTCCACCCACCCCGCGCCCCCTACTACCACCTCCCACCCCCCATTACCACCCTCCTCACCCCACCCCACCCCACCCCCATACCCCATGCACTTTCAAGACAGGGTTTCTCCACATTGCCCTGTCTTGTAACTCACTCTGTAGACCAGACTGGTCTCTAAGGCACAGAGCTCTGCCTGCCTCTGCCTCTTGAGTGCTGGGATTAAAGACATGCACCAACAATGCCCACCTGCTCTACACCCTTATTTTTTGTAAAGTCTCTCACTGAACCTGGAACTTGGGTTTTGTTTTTTATTTATGTATTTATTTATTTTTCTTTTAGTTACTAGACTGACTGGCCAGGAATTCCCGAGTCCTCCCCCAACAGTCTCTGTCCCACCTCACCCCCACAAATACCCAGAGCAGAGGTTACAGGTACACACTGCCATGCCGTGCCAGGGTTTTAGGTGGGCACTGGGGATCTAAACCCAGGCACTCATGCTTATGCAACACATACTTTACTACTGAGTCCTCCCAGTTCTATGATGCAGATTTCTTGGTGAACTTTGCTTTGTGGTTTGGGGGTGTTGTTTTGTTTTATGTTACTGCTATTACTGTTGTTTAAGATGTTATGGTAGTTTGAATGCAATTGGCCCCTATAAGCTCATAGGGAATGGCACTGTTAGGAGGTGTGTCTTTGTTGGAATAGGCATGGCCTTATTGGAGGAAGTATGTCACTGTGGAGGTGGGTGTTGAGGTCTCTTATGCTCAAGTAATGCCCAGGGTAACACACAGTTCACTTCCTGTTGCCTGAGGATAAAGATGCAGAACTCTCAGCTCCTTCTCTAGCACCATGTCTGCCTGCATGCTACCATGCTTCCTACCATGATGATAATGAATTGTAAGCCACCCAATTAAATGTTTTCCTTTGTAAGAGTTGCTGTGGCCGTGGTGTCTCTTCACAACAACAGAAACCCTATCTAAGACAAAAAGGTGTCTCCCATATCTCAAGCTGTTCATGAACTATGATGTAGCTGGGAATTACCTTGAATTTATAATTCTTCTGCCTTCATCCCTCAGTTATCAGGATTACAGCCATGTGCAACATGTTAGACCCTAATATGTTCTCATGAACTGATTCAAATTAACTTAATAAGTCTAACATGCTGGACAGCAAGGGACAACAAAGGGGCAGTGTCCACAGCAAAGCTGTATTTCTCTGTATTTGCATGCAGAAGTGAATTTAGTAGTCCCAGGTCTGAAGACTGCTAGGATATTTTGTTTTCGTTGTTAGTAAATGCTTCTGGTTTCAAGGTAATTCAAATTTCTAATTATCTAATCTATCACAAATAGATTATTCTAGTAATTTTGCTTACAAAAAGATAAAGCAGGGGCTGAAGAGATGGCTCAACAGTTTAGAGCACTTGCTGCTCTTGCAGAGAGCCAGGCTTCAGTTCCCTGGACCTATGCATGCAGCAGCTGACAACTGGATGTAACTCTAGTTCCAGAGACATTGATGCCCTCTTCTGACCTCTCAGGCATCAAGCATGGACACAATGCACATACATACATACATACATACATGCAAGCAAAACACTCCCACAAATAGAACAAGATTAAATAAAAAATCTTTAAAATATGTAAGGCAAGCTAGGTGATGGTGGTGCACACTTTTAATCCCAGCACTCAGGGAGGCAGAAGAAGGTGGATCTTTGTGAGTTCGGGGCCAGCCTGGTCTACAGAGTGAGTTTCAGGACAGACTCCAAAGCCGCAGAGAAACCCTGTCTCAAATTAAAAAAGAAAAGAAAGAAAGGAAAATATGCACAGCAAAGCTAAGACTTTAAAAGGATGCACTTAATGGTGAGCTGGCAGTCTTTGGGAGACTGTAAGTGCACCCTTTTTCACAGTGCCAATTGCCCTGCAATGCTCTCCACCTGCCTGGGATCGCTCCCAGCTGTGCTCTTGACCTGAGCCAAACCTCAGGGCTTGGGGACAAACAGGCCAGCGGCTGCACAAACATGACACAAACAGAGGAGAAATGCTCCCTCCTACTTTCCCCAAGACGGAAGGCAGTGGATCACGTGCACATCTGCATTCATCTTTCACAATTCCCACTAATTGTAGGTTGAGAATAAGCCAAACCCAATCATGTTGGCTGAGCCCACGCACACACTCAAAGTCAAATATGAAGGCGCACCTGGAAACACCGTCCCTGCAAGAACTGTGCTAGGAGAGGACACCTTGCCTGGAAGGCAGTATAGCAAAAATATTCCTGGTGTGGAAGTTAAACCCCTGGTCCGAAGAAGGCAGCAAAGATGGGTGCTGTGGGTCAGGGAGAAACTGAGCTGCAGGAGTGGTTAAGGATGCTGAGCTATGGGCGCTGAGACTCAACTGTGAAGGATCCTGACTGGGATCTGCACTTGACTGATGGGAGATGTCATTCTGTAAATATGTTTCTCTTATTGGTTAATGAATAAAGCACTGTTGGACAATAGGAAAGCAAGATAGGTGGGACTAGGAAACAAGGAGGAGAGGGGAAGTAGTAGGGAGGAGATTCACCATGGAGGATGGAGAGAGAACATCGGCCCCTCTTTCCAGTAAGATAAGACCATGTGGAAATCCTTAAATTAATAGAAACAGGTTAATAATTAAGACAGAGCCAGCCAATAAGAAACTAGTAACTGACCAACAGCTTTATATTCAATACAGTGTCTCTGTGTGTTACTTGGGGATGGCACATCTGTAGGACCAGGCTGGCAGAAAAACTGCTCATAACAAAATGGTGCCCAACATGGGGCAAAGAACTTTCACTGAAAACTTGACAAAAGCTTAAAAAGGGGGTTTGTTTTACAAACAAACAAAAAACAGACAAGCAAAGCTTCTTGGTAACAGCATTTTTCTTGGTTGGACTCTTTTTCTAGAGATTTGCATGGCTCCTTTAAAGGAAATTTCCTGACTCAGCATAAGTAGCAAAAAAAAAAAAAAAAAAAAAAAAACCAGAAGGCTTTTAAAGAGCTCTGCTAACAATTCAATGGTGTGTATGAGAGCTGGCAATGGCATTGACCACATCTCCAAGCCAGCAGCATGCTGCTGGATGTCAGTGTAGACCAAGGCAGTGAGCACAGCTCTCAGTTCTGGTGGTAAAGGTACCCACGGCCATCTTTGATAGACCGCGGCTAATAAAGCTGTGGATTTTGTTTTAGCAATGTTGTTTACCAGATAAAAGACTCCTGGCCAGAAAAAGACAAAGATTTACAGTAAAGACAGATTCAGATTAAGAAAGACCTCTAAAGGTTTACAGTGTGGTTTAAAATATACATAGACTTGGGAGAGAAAAAAAAACAGGATAAAGTGGTTTTAAAAAGAATAATAAAAAGAAAGAGAGTAGCTGGATGTGATGGCACATGCCTTTAATTCCAGCACTCGGGAGACAGAGGCAAGCAGATCTCTGTAATTTCAAACCTGGTATACAGAGTTAATTCCAGGACAGATAAAAGTTACACACACACACACACACACACACACACACACACACACACACACAAACCTTGTCTCAAAAAATAAAAAAAATAAAGTAAAAGAAATAGAGTAATAAAAAAAAATCACGTAAAGATGGAAAGCACAAAAAAGAGTCTGGATACTGTATGGCATTACATTGTATTTAAATTGTTTGACTGCTGAGGAAATAGCAATAACTGTTAAAACAAATGCTGCTGGATTAATCCAATTTGTATATTTTAAAAATACTTTGACTTCAAAATTAAAGTTCAAGGACAGGTTACTGGGAAAAAGAATTTCTATTTTTGTTTCCACGGAAAATGAAAAGCTGTGGATTCCTTCCAGACTAATATGGTTTGATCAACCAAGACTCCCTGAAGCAATGTCCTAGGTGATCCAACATTCAAAACAGCTGGGACAAGGCAGCCTTGCAGACCACTACAGCCAGCATTTCTGCATCTTCTTAGGATCCCCATGACAGTGCTCCCTACCAACAGGAAGCAGTTTGAAAAGAACGATGCCCAAACTCCCAAATATTGTCTATAAATGTTTGTTTTCATTTAAATGGGATTGGTTATAAATGGTTAATGATCACAACCAATCTTTTTAAAGGTAAAAAGGGGATTATAGTATAGATATGAATACTTTGTTTTAAAATGGATTTTCATTTATTGATGCAAATTTAAGATCAATTTTGTGATATGTATGTTTCTCCTCTCACTTAGGTATTGTATTTATATAGCTCATTTAGAAATGTAATGTATAATTTAGTACAGATTTTAGATAATTACCTATAATAGTCAAAACTTAAGTTAGGGTTTACCTATAATAGTCAAAACTTATAGTTAAGCTAGTTAGGATTTCTAGATATACAGAGATGTATTTAAGATGGATAGGCAGTCTTCAAACCTTTCAAAGACCTACAGAATATGACATTTAAAATGGTTTAGGGTTTTTCTTGACAGTGAGGCACAACTGCTCCTGGCAACACCACCTGTATCAGAAAGGAAGATGGACATTGAAGAAACTCATTATGGAGTTTACTTCCAATATGGCAAAACTAGCCATTTGGGTAAAATACTGCTCTTGTCTGGACTGTTTGACTTTATGGTGTATAAACTGAACATGCAGGACCCACAGGAAATTGACTGCTGATCCAAGATGGACACTGCTACAGGGTTCCTGCTTCATGGAAGAGTCTGCCAGATAGTCTGCAGGACACAGAGAAAAATGACTGACAAACCACCAATACAGATGTACAGTTTAAAGTTTTCTGCTTTGCTGAGGAGTCTGCCAGACCCACTATGGCCTATAGGCTGAAGATGGAACATTACAGAAGAACTTTGGGTGACTGACCAGGCAGTGAGTTGTCTCTGTCATTTCTAGAGTTTATATATTATCCTTCTGTGGTCTTTGATGGAGTTGAAGACAGATAGTTATGGTTATAGTTTTCCTTAGGAATAAATATAAGTTACATATAAGACTTTAGACTCACAGATAGGAAAGATGATAGAATATTTTCTTTAAATCTCACTAAATGTTAATGAACTAAATATTGTTAACTGTGATTCTTATTTGATAACCATTGTGTTTTGCTATGCTAGGGTTAAAACCCTTCTTTTTATTTTAGACAGAAAAGAGAAGATGATGGGAGATGTCATTCTGTAAATATGTTTCTCTTATTGGTTAATGAATAAAGCACTGTTGGACAATAGGAAAGCAAGATAGGTGGGACTAGGAGACGAGGAGAGGGGAAGTGGTAGGGAGGTTCAACATGGAGGACGGAGAGGGAACACTGGCCCCTCTCTCCAGTAAGATAAGACCATGTGGAAATACTTAAATTAATAGAAATGGGTTAATAATTAAGACAGAGCCAGTTGATAAGAAACTAGTAACTGATCAACAGCTTTATATTTAATGCAGTGTCTCGGTGTGTTATTTGGTGCTGGCAGAAAAACCTCTCATAACACTTGACTTTGGGTATAAGGAGCCAAAGTTAGGGTTTTATGAAATGGGATTTGTCTTCTTTCTCTATCCTTCATTTTGCTATTCCTGGGAAGTTATTTTTAAATTTATTACATTAGTTTGTTTATTATATTTGGTTGGGGGGCATACCATGTTGTGTCCCAGGAAGTAGGAAGATAAAGTTCTCCTTCTACTTTGTGGATGTTGGGAAATGGACTCTGATCATCAGGCTTGAGAACAAAAGCCTTTATTCAGTGAATAATCTCCCCAGCCCTCCTGGAGAAATTCTATACAATAACAGAGAGAAGGTACATATCTTCCTGGCCTCCACTGAATAGACAGGCTATGTCTCAAACATAAAAAATATCTCTGAATTTCTCATTTCCGTTTTGCACTTAATCTCTCCTTGTCATCAAGCTTGGAGACTCCTGATCAGCCATACATGAGTGGAATATGGAGTAACATCACCAATGGGAACAAAGGCCTCTTCTACCTCTCATGCCTTCTCTCATCTCCTCATTCCTGAGTTCTCTTTTATTCTCTGTAATATTCTGTACCTAAAGAGAGTGTCTTTCCAGCATGCCCAGAATCTGGGGTTTTGTATCCATCATACATAAACCTGGCATGGTAGTGCACATGTGCAATCCCAGCTCTGCAGAGGAGGAGGCAGGAGAAAGGGGTATTCAAGATCATCCTGGACTACACAGAGTTTGAGACCAGCCTGAGCTATACGAGACTGTCTGTGTCCCTAACATTTTTAAAGATGAACTTTAAGCAAACAACAAGCAAATAGGTTAACTACAGCTATTGCCAGGTGACACATGAGTTGAGAAAGAAGCCATGCCCGGTTGCAGTGGGTCTTCAGAACTGTACATGCTAATCCATATCTCCAAGGCACTCCAGTCTAACCACGACTGATACCCCGCATCAGCTTGACTCTAGCCCAGTTTTCCAGACAATGGAGCATTGCTCATGCAGCTGCTGTAGCCATATCAACCCACTAATTATGAACATGTGATTTTCTATCTGCTCCGGGCTGCTGCTGTTACCCGGTTTCCTCCTTATTTCCTTCATATCTTTCCAAACGTGTCTAATATTTCAGTCCAGATCACAACCTTCCTGAGCCAAACTTCCATCTTTTCTTCCCTTACCCACTTCAAGGTTCTGTCTGCACTCCACATTCCTACATGGATGGATAATTTTTTTCAAGGTACAAACTTAACCCATCAGCTTCCACTAGGAGTTTCCACTGGTTGCCATGGACTCCCACATTGACCAGCTGCTGGGATTCAGCAGCCCTTCGGCCACTTTTGTCCTGGGTTCTCCTCCTGCATTTGGAACCCTTAACCACACTGACTCCCCTAGCACTTCCTAAACACACAGTATCCCTCTTTGTTCCCAGGCTCCTCCCCCTCCTACAGTCCCACCCCTTCTATTTCTGCCCCAATCACTGGCTGCCTTGCTCAGCCTATATTTTCAGAAGACTTTCTTCCACATTCCTCTACATCTAAGAAACCATATTTCCTAGCAAATCCTGCCAAGCACCTAGACCTCTTCTCCCGTGACTGGCACAGCTGTGTGCTCGCTTGGCCATCTCTGCCTCCCTGGTATACTGCAGGTTCTCTGCCTGAAGCCAGAGACTACGTTCATTTTTACTCCTCTATCATCTCCCCAGAATCTCTGAGGGCATTTATCACAAGCAGGTAGCCAATAGCTTGGAAGTCAGTGTGACAGTACATGCATAGAATCCCAGCACTTGGAGACAGAGGAGGGAATACACTCCTTCCACCTTCACAGGTGCTAAAAATGGGTTTCCTCTCATACAACAGGTACATTCTCAGTGTTCTTGAGTGTTGTGTAGGCCCTGGATACAACAGGAAATGCCTCTGACTCTTAGGAAAACAGGTTCCATTCTCTTTCAGAAAGGCCATTTTCTAGAGTCCCTTTCCCATCACATCAGCGTTCTTATTTTCCTTTTGTGTCTGAAGGATTAGTAGTTCATGGATTGCTTCCTGATGCCTGTATCCAACTCAGGAATGAGGAGATGAGAGAAGGCATGAGAGGTAGAAGAGGCCTTTGTTCCCATTGGTGATGTTACTCCATATTCCACTCATGTATGGCTGATCAGGAGTCTCCAAGCTTGATGACAAGGAGAGATTAAGTGCAAAACGGAAATGAGAAATTCAGAGATATTTTTTATGTTTGAGACATAGCCTGTCTATTCAGTGGAGGCCAGGAAGATATGTACCTTCTCTCTGTTATTGTATAGAATTTCTCCAGTTGAAATCCTGCTTCCAACCCCACAGTGGTGGGGGTTGGAATCAAGAGCTAACAGCTGCACAGCTGAGTCAGGAAAGGAGGAACAACGCTTTCCAGCTGTGGACGTAAGGTCTGTGAAACCAGTCCACAGTTCGTGTCCCCTGGGTTCTGGAATGAGGCCCCCAGCCCTAGCCTACACCCTACAGCCTTAACCCCCAAGGGTTATGATGAGAGATTAGTGGCTTGTGTCAGTCAGGGCTGTGCGTACTCAGAGAGCCATAAGACACCAAGTCTATTGGGACCAAAAGTCAGGGACCTTGTCAGTGAAGGGAGAGGGTTTCTGTGCATGGACTCTTGCAATCCCAGCACTGCCAACAAGAATGCTGCAGTATTTTGTCAATAATAGTCACGGTGCCACTCTACACTAGCACTAAACTCTACAGTGCAAAGCCTTGTCTCTCTAAAGGGTTTGGTAGCATGTGATCATGGGATCAAATCTCACCACCCGAATGATGCTGATCAAATTACTCTCTAAGCTAAGCTTCAGGTGCCTTTTCTCCAACACCGTGAAATGCTAAAATGAATTAGCCATCCCAGGGTCTAACCGAAATTCCTGATGACTTGCAAATGACAAAACAGTAAGAGAAAACTCTAGCCATGGTGACAACCGAGATGGATGCTGCCTTCAGTAGGGTCCTCTACATTCACTGAAGGGGTTGCTGCTGAATTAGGTGGCAAATGGTGGGAGGAAAAGCAATGTGGTTTAAGAACTAAAGCTCAAAAATTGATCATATGGGCATGGAGTTTCACACCTAGTGCTGAGGGTTATTGATGCTTTTCAGACCAGCTTCCCCAATTAACAGCAAAGTAGGAAAACCAAAAGCCTCCTGACAACTATAGAGCACACAAAGTTAAGTATCAGGCCAGAGCATAGCTGTATGAACAATAGAACACCATGAAAGTTGAACTCTCAAACTCAACATGCTTGCTGTGCCAAGGTCAGGGTACTGACTGGGATGTTTTGGAACCTGACATCTGGGATGGATACATCTGGTCTAATACCTCTGAAAATCTTGAACTCCAAGGTTTGCTTGAAAGGTCACTCTGTTCTAGAGAAGCCACAGTAAATCTTTCCCCTATACCTAAAAACATACACTACATGTATCCCTACCTAGAAGACACCTATCTCTCCTTCCAGTCATTCTAGTAACAATTAGGTTAGATTAGGACATAAGCTGTGTGGTGTTTTGAAAAAAAAAATGGCCCCCAAGGGGAGTGGCACTATTTTGATAGAACTTTCATTTTATAAATATACAGGTTAACCAAAATATCACGTGTTTTGTTTATTTTTAAGACATATAATTCAGATGTAAATACAATAGAGTTATTACTTAGGTAATAATCTCCCAGTGATAAGTTTTAAAAGGTTGGAAGAGAGTATGAAGAATAGTTGAATAATGCCCATGTTTAAACACTAGTACATTTTACTGAAAATCATAAAATTGGATAGAAATTTGTGAAAACTGAGCCTTAAAATCTTGCAGAGACTGGGGGAGGAGTTGGTTTTTTTTTTTTTTGTTTTTTTTTGTTTGTTTGTTTGTTTTAAAACAGAATAGACGGACACAGTAACCATTGTTGCATACAGCTCCAAGCTTGTGGGTGAGGGGGCACAGAATGTGCATGGAGACACATGACTCTACTCATGTGTGTTTAGGGACTCAGCCATGAAGACACAAAGGACTTGATATGACTCAGAAGACTGACAAC